>JACCIC010000143.1:532500-1177500 GCA_018907035.1 Sycobia sp. Sy_11
TAAATAAACAGATTTTTTACTCTAAACGTATTTATATTTGAAAATTTTAAATTCCATTCGGATCTTCTTCTTGAGACGTAAATTGTTAAACATTTGATATTAATTTTTTAGTACTTGGTTATAAAAAAAACTATAAATTCTATATCACTTACTTCGTATATTACAAAATTTTAAATAAGTGCTAGAATAAGACCATCAATGTATAAGAGAATAGTTTGAAATACATATTCCTTTTATCATGTAAGATTGTTCAAAATAACAAAGCATTCTAAAAAGCAAAGGGATTTTCAATTCTGTTTTCTCAATATACGCATTACGATATGCATTCGGTTAAAGCGTAAAGCTTTATCAGTTACACAAAAGCATGATCTTTGAGAGCAAACGAAAATTTTGTTTTTGACCTTAGCCTCAAACTCTCATATATAAATATAATAGGGCATTTTAAAATTTGTATAGACTTTCAAGTCTTTTCTTATTTTACGATTTGTTTCTCCGATAGACTAAACTATCGTTACAACGTCAAAATGAATAGAGATAGAAAGAAATTGATAATATAGAAACCGCCGCACTTTAATTAAAATACTTAATACTTATATGATAATTTGAACACTGTTAGTTTGCTATTTTTATCATTGCTGATAAAGGAGAAAAATGGTAAAAATAATTCATTTACATGAATTATCATTGTGTAGCTAATGTATAAAAACATCTAATAGCAGGCTCGGTAAATCTGTAAACATGTATAATCATAATAGGTTGAAAGAACGTGAACATAAAATATTTTATTCCATATAACAGTGCAGTGATAATACTTTTATCGCATCATGTGCCGAGTAATTATAATTTGCCTTTCAATTTTCATAATATTTTAACTGAACATGTAACCTTATTGTTATATCTCAAAATTCTATAGTATGTATTTAAGTAAACATTACCAAAAATATAACAGCTTTCTTAATCATACATTTAAAATATATAAGTTGCCTAACATTCTAGAATGGAAAGTTTTGTAAGAAACCGTTTTATTTGTAATAAGGAACTTGCATGGTAGAAATATATCACTGAAAGTTCCAGATAAATTACCAGAAATATTATTATCGTAAATTTAAAAGGCAGGTAGATATTTGGTCTTACCATCTTCGGAAATATACTACTTATATATTAGTCCTAGATTAACTAAGTTTACGAAATTAAATTTGTATTTAAAATCTGTTATAATAAAAAGATTTATTATAAGTTAAGGATGACATTAAATAAATATTGACGTACAAAATATACGTAGCAATTTTAATGTTAAACAATTTAAGTTATGCAGTTTGATATGTAATTTTATATTTAGGGGACAAAATTATTGTTTTATTTATTTTTATAGATAATTTCAATTTACTTTGCTCGTAAAATAAATATGTACTCATATCTAATATGATAAAATAAGTAACAACGATAAAGAATTTTCTTCTACCTTCTGAAAAAATTCTTAAGATAATCTTAATTTTATATAATTTTAGTTGAACTAATGAAAAGTAAAATGATTTGATTGATAAGTTGAATTAAATCTAATAATTATATTGACATAATGAAATGAGTATTGACATAAACCAGATTATTGTATTTATACTATTGTGAAAACAAGTAATGCGAAAAACTTTTCTACTTTTAACTTAATAGATTTTTATACTACAAGGTTATAAAGAGATATTTTTGGAAGCAACATCCTTTTTGATAGTAGTGACTTCCAGGATCAAGGACATTACATATTTTTTGAATCGCAACGCTCAAATAGTACGTTTCTGTCCTTTTTAAATAGCAAATATAAATATATAATTAATGCCACATACATAAAACCGTTGTTCTTTATGCTGTATATTATATACCTTTTTTAAAATTATTTTATTGAAGCAGAATTAATTGTAGAGACTGAGCTGTTAATATTTGAGAGATTTGATTGAACGTATATTATTATTATTTGTATCATTTCGTATTAGTTCTTTTACATCTGAATAATATTTTTTATTTTCTTTCATTTTGCAATAATTAATTAATTTCTCATGGGGTATGGTCTTCGAAGGACAGAATAAATTTTATGTAATTTTTACTGCCTTTACAACTTTATTATCTTTGAAGCTCTTCGTCACTTTTATTTTTACAAGAACACCGTACACTGCTAGTACTCATAACGATGCGGCACAGTAGATAATTTCTTCGCTTCACTTATTCTGAATCATAATAAATACCCTTGATTTTTTTTAATTCTATTGAGTAAGTGTTAAATTATTTCTCTTTAGTATAGCAGTTAAAATGGAAAATCATGACCTTTTGCAGAACAAAATGAAATTATTGTAATTGTAAGAAACGAAAAATTGGAATTAGTTATTTCGAAAATTTTTACATTATACACTCCTTGAGACTACAAAGTCTCTGATTACGTAAAATTAAAAATTTGTTAATAATTTAATAAGTCACGATTTGTACCAAATAGAAGAAACGAATAACTAAAAACTTGAACACAAAACTTAATATAAATTCGAAACCTTAATTGCTATAATAACTTGAAGAGCCATTGTTCTGACGTTAAAAAAATTATATAGTATACAAAAAATTATTTATGTACAACATTAAATCAATATAAACATAATGCAATTTTATTAAAAAAGACTTTTATTATAATTATATAAAAATCATTTATCATAAAAAGTTAATTGTGAAAAAGTATTATTATGTGATAAACTGTATTATTTGTGACCAATCGAACGAAAACCATACAATGATTAATTACGAATAGTTTTGATAACATAAATTTTGTCGCAGATCACAAATGATACAGGGGGAAACTCATAATAATAATTATGAAAAATTTCGATTTCTTGAGTGCCTTTTCTGTCGCGGAGCTCTGGATATTTTTTTCAGTTGATAGCTTACTTTTCCGATAAACTGTTTTAGGCACTGAACGAATTGTCGTCGTTCTTTTACAAAATGCTTTTTAATTAGCCTTAGAAAACGAAGTTTGGTTAGCTAATCCAGTGCTGTAAAGAGACTGAGGAACCATGAAAATATTTACGTTGGACAGGTATTTGATGTATGAATAGCAGATAAATGCACTCGTGCACTGCTATGGAATTTCTTGCCCTTCCTGATGGAATTTCCCAAGAACTTCTCCAGAAGCCTATACAGAATTTGCATTGTGCTTGCACAGTTTTATTTGACTGTACGCACTCACTAATTTAAATGAATGAAATCCATCGCAAAGCAATGTAATGTATATCAAATCAACTACAACTTTGGTGAATGTTAATTTTTTTAACAATTTGCAATAATTTTGTTCGTTCTCGATTTTCTCATTTTGTTCTTCTCAAATATTATGATCTATATTTATTCGCTTATTGTCTATTATGACAAGAGCAGCAAGCATCTCTCAACTTAGGGGAGCACGAACTGCAATCAGCCCCTAGTAAGAAAGTGATTATTGAAATCTTTTACAATTTAATTAAGAATCGCTTTTTCTATTGTAACGAGCCATTCCGTTGTCAATTTAAAAAAAAAAATATCTTTGTGTTTCAGATGTTTTTTTAAAAACAATATAATAACTTATTACCTATAAAATTATTCAAAAATGTGTCAATGTGTGAACAAACTCTAAATAAAAACTTAACGATTAAGATTTTTATACACTTTATAGAAAATTGTACTGATTAATTTTTATAAATTTTCGATTTACTTCTAAATACTAATCCACAAAAATTCGTAAATAAAAAATTCCGGGCTATTGTCCAAAATTCTTAGTTACTCTTGTTGAGTCTTGTTTCTTATCTTGTATTATTTCTCTTTTTATTTGTTCAACATATATGAGCATCACCAGAATAAATTATAAAATAAGTTTTGCGTGAAGATAAAGCAGAAGTATTTTACTTTCAAAACCCTTTTGTTATGCTATATTTCCATCCGATAATATTTTTCAGTCTAAACAAATTATATATAATATAAATATAAATATAAATATAAGAACTATACTCATCTTAATGAAGTATTTCCCCGTTTTTAAATTAAATTTATTTAATAGAAAATTAGAAATTTAAGTTAATATTTAACTTAATTTTAGAACTTAATTTTTACTAAGGCTTTTACTTTGTTCTTAACAAAAATACTATAGTAATTGTTATTTATTATCACGACTATAACAATGCCAATATGAAACAAAACTAAAATCATAATATGATATTGAAGTCACTAATAAAGTAATAAATAATGATATGTTAAAAGATTTTACTCTAATTAAATTTAATAGCAATGAGAGAACTTTCCTTTTTTATGGGTTGGTTATTAGGTTGCAAATATATTAAACTTATAGATACTTTTATCTATATTATAGTCTTTTTAACCAACTACAATTATCACAATAGTTCTTGATTATAATCATATTATAATATGTCATCATAATTATATTAGTTAGTTAAAAGGATAAAAATATTTATTAGTATATATATATATATATATATATATATATATATATATATATATATATCGAAGTAGAATGATTAATTTATTATATTTTTCAATATGTTTCATAGTGCTAGTCTTACATTCATTAAAACAATAGAATAGTATTATATAAGAAAAGTTAAAAAACTTAAAAATGACAAAGCATATTACAAATATTCGCATGAACTATAATCTTATTGTACCTAGAAAAATGGTTTTTGATTTCTATACATTTTCTGTACACCCGAAAAATACATCTCATATGCAATTTATGTATGTGTATAAATACATGTATGTAAAGGTATACATACATTTCTTAAGCTTGCTAATATATTTCTTATTACGTTAATACTCAAATTATTCGTATATGTACGTTTTTAGCAGATAAAGAGATTCTACTATCCTATATAATGGAGTTTTCACCATTATATATCCAGTGAAAGTAGCTATAATAATTCATTTACAGAAGATAAAAATTAAAAAAATCAGAGCGTAAATTTGCAATAGTCTGGCTTATTCTTTATAATAAGCATATAGTTGCTAATTCAAAATAACCGTTTCTTTTCTCTGAACATACGTGCTATTTGCTCATTTGCTATTTCATTTCGCATTGTTGTCGAAGCAAGCATAGTATATCAGTTTTTGTGAATGAGTCCAGGCAGTAGGTATGTCTTTAAAATATCTTTGTTGGTAATGTTTCTTAAATGTAATATATATATATATATATATATATATATATATATATATATATATATATATGCATGTATCTTTATACATACAAGATTTTATTTTCCATTGATACTTTAGAATTTGAGTTTTCTAAAAATTGATAATGCTTTTTTAACTTAATAGTCATTTTAATGCAACATTTTATTATCTTAGATTATTTTATTGTTGTTTTAACCTTTTGTAATAGATTTGTTGAATTTCAGAACTAAATAGTTTTTGTATCTGTTTATAGTTTATTCTGAAAAATAGTTATTTACTTTTTTTAAATAATAAATAAATCATTATTATATATCGAGAAATAAATAAATAAATAAATAAATAAATATATATATATATATATATATATATATATATATATATATATAAATTTTATGTTGCTAGTATTAACTTTATCAAGCTTGTACCTATGAATTTTCACCAGGGCTTACATGGATAAAAAGAATTTTAGTCAGTATCAGTACGAGAGTGATTTAGTACCTATTAGGAAAAAACTAAATGTCCATCGTGAGCGTGTACCTGAACAAAGTAAACTGTTTTAAAATTACTTGAATATCTATAACAATAAAGTTAAAATATTATTACGTACACAAATAAACTACTAATTATAATATATAAATAATGTAATCTAATAAAATGGATAATGTATTAGTTAGTAAAATTTATGTATAGTTAATACACTAACTATCTCCATAATAATTAGTATAATAAATTATCGGCTAATTATTTTATCACAATAAGTAATTTATATATTATAAATGATCAAATCTTTGTTTATCTAGCTCTACTAATATTATTTTTTCATTCGGATTTCATACTGTCTAGCTGAATACTGACTTAATTAACAAAAATGTTAAAAGTTTTTTTGAGCTATATTGATTTATAAATATAAAACATCCTGATTAATGCTAATTGCTTGTTTAAAATATTTTTTAGAGCTGTTCAGTTAGATGAAAGAATCGCTTTTATATAAAATCCGTTCACATTCATCTAATTAAAGAAAAATTGTTTACTACATGAAATGCACAGATCTTAATAATAAATTTAATCCTAGGTTCGTTTATAAAATAAGATAAGTAAAAATAACAAACAGTATTTAATTATATGCTTTCGAACTCTAGAAGTATTTGGATTTATTAATAATATGATTAAAAAATAAATTACAAAATTAACTTAATAAAATAATTTTATTTATACTTTTTAAAATAGTTTCTCGGTCCGCAATTAATATTACAAGAATCAATTGATAACAATATCAACGTAACAGTGAACCGTTTATGCTAAAACAAGCTATCATGCACTATTATTTAATAGATAAAGAAAATTGCACAAGTGGTTTCTATTCATACGAAGCTCTAACAATGAGGTGCCGTGGAATAAACTTTGACGCTAGAGTTCGTTGGTTAAAGACAATCTGGATCTAACAGCTGTATTTGGGCACGGTATAAGCTCTATAAATATATATTTACGAAGAACACGTTTACTATTCTTCATTTGGTTAAATAAGAAATTTATTTGAAAATATTGTATCGGTCGGCGCACCGATCATAGAAAATTTAACGACGGGATCCATTGGCGAATTAACAAGCGAATAGAATCCAAGCTAATTAGAAGACATATGTTACGTATTTCAATCGTACATCGTTAGCGAGGTTACCTGCAATATACTAATGTGGAGATGCACTCGAATATTATACATTTTTATAAAGATATTTAATAATATGAAAAATTTTCACTCGCCTGTTTGCTTCTTAAATAAAGTTTTAGATTTTTTCTGTTGAGTTCAATGCCACAGCATATAATTTAAAATATATTGCAAGAATATTTAAAAATTTTTTAATTATAATAAATAAGTATAGATTAGTAACTTAGCGCACAGGGCAATCGAAGAATCGCGATTGTTGTAGCTGTTCATGCCGCTAAATGAATAAAATCAACAAATACATTTCCATTTATTTTTTATATAGCTTAATCACTAACTCGTCAACTAATTCGAATAAAAGTAGTGCTTCCTAAAATAATGCATTTCTAACATCAATGCTCCATATATTAGTTCTAACGATGATTTTCTCTGCCGCTTTCTAGTTTGTACGTCACCTCGACTAAGCTGAATGCAAAGTTTAGCAATATATTAAAGCAGAGATTTCCCCATAAGGAGCCGAAAATCCTTTAAGCTTTCATATTACACCTTTGTTGACGAATTTCATTGTGTTTAAATGGTAATTTCACGATCTTGTACCGAGCATTTTTAAAAAAATCAAAATCAAAACAGACGAAGTTATTTTATCCTGTAACAGTACGTTGTTAAATAATAATTCACCGTTTGATATAACACATTTGTATAAATAAAGCCTTCTAGAAACTACGACTCAGGACTTATTTAGCCTTTTTCCGAACTCGGATTTTGAAGCGCAGAACTCTGTTTCGCTTAGTTGAGCGGCAGACTGCGCAAAAAGTAATACGCTAGGCGCGCAGTTTTAAGTACTAACAGCTGGTTCAAATATTGAGTAAATGTTATCACACATGTACGAATACCTTAGAATAATTCATACGTATTGACACATTCGTTCGCAAAAGTACCTAAATCGTCTTTCAGATCATTTTTTCACAGTGGATCGTAATTCACACTGGTATTACATTTTATTCGATCACATTTTGGCATTTTTAGCCATTTTTAGCTCTTCCCGATAAACAGAATTCTTAATCTTAATAGGGAAAAAAAAACGAACTAATAGCTAAGAATTAAAAGTGTCACGTTACTTCTGATATTTTCATGCTTTATAAAGTTGCGTAAGCTTTGAGATTCACGGCGATGTGATAGTTCAAGGTCAAGATAATGGATGTTCCTACATAATTTTTTAGCTAAAATTCATTCACATGTATGTTCTGTTAAAGACATACGAGCTCCCGGATTTATTAGCCGTTGTGAAAGACAATTATTTACGATTAATTTACTTCGACTATTTTCTTATTAATTACTTTATAACCCTTCAAGTGTAAGCACCAGAGTTGATAGCCTTACAAATCGAAAATTAAAAGTATACATCTTGATCATTCTTTTCAGAACTGCAATTCATATTTTTCAAGAATCCTCGTATTAGATGGTGATTTTTATAGCTAATATTATTGTAGATAGTCCATTTTTTTGGAAAACCATTAAAATGTTTTTCGAAAAAGGATTGATTAAAACAAAGATTTTTATTTTTCAAATGCTTATCGTAAATATTGAGTTGTTATGTTTCAGTAAATTTCATTTGATTCAGGTGAAATCTACATATTGAGTTTTTTAACTTATCCAAGAGATCTTATGTCATTTTGAATTGTTGTGTACATTATATATTCAGATATTTTTTCATATCTCGAGTAGATAGTTTTTGATTCAATTATGATTCTTATTTTCAAGTGAAAAATAGTCAGAAATATTTTACAAATGAGTTTTACTCCAAATCTATAATGTATAAGTTAAACATATATACAGTATAAGATTTATAACTATTATACGTTGTACACAGTTTGTATGTAAATCTACTTATAGATTTTCAATAGAACGATCTATGCGCAAGTTATATAAATACGCACGTAGTAATAGATCCTCCTGTCTTGATTTCGTTCGAGATAATAATCTGACCGATTTTTCCAAACTCATTAATATTTCATAGAAAACATTATTTTTATAATAAACCCACCAAGTAAGATTTAATTACGTATCTTTATATAACACATAACTGTACTTTGCGAGTGCTGTGATGCAGTAACAAAAGCTGAGTACGTTATGTACGACAATTTGTAAATATTGTTTTCCATTCGTTCTTAATTAAAATCATAAATTCTTTTTGTTTATCGTGCTATAGTATTACAAAATACCGCAATTTAAAAGGATAATCATAAATAAATATTAAAGGTAGCCAACATATATTCGAGTCTAATTGTAAACAAATTTATTTGATTCAAATACATCGATATCCACAAAGTTTTTCACTTATTTCCTCCTGAACAAAAGCAAATAAATTGTTCGACTCTATACTACTCACGCAGAGGAAAAATTAAAATTAACCTAATGACTATGTAAAAACCATGGATTTTTGAGATTTAAACTGCAAGCCTTAAATTCTTCATTTTGTTTTGTCATTACTAATGTTCATTACGAGAAGAAAAGACGAGCGAAACATTTCCAATTAAGGTGTAACATCAGTTTGATACATATAAATAATCGTATATTATACAACCATATATATATATATATATATATATATATATATATATATATATATATATATATGTTACTGTAACTATTTGGTATTAAAGTAAAATGAAAATTACTTAAACGAAAATTTGAATTAAATTTAATAAATAGAATTTTTTCAAAAACAATGTAGCCTACAATATTTTATATAATTATTATATTGCGAAACTATTAAAGGAGTTAGTGGTTCACTCGTTTTGAATTTTATAATTATACAGTAGATGATCATTTTTATATAGAACAGTTTCATTCCAATTCTAATTAAGAACGTAATCGGACATAAAAAGTAAAAATATCTTAATTCGCCTTTTTTTCAAACATCTTTTTATTTCATTAAATTGTTTTACACAGGCCATCATTATATTTTTATATTGATTGAAGTTTTATTTGTAATTCGCAAAAATTTTTTGTGTAATCTGAAAAAAATAAAAAAACAGGAATATAAAACTTGTATTATAAAGGAATATAAAAGTCTTGTAGGCAGAAATAAAAATATTTTTTTTCTAATCGTATTTAGTGAGTATCTCCCGTGACGAAGCAAGTATTGTATATAAAAATACTTTGAAAGAGAGAGAGAGAGAGAGAGAGAGAGAGAGAGAAAGACAGGCAAAGCATTAGAGGCGAGAGAATAGAAACTATTTCACACCGATGAAATCCGTTCGTGAGACCATTATGTTCACTGCTTCGTCTACCCACACAACCCACAAGACTTTACTTCATACTTTCTCATTTTTTGACTCCGTTCCTTTCTGCCCTTTTTTCCTTTTCGATTTTTATTTGTCGACAAAATAAAACTTTCATTTGTTATCACTACCAAGATTTCGCTTATATTTTTCTCTTCCAATATTTTCTCTTCAGGAAAGCCTCAGCACACTTCGACAATTTGAATTATTATGTTTGAACCCTGGCTGTCCATTAGCACTGTCATCTTTTCTCATATGATAATATATACAGTTATTTATACGTTATACTCGTGGCTAGTAATATGACCGTAGTTTTTATTTTATTTTACTTTTCAATTCACCTACACGAGGTCGAAATCTATATAATATATTTGCTTGATATCGAAAACTTTTTAATTTCTCCACATTTGACTCTTTTTAATACTATGTTGTGGTCAGTATTTGAATGGATTTAAGACGATAGAAAATTTTAGGGGCCATCAGTTAAATAAACACATAAATTTATTGTCAGATACCTATAGTAACAAACATTTTATATTATTAATTACTTCATTTGTGTATTATCGAATAAATTTACTGTATTTTCAGAGACAGTTTATAAATTTGTTACTTTTTTGTTCGTGTGTTTTAAATAATTTTATAGTATTTATATAATATATATTTTGAAATATTTTAGATGAATTTAATTTAATTTAATTTGTAGGAATTTAATGTTAGTTCATGTAAATTGTTTATTAAAAAATGTAAACCAAATATTTTTGTTCTAACGGAAAATTTGCTTACAAATTAGTTATTTAAATTAATTTGTGAATTTATAATTTACATTAAAATATAGACACATAAGTATAAATATTACTTTACATGAACAAATAAGGTTATATAGATGTATCGAATAATTAAATGCCAAACTATAATAAATATTTTTATTCGCCTTACAGTTTTTTAAATAAAGTAAAATAGTTATGATAACTGTCAAGCAATACTTGTTTACTATAATCACCAGAATATAATCTTGAAGTTCAAGCTCAAAATATTAAAATCAAAATGAATTTTGTTATTAAATGTCAATCTGACTAACCCTTCGCCAAAAATTTTTCGATCTGCAAAGCTCGAAGTTTCGAGTCGCTTCGAATCCTTTTCTAGAACTTTAAATAAATAGCTACGAAAAATAAAAATGCTTGACGTAATTTTAAAACGGATGTAGTTATTATACTTAAGCAGTAAAAGTACTTTGCTAAGTTACAACTGCTATATATTTAGATAGTAGATACTAATATCAGATATTGAATTAATAAAGCTCATAATATATATAAAAAATATATATTGTAATTTAATTCCTTATTCTTTCTGCTTTATTAACATACATTTAATAATTTCTTTCGTTCTTTGTTATAGGATTTAAAAAAATGATGCGGAACAATTCATCAAAGAAAGACTTAACAGTTACGGCTCTTTCGGAACTGCTAGGTACAGCTTCGTTAATTTTTCTAGGATGTATGGGCTGCGTTGGTGGATTAAGCAGTCAACCTAGTCATCTACAAATCACCTTGAATTTTGGTTTAGCAGTCTTAATAGTTATCCAAGTGAGTACTAATTAATTGTTTAGCAAAAAAAAATATATTGGAAATAATATAGCGCGATAGCTTCGGTGTAATACACTTATTTAGTATACATAGAAAATTCTAGTGGCATTATTAAGAATCTTCCTAAAAGAGGTTTGTTCAGTATATTTCCCCTCCTTTACAGGAGCTGCAAATAGTAAAACAAATAACATATTTTCTTCTTTCTCACCTAAAAAACAAAAGAGCAAACCAAATTTCCCGTTAACGATTACTTTTGTATTTAGCAATTGACCTCTATTGATAAAACTTAGAACTAGCTGAGTTTTGCAAAAAGTCAGTCATCAAGACGAAAGTCGAAATTACTCTTCTTCCTCACTCCTTTCGTTTTATTTCAAATGAATTTCAACTGACGGCTACACATATTATTCCATCGATCATGCATAGTGATTTAAGTGAATTGCAGACGGTTCGAATTTCTTCTTCCATTTCAGGCATATTTTAATACAGTTCACAGAAAATGAGACGTAAAGCTGCAGATTTGCAAATATAGTATGCGATAACGGCTCGAGTAGACGCTGTCCTGATCCGAGCGATAAGTACTCTCGAGGACTATGTGCGAATGCATCTATCTTAGAAAGGTCGTTGCTTATATATCGTAAGGTGCATATGATGCAGTCGCCTTTATTTCTCACGAGTCGAGTTATTGAAAAATCCTTCAAACGAATCAGAATATATGGACATAATGAATAGTGGGATAAATTTTTTTATCCTAGGAAAGCTATTTTTAAACCGTTTACTTTGTATCGTTTCATTATTTGCTATAGTATTACAATGAAAATTTTTTTATTATTTATATATAAGAAGGATCGAAAGAGAGAAATAATATATTAATTCAGCTTGCAATTATGTTGTGTGTGTGTGTGTGTGTGTGTGTGTGTGTGTGTGTGTGTGTGTGTGTGTGTGTGTGTGTGTCTAAAATAATCTATCGTACAATAGTAAATTATTATTACATAATTTTATAACTATTAAACTTGTATACATTATATACCTTGGGTTATATTTTTATTACCAATCAAAATTAAAACATAATAAACACGATTTGAATGAATAATAGAAAATTCGGTTTGAGTATCATTTATTTTTTAAAAACGTTATTATGTTTTATTTAGTATTCGAATTTTTTACTGAAAAATAAATTATAAATATTGAAGAGAGTTTAATAAATATTCATTATTTTTGACGACTTTTTTCAGTGCTTTGGGCATATTAGCCATGCTCATGTTAATCCAGCAATGACCGTCGGTGCAGTAGTACTTGGAAAAAAGACAATTCCGGAAGCTTTAGTATATTTTATCTCCCAAGCTTTCGGGGCGATACTTGGATTTGGTTTATTAAAGGTGAGTAACAGTTTTAAAAACGTTATTATTTCTCAAAGATAAAAGAAGAAGTAATCTTACAATATAAAATAATTAATTAAATAAAAGTAAATGGACTAATCGAATATTATATGTATGCATAAAAAGGCAAACATACATGCCCCTGTGTTAGTTTCGTTATCCGTAGAATTAGGCCTCAATTAACTAAATAAATTGTTAATCAGTTCTAAAAAGAGTTTCAATACAGTTTTATTTACTTTTTGCTGGCTTTTCTTCCATTGCGTTATCAGTAAAATGTAACTTTCCGACTAATGACTGTTATTTACTTAATTTAAATGCATTTTTCTTTTATAAATGCGAACGTCACGATAATTGTTTGTAGTGACTAACAAGTATAAGATCTATGTTTAACGCATAAAATCTTTTTATTTCTCTATTTAATTTCATGTTCGGTATTTACAGAGCGTTGTATAATAGCTTCCCCAATTTTCAATATCTAAACTTATTTTTATCAGAAACATTCTTTACTGTAGGAACCGATATCTAGAAGCACATTATCACTTTCATTACCAATGTAGTTTACCCTTTTTCTTTCTGAATTTCAGTAGTAGAAAAATGTTGTACAGTCTCTTATTATTATAAAATAAAAATTATTTTGATAAAATTAATAAATAACACTTATTAACTATAATGAATGTAGCTATATTATCAAATTAATTATAACTTTTCAACATTTTATTTTATTTATTTGAGATAATTTATCTATAATGTTTCTTCGGTGACTTTTTAAGCTTAGATGACAAACTAAATAAACGACTTAAAAAGAAAAAGTTATTTCATTAAATTTTTTATTTTCAGATATAGCAAGAGAAAGATTGCGTTCAAATTGAATTTCATATTTTTACATAATTCACCGAAATAGTTAATTATCTCCGTTCCATTTTGTACGAGTTTGAAAAAATTTTTCATCGTGTGAATTTTTGCTGTTTAGATTTGTTGTTGTTACTGGATTCCTAATTAAACTAATAAGGCGATGCTCCGACATATGCATGACCGATTTTGTCCAGGTTAAATCAGGTAACTCGGATTATCTTCAAAATGAAGATGCAATGTTCAGGACCTATACTTTTCAATTAGAAAAATAGTCATTAATGAGAATTAATTAATTAACAGTCATTAATTACATTCTACTTACATTTAATTAGAAAATGAGTCCTTTATGCTTCTTTTCGCATGTGATAGATTTAATGAAAAATAGCATTTACAGCAAAAATGTTCTGATAAACCTGTGTCTATAAATGTATAAAAGTTTTTTAGTTCTCGTCAATTGGAATTTATACGTATTAGTGAATATACATCTATCTATGATAATATATGTAAAATTCGAGAATCTTCATTCTGCAGAAATGTTATACTTTCATCGAATCTAACATCAAAATTAGAATTTATCATTTAAAGCCTTCCTCTGACTACGCGGATTTTCTGATTTAATTAAAAACAAGTACTGCATTATAAGAAAATAAGTAAAAAATCATTGCATACTGTAAATGGGAAAACATTTGATCCTGAAACCTTATAAAGCCCATTTATAGGAAGATTCTTTCAGTAAAATAATTTTGAGACAGAATAGAATTATCCTATGTGAATTAGTTTGCTAATTCTCGGTAAATAATATTAAACTCCATTTCATCTACACAAATTTTCAGATTTAAACTTAAGACAAATGAAGTGGCACTAGAATAAAGTTACAGTGTAAATTTATTAATGAAATTTCAATGGCTTCACTTTTATAAAGTCTTTTAATAAATTTAATATACTTATAAAAAATATAAAGAGAATTGAACTGGTGGAAATAAAAAAAAGATTTAATAAATTTTTAATCAGCTTCGGTTGATAACTAAAAGGAATTTTTAAATACAACATTAATAAAGGCAAAAGCAGAAAACATATAATAGACAGTACAAATTTTAGTTATATGCCTAACAGTGTAGCACTTTTTCATTAATTAGGTATACTTAAAAAATTACGTATAGTCGATATTTTCCACTGACAGAAATAGAACTGTTATCATACACCACTGGTCATCGGCTTCTCGACCTCTGACACATGAATTTGTAAGTGGAATATTTCTCGTCTCTTGAACCAATATTAATTGCTGATGAGAGTGACATTCACAAAAACGCCCAACAAAATGCAATGCTACTATCTGTGTACACATATATAACCACTTTTATTGCTCGGTATAACGCATATGTTTAAATATATTTAAACTTAAAATTAGTAATATTAAAAGTTTTAACATTTTATTATTATTCCTGAGAGGGGAGTTCCATAGTAATCGGTTAACCAATTACTTTCACTCGGAGCATATGTATTAAATTTAATAAAAAAATGAGTACCTTATCTTTTTCATAGTCAAATGGACCTTTTTCCTTGCTTTTAATTAAATAGTATAGTAAATGACTTTTTTTTCTTCTTTGCTTATATATAGAGTTATCATATATTTGGCCCTTTTAGATACTTTTAATAGATAAGTTCATAGACGTAGAGATAGCTATATGCCTATAGGTATAGTTAGATACCTTTTCATTACTATAATTATATTTAAGCTAATAATAATAGGCTATGCTATTCGACATTATATTATCATATCACGCAACAGTATTGGATTATGAAAAGTCACATTATGCAAATTCATTGGCTAATGAGAAAAAACAACAATCATTTAACTCTGTTCATAATAAATAATTTCTCCATTCATATAATTGCAATTTAACCAGAAGAAAAACTTCTACTAATATTCGCCCCGTATATCCGGAGAGAAGGGATAAGAGAATCGATCTATAAGCTCGTGATGCCCAAAAAATTGCAGTTCGTAGACTATGTGCTTATGCTAGCTGTGCAATATTTAAAAAAATAAGTTCCAATTGCCATGCTCTCTATTATAATCAAAATGGTAAAAAATGGAGTTACTAGTTTTAAATTTTTGCAAAACCAAAATGCTGACTAAAACAAACAGCTTTTATACATTAAAATGGTATTGTAAGACATTATAAACATGCTCTAATATAAGTCTAACAAATACATCTTTACAATTACGTGTCATTTTGCATTTCGTATGTATGTATATAAATATGAGTTTATTACTCGACGTACCGTTAGAAGTTATATCTTATTAATTTTTATCTTAAACTGTGAATTTTTTACAAACAATATTTAAGATAAAAAAGCTTAAAAATGTAATTAATTATTAATACAATTTAGTTTATTGTTTAGAAAAATTCGTAACAATAATAATTTTCATTAAAAAATAAGCCATATTTCAAAATGCAATCATAATTGCGGGCATAGTGATCTTGAAATTTCTAAACAGAGATCCAAAACATAAAAACGTAAAAATAGCTTATGGGACTCGAAAAGGTTAATTTGTTGCTCAACCATATATGGCGTCCATGTAATGCGATAATTACAAATATGATAATTGAGTAATTATTGTTGTATTACTCTTGTATTAGGGTTTCGCTTACGTCATAATTAGCTCTATTCCTGATTGAATCCAACGTTTTACGTACGCGAATATTTTTTCCCGTGAGTGAATTTAACAGTCAATTTGAAATCAGCGTGTGAATGAATTTTATTCGTGCAAAGTCGTATTACTTTGCTTTTAAATATTTTAAACTCCTGTTTTATCTGCTGCAATTATACTTACCATCAGAGAAAATAATTTTATGGACCTTTTTGATGACATGACATCATTTGCCGAATTCAGCCGATGTGAGCGTTCAGTATTGCTTGTACCTGATTTCTTTGTATTTTCTTGAATTGCAAAAAGACTGTAGTAGATGGACATTGAAATTTATATGAAATTTTGTGACATTAATTTGCGATAAAACATTTCATTCTTTCAAACACTCATTCAAACATTTCATTTAGGAAGATTTCATGAAATGCAATCATGAGGTGCAACTCCTGATGACGAAGCTTTATATCGGTATCGTAAATTAGCAAGTATACTTAGCTCTCCTTTGAATTATGTCCTCTCGATTCAGTACGAAATAATCTATTTTTAAAGGAGACGGAGGTGTACGCTCGTAGGTTTGAACACGCGTATAGTTACAGTAGCTCACCGTGTGGCTATAGTATATTTAGCTCACAAGTTATAGCAACAATTTCGCGTCGTCAACCTGGACCAGGCTGGGACGCGGGCGTGATTAATGTGGCGTTGGAATGTCGCAATGTCGCGAATAACCCTTAGTACGAACCGACTGGATGCTACAAAGAACCGGTTAGTGGAGGCAGCACGTTTCTCGAGACTATCCAAAGTCGATCGGCGCGCGAATTTATATGCGCTCCCGAGCGGTGGCGGATCGACGGTGGCGCGGTGACTGTTCGTCGGTAGAGCGAACCGCTGGGTCTGCGCAACGCGTGATTTGAAAATATTGGCAAACATTGGCAGTCCTATATTAGTTTAATATTCTTTAAAGTCAAGTATTATTAGTACCCGTTAATTTATAAAATATTGCTTATCATAATTGCTTAGGAATATATTTTGTTTGGCTGGAGTTAGTCGTTCATTTTGAAATTTCCTTTTAAATAAAACATGTAGGAGCGTGTATAAATTTTTTTTCAAATTTTATTTTCGAATAGAAGTCTGGATGTTCTGCAGTATTCATCGTATTATAATAAACGATTGTCATGACATTATATTTCATAAAAAAGTATGCCTTTTTAGACTCAAAGTCATTCTTTAATTTTCACTTAATTCTTCGCTTTTATTTTTCTTATTCTGTTATTCTTATTAATTCGTCACTTTTATTTCTGTTATTTGTATCGTTAATTAAGAATCCAGTTTTTTACCACAATCTAACCGAAAATTACTACTTCTGCTCATATTTCTATTATTAAAAATAGCACACTTGCAAGGGGATTAGATGAATGTTTTAAATAAGCAGCGTGGGAAAAGTCCATATTGAAGTCGTTCAGAAGAAATAAATCCACGCATTTTAGTCCGTGAATTTTGGGACTTGCAACATTGTCACTTCATTTTAAAGATAGTTAAAGAATTCTCATTTCACAATTAACTCCGTGGTATAGTAAAAAATAGCGTACTATATTTAGTTCTCAAAAATGTTCAAATTTTGTCCTTGGAACGTGATGCACTTTTTTGGTTATATTTCCCCCTTGCCTTATTGATGTATCTTAAAAAATATATTTTTAATTAATTTTAATTTTAATCAAATTGATATTAATAATTATTCATTAAATAAGACCAATCGTGGCTTAAAATCAATAAAGTTTAAGAGTTTTTGTTCATTAGCTGGTCGTAAAAGCCCTACTACGTCGTAAAATATATATTGAATGGTTAATTTGCTTCTTTACAGGTAATAACCCCTGAGGGCTACTTGACATCCGGTGGGCAAAATTCGTCCGCCAACGACTTCTGCGTAACCGACATTCATCCGAGTCTTATGGTGATCCAGGGTCTGCTAATGGAGGGAATCGCCACGGCCATCTTAATGTTAGTAGCCTGTGCCGTCTGGGATCCGCGTAATGCGCACAACACCGATTCTGTATCGATTAAGTTCGGTTTAAGCGTGACGGCCTTGGCGACCGCGGTGGGACCCTACACAGGTTGCAGTATGAACCCCGTACGATCTCTGGGCCCTGCTGTTTGGAATGGTTACTGGAAACATCACTGGGTCTATTGGTTTGGACCACTAGGAGGTGCCCTGCTGGCATCCCTCGCCTATAAGACCGTCTTTTCAATTAAGGACGACGAGGGAGAAGAAACAACGACCCCGGAAATCGTGGCTCTCAACAGTATTGATTCGCAAAAACCCGAGGTTAGTCCAATTTCCTCTTTAGCAGATATTGGATAAAAATTTAGATACTAATGCAAATGTCAAAATTCGATATATATCTATACTAAATGGCCACCGACTAAATGATAATTAAATACAGTTCTATTCCGAGTTTAATTATCAAATTTGTTATGGTCAAATTATTATCTCATACGTTCACAGAATAAAATAATATTTTATTTAAGAAACGCGTTTATAACAGATTGCAAAAAATCATATCCAATCATATTTTATCTAACTTTAGCCCTTATACTTTATTCAGTGAAGTTAAAAAATGCACAAAATATTTATTCTTCGCAATGACAATATATTTTAAGGCATACATATTTATATATTAAGGTAACACATTTTTGTTTTAGCACATCTGAGTTTCGTGAAAGGAATTCATGGTCCAATGCAACAATAACAAACGATCATTTTTAAACAACGAAAAATACTGGAGAGGCAACGAAAACAAGACTTAACTGAGAACTCTGCGATACCAGAAACTGACATAGCGTAGCCGAAGGATTTTTATGCGTTGCTTAACGATCCGAGATCAGAATTATTTCGTTAACCTAGATTTCATGATATTCTAACCTAAACGCGCGATAGATTTTTCTTGTTATTTTAGATATAACAAAATTCTAGTTAAACATGTTAATCTTAAACTATCATTGAATTCATATAGACATTTTTCTTTTTTTCTTAAATAACGATCATTAATCTTCAATAGTTCTGAAATGACGAATCATGCAGTAAATAGAGATTTTTCTCATAGGTAATAGATAACATATTTCGCGGCAGTTTAATATATATATATAATCAAATTGACAATTGCATGCGTCTCGAATTTCATTTCCTTTTAATGTATTTATAGCATAAGTTATTGATGTTATAATATACTTAATATCATGCAGTGTTAATTTATTAAAAATCACGACATACAAATACGTTGAGCAAAAATTAACAAATGGTATTCTGATTATTAATTAAAATCTATCTATAATATTAATGTTCAGTGTACATTTTAAAACAATTAATCTATTTAAATTCAATATTATTTTAACAAAGAGGATTAGTACTTTAATGTATCATTTATATATTTTTATTTATTTACTTACGTAATAAGAAACAGAAAATTTATATGAACTTATAAGGAATTTTTTAAATTTAATTTAAAAACAGCTTTTTTAAGAGAATTTCAAAGATATTCTATGTGATTGCATAATAAATGTTCGTTACAAAATAATTTTAAAAAGTTTAGTGAAGTCTTTTAAAAAAATTTATACAGTCATTTAAAAGTAATATAATAGAAAAATTATAACAAATATAACAGAAGAAACAAAATTAGTTTTTAATGTTTGATTCTTCCCTATTAAATTTTTACGCTTTAATTTAATGCATCTGAGGAGAATGGAAAGAATTGAAAAATTTTTTCTTAATTGAACGGAAAATATATAGAAAGAAACATTTTTTAAATTTTCTAAATGATACGAAATAAATATTTTTTATAACATTTCAAATGAAAATAAGAATAAGGCGTGTTATGACTTAAATTACACATTCTTAATGATATTAACACGAAAGTTTGATGTCTCAATTTAAGTTCGAGGTAATGCTCGAAACAATGCGATTTGCTACCTATGAAAATTTTAAGTCGTATTTATTATATGAAACGATTTTCATGTTAAAGGATTTTTTACAAAACCTTTTTAATTATTTATAACAAGTATTGTGTAGTGATTCAATCTAGTTACGAGGAAACTTTATATTCGAAAGGAATACGTTGTTAACCCGTATTTAACACTTTAGATTATTAAATAGATAAATTATTGAGGTGAAACTTTAATTCTCAAAGAAATCTTTCTCTAAAATGTATACTGTTCAGAATCGTACTTGTTCTGCTTTGTTTGACGATTTCAGCTTTGGACGATGGAGTAATTCTGAACTCGGTTTGGCTATCTATTCAGAAAAATGTTTCGGATATACTACGGTGGGTTCCTGCTTCTAATAATTGATGCCCTGTGTTATCATGCACTAATATTATTTTAATCGTAACGATGAAATACTCCGTGCAATCACAATACCTTATTGAAAAATAAAATAGAAAGAATATTTTACAGATATATAATATATAATATATATATATATATATATATATATATATATATATATATATATATATATATATATATATAATATTCAAAATACATTCGTTTTATGAGTGTAATAACTGTTAGTCATTTATTAAAATGTGAAATTGTCAATCATACAGTGTATTTTTGTATTTTTATAATAGTGTAATAGCAATAATTTTGCACGTTAATAGTATTTATACAGATTTAATATCCAAGAAAATATTTTGTTGATAATGATTTATATTATGAAATGAATCAACATTTTTGTAATTGCGAATTCTGTCATATATATATATATATATATATATATATATATATATATATATATATATATATATATAAATAAGTAGTATCTGTATTGCAACTATATCAACATATAGTTATTTTTTGCGCCATACTTCGAAATATAATAGTTGTGTAGATAAAAATATATTTATATGCAAGATTATGAATTGAGTAGAAAACATCGAGATCTTCAAAATTTATTTTAATAATTCTTTAATAAATAACATTTATTTGAATAAATTAAGTTTGATCTGAATTTCTGAGATTTTTTATTTACGTTTCTGATGATAATTTTAAATATAATAGTCGTCTGTACCTATAAGACAAGTATTAGTCTTTATTAATTTAACATTAAATTCATAGTATGAATTAAAAATCCCATTAAAACAAGTAGAGATAATAGAAGTAAACCTCATTTATGTGAAAATAGCAAACTATTTTCTGATTATATCTGAACTTCAGCTACTAGTTTATTCTATACTCAATACATATATATTTATATAGATCTTTTTATCCTCAGAACTCATATTAAATTACTAAATCTATAGTTTTGCGATACGACGATGTTCCTTTAAGCTATTTCAATATATCTTAATATTTTTTTATCTGAAAGTGAAAACGCATTTTTATCAAATTTCAATTAATGAACTGAAAAAATAATTTTATTTCACAAAATAGTTTGTTTTTAAATATAATTTCAAAAAACTGATAATGGTGATTACTTAAATAATTTTTAAGCTACCTTTTTCGTTAACGTTTTTAAAAGATTTCGGTGGATATTAGTAAAACTTTTCTAACCTATGAAGAAGCAGGCGTAGGAATTGAGTCATAATGGTTCGAAATAATGGGAAATATATCGTACATCAATTCTCTGATTGAATTTTCACCGTTCAAGCTTGTGATCGTGGAGCTTCTACTTTATGAAGAAATACGGAGTAAAGGCTTTTATAAATATGCATTTTTTAATTAATATACTAACTGGAAAATCAGTCATTGGTGCAGGTGAGAAAGAGACGCTATTGATGTGAACACAACGTCTATGGAATAATTGCTAAAGCGAGACGCCTCGAGGGTGCGGATTCAATTAATCCAGGCTCAACACGTGATTAAGTAACCATTTAAAGAGCCACGAGGTCTTCATATTTTGTGAGTTGCTCCTTCGAAATTTCGAGGTTGAAAGAGAAAGAAGTTGGAGGTAGGGGGGGGGGTGTTCAAAGAAGCAAACGAAGAATATCCGAGAAATCTATTTATTTCTATCCGACCCTACGTGGCTGCCCAATGGTTGGCGTCGCATTTCTTTGTGTAGCGTGGCCGCGCGTCAAGAACTAGGCTAAAACGTAAACAAACGTAAGTGTGTCCGTGTCTTGTAAGACTCTAACAGTGAGAAGATTATTATTTTCTGCAATGAAATTAATGATTATCTGCAATAGTAAATACCCAAATTAACAAAATATATACTATTTGGATTTTATATAGTAAATAATTTACTAAAATTCAATTGTAAGTATTTACAAGCTTTTTAAATAATACAATAAATAAATTACAATAAAACAGTTTTTACGTGCTCTTATGTTTCGTAGATTCATGCTAAAAATATTATCGGAATTCTGAAGTTTTGTAATGTTTTAAAGTAAAGTTTGTACGTGTGCTTGTAAAGTTTTGTACGTGTAAATCGGCTGAACACTAGGAAAATGAATGTCCATATACAAGCGTTTTATCGAAGAATAACTCGGAGTTCCATGATTGCGCGAATGTGCGCGGAGGACTGACGCTCTTGCCGAAAAAGGTTACGACAGGCCTGTTAGTGCGCGCGTTGAAAACATCAAGTTCGACTAAAAGCACTAAAGTGTCGATCGCCCCTTTCACAGCTTTTCAGTTTCGCCCCGCCAGGCAGCCCTCGCGCCTCTTTTCCGTCACGGAACCACTTTGCCAGCAGAACCCTGGCAATGAGATGCAGTGACGGCTCATTCCCGCTTCGCTCCCTGTCTAGATATTAGATTTATAACAGTGTAGACTCCCGATAACTGTACATGGAAGCTCTACGCAAGCTCTTGCGGAACATTAACTGCAGGGCACCCGCAATTTCTGATGCAATTTCCGATCCGCTTACGAGGCGACGCCCTTTTACGAAAGAAAGAGACCGCGTAGAAGGGCTGCCTGCAATCCGCCTCTGCATTGCTTGGTAGTACAATAATAATGAAAATAAAGAAATTACGATATTTACAAACAGGCTTCAATTTCGACGTCGGACTCTTGTTTCTGCAGCATTCTTATCGCTACTTTTAATATATATAAATATATATATATATATATATATATATATATATATATATATATATATATCATTTTAGTGGTGGACCTGTAATCATTATTTTATTAAACCATAATGTCCTCGCTGCAGTGCTTCTAAAATTTCTGAGCAAATCACATTCTCGTCAACCACGCCCCATTACCTCTCTGAGCGTTAATGCAAACTTTACAACCATTTTGTTCACCTTCGGACTCAACGGTAACGTTCTGTGTACATTATAATCGTATAAAGTTCACTTTTTATCCTTTCATTCGTATCAAAAAGTACTTGATTATTTCCATCTGTAGCGATTATAAATGAAAAATCAGCCCACTCATTTTTGTCTAATAAATCATCTGGAGTTTATATATTGCGTTTTTTATGTAAATAGTGAACACAGTATTATAATTGCAATGAGCACAGAAGGGATAATAGACGAGTAGAGCATGTGAAAATGTGCTAAATTTGGAGTATCTAAAAAATCGTGTCATAATTAAGCCTCATATTTATATTTTACCATTAGCTTTATTATGTTTTTTCTTTCATTGCCCTAAGTTTTACATTGATGTTAAATATTGCATAAATTAAAAATTCACGTCCTCAAAAGTCTTTATATTTATTTACACAGCATTAATCTAAGAGCCATGGCATACAAAAAAGCTTAACATCTATCGCTTCATTTATTCACCATCTTTTGACACATCTTTTTAAACCCGACGCTTTATTTTCCCAGCAAACATGTAAGCAAGTTCACGCATGCATCGTTTCTCGCAAATGTTTCCATCTCTCCCGTGCTCTCTCTCGCGATTTTCTCCTGCCACAGCGAGCACTTCCCGTTTTCACGTTCGCGTGCCCTGCGTTCTCGTCAAAATGAAAATGTATGGGCGCCGCTTCAATATCTTAAAACTGGCGCGACGCGCCCGCGACAAGAGCAAACCCGTGCCGTCAGGACGTCAGAAGCGGTTATCTATATGTAGGCGCGGTTTTGCGCGCGAGAAACAGAAGAAAAACAAGGCATCCCGTCGGATTGCGCTGACGGCGGGTCGTCTTCACGAAATGCATCGAATATGTACATCGGGAGATTTATAGAAGTGTATCGAGAAATGCAATACCGCAGAACAGTGTTGAGAGCAATTTTTTTGCAACTACCATTGTGATTTTGATAATATTCTTGATAATATTACTGTCAGTCGTGTCGATCAAATTCTGTTTCTCGAAAATCTTAATAAATTCACTTCGATGAAATCACAATTGATAATCAATTACTCAAAATTATTCCAATTCCCGCATTAAAGGAAAACTACTAAAAATCTTATCTCGTATCTATATTACACATTGACTTTATTTTTGAACACAAGCATACAGGTATCTTTCGCATTTTTGCATTAGTGGAAAAAGCTAACGAACCTTATTTCTTAGATTTAAGTTATTAAGAGGTTGTGCAAATTTATTATTGAGTTTAGTAGTTGCGCTTATACCTAGTTTCATTTCCGTTTCTTGTGTCTAAAAGTAGACTTTAATTGAAACTCCCTCATATCAGCCAGCGAAGGGAGAATATAGTCACCGTTTTATCTTGTTTACAAATCCCAATCCATTATTTCAAAGCCTGCAGTTTTTTTAACTTGGACATTTTTCGCATATCCACTTATATATAAATTATTTCATTTTTCAAATAACAAAACAATATCACGAACTATAAAAACAACTTTTGAGTTTCATGCTCCTGAATAATGTTTCTAATCAGTAATAGAGATCTACGATGTGTTTATAAATAAGGTACATATAAATTTTTACAGCGACGTTTGTGTCAATCGTCCGAAACCGGGACTTGAATTCGAACCTTCTAATTACTATTCCTTCGTTCTAGTAATCAAACAATCGTAGGCCTGAATATTTCTAGTAAATGTTTATAGTAAACAGTGGTAGAAGAAAAATTCCCAAGTCTTGCAAAAAGAGACGAAATAAAATAAGACTGCATGTATTAGACCTAAACTAAATTTTCTTTTAAAATATCATTCCTATCCTGAAGTGAGGATACAACATTAAATAAATCAAAAAATTGCTTTGTATTATTAAATCAAACAATTGTACATATAGTGATCTACTACTTTTGATATATCTTAAGTGTGTTTCTTATTGTTTTTATAAAACTTTGAGAATTTATGAATGTATATTAGTACAAAAATTAATACGCATTAATTAATAAATGTTTTACACTTAATAATTTCACTTTTTTAAAAAGTTCTGCACCTACGTGCGATTAAGTAATGAGTTCTTGGTATACCATTCTCCAAAAAAGCCACCTTTTTTGTTAAATAACTTGTAAGTGTGATGAAATTCCTATAAAAAATGTTGCTTAAGCATATAATTTTTATTTCCAACATATCTTTGTTAAGATCAATCGATGATAATAAAAAATATCAATTCAATTATAATAAGATTGTATCGTGCATAATAATTCCAATATTATGAAATAATTTTTCTCTCGCCAATATTTGTGACAAAGTAATTTATCTCTAGCATTAGCGTATATTTGTAGAGAAGGTTTTAAGAGTATTTTAAAATCAGAAATCCAGATACTATAATATAAATGTTAATCGTAATTAAATATTTTGGAAACAAAAAATAAAACATTGCCATGGTCTTCAAATATATGAAAACTAATATATGAAAAAGGTATATTATTATTCGTATTTTATTAGTCGTCTACATATAATAATATATTCATGAAACTTATTAATTTATTATTCATATATAAAAACCGATTTAACCACTAAAAACTACATAATTCAAGTCGACAGAAAATCTGCAACCATTACATATTAAGGACCGTTTAAATCTTTTTAATATCTCTTACAACAATTTGAACTGTATCTACTGTAATAATTTTATCACAATCCATTACTGTATTTAATCGATGATCAATAATGAGTATTGTACAATTTTGCAGTTTCGTTCTCGAAGTATCTTGAGTAAGTTTATCCGTATTTTTAAGCTATGTAAAGAAAAAGCAGCGTTATCACTAAATATTGAAAATCTATTGCACTTTACTAATGGAAAGTCGAGCGTGCTCGATAACTAAATTTCTTCGATAATATCAACCGACCTGTATAAATTTTATAGAATGTACAATGTGAAAAATTAAATGTATATTCAATAATAAAGGTAAATCAAAAATAAGACTCACAAGAGTTTTGAAATGCTATATATAAAAAAAATATATATTCTTCAAATAGGTCCAGATTCATACGTAATGTCCCTCTAATGAGTATTGACATAGTACTAATTTTTGAACGTAAATCGACTAACGGTATAGTCTTAATTGAAATTTTATCAACATAAATTTCTTCTTCGACATTTGCGATTCGTAAGATTACATTTATTATAAACGATGGTCCTGCCCTAGTTTTTAGAATAGTAGCGATCGACCTAAAATAAGTATTAAAATTAAATAGTAATCACAAGTCATTTCGATGTATACACTATTTTATATAGTGTTTCAATCAGAGTTGCATGAGTGCAATGTAAATTTAGTACAAAATAATACTTTCAAAAGTATAGTCTCTATTATCAACGACCTTTTGGATTTTGTAAATATAAACAATTTAGATATAACAATTATTTAAGACATTGAAATAATTACTGATTGATCCTAATCGTTTGATACAGCTGATGGTTATTATATAAAATGATTTTAAACAAAAAATTACAAAGACAATAATCATGACTGGGAAAATAAACAATAGATTGACGATTGTGACTATAAACACAGTAGATAAGATGTACAAACCGATTTGTATAATATCTAATAAAGTTCCAGGAGAACGGACATCAATAATACTCATATCCCCAGAAAATATAAAATAGAAGATAATGAATATTTGAAAAAATGAAACATGTGTTCATACCGTATCTATGTATTATCGATCCAATAGAGTTTACATTGAAAACGGCCATTTTTTTGTAAATTATTTTTGTGTAAAATCTTAACGTTCCTAGATATTCTCATACAAATGTTAAAAAAAGTATTGATTTGTTCAATTGTAAATATTACAAGAAAAATAATAATGCAGCCATAGATAAATAAGATGACTGCGGTTAATTCCTTGATCGTTTTTTATCATTGTGAAGTTAGTAAATTTATCTTCAGTGTTTATCCAATACGCATTAAAATAATCTGCAGTTATAGATGCTGACTGATAAAATATACTGAATAAGAAAGCTGAGATAACAATGCACTTATTGCCCGCTGATGGAAAATACACTTATACGATTTCTATGTAAAATTCCAAAATTGTACACTTTCTACATTTTTTCCTTACTCTTTATTTAACACAGGCGATTGAATATTACAGGCAATTGTTTCTTCAGACATTTGAGTGCCATCAATATCATTTATAGATTTATCTTCAAGGTCCAATAATTTTTTAAAATATTGATTGGATTCAAATAATTCAGAGTAATTACCATCTACCACAAGCCTTCTATTTGTAAAAATAATGATTCTAACCACATTTTTTAAAAAGTGTCAATTGTGCTTCAAAATAATAACTTTATTTTTTAATAAAGTTTTGATACATTCATTAAAAATATTTTTCCCTACAAGTGTATCAACTGCTGATAGAAGATCGTCTAAGAGATAATATCAGCTTGATAATATATCGATCGAGCTAAATTAATGCAAGCACGTTGACCTCCGCTTAAATTCATTCCTTTATCGCCTATTAAAGCGCCATCTCCATTGAGCAATAAATTAATAATTGACAGACATCAGTAACTTTTTCGCAGCACTCCCTGTTCATTGGTTGACCAAATATTATATACTTTTGAATAGATACTTCGAAGATCCATGGCTCTTGGCTACAGTAAGGAACTTCTTTAAAATCTTTTTTTTTTCCAGATACACAAGAATACCTCAAGAATAAACCCTTAATACTGTTTATTAATTCATTTCTTAATTTTAATCTTTCGTTCGTTCTATTATCCAGCTTCAATTAGAATTGAAATCATAGTTTTGCATAATATCCAAAAATAACTCTAGAAATGAAATTTTAGTGCTAATTAGTACCTAACTGTGTCTTATTATACTTGCCATGAAATCCCACGAAAAGTAAAGCGAGCAGTAGACCACTAGGTGCTGTGATATATGCAACTCTATGAATGATAAATATGAGATAAATCTATTTGTATAGGTACAATCCATATAAAATGTAATGTTAAAACTGAAGAATCAAATCTGTTAACGTTATTACTTAATAAATTTATTATCTGAAAGAAATTCAAATTTTCTTTTAAACATATCTAGGTTTTTATTGGAATTTGCTATTAAAAAATATTTCGTACCTGCCCCACGTTAATTTCATTCTTTAAAGAATCTTTTGAAAGTCTTAACATTTTTCTATTAATTGCAGAACAGAGAGCAATTCTTATTTTCATATCTAAGTGTATTAAAGCTTGTACCGTTAAATGATTTATTAGGCAATTGAAAAACATTCCAATAATTAAAACAGATACCGAAGAAGAAGCTTAAATTTAGTCAATTTTATTGTTTCTACTAAAATACTTTAATAAATTTAGCTAAACATATAGGCTGAATTATTCTGTAATAGAGATATTTAAGTTTTGAATAAAAAATCGCATTCCTTATGTTCAACTAAAAATATATTATATTATATAACTAATTATCTACTTTATGAACACAATGAAAATTGAACCGTAACATTTTACTGCAACCTTTACTAAATTTGGCGTAGTTTCTTTATTGTTTGCTTTAGAACTTTTTTCTTCTTTTTTCTTATCTGAAATATTTTATTTCTTAGATAAGGACTCGTATGCTCATTCAGAGGTGAAAAAAGAGCTGCTATCTCTATTTCCCGTTTATATCCAAATAGAAAGGTCTTAAACATCCATCTAAACATAATATGATCGTAATTTGCTGATTCAATTAAACCAAACCTAACAATAAGCATAAAGAGAAAGAATTTAATTAAAAAATTTATGTTTTACAGTCAAGAGTTTTACCCACACATACAAATCGAGTATAATAATAATATATTTAAAGTTTTTTACTATTCTGCAAAATAAATTCGTATTATAATGAGTTATATCCATGAACTAGAATCTTACTAAATTTTACATCAATTATAATGAAATTAAATAAATATTGGAAAATGTTATGGAATTTCATAGTTATTAAAAATGATGATTACAATATTTATATAAATAGTTACATACTTGAAAGTAACGACGGATAAAAATTGAGCATTCTGTCCCGGGTTCTCTTTTTCATCTTTTTTTCTTGCAGTCATACTAGATTATTATGATGAAATGAATATTGTAAATCATAAATGATTTTTTTTATTTATTAATTTTATTTATTATATAAGAAGAATTATTCGTACCACCTGGGCACCGTTGCTTATGACTGTCCACGATACGTATAGAGGCCCCTGTAATGCGCGGCCGTACGTGCCTAGCGCCACGGCCGGTCGACAGTAGCCCCGTCGATCGCGCTAGAAACTGTGAGATGACACTCGGGTGACACGTGCGATGCATAGTAGTTTCATAATATTGACAGTATACGGCACTGTGTTTTTTTTATGTTCAGCTCAATTTCAAAACCCGTTGTTCACATATGCGCACCCTGGATCCATGTAGCGAAAAATGGTAAAGTTTAACAATTAATCATCGATTTCCCCGATTGCTTAGACTTGTGCGCTTAAAAACTAGAATTATTTAAAGGTAATTTAGTAAGCAATAATGGTAGCTTTGCAAAGTACGGAACCTTTTAGAAACAGAATTTGAAAAGCCGTTGTCCAAATAAGCGCGTAAGAAACCGAATTTTTACAAGCTTTATCAACATCTTCCAGCAGCTTTACGTGGCAATAGACTCGTAACAAGAATTCTATTGTATCTCAGTGGTTTAAATGTATAAATATTTAAACTGTCAGTTATACGACGTATCGATTTTGTAGATCGAACTTTACTCTACTGTTCTTAATACTCAATAATGCTATAATTAACAATATCTCAGAGACAATTCTTGAAACAATTAGCCTCGCGGTTCGTAAATAGGAATTTTGCCATTTTCTATGAAACTCCCTAGTATGAGGATCAAGTACATACAATACTCGTTGAACCTCTTTTATTATCCCGTTTTCATTTTATTTTTAACTTTTAGTTTGTATAACATAATTCCATCTTTAACAAAATTAAATTTGTGTTAATTGCCATTTTCTTTAACTATTATACTATCTGAATTCTGCATCGAACGGCTTCAAAATCCAAAATCTTTGTCTCGAAAGTGTGGTGAAGTAGTGTAACCCCCGGTTCACTATTGGGACAATCGTAATTACTATCATGGGCTGGAATCATTTGCATTATCACAGCATGCCAGTATTGTCGTCGCTTTTTTCACATGTTGGGAATTCTTTACAAATTTACCTGTGCCAAAAGTTTTCCACCAACATGGAATAGCAGAGCAAATGGCTTAGGGACTCTCAAGAATTGTTTAATATTTTCACTGCAATATCATGAGCCGTAAATGAAAAGATGCTTGGGAGAAAGGCAAACATCATTGTCGATATGACAGTACTCTCTCTCTCTCTCTCTCTCTGCCTTTCTGAATTGACAAACGGTATCTGGATACACTTTTCCGTCTTGCGCATATTGCAAAAGCGTATTCAATTCCAACGATATTGAAACACATGACTGTTTTGATAATTTATAATCATGCTTCGATTATATTATAATACAATTTCTATTTTCCAGGAGTTAATAAAAATCATTAGAATTGCATGAAAAATATTTATAGTAATAAACTATAATTATGATAATTATGGCTAAGTAACAAGATTAACATTATATTCAATTATTGACTTCAAGGGATGTCAGAGTAAAATCTTACCTTATAATATACCTTATATAATATGACGGAAAATTGAACAGCAATTTTTCAAAATATAATAATTTGTGCATACTAAGGCGTATAATGCGGCATTGCATATCAAACGAGAAGAATTTAAGGAAAGAAATTGATTTAGCTGGTCGAGATCAATATAGGTAGCCGAAAGATATAAAATAGACGTGATTGGCCAGAAGAGGTGGGATAATTGTAAAAGAAAAAAAATGAACGTAATTTAATATTGTCAAGTAAATTAATGTATTGATGATTTAAATGCATAGGTTATATATTAAAAACATTTATCGAGCGATTAGACAGTTATAAAAATAGAATAATTTAGATAGACAAATCTAGAATTAAAGTTGAAGTTTCATATTGCGTCGATAAATGTTCTCTGATAAGTCCGAGGGGCAACATTGATATTGTATCATCACGAGATATAATTAAAATGCAATTAATATATCATATCGAATTAATATATTGTTGTAATGTTATAATTAAAAACCAATAGAGCGGACATTTGAGGATTTTAAGGTTGTGGAATTTTACCGAACTGTTTGGAGCAATAAAAATTACCGAAGCTATTGCTTTTAGTTTTTAGTTTTTCATTAAAAGAGGATTTCTTAATACTTTAGTGAAATCGAATATTTGCTATTAATATGTTTTACCGACTTTTGCATGAAAGTGAGTTTTGTGAGGAAAAATAACCTAAGGAAATTATACGCATACGCACCAATCTCTACAATTCTACCATTAAATTTCTCAGGCAAGATCTTAACAGCATTTAGATTTACATAATAAATGTACGAATCAATTACTAAAGAATTGCATAGATATCGCAATTAAATGATAGTACGGAAGACAGGAGGCTAGCCTTCATTCGAATTAAGCAACTACTTTCGAAATAAAAATAAACTAAATCGTCATATCAGACGAATAAAAAAAGTGAAAATGCAGATGGAGAACGTTTTCCTTTTTCGGCGTCCGAAAATAAAAGTAAGATTTTGCTCGGTACGTTAATTTGATCTCCTACTTCAAAGAAATGTAAAACAAGGTAAGAATCACGCGAACAGTCCCACGGCCGAGGGAGCGTCGACTCCCTGGGCACCGCGAGAGACTAATGGCGGGGCTCCGCTCTCGCTACGGTCGACCGCAGAGGCAGGGCGCCCTCTAATTTTCTATTTTCCGCGCGTAGTCGCGGCTCCTCGCCTCCCTCCTCCAGCCGCGGCAGGCCGCTCTTCGCGAATCGAATTAGGCGGAATAATAGATACAGCCAGGCGGCCGCGGGACGTCGGCTCCTGTAGAGGGCTCCGGCTCTCCCTAAGCCGGGCTGCGACTGCACCGGCTCCTTTATATCTTCTCCACCAACCGCGCGCGACTAGCGCGGCGCACCCTCGAGCATGCGCGCGGGCCAACCGCGTATACGCGAAGGGACCTTAAGCTCGTTGGCGAGGCCTTAATTAAAGCGCGGGACTGACCCGCGGTCCCGCGCCGCCGCGCCGCCGCGCGCCTCCGACAGCCCCGAGGATTAGCCGACTCGATTAGAGCGCGCCCAACTTTACGGCGCTCCGGGCATTTCATTCCATACCGCTCCCTCGTGCTTCTGCATTATGTTTACTACTTTATGCGCGCTACTGTCATCCGCGGGCCTCGCTTAATTGCAACTTTACATTGTATACGCTGTCTGCATAAAAACGAGCAACTGTTGCGCGCTACAGTCGGAAATTTTTAAAACGGACGCGGAGTCCTTGCCATAGAACGACTTAAAAATTGAAAAATTAGGTTTACGCATATGTCTCTAAACTACACATTCTATTACATATTTCTAAATTATTAAATTTATATGAATTTTGAATGAATATTAGGACAGGTAGAAATCAGCAGATATTGTCTCTAAGCAATTAAGTTTTATTTTGATTAACAGAATTGTTCAATTTAAATTTCAGTTAAGAATTAATACAATTTGATAAAAATTATGTATAGAAATAAAACGTTTGTTATACTTATAATTTATTCAAATATATGAAATCGTGTTTGATTATTTTCTTTTTGATATTTAAGAAAAGTTCATGTTGTACTCGCGATGCTTGTACTCGCACCTTCTTTTAGTATTTCCAATGAATTATTTAAAAAACATTATTGACTAACATTTATTTAAATTAAATTTTTTATTACAATGTTCGTATATAGTATTTAATTAGTTTCAAAGTTAAATTTCTTCTTTTCTTGGATTATAAAAAAAGTCCTTAGTTCTTTATATTTGTCAATGTGAAAATATCTGTATTTATTTATGAAATGTAATAAAATTATTTATCAATAATCTCTACTTTTTGAATATTATAAAAAAACGTAAAATAAAACATAATATTCTTTTGCTAATATTCTTTTGTTTATAGGTAAGCAAAATATTGAAAATACAGATGAAAAATATTGTAAAAATTTACTTCTGTGACGTAATTGCTAATACTTCAAATCAGTAGTTTTCAAGATAAACTAATTCATACGTTTTTCACATAATTTATATAAAAAATTCTATATATATATAGATATTGTAACGACACACACACACACACACACACACACACACACACACATTTTGCGTTTTAAATTGCCAACATGCTAACTCTAAGGTTTCAAAATTAGTAATTCCTCAATGAAAAGAGTATAATAGAAAAGAGGCAAACCTTATAAATTGCTAACTAGCAATGCGCCCCTATGTACTTAGCGCACTGCCGATACAGCGTGAACGAGCGAATCGATCCAATATGAATTATTATTAGGAGCCTTGGCTTATACCCAAGGCCTCATAAGAGTTAATTTTGTAGAATACATTAAAGTTAAGTTTATTTTGTAGAAAGCATTAAAAAATAGATTATTGCAGTTACTTGCTATTCGAATATTGTATATGTATATATAATATGAAATTTACAGTAGTCTACTAATGAAGGAAATTTGAAGCTTTAGAAAATGCTACTCGTGCAGTCCTCTACTAAGGTGTCAAGAATACTCTCGTATAGGTACATAAATTGCGTTAAAATCTGTGATCTACTGTATATTTATTTATCTAATTTATACGTTTATTTAAATCCAGGGATATATTTGTTCTTATTTTAAATGTTTTGTACTATTGATATTAAATATTTAGAATTTCATTAACTTTTTCAAAAAGGTAATTCATCATTAATGTCTTGTAAAATTTTCAAAACCTATATTGCTGTTTTTCTATTATATAAACCCTTTATTTTTAAATAATTAATTTTAACATAATAAAATGGCGGTCATATATTTAATTTCAAACTGATAACAATTATTTACAATCTCATGAAATACTTAAACGCTGTACACTATCTATATTATTCTTACCTACCTTATTCCTTTTGATATTAACATGCTCATTCTGGGATCTGTGTATACATCTAGTCTGTCAAGTTCTAGATCCAATGCTAAACAATATGGAGAATTGAGAATAGCCTGCGTTACTGTAGACTATCTACTGAAAATTGAACAAAGAACTCTTCGTCAGATGTGCTATATTCCGCACTGTTTAACTCTTCTTCAATTTGTTTGCAGACGATTCTTCCGGAATTATTGCTTATTCAATCTTTTCTGCTTCTCTAGTTACTACTACTATTGCAAAATCAATAATATACCGTCGGTTCGAAGTGCCTATCGTTAATTAATATTTTCATTTTTCAATGAATAAGAAAAAATGCCATGTACCAAATCTGGACACATTACATTACTGCAGTTATGTTTATATGTTAGTGTTATATGCTTATATGTTAGTTTTTCAGGCGCAATCGACGTACATTTTTAGTAATGGTGAATTATAAATGATATAATTTAAAACTGATTTGGTCTATTGTGCTGCCTTCTTCTTTAAATTAAAATGAACGAAATCCAAGCTGCTTTGATGTACTATATAATCTCACCTGTCTTTGTCTCTCTGCCTCTCTCTCTCTCTCTCTCTCTCTCTCTCTCTCTCTCTCTCTCTCTGTCTTACAAGAAGAGACTATCAGATATAAATGAGGGATTTAGCCCAGATTGAGATAAATCTGATTACTTCCAAAATAACAGCAAGCCATTTAAAGTATTACAGCAAACCGGTGAATTTTTGAAATGAAAAATCCTACTTTTTAAACCAGATACCAAGAAAATTCACATTTTAAGCCAAAATATTCTTATAAACTTACATACGAAAATGCGTGTTTTCTCACATATTGCCAATTTAAGTTTCGCTAAATTTATGCAAGCTAGAACATAAGTGGAAAATAAAACGAACTTAAATAGAAATTGACTAGATTTAAATTCTACTTTGTAATTTTTTTGCATATATATATATATATATATATATATATATATATATATATATATATATATATATTATCAGGTATGTGAATAAGTCTTTCCCGTTTTTTTTTCAAATTTTGAGCCTTTATTGTGAAAAAATGGTTACAAATGAATTATTGAAAGTATTGGCCATCGCTAGCTACAACTTTTTCCCATCTTTCTGGCAACATACGAATCCCGTTGCGAAAAAATTCGACCGGTTTGGCCTCTATCCAGTCATCCACCCATTTTTTGGCTTCCTCGTAGGAATGGAAGTGCTGGTCAGCCAGGCCATGCGTCATCGATCTTAAGAGATGGTAATCAGACGGAGCAACGTCTGGACTATACGGCGGGTGGGGTAGGACTTCCCATTTGAGCGTTTCTAAGTATGTTTTCACCGGCGGTGCAACATGTGGGCGAAGCATTGTCATGTTGCAAAATAACTTTGTCGTGCCTGTCGGAGTATTGTGGCCGTTTTTCTCGCAGTGCGCGGCTCAAACGCATCAATTGTCGTCGATAGACCTCGCCTGTGATCCTTTCATTCGGTTTCAGAAGCTCATAGTAAACCACACCTAGCTGGTCCCACCATATACAGAGCATGAGCTTGGCGCCATGAATATTTGGCTTGGCCGTCGATGATGATGCATGGCCGGGTAGTCCCCATGATTTTCTTCGCTTCGGATTATCGTAACGTATCCACTTTTCATCGCCAGTCACGATACGATGCAGAAAACCCTTTCTTTTATGTCGCTGAAGCAGCTGTTCGCAAGTGAAAAAACGCCGTTCGACGTCTCTCAGCTTCAGTTCGTACGGCACCCAATTTCCTTGCTTTTGGATCATTCCCATGGCTTTCAAACGCTTGGAAATGGTTGTTCGGTCAACTCCCAATGCTTCAGCAAGTTCTTCTTGCGTTTGACAAGAATCTTCATCAAGCAAAGTCGCCAATTCTCGATCTTCAAAGATTTGCGGCCGCCCGGAACGGTCCTTGTCTTCCACGTCGAAATCACCGCTTTTGAAGCGTCGAAACCATCCGCGAACACTTGAATCATCGACACAACCTTCTCCATAAGCCTCCTGAAGCAATCGATGCCTCTCGGCAGCAGATTTCTTCAAATTGAACCAATAAAGTGAAACTTCCCGCAAATGACGTCGACTCGGCTCAAATTTCGACATTTTCACGATATCAAAAATTTATGATGCGAAAAAATTTTAACTAATGTGTTAGTATGGAATTGTTGACATATGAATAAGCTTTGATTATGACATATGTAAACATTGAATACTCGCACAGTACTGGTGGCGCCATCTCTTACAAAAAACGGGAAAGACTTATTCACACTCCTAATAGTTTTTTAAAGTATGAAATAATCCATATTAATATTGATTTAATGCTTCTTTATATTATAATTTACTAATATTCAATTCATAACTGAAAAATTAGATGCATTTATTAGTACGAATTATATTTTAATAATCGGATGTTGATATATTTTAATGTTTTCACATAAAAAATTCATAAAATTACGTAAATAATAAGAAATAATATAAATCTTAATATAAACATTTCTTCTATATGACTTTTTGGTTTACGTTCCTCTCATTTGTTATGATATATTTGTGTGAATTACAATTTTTCTCAAGTATGTGCTAAAACTAGAAATTTATAAAATCCCCACAAAAAATAAAATATACCGCTCTCTACAGTAAAAATAAACTTTTGTTTGGCAAGAAAAAAGTCATGGACTTTGTTTTCGAGAAAAAAGGGTGGGAAAATAATTTTGATGTAAACGGGTTTTATGAAAATTTACCAGAAATTATATGAATATGGTGCTTATAGAATTTTTTGAAGAGATACGTTATTTTTAAAAAAAATACCTTATTATCGACAAATTAAAGTAAAAAATAATGTCAGGGTTTGGCCACTAAAGTAGATTCCCCCTAAGGTTCTGCATAGGTCCTAATCTTTACGTGTACATGCCTTTGACACTAATAAAGGAGGTTCCATTCCAAGCATGACATATCAAGACATTAATGATTAACCATATAATCATTTTTTTTAAATAATCAATTTTATAAATTAAATAACCGTGAAAATGTATATAGATTTGATATTGTTTACATATTTGTTTGAATATTATTTTTTTCAGGAAAACATTTGGACAATCGATGTTTTAGATCAATAAAATTTATCAAATTGCTCAATGAAGTTTTGTATTTTTTGTATTAGTATAAAGTATAAAGTAATAATGTGAAATATTTTTATTCTATTAATTTTGAGATGAATATTAATAAATAATAGTACACTTAATAATAGTAATACACTTTCAAAATTAAATACGTGTTCTTGAAAATCATTAATCGTAAATTGATAAATAAGTACCATTCTTTTCTTCGTTTCTCATAATCTAAAATTGTGCGTCAAGTATTTAAATTTATTGTTTTACAAATACATTTTTTATTTTACAATATACAATAAAAAAGCTTTCATATAAGTATAAAAATCGCTTAAGTATCTTTGCAGTTCCATAAAGTGATATTAATTGGCACTTTATATAACAATCAATTTTATAACAAAAACGTAAGAATAAGGATTGAGAATTAGCATTCTCATTCTCCTGAATATGGAAGAACACTATGGTATAACAATACTCTTTCATTCCCACATACTATTGCAACTTTAAATTTATCTTCTCATAGCTCTGCAACAGTTAGTTTATTATAGTTTTTTACGAATTTTACATTTATTTAAGATATAACTTACTGATTTTGCGATTGTGAGAAAGCTTTCAGCCATATTAGATCCCACTTGTTGTACCATATTGTAAAAAATCCCTCCTTCTCTTTGAAGTAAAATATAAGGGTGATCAAATTCCTGTTTAAAATAAAATATCACATTTTAGTTGAAATTTAGAAATTTATACTGAGGAAGTAAAAAATAAACATAATAAAATTGGCCCAATAAAAAGACACAATAAAGTATATAGTAATACGAACAAAAGCAATAATGTTCTGACTTAAAGACTGTTGAGGACAATTAGTCTAACTCGAAGTTTCAAGTATAATGTTATCATTTCTACACTCATTGCAAGTATTTAAATAAACAAAACAGTCAACCCCGTAAAAATTTTGAATTTGATATTATAATTATGTTTTACGTTTACTGAGTTTGTTACGTTCTGATTTTTCTTTAACTTTTCTACTTTTTATTAGTTTATCGTAAGTGGTTATTTTGGAAACGGCGGATCAATGATAGGTATCTATACGGACTCATCATGGGTACCAAAGGGTACAGTTACTAAATTACTTCAGAAATATAAAACTAATGTTAGCTTTCGACATTTCTTTTAAGTAGCTTAATTTATATATTAATATAATTTGTAATATAAAATTTAATTACATTTAATGTTCTATTTGTTTGAAGTATATTTTACTTAATTCGTAACAATCTTCATTATTAGGTGTACAAATAAGTTTCTGCCATTTTGAAAAGATGGCGCCACCGATCATATAACATCAAAATTGTCAGCTGTAATAAGTCGTATAGTATATGTTGATATCTGGAAACAGTATAACCTTTTAATACTTTTGACTTTTTGCTAGCATCACTTAGTTTTCATCGTATTAAGATGTCAAGTTTTGAGCCAAGTAAGCGTCATTTGCGGAATTGTTAATTTACTTCTTTCATTTAAAGCAATCTGCAGCTGAAGTACATCGGCTACTCACAGAAGCATATGGTGATGTTAATTTAAGTGAGAGAAGTCGTCGGGAGTGGTTCCAAAAATTTAAAAGTGGTAATTTTGATGTGGAGGACAAAACATGCAGTGGAAGGCCCAAAGTGTATGGTGACACAGAATTGGAAGCCTTACTGGAGGAAGATCCGTGTAAAACAAAAGAAGAACTTGCGCAAGAGTTACAGTGACTAAGCAAGCTATTTCACAACGTCTCAACATCCTGGATATGGTCCAAAAGCAAGGAAACTGGGTTCCTTACGAACTGAAGCTAAGAGACGTCGAGTGTTGCTTATTTGCTTGCGAACAATTGCTCAAAAGGGAAAATCGCAAAGGATTTCTACATCGAATCGTGACGGGAGATGAAGAGTGGGTTCACTACGACAACTGCAAGCATAGGAGTCATGGGATAAGCCCGAGCATGCTTCTACTTCGATGGCCAAGCGAAATATTCGTGGCAAGAAGCTAATGCTGTGCATTTGGTGGAATGCAGTTGGAGTAATCTATTACGAACTATTCCAACACAATCAAACCATCACCGGCGAACATTACCAACAACAGCTGATGCAATTGAGCCGAGCATTGAAGATTATAAACGTCCACAATCTGCCAAAAGACACAATAAAGTCATTTTTCAGCATGAAAAAGCTCGGCTAAACGTTGCAAAAATCTTAAAGAAAACGTGAGAAGCACCTATTCCGGTCGATGACTCATGGTCTGGCTGAGTAGCACTTCACTTCTTACTGGAATTGAAAAAATGAGTCGATTCGTGGATCGCCTTAAAAGACCAGCAATTTTTTAAACGGGATATCCACTTGCTGCCCGAAAGATGGTCAAAAGTAGTAGAAAGTGATGGGCAATATTTTGAATGACCATATTTGTACCTTTTTTTACAATGAATTCTTATAAAAAATTTTTTATAAAAACACGGCGAAAATTTATTTGTACACCCAATATTATTTAAACTTTTTTATTGATATAATTTTCAGTTCATTGCAGTACTTGACATTGTATAAAAGGAATACTTACCACAGCTTGACCTGCATCCATAACCAGTATTTTATCACTATCCATCACGGTATTCAGTCTATGGGCAATGACTATTACGGTGCAATTCTCAAACTTCTTTCGAATGGCTTTTTGAATTACGCTATCTGTTTGTGGATCAACGTTGGCAGTAGCTTCATCGAGAAGTAATATTTTATTATTTCTAACTATAGCTCGTGCAAGGCATAGAAGTTGTCTTTGTCCAATGCTAAAATTTGAACCTCTCTCCATAACTTTCATGTTAAGTCCCAAATCAGATTCTAGAAATGACTTGAGTTCTACATCTTCCAACGCTTTCCATAAATCATGATCTGTGTATTCGTTAAACGGGTCTAAATTTCTACGCAAATTTCCAGCAAAAAGAACTGGTTCCTGAGGTATAATACTAATCTTTGAACGTAAATTTTGTAAAGCAATACTATCAGTTGGAACGTTATCAATATAAATTTGTCCATCTACATCAGCTAATCGAAAAATTGCATTTATTATAGAAGACTTTCCTGCTCCAGTTCTCCCTACAATGCCAATCATTTGATTTGGTTCAATAATAAAATTTAAATTTGTAAGAGCAGGACTTTTCTGACGGTCGTACGTTAAACTAACGTTCTTAAATATTATTTGTCCTTTCAAGGGCCAATTTTCGGGTACTTGATTCACCGACTCAATTTTGAGATTTTCGTCTTTGGGTAATTTAGAATATTCAAATATCCTCTCAACAGAAGTCATTTGATTTTCTAATTCAGTGGTTAATCGTATTCCCCAATGTAACATTCCTGTGAGTGCTATACACTGAGAAATAACTAAACCTACATCTCCTGCTAGTGTAGCTTCGTCCAAAAGTAGCAAAGTATAAGTAATTACCGCTGTGAATATCATGCAAAGAAATGAAATATATATGGCAAGTGCTCTTGAACCGGAAAAAAATATAAACCACGCCGAAGAGTGTAAATCTTGATGATTATCAAATTCTTTTATAAGAATATTTTGAGCATTCATTGCTCTAATTGTTATAATTCCTTGTACACTAGCACTGATATGATTAAAAACTGGCGATCGGGCTGAAATGATATATTGAATTAAAAAAATAAAGTTCAGTTTATAAAACAATTATCAATATATGCTAATCCATTCTGATCAAAATTATAATTGTGAAAGTTAAATAACCTCAAGTTTGGAAGAATAATTATTATTTGCAAATTGAACTAAATTGTATTATAACGTTCCAGTAAGTTTAGCCCTTGAGCATAAACCGGAGCTGTTGGACATTAAAAGTAAATTTAAATTTAAGATGGTGGAGGCAATCAGTTTACCATTACTAACATAGAATATAGATTATTTTATTTTTATATTCAATTTTTAATTTAATTTAATTTTTATTTCATTTGTAGTAATAATTTCCATTTCGGATTCTACGAGAGCAATTACAAACAAGGCAAATCAGTCATTATAAGTATAGTATATTATTGTCTAAAAAGTGTAAGACCGATGAACTTTTTTTTATGTTATGTAACGTCGCTCTATTTATGCTTCCTAATACCGGTGCTAGTTAGGGACGAACGAACATATTTATTAATTTAATTCACAACAGTCGACATAAATACAATTTATAATAAATCATTACTAGATATGACTAATCAAGTCACCTGCCTTATCAGCCTAAAAATTGTACATAAATCCCACGCTACCGGTCAATCTCAATATTGTAATCCTTCAATAAATAATATTTGCACTTCTAATCCAATGATAATTTTAATTTTCACGTTAAAGTTAAAAATCTTATATTAAATCAATATTAAATTTTAATATATTTTCGAGATTTTAGTTAAAAGAAACAATAATGAAAACGTATATTTATCACGTATTTTTTTTATTAATACTGAGGACGTTTCAGTCAACGTGCATAATTCAATTTTATACGGCTCTCTCATAGCTCAAACAAACACGAATGCTATTTAATATATAATACTATTTAAAGTTACCTGTAGATGACAATATATAGTAATTTAATATTATATTACAAAGGTTTTCTTTAGGGAGGAATCATAATATTGTATAGCCATTAAGTAAGTGAAGAAGATTTAGTAGATTTAAAAGATTAAACTTTATTATTAATTAAAAAATTTATAAAAAAAATAGGTGATTATACGTAAAATATTTATTTAAACTTTGTACTATATTTTAAAATCCTATAGTATACAGAAAAACAGAATAAATATGATATAATTGTTGTCTGTATATAATTTAATTAAACACATAATATGATAACAATTAGATAAAAAATGATTTTTTAAAAAAATTTACCTATCTGTATAATTATAAAGCATGTATGATATTTAGAAATATAACTATCATATGAACCGTAATTTACTGTTTTTTATCGCATTTAATTTTTATTATTTTGCTACAGTTTTCATGATTTTTGTTGAGCAAACCATAGAATTAATATTATATTCTAGCGAACATAAGATACCTAGAATACAAAACTAACTTTACGACCTGTTTGAAGAGATTAAAATAGGCCTCTTACACGTGGAGTGAGAAAATGATATGTACAGAAATTAGATAAAGTGGACACACATTTACTATCCATATCCATGTAATTTTCAATGTGTCTACATTCTTCATTTGACTCTCTTGGTGCATCTATCTTACGGGAGTTAAATAGAACTTTACCTTCCTAGAGAATGAAAAAAGAAAAAATGTAATACATTGAACATATTATTACTACATATTGTTTTCTTCAGGTAACTTTAAATAAAAGACCTGATGTTTTCAAAGTTTCTCTTTTACTTCTTTTTAACATACTATATTAGTCAAACTTACAAAAAACTCAAGCCCTGGATCTGACAAAATTCCGAACATACTACTGAAACAGTTACCATGACATGGAATTGTATTATTTACAAATATCATGAACATATTATATTTAGAACCATATACAAATTATACTATAATTCTTATCGCAAATCCAGGTAAGGATAAGACAAAAATGACGAATTACAGACTGATCTCACTAACACATAATATGTGCAAATTAATGGAGAAAATAGTTAATAAAAGGTTGATGACCTATTTAGAGATTAATAATTTAATCAGCCTTCTTCAAAGCGGTTTTCGGGAAAAAATCAAGTATTGATCAGCTTGCCTGTTCAGAGTCTTATATATTCGATGCTTTTTGTAAAAGATTACATATAATTCTAGTGAGAATGGATATTGAAAAGGCATATGGAATAATATGGAAGGATAGAATCATTTTTTTATTACAAAATTACAACAACAAAGGAAGAATCTCAAAATTTATATCAAATTTTTTAAACGATCTAGGAAAACTAATATAACAAATGAAATACTGCAAGAATCAGTATCTATTAATCTTTATAATTATTGTTATATTTTTCTCTTTAGACAAAATAACATGTAGCATAGGTACGGGGTTGTTAATGACCTTACTGTTCATGCGATTGAAAATAAAAATAAACCAAAAAAGTATATTAGCCAAAAAAGTTTTATACGACTAGATAAATCTTGAATTTTAATTTTTCAAAATACAGTAGCTTGAAAAAAATTTACCAAAAAAATTGAATATCAAATATACTTGATTTGAAAATGTGATGAGAAATGGATGAATTTACTACAGCATACATATAAGAAATTTTTTTTGTATTTTAAATTAAAATTTTTAATTATCTTACTTATTCCTTCTAATCTTTTAATACTTCTGCTAGTTCTTATATAAAATACACGGAAGCCATAAAATACCAATCCAAGAATAATTGCTGGAATGATGAACCAGGGATTAACGCTTGCAACAATACCGATTACAGCTATTGCATACAGTGCAATCTGTGTAACGGATATTATCGTTTCTGGAATTCGAGTATCAACAATACCCATATCTTTGGAAAACCTAAAATGAAATTTTACTGTATTTTTTGAAATATGAATAGAATATTGAAATACCTGTTGATTATGCGTCCTACAGGATTAGCATTAAAAAATGCCATCGTTGTTTGAATTATACTTCGGAACATTGAAGTATGAAGATTATTTGATATCCTCATACACATGTTATAAAATGTATATGCTTGTGTAAGCATAACTAAAACGTTTAGGATGGTAATAAACGCGTAAAAGTAAATAAACCAACTACGATCTTGAGAAGGACCAATATTGTCAATTGTATTTGTTATATTACCATTAGCTTCTTCAACGTTAACCCAATATGTAATAAAATAATCTGAACCACTAGACGTTAATTGACATATAACACTAACTAAGAAAACTGTAATGACAAGGATAATACTGCGTGCTGCTCCAAAATACTGTAGGTATGTTTTTCCTTTAATATTGCCAAGTGTTCTACTTTCTTCTAATTCCTTTTCCTCTAGATCTAAACTTCTTGATTCGATAATGGCGTTATTTTTTTTTTCAAAAATCTTAACATTATCACATATTTCATCGGATTCGCTTGACAGTTGCAAAGTTTTTGAAAACTGCAATCCAGAATTTATTATTTCAGTATACGTTCCATCTGATTCAATAGAACCGTTATCAAAAACAATAATTCTATCTACATTCTTTAAAAAGTACATCTGATGCGTTATCAAAATTACTGTTTTATCTTTTAGAAATGTTTTAATGCAATTCTCAAATATTCCTTTTCCAACGCGAGTATCTACTGCTGAGAGTGGGTCGTCCAAGAGATAAATATCAGCTTCTTGATAGACAGCTCGTGCTAGATTAACACGAGCGCATTGACCACCGCTTAAATTTACTCCTCTTTCGCCAGCTAAAGTATTGTCACCATATGGAAGTAATTGGAAATCTTCCCTCAATTGACATACATCAATAACTTTTTCGTAACGTTCTTTTATCATTTCTTTACCAAATAATATATTTTGTCTAATGGATGAAGCAAAAATCCACGGTTCTTGGCTTGCGTAAGAAATCTGTCCATTAATGATCATTTCTCCCTGTATTGTTGAAATTTCCTTAAGTATAGTATAAAATAATGTAGATTTGCCAGAACCTACTTGTCCCACGATAGCCGTCAGGGATTTCGATTTTATATTAAAATTTAAATCCTTCAATATGTTTAATTTAGATTCTGCAGTCCACTTAACATAAACATTTTTGAATATTAGAGAATAGCCATTATACTTTTTTATGTTTTCAACGTTATTTATATATGATTGGTGCTGAAGTTCAGGGACAAAAAGAAATTTTTGAAGACGTCTTATTGACACTAAAGCCTCAGCAAGTTCCTTTATGCCTATTAATTAATTATAACTATATAATAAATTATCAGAATAGTAATCGATAATTCAAATAAATGTGATATACTTAGTGGAAATTCGTTATATAACGTAGTTCGCAAAATATTATAATATGCTATTACTAAATAAATTTTTTCCGCTTCAATTTTATTTCCGAATAAAACATGAGCTAAGACTGTTACAAAAATACAAATTCGAGGTATATAACTTTGAAAAGACCAGATAATCTCATGAAGCATGGAATTATTTCTTATAATTTTAACCTCTTTCCTGTAAGCATATAAGCATCAAACGATTATTAATAGGCTATATATAACAAATTGTTTGTAGAGTTTTAACAATTCAATTTTTACTTTCGAGCTTTGTCCATGAGGTAGGAAAATGGTTTTTCCCAGGCATACATTTTTATAACTTTCACACCATTAATAATTTCGTTAGTTAGTCTTAATCTCTCATCTGTTTTGTAAACAAACTTTAACGTAAAGTATGACGTTAACTTTCCATAGCATACTATAAAATAAAAAAAATAGTTCATTGAAATCAATTATATTTGGGTAAGTATTGAATACAAACCATGAATTCCTATAAAGAGTACTAGTATAAAAATTCCTCCAAGTGCTGCTAAACCTAACTCTTTATATAATAAGTAGGAAATTAAAGCTGTCTCTATAGGTGCTATCCATATATAATGAATACTAAAAACTGAATAATCTAATCTGTTGACATCATTACTTAAAAGATTAATCATCTAAAAAGTTTTCTTATTAAGCTAAAATTTTAGAAGAAAAAATTAAAAATATATGAAATTTTACCTGTCCAACACTAGTTTCATCCTCAATTGCAACTTTTGAAATCTTCATAATTTTACGATAAATAAGCGAACAACATGCTACTCTGATTTTCATTCCCATATGTAATAGGCCTTGGCTATTAAGGTGGCCTACAAAGCCGTCCAAGAAAATACCGATTATTAGTGCTGAACCCCAATAAAGACCATCTAACTTCTCCATGTTGTGGTTTCCACCAAAGTATTTTAGTAAATTAGCCAAAATTATAGGCTGAGATGTTCTGTAATAAATCACCTTCAATATGATGCTATTTTTCATTATTTTTTGAATCTTAACTTGGAATAAATAATATCTACCTTACACCAAATTCTAAAATAGCTAAACAGAGACCGAATTGCATTACGTCACAACCAAAACATCTTAAAAGTACTCTAATTAAGCTAGGAGATGATTTTTTATTTAATTTCTGACAGTGCTCCTGTTCCTTCTTCCATAAATGAGACATCTTATCTCCTAATAAGCAGCTTGCATGTTCATCAAGAGGGTAATAAAGATCTGTCACTTCTAGCTCACGTTCGTATCCCTTAAGAAAAATCTCAGATAGCCACCTGTTAACATTTCCAAGATTATTATTTTAAATTACGTGTAAAATTTATATAATAAGAGACTTTATTTAGGTCGTTGAAGTGAGGCACATTCTTGTAGCTTCTTCTGTTACGGTTTCTTCCAAAATTTTAATGAATAACATTAAGGAACATATTAAAAAATTAAATAATATCCAGTCAGTCAAATAAGAGCCTGGTCGACTTCCCTGACAGGTAATGAAAGATTTCGCTCTAATTCCTACGCGAGCCGATAGAGGGAAGCTTTGTCCTTGATGCATTGCCAACAAAGATTCAGTTCTCGTTGATGTTGTGAAAATCACGGTAAACGCCATAGTGCTACACTGCGTGAAAAGAAACGTTACGGTAACCTAAAAGTCAAGTAGATTCTACGTGAGTACTTGTAACTCGTGTGACCTAAAATCAACGTTAGGATTGGCGTAGTTTTAACAGTGCTACCTGCTGCTGTCCACAGTAGTATATAATACCTAACCTAATATAAAGTTTTAAACTACGTGAGCCTTTTGCAACACTAACGTGGCGAGTTCGAGAAGCATTTTACCAAAGTGACTTAGGTAATGCTAACGTTTCTTTTCGCTTAGTGTAAGTACGCGTCGCGTATTATATATATATATATATATATATATATATATATATATATATGAGTCTGTGAGGTCTATGAGGTTGTGTTCCTTTGTATTCACCGTGAAAGGTCCCAAAATGTCGCAATCAGCGGCTGCTAAATATATGAGAAAGTCGAAGGCATCTGTACAGAAGTGGGTACAATGATATAAAGCGGCTAAAAATGTTGATGATTTACCAGAACGTGGCTCGACAGTTAGTGGACAAAAAAGATGAAGAAAGAATAGTGAATCTGTTTTCCCGGAATCCTGCTTTAACATTGCGGCAAGGCTAATAAAAATGAATGGCAAAAGGTTTAGATATATCCTACGAAACTATCCGAATCCATTTTCGTACTCATGGTCTGAAATTATATATTATATAATTTCATGCGCCACGCTCTTAATTGACAGATTGTATTTCATAAGAACAATTATTTTAATAAAATATTAACTGTATGATTAAAACCCTATATGCATGAATTTTAATGTTTATTACAGCAGATAGTATTCAATAAAGATACTTAGAGAAAACAAATATTTAGTGGTCATTTAATTATAAAGGTCACATTCATCGCCTGGCGAACCAAACTTAAACACTTAATGATCAATATATTTGATATGAAAAAATGAATTCGTATTTTTGTTTTTATTCGTCTTTATTGTTCTCGATCAAGCTAGCTGATTTTAACTTACTGTTTTTTCTTGCTTAATGGTCAATATTATATATTATGCGGTTCTGCACTTATATATGGGGACGGTTCAATAAATATCCGTGTTTGAATACAGAGGACGTTCCTTAGGGAAGCTGGTGTTATTATCGTGTGCTGCCATCTATCAAACGACACCAAAACAAATTTCAGACTGGTTGATAAGTAGTTAATAGAGTACTGGTGAATAGAGTAATATTTTAGAGTATATAATATAATAATATTTAGTAGACAATCAGTGGAAACAGATATTGATTTCGAAACAATATTTCGAACAATTTAAGCGAGATCCGAAGGACTTTTTGCGTCAAGTTGTCACCGTTGATGAAACCTAGATTCATCATTACATACCAGAAATTAAGCAACAATCAAAACAATGGATTTCTCGCGGTGAATCTGCTCCAAAGAAGGCGGAAACAGTCCCATCGGTCAGAAGGGTCATGGCGACGATTTTTTGGGATGCGAAGGGCATCATCCTGATGGACTTTTTAGAAAAAGGAAGAACGATCACTGGGCAATACTACAATGAGTTATTGGACACGGCCATATTTAGTAAAAAACAGGTGTTTTTTCATCACGATAACGCACCAACACATTCATCTGGAGTTGTCGCCACCAAACTGCATGAATTGCGTTATCAATTGCTGCTTCACTCCCCGTATTCACCCGATCTGGCTCTCTGCATCTTCTTCTTGTTCCCTAATATGAAGAAATGGATCGCGGGAAAAAAACTTTGCTCAAACGAGGAAGTCATCGCCAAGGCAGAGGCTTTTTTTATGTCATTTAATGTCGCTCTATTTATGCTTCCATATATCAGTGCTAATCAGCGACGGAGGTCTACGATGTGTTTGTAAACAAAGCACATGTAAATTATTACAGCGGTACCTGTGTCAATTGGCCGAGACCGGGATTTGAACTCGGATCACCGAGTTACTAGTCCTTCGCTCTAGCGATCGAGCCATCGTACGCCTCAGAGAGAGGCTTATTTTAGAGAGTTCGAAAAATGCTTTTTTTGAAACGGTTGAAAAAATGGCCAGAACGTTGGGCAAAGTGTAGTTTTCTAACAGGAAATTATGTTGAAAAAGAAAATGGTGTTTTTATTTCTACCACGCGTACTTATTGAACTGCCCTCGTATAGGCACAGTAGCAGTGGAATAATTTTTGACTGGAGCAAGATTGCGGTAGAGGGGGCTTATAAAACTTTATTTTAAGATCAAAAAAAGAAGAGCAAACTAGGATTTTTATAGTAATTTTATTTACCCTTATAAATATAGAATAAGCACTGTTATAACTCTAATAAACTAATAGTTAAACGGATTAATAAACCCTAATTTATGTTTTACAATATGCTTTATAAATTCGTGGATTTAAGACGTAGAGAGCAGTGTAAAGTAAATGAAAATTTTTTTTGAAAATATTCAAAGGAAAAAATACATTTGTTTATTATTCATATTTTTTATGGAAACTGATGGTCACTTTTTAAAAGAAATTTTTAATTACAATCATTAAAAACCCGCACTCAAAAACATCGGACGCTCTCAGTCCTGATTTTTGTAGTGCAAGTACAAGCATGATGCGGCTATAATACAGTTTCATTGCATAGAACCATTTTTCTGACTTGAAAAATCGGTTTCATACCAAATGTAACGTCAAATCAGACGAGCTTTTATAGAGAATTATTTTTATTGGTTCTCAAGTGAAGCGTATATCTCGCCATACGTAAATTATTGGACTTTGCAAGTGACAGCATCTTGTCAATACTGCATGCTGTAGTTCCGTATCTTATGCCGTAAAGCAGTATTGGAATTGATTGCAAAAATAAATTTTTATCAGAAAGGAAATCAAATGATAACTTCAAATTGAAATATATAACTGAGCGTATGAACTGTTTAATTCCATCACGATTTTAAATAATAATTATTTAATATTAATATATTTTCGGAGATCGTGTAGTGAAAGTTTTTTTCTTATAATTTCCTTCTCTTTTGAAATCCGCTGTCAAAGGTAAGGATTCTCATTATTTTTTGTCAACAAAGGCAACTTGAGCTCGAAATAACTTTCATGGTCAAGCTGAAGAGTAAATTCAAGGACGCCGTCTGCATGACCACTCTTTACCCTACAAGTTTTCTCTAAAATAAAAGTTCTGAAATGTCTCGTTTCTGCGATATTTGTGCTTAGCAGATAAATTACGATATTCATTATTTGATAAATATTTCAACATAAATAATTGGATTTTACATACTCGTGATGGTTAATCGTATCAGAACTAGTCTTTAAAATTTGAAAGATTAAAGTATAACTTATAATTTTTACTATGCTTCTATTACCGTTTAAGTATCTGTGTGCATATTTTTATAACCGTTAGACGTATATTTCCTATGCACTTTTATTACGGCCGTACCACGTGAATTTATATATGAGGTACGATATTTTGCTGAGAAACTAATAATTATTGAACTAAACTTGCTGAGAAACTAATAATTATTGAAGCGGTTACTTCATATATTGTATAGATAAAAACTCGCTTAATATATAACTCGCTTAATAGCGAACACTACTAAGTGAGAATCCTTTAAGAAATTCAGAAAATTTTCAATAAGTCTATTTGCCAAATATATCATTTGACACATGAAATTTCTGGTAAAAGCATTTTACTCGACATAAATAAGCGAAAATTAAGTAAAGATTTTAATACATTCCTGAGTAACTACCTAAAAATTTAGAAGTTAAAAAATAAAATAATAATTTTACGCTAATATTATATTTTGTTTTTTTTTATTATCCATTTTTGCGTAAAAATGCTCGAAAAATGAAATGTATTTTCTTATCTTGAAAATACACGCGTATAATAATAGCAACTTTATATTTATTTTATTTTTTTTCCTTTATACTTTAATCATTAATACTAATATAATTTAAAAATTTTCTATTGTAATACATTTGGATATCAAATTTTTTTCGTTTTGCCTTTCTAAATTATTTCCGAATCATTTCTTTATTATATTGTCTATTATCGTTTTTTAATCAGCAATTATTTGCATAGATATGATTTGTAATTGTCCAAATTACTTCAAATATATTTTTTTTTATATTTTGAGATATTTTTAATGATTAAAAATTTGATAAAGTTATATTTTTAATTGCATAATTCTGCCTATCCGTAGATTTTACAGATCGCTTTAACTGAGATAAAAATGAGCTTCTTCCACATCGGTTCTTATATGTTACGTAGAATTAAGTAGAATTAGCTACGATTTGTCAATTGATTATGTTATAATTTTGAATTTCGCGCGGCCAGCCTCTGCCAAAGCTAACGTTAAATTTACACAGTCTAAGCTACAAGACTGGATTAAAACTCCGCATACAAGGTTTTTCGTTGACTCTATAAACCGAATGCAGTGAATAATATTTATTACTTACTTGAAAGTGATTATTGATAAAGGATGCGCTCCCTGCCTGGGATTGTTCAAATATTTCTTCTGGCTTTTCTCCATGACGATATTCTTTGCGTATATCCAATCAATACCGTTTTATAGGAAAGTCTTTCGCCGTAAAGGACAAATATTGTGTTTCACTTTATTTGCATCTCTGTTAGTCTTCGTCATGAAACTTAAAAAATGGCAACTGACAACATTTATTTGACGAGCACACAGCACATTTAACTCTAGCATGAGAGGAAATAACTTGGCTTATTTTAGAAAGTGATAGTCATGAACAAGTGCAAAAAACTATTATATCCTATGAGTTGAAACGATAGCGCCACGCATGCATCGAATTGCTGCTTTATGTTAAAGAGAACCGAGTTCAAATACAAATTAATATAATAATATATACAATTATCCGAAGTAGTGTAACTATAATATTGCCTTATTCTGCGTTTGAACAGCAGTCAGCAGTAGACTCATTGTGCATTGCTTACCACGTGTTAGCGTTCAAGGTCTGACCGAATACTGTAATGCTGCAGCTCGCTTTGCTCTCCCTTCCCCTTCTCACATACGCGCGCACACATACACTCCTCTCTCTCTCTCTCTCTCTCTCTCTCTCTCTCTCTCTTTCTCTCTCTCCCCCTCTTTCCCTCAGTCTTTTTCTCTTTCTCTCTCGTTCACTCTCTCTCACTACTCAATCGCTAGCTGTCTGACGCTTATTCTTATATCTCTTATGCGCGTTAATATACGCCAAGCACTTTAGTTGTAAACCAGTTTCAGTGAATAGAGATATTTTGCCAAAAAGAACTAAAAATATAAAAAAATAACAAAACTAAAATCTTTTACGAAAATGGCTATTGAAGTAAACAGTTTAAGCAGTAAGTCGGTATAAGCACTGTTTAGACGTCGATATTATAAGGATTAATGAAGAACACTCAGAAGAACACGTTTTTTTTTAATTTTAATGTAGGCCATTTAGAATTCAGAAAGCTACGTTAGTGTAAATTAGTAGTGCTAAATATTAAAAATAAAATTCTGCAAAAATACTGTTTCACGATTTTATGGTATCAATAAATTTGGCGAAATAATTGCATTCGTAGTTGAAATCGATCGTTTCTTTAAAAAAATTTTAACTAACAATTATTACTAAAATCTTGCTGAAATATTATTATCAATGTCTACTTTATGTGTGCAAAGTCCTCTCAAATAAATAGTTATTTTACAATTAAGTTTTTAGCATTTCCGATTATCAACCTCTGGCTGTCATAAAATGTTTAAAGAATTACAAAACAATTTTGGAAAATGGCTTACAAATTACACATTGCTTCTACAAATATTTTCATACATAATGTTTACAAAATTTTGATTATATATATAATAAGATAAAAACTGTCCAGTTTTAGTAAGAATAATTTAGTACGAATGACAACTGTTTTCAGGTTTATTAAAAAATCTGTCCTTTTTCTTTAATAATTTGTATCTATATATTAATAGATATGCTGAATTCGGTATTAATCAATGAATTATGAAATAAGATGCTAGAAAATCTTTGTAACTATAGTAAACCAATGTACGTTTGACGAAACTTAAAATTGTCAACATGGGTAAAAATCATCCTATATTAGTACACTTTAACGTATTTTTGTTAATAAATTTTAAAAAATTACAAAGAAAAACTATAAAATGTTTGTTGAGGCTGTTCATAAGACAAGAGCTAATATCCTATTATAATATAAAAAAAGAAATATTATAATATAAAAAAAATTTTATTATAATCTGTAAACTGATAAATTATATAAAAGAAATTTGTTTACTGAATGATATTAATATTGATATACGCAAGGTATGACATTGTTTATTAGTTAATCTTCCTTACAAATGCTTTTTAAAATTTAATCATTTGAAAATACATATATCTATCATTTATAGAATAATTATATATGAAAAGCGTATATTTTTATGTTCTCAATGTTGTTGAAAATAAATAGGAACTTAATAATCAGAACTCCACAATTCAAATAGGGTTTTAACCGTTACTTTAAATTTTAAAAATTCCATAGCATATACATCTTTTTTGACTTTTCTGGAAAAAAAACTTTTCTGAAAAAAAAGTCAACGATTACTAACTTGCATTTAATACTATCAACATTATATAATTTTTATTTTTTTTACTGATCATGACGTATTATTTTAATTCAAATCTGTTATTGAGTTAAGTTTTCAGGGGTAATGCAGAGGCTAATAATGACTATTAATTTCACGATATTAAAAAAATATTATGCCGATATATCACACCATCATTGCACATTTTCAAGCCTGTTGTTTTTGATGAGAGATTTTTAGAGATTATTAACTTCTTAAGATAAGAGAATGTACATATTAGTTGTTTAATATAGATTAATACTGTGTATTACTTACCATTCTCAAATTTTTCAAATGTAATTATAAATACTTTAGTAAACGAAGTACAGAAAATTTGAAAATTTTTTAAAAGTTTGTAGTAAATATATCAGGTTATTGGTATTAGCACTTTTATTTTTCATTAAATAATTTTTCCAATGTGTTTTAGAAAGCAAATATATTTATGGCTTAATGAAATCTATTTCATATTATTGTTAAATTCTCAATTAAGCTTGATATACAATTGAACATTTAGTTGACACTGATGCATCAAACTTTTTTAAAGGTTAATGCTATTTTTATTGCTGCCACCATTTATTTGAATTATTAGTATTTGCAAGAATAGGTATATCTATAGGTATAAATCATTAAATTCTTCATACAATTCTGAAAGTTTGTAAATAAAATAAATATGTAATTACATTTAAAATAGTACTGTTTTTCAAAAAAGTCCACGACATATTCACAAACATAATATAAAAAAAAATTTAGGCTGAAACTTAGGGTCGATAAATTGCCTTTGGTCCTTTGCTCTATCAATTGGGCCATCGCATGACTCATGTATAGAATATATTACTAAAGATAAACTGAAATATTATAAATTTTATAATATTTCATTAAAATATTAATAATATTTATTTATAGTCGAGATCTAATATTTATTGATTCAAAAATATCCTTAGAAATACATAATTACATTTAATTTATTTAATTTATATCATTGTATCACAAAGAATACAATTTGAGATATAATAAATATAAGTAATTTCAAACTAAAATAAAAATCGTTTACAATTCATCAAATATTACTAAGAGCCTACCTGTCTTGATGAGCAGGCTGAACTACAGATTGATGGTATAGCTATCTCTATTACCAAATATCTAAGCTCCAATTAAAGAATATACGATATGATCAATTGACACCGTTTGTAAACTATTGACGCTGTAATGCATGATTTTTTGAGTCAACTTACCTCACAAAAAACACTCGATATTTTTAAAGTAGATAAGATAAAAAAGCCGAAATGATCCGGCTACTTGAATTTCCATGATCATTCTTATCAGATTCTTTCTTGATTGATAAAACAAGCAAATTATTCTATAAATAGCTCTAGAATTTAAATTTTCAGATTTCTACCAATGTTCATTAAATAATTAAACATGATAATTATCTTTTTTCTTTTTTACAGCGATGGTAATAAGAAAAAATTTCAATTTATTCTTTTGTTAAATGCGAGTCTGCAGACATAAAAATCTACTAAAAACAGAGGGATAGAGAGAGAGAGAGAGAGAGAGAGAGAGAGAGAGAGAGAGAGAGAGAGAGAGAGAGAGAGAGAGAGAGAGAGAGAGAGAGAGAGAGAGAGAGAGAGAGAGAGAGAGAGAGAGAGTAAGTTCGCCAGTTTTAGACGCTATAGTATTTATTTGGTATTACATATACGCATTGAACCATTTTTTTTACTATTTTTTTGGAAGGAACTTTGAAGTAATTTTTTCGGGTACTGTTATACATTTGCGAAGAGTGAATCGCATTTATTGAAATGACAATAAGTTTCTACTTCATCATTATAAATTTATTCATTTTTTTTTCAGCTTTCGAGCGTGGGTCCACTTATGACAGGATAGCAAGGTCATCATCATAAAATAATACTTTAAAGCCAAGAATATGAAACGTGCACTGACTAGAATTGAATACTAAGTTAGTAATGTAAGGACAAGGACTGACCATTCGAGACAACCCTTGCTGATGTGCTATTGCAGTTCTTCACAACTTTCTTTTACTAGGATTCTTTTATCTTTTAGTAACCACGGGTTCGTTTATAGAAATATCTGGAATATGTCCTCAATGAATGTTGGCTCTCTAACATGCTGGTCCTTAATGGATTGTGCACATGCAAATGCTTACTGTCATGTAGACAAATTTGATGCAATTAACTTTAATTTGTTTTGTTTAATTTTTTTAGGATTACAATTTTAAGTGTCTCTCTCCGTCTATCTAAATCGTTGACTCTTCAGGCTTATTATTTTCATCTTTTTAAAGAGTGACTACGTAATCAACTTATTACCCATTGGAGAACATTGAGTTCTTTAGGAATAAACTGTAAATGTTTCTTAGGCAATGCCTAATGGTAGGTATAGGTTTTCAAATTATGGCCAGGCTATAGCTACAAGAGGAAGCCTTACTAAGTTTCACATTAGTCAATACCTGAAACTACTCATACAGTGAGAATTTATATTCGATTTCTCTAGCTGGCATAGTGCTGATCGTTCGCGGCAATTCGGTGCTCTTATATTTCATCACGATTGAAAAGCTGGTGTAGCATCAATGTCTCTGTGCTTGTCTAGTCTGTTTGAAACGCATTATCAAATTTAGTGTTACATATTACTTTTTTTATAGATACCCGCCCTTTATGGAGCCTGCTTTGAGAATTCTTCAAACCTCGTTAGCCGTGTTTGTTTTCTAACTAGATCACTGTAAGTTCTATCATAGAATTTTCTAAGTTGTTTCTCTCTTTTTTAATATGACAGTTTTATACAGTTTCTAGTCCAGTCTAATGTGACTTTTTTAATATGGTTTGGTCAGTGCAGCTGTTAATAATTAAATTACAATATGTAATCAGACATTTGATAGAATAAAAGTATATAAGATGTATATTATGATCCCAAATACTGATGTTAATATCTAAAAATAATATAATGTTTGTAAAGGAAGCACATATAAGTTTTTACAGTGGTATAGTGTATTAATCGTCCGAGACCGCGACTTTAACTTAGATCGCTAATATCTCAGTTCTTCGCTCTACTGATTTAGTCATCGTAGACCTTAGGTAACAATTTTTCTGGTATTATTCAACTTATCATTAAAAGGAAGTCATAATTAGCAAAAACAATAAATAAATATACTTATTCGATTTTGAGGAAGCACGGTAAAAAACTGTTGTAATGGTTGTTAAATTAAAAAATGAAATGACCCTTCGAAACGTCGTAAATGTACATCAATTCTTAGGCTAAGTATCTAAAATGTGGCTGGACAAGTAAAGTTGTTCAGTTATAAAGAAAAATATGGATGTAATCGACAGAAGTTAAACTTTCGATTAATGCTATGCGATTAGAATCGTCAACGAGTTTCAAGCGTTTATTGAAACAATGATACTAACTTTTCAGACTTCAATTATTTATTGCATCACGAGTGGTTCAAAATTATCATGATCATTTTACAAGTAAATAGACTTATTAAGTCTGTGTATGCGTCAGTCAAATGTCAATAACAAAGTAATTTGCAACGATGAGATGAGGAATGAAAAAAAAAATCTGTGCAGTGATTGGAGAATTTGCAAGAAATTACTACATCTAAATTACCGCATTGTATTTCTTCGATAGATACTATATAATAATTTTCATTTCTCGCATTTGTGATAATAATATTTGAAATCATTGTCTACCTTGAGTACATTAATTAAGATAATCTTGAGCACGAAAAAATTATGGAAAATTCTAAGCAATGTGTCTACGTCAACGGCTAAACCGAATATTTATATTTCCAAATTCTTGCTTTATATTGAATAGAATTATGTCGAATATTTTTTAAAAAATTTATAAATATTTTTATCTGTCTTTTAGTTATTAAAAACAGTAGAACTATGCCTTGTCTAAAATTACTCCCTAGAATTCTACATATAAATTTATTAATATAATAGTACATTGTTTTTATATTCGAAGTCGCTAAGTAGTGATATCCGTGTATTGAAGAAACTGTTTGATACTTCATAGTTGACAATCCGAACTAGCATTTTATTTACATTCGCTAAAATGGTACATTTTTCAAATTTTCAGACAAAAACTTTTACTATACTCAAAACTGACCTCATCATATTAAAAATCAGCTTTATTCTATTTTAATACGCTAAAAATTAATAAAGTATTGAATTCGCAAAAAAATCATCCGGGTTAACCGCCATGACCAATAACCCGATGCTGCAAATCTGTCCTTTTTAATTCCCCGCCAAATTCTCTTCAGCTGTTACTCTCCCTCTTCTTGATGCTTATCGTCTTCCGTTCAGATCTTCTGTGTGCAAGGCTCCTTCGTCTGCTCAGCTGCGTACACGCTCCTTTCACCTTTTCCGCAGGCGAGTGGGGGAGCCGCCAGGCCTGCGCGAGCTAAAGGCAGCTGCAACAGGGTCTGTGTGGAGAGATGGTGAGAGAGAGAGAGAGAGAGAGAGAGAGAGAGAGAGAGACCGAGAGGGACGGCGAGAGCATCGGGCAGTGGTGCGCCCACCGAGAAAACGGAACATCCCGACAGTCCTTCCGCGGATTGCGGATGTTGAGCGTAGCAGGAGCGACTCGCTTGTACCGACTCGCCGCCGTGTTGCAGAATTGCGGACGCGACTCCGGACTGCGCAGGCGTTCCCCTCTCGCGGTTGACGGATCTATATACCGACAGCGTCATCCGCGTAGTCTCTGCCGGCAGTGCGTTTGACCTGCACCGGTGCGTTCGCCCTTCGTCGTGACCCTCGCCCCGTGGCATTTCGGCGGCCCCTCGAGGCAGTGCGAGTGTTTTCGACTTTTTGGCTTTTGTAGAAGTAGAGGCCCGAGTGCGACCGGGCTGTGCCACAGGTCCAAGTGATTTCGGTCGCGCCTACAGGCTGTCTACCCTCGAGGCCAAAGGGCGACATCTGCGTGTGTAGTTGCGACGCTACGGGGAGCAGGCACATTCTAACCCCCCCCCTCTGTTATACGCGTGTGTTCGTGCGCCCTCCCTCGTTCTTTCTCTTGATTTTGCTCTCCCTCTCTCCCTCCCCCTCTCTTTCTCTGTCTCTGTTTCGCTCAGTCTCCCCTTCTCGCCTTCTATCCACCACTCTATCTCTCTTTTTCTTTTTACATATATAAGCGTTCTGCAAGGTATTGACATTGACGGCGCATGGCCATTCACGCACGAATACTAGCAGTCGAACGACCGGGGGAAACCAGAATAGGATACAACACAGGTGAGTTGGAGCATCGTTTGAGGTTAGGTGGCGAGGAGAAAATATTTTGTATGCCTGTCGGCGTTGCTGGTTGGCAGAATTGTTGAATATTTCAGCTTTTCTGGATAGATTGGGATGAAATGAAACATCTGACAGGCGAAATTGCCAGCGATGCGGCAAAGTATTAGTTCTTTAAATTGACCGATGCTGGGATTTTAGTGATGTATTGCAAGTAAACAAGATTGTTTTTTGTATGCACATTCGCATTTCTGCACTACCCCCTTAGCTCTCTATTCAATGAATATTGTAATAAAGTATTGTTTTTCTAATGTGATATTTAAAGTAAATTTTGAAAACGAATAATGTATATTTCATTTATATAGTGTAAAACTCTCCAAATACTCCAACTCTCTAAATACTCCAAAAAAAATATAACTAATACTTCAAGATGATAAATTTTTATCAATTTATGTTATTTAAAATAGTTCAACGTATTATATTAAATTTATGTTGTCATTTACAATACCTTTAATGAACTTTAATAACGTGGGACTAATGATTTTTTTAAAAAAAATTTTTGACTTTTTTCTTTTCATCAATAATATCAGTAGCAGTTAGGTATCTCAATAATTTTCCCCACATGTTATAAAAATGTATAGAGATTGAAGTTATAAAAATTAATGATACCATATAACAATCGGGTGACAATACTGATACGCGGATATTAAAATGATGATGATCAATCAATCAGTTCATGTAATATCAAATTTCGAATAATTTAATCTCGTTTAAACCAGATGTTTAATTTTGTATAGGAATTTCTTTCTTGAAATATATTCCATCATAATATTGATCAATCAAGCGTAAAACGAATTAATTGATATCAAGTACTTATAAGTAATATTAAAGTGGATGTTTAATATGTGAATATATCAAAATAGTTTGAAAGACTAACGATAATTGAAAAGGTCATAACAATTATCACGTAGGAAATGAGAAATAAGAAGTTTGCACTTTTGCAGTCGTAAAACTATCTTTTAAAGTCACTTTTTCTTTAAAATATAACGAATCTACATTGTGAACTATAAAATTCTACCTATATTTATGTAAGCATAAAATTAGAATTACAAATTAAAGTGAACAATTTTAAATTATTTGTGCGCAAAAAAAATTTTTACCAACTTTATAGGTGAACAAATAGTTATAATAAATAGCTCTAATTTTAGTATTTAAAATAATCTTAATATCAAGAGAGGAAAATATGAATACAGATGCGTTTAAAAATCTGTATTACTTATGTGAATTATATTGATAATATTTATTACAGTCGCTGAATTAATAGTGTACTACATTTTTGTTCATTAATTGCATGTTATACTCTGACGTGAAAAAGTAAAATGTTAAAGGAATTTTTTAAATCCTGCGACCACGAGATAATAAGCGATATTTATTTTATCATTAACAAAGACTATTTTATAAATGGAAGGCAGTCAATGTAAATAAATGCGATAAATATGGTGAAAAATCGATAATTGAGAGAGGGAAAGCTGTGGACCAACTATGCTGGCGAACGTTAATTTTTTTCTCTGAAAGTGCCATTCGCAACCCTTTCTCGAATTATCGCCGCCACCTCCACGCTTATACGCTTGTATATTTATACATACATATATATATATATATATATATATATATATATATATATATATATATACATACATATATATATACATACATATATATATATATATGTATGTATATATATATACATACATGCATACATACCTACATACATATATACATACATACATACATACACATATACATACACACATACATTCATATATAGCACATTCACACGCTACAGTTCGCGACGTTATAAATTATCCCGGCCAACATTTCTGGTGCCGCGCGTCTCTGGGCGCGCGCAAGCAAACAATGCTCGCTTTCAATCTTCCTCTGTCCATATTACTTTTCTCCCGAGCAGTTAAAACACCATGCTAAATTCCGACTCTATTCGGGTTTCGTCAGAATGGCGCGGAACACGAGTAATTTTAATCTAATATTGAAAAGTTGCACGATATTTTTTTGATAAAAATGATTTTAGCTGTTCCTAAAGTATCAATTGTAAAATGTTACTGTTTAACGAGAAATTAAATAAAGTAAGAACTGATGAATTTTGTTAGTATACTCTGTAGGCCCTGCTCAATCTCTCACGAATTTTAAATTTAAATAGAATACTCTCGTTCAATTCTAGTGAAACATAAAATTCATAGAATAGAATAGAAAATATTATGTTTTTGAATATTTATTATTTAGCAGAATGATGTAAACATATTTTTTAGGTTGACGAATTGCTAAATTTTAAGTAATTTATGCGAAAGCACAGTAGCTGGTAGCTGGTCAATGAAAATGGAATCTGCGTCTGTTCGTATATATCTGCTACTACTTGCCAAATTTTGTTTAATTATCGATCTCATATTAGCAAAGAACTAGGGTCAATCTTCATAACTGATTGTTCAATTGTTCACACAAATATTTAAGATTTAAATTTCAATTAATACTTTTAAATTTTTTATTATTTATTTCGTGTTATTTATATGATTGTTTAAAATTAAGTTACTATAGTTTTGCCTTAAAAACTGATCAACATAATAAAATAGCCCCTGAAATTGGTTGAAGATACTGTTTTGGTTTTGATTTTATAACAAATCACTTACACTTCAGGACCTTTAGAAACTAAAATATATTATTGGAAATAAAATTATACTAACAAAAGTTTGAAAAAAAATTATATTAATAAATTATAAATAATACAGTTAGATGGTGGATTTGCTTCAGTGAATGTTTTTCAATTGTTTCTGTCGGCATTTTTACAGCGTTTCTGTTACAATCTAAATAATGAATATACTGTTTGAATCTGTATTATAAAATAATTTAATGGTACCTATGTCGACTGCCCATATACAAATTAATAAATATTTTTTTATTGGTCTTACAGTCCAATATAATTCAATCTAAAAATAAAAGTAAAAATCTAAAAATAAAAATTCTGTATTATAAAGCTATTATTTCAATTTTTATAAAAAATGTGAGTAAACTTTGTTGTTAAGAACGAAGTTATTAACATAAATTGATAAAATTCAAACCATTATTACTTTCTTGATAAATGTGTTTGAAATAGTCATTAGTAGTATCATGTACCAATGAAATGGATAACATGGATAATCTATGTATTGTTTATAATAACCGATAATAAATAAATTTATGAATTTTTGTTTTGGTTATTTATTGTATTTATAGCGCAGCTTGATAAACAACTGCACATGATAACAGCTTAGAAAGATTAAATATTATTATGGCCTATTTGAATGGATTTTTGGCTATGATTTTTTAGATTTTGTCAGACTAGCTGTCCATCGAGCTTTTACGTCACTTTTATTTACGCCAGATGTGCAAGAATTATCCGATACTCGCGTCAGTATAGCTTGCAAAGTCCAGCGCCGTAAATTTGAGGGCTCTGCACGGTAACCGCTGCGCGTTGGTGAATTAAATATGCCCGCTCCTGCTCTCCTCTCCCTGGACTACTCATTCTTCCTCGACCCCGTCCCTCTGCACCTCTCTACTTTACCTCGCAACCCCACCCCATGTCCCATAAAATTGATGCGACTGGCCCGGCGCGCACGTACAGCTCAATTATCGCAATGATATTTATGAAAGGATTCGTGTACCGGAGGTGCTTTCATTAGCTGACTAGAGTCAGTTCAATGAACTAAAACAAGCTTTTCGAGCGCGCACTTTATTTGGAAACCGTGCACGGTACATTTGTTTTAATTAAAGCAGTTCTCTACTTGCTTAGTTTTAAACAGAATTTTGCCAGTGGGATTAAATTTTCACTTACAGCATTGCGCTCGTGTTAAATAAAATGCTCCGTAAAAATTCGCAAAAATCTAACAGTAGAGTTGAACGAGCCCCGTGAGCTGTTTATGATAGTAGACAGTAGACTTGAAGAATACTAGTCAAATAGCATAGTAATGCAATGTCTCGTAAAATTTACATTCTTTGTTCGAATACGAGTAAATGTCCTTAACTTGCGGACTTTTGTTGGTTCGTTTGCGCTAAATTTTAGAGCGCCAACGTCACTTATTTTTAGAAATAACTTGAATAAATCTTCGACGTTAAAGGGGAAAAACTAATAACGAAATAGGGAAGACACGAATTTGCATATACACCCTGGGCGAGCGTTTGCACACGTGCGCAGATGCGTAAATGAGCAACAGTGTATATTTATACTTAAACTAATCCACCTCTGCATAGACATGTAAACTTGTGCACGTGCATTTTATGTAAGCATCAGTAGGGATATATATATATATGTGTGTGTGTGTGTGTGTGTGTGTGTGTGTGTGTGTGTGTGTGTGTGGAGGGGTGCTAAGTTTTAAGAGCCACGCGTTCGACGACTGTGCTAGAATTAGTGCACGTCTATACGGATGCACACGAAGTTGCATGTCATTTTGTTCCTAAAAAGACCAAGACTCAAAAAGAATTAATCTTTACAGTTATATGTTTAAATTTTTCTTAATTTTTAAACTCGTTTTAAATTTTTTAAGTTATACATTATATACTACATCTGAAACTGAATGTATTAAGATTTGCAGCAATTGAATTGAATATGTCAGTTTCAATACTTATGAAGTAATGTTTTATTTTAATTTTTTCTACTATATTATACCTATCGATCGGGTTCTAAGTATATTGAGAAGGTATTCACATGAATCAACTAAAGATAGACAAAGAAAGTAAGATTTATTTTCACATTGATTTTCATCATTATAATAAGTCTCATAAATATATATATAGAATTTACATGGTGCAAATATTAGTCATGATAAAAGCAATAATGAAATCATACGAGTGTTACGATCTTTCTTATAAAATCTATGATGCTGTTTATATGTTGAACTAAAAAAATTTAATATATAGAATGAATTAATAGAGAAAGAATAAAATAGAAAAATATTGTTAGTAATCAACATATTTCGAATTATTTGCCTGAATGCGAACGGTCAAATCTTTTCATCGATCTTACAATTCTATGAGAATGACAAGCAGACTATTATTTATCATCATCCCCATAAAATCTGAAATATTTTATTATTTATGAAAAATTTTTATGGCTACAATTCTGTCAAAATTATTTTTCAGTCATAGACAAGCCGAAACGATCCGAAACATTGGAGTCAACTTAATAGTATATGGTCAGATATGTTGGTAGATGATAGTCCGATCATTCTTTACTAACCTTATTTTTCATGCAGGATAGTTGTGTCCATAACTATTTTATATTTCAGATTATACGGAGACGAGTGTCAAGATAAACAAGGACAGTCGAACGGTTATTCTAATGGAACTATAAGAGCAATAGAAAGATTTGATACTTAGTTATTATTCTTGTCGTATTTACCGCTTCTGTTATTAGATTAGTTCATTTCATCATAAGTCATATCATTCCAAAAATTGCAAAGTTTGATTATGAGCGTCCTGTCTTTCCTTAAAATTTTATTGAGTTTTATTTTTGTAAATAAAACTTTTGCCATAATTTTAGCGGTCAACCAGTTCTTTCATTATTTATTCTAATGTTGAACGTACCTATAAAGTAACAAATGTTTCTTTTAAAATGAAAGACTTAGTTTCAATAAATTATTACCGTGACTTATTTACTCACTGAACAGATAGTACGGTCTGAAAATACTTTATAATTTTCCATACCAGCATTCAGACTCGAACCGCGTGAAAAACGCCATCATTATCGGCATCTATATGCACTGATGCAATGGTATTCAAATGGAGGCGGAAAAACGCGCGGTGCATATAAAACTGCCAATTCGAGGCGGTGGAGCGTAAAATTCCCGAGCTTTGACGCGGAAAATTTTGAGCAATCAGACGGCATTCGCGAGAGAGGCCTCCAGAAGACTTGCTGAAAGACTTACAGATGAACACATTTCCTTCTCTCATATACCCCTGCTCATTTGTATATCGCTCGCCGTCAATAGAGTCAATTGCATTTATTCTTTAAACCGAGGAACGATTTCTATTCTAATTTACAACGCAAAATTTGGTTTAAAACTTACATTTATATATACGTGAATATAATATAGTGTGTGTGTGTGTGAGTGTGTGTGTGTGTGCGTGAAAAAATACTTCTCTATGAACTGACTCAGTTTATGGAGAAAGGCAATTATTATCTACCTACCAGGCAGATTTCGAGATAAAAAATCAAAAAATAATTTGCGCTCTTATTTTATTTACTTTTTATTTGCCTTAGTTAGAATTAATCATATTTTCTTTCCCTATGAGTAATGCATTCTTTGGAAGAACAAGAAGAACTAAACTTTTCTATGAATATATAAACAACTATAAAAATTAAGCATATACGCGAATAAATAAAGAACTAGTAATTTCTAATTGATTAAAAATAAAATTCTTTTAGTACACATTATATTTAATACTTTTTTATGCGCAAAACTTGCCTATTCTCTATGCAAATTGGTCTATAATGTTTTATGAAAAAAGCGAAATTTTTTCAGTTACGCATAAATTCATTCTTCGTTTGTATGTTAATACTAGAAATTTTTTCAATTGCTTCAATATGGATATGGTGCTTTATGCGTTGTGAAAACAATCCACGAATTTTAGAACAAGCACAAACAAAAATCATATAAAAACATTTAAGTTGTTATATATGTAATATTTTACTTAGTATAGATAATAAATTCGCATAATCATACATAAATTGAATTGGAGATGTAAAATCTGAATTGAATAATGAAAGAAATTGGGTAAGGACGCGAGGATAAAAAACGGTATTTAAATTATCAGCTAAAGTTTGAAGTCAAAGAATTAAACAATCTCCGCATATCGATTTATTTCCGAGCCGCTCAAATAAAAAGTAGAGACACTATGTGTTCTGAAAAAAATCAAGGATCATTTTCTGATCGTTAAAAAATTAATAGAAACGTACCAGACATCGTTACTATACCAAATCGTCTCCTAAGCCTTGGTGTCCGATATTTCATCATAAACGATAGACAAACTTGTATTATTTAGAACGGATATAAATCTTTTGGTTTCACGTGATATATAGCTGCGTCCGCTCTAAAAAAGACTTCAATTCGAAGACTTTATAGACATATTAACAAGAAAAGAAGTGCTTAAAATATGAATCAACAATAAAATTTCGCCCTTATCAATCTTCACAATGCAAACAAAAGAAAAGAGGACGAGTATTTGTATATTTACTACGTAAGCTACAGTCTGCGAGTCCCGTCTACGTTTTTCTCATTCATCAGGAATACAGATAAGGACTACTTTATAGTTCCATAAATATTTATAGATCATTCATTTAGGTAATTAGATCAGATAATTCGATCAGATAATGCTGTATTGGAACGTTTCTGCAAATAAAACGCCAATCGAAGGCCTCTATCAAGGCTTAGATATATATCAATACATTATTTTTCATGGTAACATAATAATCATAAATTAAATTTACAATACTTAATAATAATATTAATTATTGTATTAGCATTAAGTAAAAAAACCAATGACCTAAAATACCAACCAAGTTGATACATCAATTCTATTCACGTGGTTTTGGTAGCAAAAAAAGGTAAAAGTGTATATGTTGAGCAAACAAGGCAAACTGCAGAGTAGGCAAAAGAACTTCTTTCTCATTTTTACGATGAACCGATAAAATTAGACAATAAACTGTCTGCTTGATTTACTATACTCTACTCAATTAATTTGTTCGATAACAAATTATTCGAAAACAAAATTCTAAAGCAAGAAAAGTGATTTCAATAACTAATATCATTAAATTATCTACGTTTTGATATTGTGAACAAACTTAGAAGACAATAGTATAATTAAGGGAGCTTAATTAATTCCATTCGGATCGAGCCCTCACAGTGTACCCGCAAGAGAGATGAAAGCCACATTATTTCGACTATTGTCGAAATTGATCTTTTAAAAATATAAATCAATGCTTGGAAATGCGAAAAAGGACTTTATTAAACTAGAACCCCCACGTGACAGAAGCGTCGGACGCAGCATTGAAGTTTGTAGTGGCTGATGAAGTGGTATTGTGCGCGGATTCCTTCATTCCCCCGACTCCAGTCACTCTTACTAGTATGCGCTTCACAGGCGCGCGCGCCTTTTACTTTTATTCTCTCCTCTTCGTCTCTTCGGGCTCGTCCGATTTCCCCTCGCAAAGGCTCTCCCTTCCCTCCTCGACGATCCGCATTTATTTTGCGGGCGTACACTCGCATATATGTATGGCGCTATAGCGGCGAGCGAGTGCTCGACAAAATCGGTATTATTTTAAGGGGTGGCGAGGAACGGGGGTACGGGGCGGAGCGGGGAAGGGTGGCTGTTGCGCTCATAGAGAATTTAGGAGGGGAATGTGAGAGGCATTTTTCGAAGTTTAAATGGCGTTTAAATTCGCTGCGGGGCAATCTTTGTTTTATATATAAAGGAAACTCTCGCTTGCTTCCTTGGAATAAATTTCATCTCGCTTTGGCGCTGTACACATGCGTACGCATTTCAGACGTGTTCGCGCGTACGGGAAATCATTTCCAGAGATTTTCATTGTTTGGAGATTAAAAATATTTAATAATGGTGCACGTATCTTTAAGTATCCAAAGTTTCGTAACTTTCAATCCGCCACTCCCGTGTAAAAGTTTCTTTCCGAAAATATCATGAATTCTCGAGACTTTCTGAACATTTAAAAAGTTATAAACTATAACGTTACCTTTAAAAAAATTCGTAACTTGAACTATATAAATTTACAGTTTTTGTCATTTAGTTGATATAACAACGATATACTTAAGTCAGCTATGAGCATTAAATTCCTTCCGATTTAATTCAACGTATAAAAGTTTTCCTTGACGAAAACAATTCTAAATTCCAATTCGAGATTCATTTGATCTTATGATACCGGAATGTTCCATAATCTGAAAAACAAAACCGTTATCCATTTTATTTTGATCGATTTTATTCTAATTGTTCACTTCTTATATGTTCTAAACCTTCGATACCCGTAAGCTCTGAATATTAAAAGCGTGTAATGTAAGAATTTCAGCTAAGAAAGAGGCTTATACACGGGGAATATCGGATTAAAAATAGAGTAATCGGACCTTTTTAACGCCGTTTAGCCCTACAGAAGTGTTGCATGGAATTTTTTATAATATAATAATGTATACACTTGAATGATAAGAAGGGTCGTTTAGCGAGCTCAGTGTCACGATAGATAGTCATTATTCGCTTGTTAGTAATGGAAATAATGAAAATTACGAGCGTAAGGTGTAAAACTCGGATCAATCTTATATGCTGCTTTCATTTTACACGCGTCTCTCGAAGTTCACAACCCCGAGCCGAGTTTCATAATTTAGGCTTGTAATTTTGACAAGCCGGTTATTCGAGCATTCGATATCTATGGTATCGGTGTCTGGTAAAAGATTAAAAGCAAGTTAGAAACAGAATTTTGCAGATGTGTACTTGTATATTCATTGGAATCTCTACGGCCTTTGAAGCAACCATCTATCAGGAACGTGCTCGATTTTTGTCAAAAGTTTAAATCCATAGAACCGTAATAATATTATCGATTTCCCGCTACCCGAGAGGCAATGCTATCAATTTTTTCGTATCTGATTAAATATTATTAATAATGAAAGTATTCGTTTATTGACGTTATAATTAATTCACTTGAAATCCAGTTCGATCACTAATATAAAGAAAGGTACTATAAGATTATTACTGGTCCACCTAAGCGATTCATAAACTTTAAAATCCATCTATTTATTAATTCATTAATTCTTGCCTACGTAAGAATATAGATGTACTGAATCGCATTATTAAGAATCTATGAAGAATGCAACACGTTGTCATAATAGCGATCCGGTTTTAGTAAAAGTGGAGCTCTCCATAAAAATACGAAAATAGGCGGCATGTCGGGTATGCCAGTCGAGGGGATCGAATGGGGATGGGAATTTAACTGCGGAAGAACTCTGCCTCCTTTCTCGGCTGGCGAGTCGATGAGCGGCTAGCGCGAGCGTCGTGGCTCTTTGCTATCGGCGCCGTCTTCACGAGCACTGCCTAATGCAAGCGTATGCAGTGAGCGCTACCTGCCGAGTTTTCCTGTACATATGTGTGCATCGTGCGGCCCTCCTCGCAATCGAGAGATGGGGCGTGACCCACGCCGCTTAAGCCGACTGCCCCGGGTGGCTGGACAGTGTCTCCAGCGGATGTGCCGCGACGTAAAAATTATCCACCTCGTTCGGGAAGCGGGGCGCGGAGAAGAAGCGCAGAATCGCCCGAGCGCGCAACGGCCGCTGCACCGAATTTACTACTCGGAATTTCCTCGGGCCCGTTCAAACGCGTGCTTCGCCGGGGAATATCGATTGGGGGACTCGTCGCGGTAAAATGCATCGTTAAGCTCTCGAGAGGAGGCTTGGGATCGTATAATTATTTTTAATTGCTTCTTAATGGCTTCATAGGGTTAAATCGATCTCAAGAAGAATGGAATTGCCGAATTAGTTATAAATGAAACGATGGTACGCTACTGAAGGATTTTTATAAAATTTTTTTCACGAGCAACCCCAACATTTAATGACCGATAAATTACTTCATTTTTTCTTAATTATTTATTTATTTTTAATATTTTATGTTTTCAGAATTTCAACCAATTCCTAAAGGTTTTGGATAATTTCTCGTCAATTTTTGTCGCTCTTTTTACTATACTAAACAGAACGAAAACTTTATTTTAAACATTTACTGCAACAAAATTATTATTTCATGAGATCAAATGTTATATATTCCGAGGAATTTCTACGAATGCATTAATTTATAAATACGTATGCCAATGGGAGAAACCTCGATATTTTCTATTTTTTTTTATTTCATCATTTTTATGGCATGGCATATAAACAATCTACTTATATGCATACGATCGTGACGTTAATAATTCTAAATAAAATAATACTTGCGCGTGTCATTGTCTGCTAATGAAAACGGAGTCACATGATTTATCGACAGTTGGTCATTAAGAGCATTGGATCTCTGGCTGCTTAACCCTACAATTCACTATAACAATGCTAAATAATAATTGAATTTCGAAAGCGATGCAATGTAACTAAAACGTGTAAAATGAAAGAACCGTAATCGTAAAATTATGAAGGTATTTTTTCGATTCCAACAAACCAACATAATAAAATAAAATGTTATGTGGATTTTTCAAGAAATGAAAAAACTTTTTAATTACACGTATTTTTTTCTTCTTTTTTTACTGCAGTAAATAGAAGTACAAGCACAAATTATATCAATGACCGAATGTTGATGAGAATAAATTTATTAATTAAGTGCGCATATCGGTAGCATTTAAGCTCTTATACAGTACTAAAATTACCAATAAATAATAAGAAAGCCAATACAATGATTATTTCTTAGTGCAAAATACACCTCGTCCGTATAAGTTATTAATTTAATAAAAGATTATGAAACGAAATTTTCTCTTTGCTCTATTCTATTTAAATTAAATCAAGCCACGTATATCAATGGATAAACGGACGAATATATTAATTGCGAAGCGAAGCGAGACAGATATTTTCGCGGGCAGTTCTCCCAGCTAGAGGGAGTCGGGAATGAAAAGGACAAACCAGGGACCCCGAGAGTTTCGCGAAAAGCTGTTGGAACAATGTTTAAAATCCCGGCGGCAGAGGCGGGGAAAAGTTGAGTCGGCGCGAAACTAGATTCATAATTATCGGAGAGCAGCGTCATCGCTCTTCCTCTGGGAAAGAGACCGTGTCTTTGTATCCGAGGGCCTCCTCTTTTCCCTCCTCCCGCTTCGTATCGTTACAGTGCGCCACGGTGCATTTTTCTCTTCTGCTGGGGAATAATCTTTCGCGTTTTTGCTAGTTCCACCGTGGAGTCTCTCCTTCTTCCAGTGAGCGCTCGAGCAAAAAAGGTAAGTCCCGGTTCTCTACACACACACACACACACACACACACACACACACACACACACACACACACACACACACACACGCGCGCGCGCGCGCGCGCGCACGCACTCTCTCTCTCTCTCTCTCTCTCTCTCTCTCTCTCTCTCTCTCTGTGTGTCTCTTTCTCTGTCACACCCCCTAAGGATTCTAATAGCCTTTTCGTATATCTATTTCTGGATGTGCAAGGAGAGTAGTGAATTCGTTGCATTTTCAAACTACTCTTTGGGAACTGGAATTCGGAGTGTATGCAATAGTATTTCTCGACGAATACGAGTACACTAAATATTCATAATAAAAATCGTAGCAATATTTACATCATATCCTCTACTTATTTATCTTAACTTCTATATAATTTTCAGTACAAACATAGAAATATTATATTGTACTTTGAAATTCAGAAAACCAACTAAATCGTTGATTTTAGTACTTTGATATTTTGTTAATATCGAAACTATCCGAAAGTTTTTTTTTATATTTGGGTTTCTTCTACAATAGTGCTGTGGAAAAAGTGAATGATATGTATGAAAGTGAAATCTATCTTACAATAGGAGAATATTTAAGATCATCTTTTCGCTTTAAATTTAAATGTATCTCGACAGGAGCAATTGTATTGTTTAGTACAAAAGGAAAAAAAACCATTAGTTATTTCCTTCTACTACTCTTACATACACGAAAGCAAAGAGAGAGAATGGCCTTTGTCTTTCTAAGTTGTATATTGTTTAACGAAAAACCAGAAATTAGTTTTACATCATTTTTTATAGAATTTTTTTCATACGCAAAATTTTTCTTTTGTGATAGTAACAGGTGGTTAATAAACAAATATTTTCCTCTCCTAAGAAAAAAATTTAATAAAATATATTTTTTGTTTACTAATAAATTCGAACAATTTTTTTAGATGTAATATTTATTCCTCGCTCTACTTTTCGTAAATTTGACTGAGAAATTAGATTTTCTTTAAGCCAGTACTTCCAACATATTTCTTTCAGATTTAAAACGTATCGCTTTAGTAACTAAGTATTACTTCATAATTCGTTGTCTACTGTAGTAAAGTGAATCACTTTTTCTTTCAACTTTTTCCGTAATTGCGGCTTAAATTTATTGCTTTTGTATTGAGTTTCTATTTAAGTTAAGTAATTAACTTATTATTATTTATGATGATCTGTCATAATTAAAATTTTTTGTTTAAACATGAACTGTCCTTATTTATAGTCATCCCCGTAGAATCTGAAATATAAATACAAATAAATTAGATTACAAATTAAAAATTAAAAATAAAAATAAAATTAATAATAAAATAAAATAAAAATAATAAAAACAATATTCTATGTTAGTAAAGGACAACCTGGCAATCGCTACGATTCATCCTCAGAAACGAAACTATTAGACAAGGACACTATAAACAAGGACAGTCTGACTGTCATTATTTTAGCTAATATATTATATTATAAAGACTGTAAGACCGGTAAACAAATTTATTAATTTTTAAAAATATTTTTGACAATTTCTGGATGAAGCGCGTTTTGATCTAGACTCATCTCAGCCAGCAAGCAGCAAATTTTTAATTAAAAGTTAAATTGTTTATTAAATAAATCATATCAAGCTCTAGACAAACTAGATTCTTATTCCCCTGCAAATACTATAAATATGTATTCGTTAAAGCTATTTCAATATTTGATACTTCACCTTTAGATACTGAGAGTAAACAATAAAATGTGAGTTAGATTCTGCGGCTACTCGAGGCTTGCATAACGGGAATAAAATTACCATTTAAATGAATATAACAAATCCATGTTGAAATATCAGGAGCTGTGAGAGGATTCCGCACCTGGGATAAAAATACCGTTTCTATTTTCATGAAGGTAGCACTGGTCAGTTGTTTTGATTTAATAAAAAAAAAAAAAACAAATTCAAATTTGCTTTCTGTTTTATGTTTCATCGCAGTCCCCATTTTCTTTATCTGGCAATGCGCTATGTGTAATAACATTTGGCGCCACTGGTAAAATTCCAAGCTTAAAACTACACGGCTCGTCGGCGATTTTTTTTCCATATTTTTTCACCGCATAAGTCGTCAAACTTTCCCTACTTTTACCACAGTTTGCATCGTGTTTACCCAGTTATTTTGCTGTGAAATTTATGTCTTATGTTAATGATCCTATTTCTGTCTCTTAAACTTTACACTAGCATTTCTGGGGTATATACGATTTCCTTAATCGTCAGGCAGCAAGAATTGAAATGTTTTACCAACAAATTTAATACTCCATACTTTTTAGAGCTCGTTTAGAATTACGGGACACTTGCGGAATAGAATTTTAAACGTTTTAAATACGATGGAGTAAAATTAAAATTGGTAATTGGTAAGACCTTTACGTGGCAATTGTTTTAAAAATTTATGACCGTTTTTAAGAGAGTAAAACGATTCAGTAATTTTTAAAAAAAATGTAAATCGTATTAAATTTCTTGCGATTTATTTTAATTATTTTCATGAATTTTATCAGTCGTATTTTATCTAGACAACTTGATTTTCCCATAATAAAAACAAAAATAATATTGTATGAATTAAGTGAGGCAGTAGTGCAGCCAAGCTGAGCTATAATATAACTTTCTTGCGAACATTGCAAAAACAGTAAACTATTAAATTTTACATTGCTTATGAATATCAAAAGCAAACTTGAACAAAGAAAAACATTTATCCATTTTACTTATAGTCATTGACAGTTTTTAAATTATGCTAGTACTCAAATAATGTTGATACAGTGGCACCGACGTGATTTGAGCTGAAAGTGGTAAATAATAATTCCAGATGGAGAGAAAAACATTGTAATTTATAATTAATTTTTATACTCTTTTGCTATTCTACTCATCTTTGTAATCACGTGTAATCGATGATTACATTGATAACCGCGAACACGTAAGAATCTCAGCACCACGGATTCCTTTTATTTTTTTTTTGAATAATCTAATACGACACATCAGCTTGTGTTTGTTCGTATTTTCTATCCTTTTATATTCGTACCCTCTAACCTTCACCCTCTTTCTCTCCATCGCTCTCTCTCTCTCTCTCTCTCTCTCTCTCTCTCTCTCTCTCTCTCTCTCTCTCTTTCTCTCTCTCTCAAATATTATTTTGTACTAAAAATTACAAATAAATATACATCTATGTGTATGTGTCTGTGCGTGTGTGCATGTGTGCGCGCGCGCGTATGTATGAATGCTCCATCATTTACTTTTAAGCGACACGAATCCAAGGTAGCTATTAAATAAATTCAATGTGTTTCATTGCGTAACGAAATTATCTCAAAATTTTGTCTTATTTATTTTCTGAGTATATGAATTTCAATTAGAATAATTTTTTTTTGATGTAATGAAATTTTATTTTTTTATATCTGCAACGAAATTACATTATCTATATTAACTACTTATATCATGTATAAATAATGATTGTTTGACATTATAACTTTAAGTTTTTTTTAAGATATTTTTTTAAAAAATATTTCGTTATTTCAATTTTTCAGAAAAAGATTATAATTCTTCATTTCGCATCTGATATATAAAAAAAGAAATTCAGAATTAAGCGTTATAGAATTAATTCATATTTTTAAATTTATTACTTCTCTGAAGAGGTTTTGTAAAAGTTTCATCATTTGCATGTAATAGTAAAAGATCTTATTTCCTACGAAAAATAATATTTGAACACAGTTGTTCGATAAGATTCAATTTCGCATAATATAAAACAAGATTTACATATTATTGTTAATATCAAACAATGTCGTTGTTCTAATAATAATTTAAATAATGTAAATCTAAATAAACCACACGAATAGTAGTTCGCCAAATAAAGAATATTACATTTTTTTATAGTTTATTTTAAAATTATTCTGTATTAAAGATATTATATTTGCAAGCCGACAATATTTTCTGGGAGTTTTCATTTAACAGAATGTGCCAAATTCTCAGTGAAGTGAGAATTCGTGTCTTTTAACCGAATCGCTTTAGGATTTTATTTATCACTGTTTATGAATTTGAATAAGTTCAATAATATGAAGATCTTATGACCGTTGTTTTATGAATCAAAATGGTATATATAAACTATTTTTTAAATATTACGTCTCCAAAAAAAACTTTATCTATCTCGTGAATATATTTCGGTACACTTAGATATTTTATTATTCATATGCATATTTTGCTAAATAGACGTAAAAAACTAAGTTAACTCAAAGTGCAGAAAGCCAAGCTTAAAATTTTCCGAGCATGAATACAAAGTGCACATTTGCTATGGGACGGCAAAAGCATGGCGAAAGTCGTAATAATTCAGCACTTTAATTCAACGACATTTACAGAGATCGAGCGAGCTTTAAAAAATCTCAACCCCTCCCATATCGCCCCAGTCTTAAATCGTCGGAACTTCGTGAACATTCTCATCTTCGCTTAATATCGGAATAAAAGTCGAAACATCGATAAATTTGAGCAACGCCAGTTACCGCACTATTTACGAGGAGTTTGCAGTTCCCATTTCCAGCTCGCCATGATTTGCACCTGTTTGCCCTCTTTATCTCCCACCTCCTCCTCCTCCTGCGCGTTCTCTCTCTCTCTCTCTCTCTCTCTCTCTCTCTCTCTATCTCTTTGTTTCTCTCTCTCCCGCCAGCCGTCGCAGTTTAACGCCAGCTGCTCAGGTGCGCTTCGATCGTCAGCCAGTAGCACTGCTCGTCTTTCAAAAGCTAATATTAATATTTGCTCGAAGGCTGTCGGAAAGATTGACGAGGCGGAGGCACGTGCGGAGGGAAACCAGTCTTACGCATCCTCGTTTAGCGAATGCGCGCCGCCCGTCGCAGGTGGCCCGTGTCGGTAAAGTGCAATGTTTTTAATGGCATTCGTCGATGCGTAAATTAGCGTTAACGAGATAATAAGGGAAATAAATTTTAAACTACGTAATAAGCCTATGGGGGATGCTCGTGCGATAAAAGGCGCTTACGCATTGTTTGCCGAACTGGCTGGTGTGCGCGGGTAAAAAACGCAAAGAGGGGAGAGAAGAGTTAATAGAACGAGAGGAAATGAAATCTCGTTGCCGGGGAAATCGCTGCCCGACCGAACATCCAACTCGCCCGATATAGCAGGTGAAAAACGAGGCGGGAAAGGGACGCGGCGCCGGGAGGGCAGTTCTCGCTGCTTTGCATATAATTAAGGCATTAAAAATGAATTCCCTGGATGATAAATTCGGGTCGGGCAGCCGGCGAACCCGATATTATACGCGTCGCGCAATAATTATCCGTGAATCGGAGGGGGGTGCGCTCGCGCTCGCATATATTGTTATAAATGTTGATAATAGATAGTATATATATATATATATATATATATATATATATATGTATAAACACGAGAGACTATTTTAGCGCGCTGGGCTGCGTCTCGAGTTGCGTTTGCGCGCACACACGAGCGCAGTGTGCGATGCGGCGGAGCGCAAATATATGCCTGGTGTACGTTATGGCTGGCCGAGCGGAACCTCGGAACGTCGTGATGGAGGGTTTTATAAGTCTTCTTTTTTTTTTAAGCGGTAGACCCCTCTTCTTTTGAAATATGTGGCCTTTCCTTCCTAAGCATCCAGCTTATTGCCCGGTCGGTGTGGGTGAATTTGAATCTTTGGGACCGTCGCGTCACTTACACGTCAAGTGTGAAACTCGGTTTCATTATTGATTCCTAATATCTATCGATCTAAGATTCGAATTATAATACATATTGATATCTAAAATATGATAGTCAAAATAAATGTAAAAAAATGAAAAGTTTGAAATTTTCTGAAACCTAAAATATATTTATTATTATTTACAATAATAATAATTATGATAATAATATTTTAAATATTATTTAGTTTAAAAGTAATCACAGGAATTTGTTATTATAATGTTTGAATTACAAATATTTTTTGAGCTTCTATAAATTCTGTCGCAATGTTATTTTGTGTTTGTATTTTCATAATTAACTATTCTTACATTTCGATAATATTTGCATTTTACGTACTCCTTTAAACATGATAAATAAACAATATTTTCTTGCACTTTCCGCGTTATCTTTTCTTAATAGAGTTTTCTCTTCACATTTAATTTATGACCACAAATGACTCAGGTATCTATAACTGGAATTACATGCATCTGTAGCCGTATCTGTGTGTATAATTTACAAATGTATTTTGCTCCATAAAAGAGAAACGCAGTAGAACTTCTCGTAAAAGAATGTAGACGTGTTCAATACGTATTCTAAACAATTTCGATATCTAATAATAAATGTAATGTAAGTTAGGGTTAGAAGATCAGAAATGAAAACTGTTTTCCATTACAAGAAAAATTAACTTTATACAATACTTATAGTACATAATAAGACATACTGCTCTATTTGTAAAATCACGTAGTATAAGCTTACATTTTAATATGATTATCATGCATTCACACTATTTATTTACCCCAATTGACACTGCAGATACTATATATTACAAAATACAAGGGACATCGATTAATGGAGGAGGACCAAGTGAAATGAACAGGTTGAAATAACTAATGCTAATAAAGCAAAACGAAAATTGATTTCTCTTATAATTTTATACAAGTAAAAATAATAAGACAAACAATTGTTTATTTTCATTCTTAGAGATATGATTAAAATTTTCAAGCGTACTTAAATCATTCGCCTGGTTATACGACTGGTTGACTTACTAACCTAATTACAAACGTCCCGAGGGCTTTCGGTCGGGATTTCGCGTCACTTTGCTCACTGACAGAGCTGGGGAACACAGAAGGAAACAATATGCACCCAGACACTTCGCGATGTCTCGGGAGCATCGTGCCGGGATGCCGAGCACTTCTAAAAGTCGGCCGCTAAACTGAGCTCGTCCTCAAACTGTCGCGTTGCGCAGTCGACGAACGCGGATAGGCGTTTCTCTGAAACGTTGCTTCAGAGAATGATGCAGACTCGCTCGCAATTCGCTACCCGATTTAATGCGACGGCGCCCTTTTCACGATCGTACACAACTCATGATTATTATTACTATATTACTCATGATTAGCTTGACTTATAGACCGAACCGCAGAGTTCGATTCTTCGATTGCAAATGCGCTGCGCAGATGCGGTCTCGCTCTTTTGTGGAACCCTCTTTTTCCTCCTTTTCCGATGGTTTGGGACGACGATAGTCGTATGACATTGAATTTATTATTTGGATATTAGACTGGTATAATCTAAAGTCCCGTACGTATCTCGTCTCCGGAGGTATAAACTCCCACAGTCGTGTTAAAAGGTACTCATTCATTCGACTCAATCGTTGACGTAATAAAACAATACGCGTGTGAAGTACTTTATAGACGGTCGTGTTTAAATTTTGTATTACGAATCGAACATTAAACTCCCAATACTAATGCGCGAATGAGAATTGATTGGTAACTATTTGTAACTTTTTTACATATTTATAAATATTTTATTATACTCTCGTTCTCTTTGTATTGCAGGTTTGTACATTTTTTCGTATATAGGGTATCGCGACTTTCATTATAACGGTATCAGCTCGTGGTGTGATTCCTCGCCGTATTAATACGCTCGATACATACACGATGTACACGCGTATATATAGGCGCGGCTAGATAGAAATTTAAGAAGAAGGGGAAAAGGGTATAAACGTAGGAGCGGGGCATGAGCTGCAATGGGTCGTCCAGTCGTCGGGATCTTCGTATACGCTCATCGGGTCGCGCGGCGCCAAGGGAGCATCCGATAGAAAGGAGAAATGGCAAAGGCGGATATTATCAGGGAGAAAGAGTGAGAGAGAGAGAGAGAGAGATAGTGGGAGGGGTGGAGAGAAGGAGAGATATCGCCTAGCAACGAAACCTGATAGCTTCCGTCCAATCGATAGATGTCCTGTAATACAATATATCGCGTGCTGGGTCCTCTTTCTCTTTCACCCCCTTCCCTATCTCTTCGACCCGTTCTCCTTTTCGCAGCTTCCATCATCTTTCTTTACCTTTTAGCCTATCTGTTACCTTGTTCTTGGCTCCGGATGCCTCGACATTCTGTTCTCTCTGTCTCTCTCACCACGGAGCGGCGCCTGTCAGCGATACCTTCCACTATTTCTTGACTTTTGCGTGTAATATTAACGAATTTAAAGAAGTTAAAGGAAGCTTCTTGAGGACTGATTTTGTAAATTAAAATCAAATGTCGAATGCTGTTAAGTTTCTGCTGAAACGTTTTACGAAAAAGTATTTCTTAACTTTATTATTTTCCTAACGAGAACTGAGAATGATAATTACATAAACATTTCAGTTAATAAAGCGACGTCGTTATCTTCTAATAAAACTAATATTTCACAGCCAAAGATTTCAAATTTTAATCAAATATATTTCATACTTTGCTGTCTTTTTATAAATTTCTATCCAATGAATTATTACGAAAAGTGGTAAGAAAAGCAACAAAGATTTGCATAAGGAAAATTTAATAACAAGATTATATGACAAGATTCAGAAATTAATGTGGAAAAATGCATTTATAATATTAAAAAACATAAGTCATAAAATTCCATTTCGTGCAACTTTAACAGTGAGAAGTATTTTATGGAGCTTAATATTTTTATCTTTTAGCTTCAATATAAAATGGATCAGGTGTATTTTAAGTTTGACTTCCTTAATTTACAGCAATTTATTTTTATCATTCGAATTTGATCGATGATAAAACGTTTCAAAATAAAATATCCAGTCTAAATATATTTTGTCAAGGAACAATTGTAAATTCTTTTAGTAATGGATTATGATTATCGATTGTCAAGTTTTAACATTCGTTCGAGATTTTTTCATTACGACAATTTTTGGACTCATTTGGCAACCAATACACCGTACACGTCGCTCTATTCGAATCTGGCAGGTGTCTCAAATCAAACAACGATATCGATCAAAGACGCCCGCTGCTGCATCGGAGCATCTCTTGTCCCTCGGTCGCAACTCTTTCTCCTACGCACCGCGTTAAGTGGCCGAGACACAAGTAGCAGTTGCGCAGCAGCACCGACGGCGATTCGCCCGTAATGCTGGCCCCGCGCCGTACCCCCTTCTCCGCCTCCCTATCGTCCATCGTGGGGGAGGGGGCGCCGCGCGGGGCGGCTTGGAGGCGCAACGGCGACGAGATGTTGCGCGCCTCGCCTCTTGATTACTCCCCCCCCCCTCCCCGCCGCCACACGGTCGCTGCCCCGTTGGACGCAGCGCAGCCGGTCCCGGGTAACGCGACGCCGCGTGGGAAATCCGGGCGATCCGCATCGCGAGCGCGATTTACTGTGCGCCGCTTTCGCCGAGCGATATTGCGCCAATGACGTGGCGCGGGTGTCCGCTTCGGTGTGCGTACGGGATGGACCGCGCTAAATCGAGTCGCTAAAGACACCGCTCGCGGGGCTTCCGCGTCTTTGCCCCTTTGTCCCGTTCGACGGGTGGCGATCGAACGGGCCTTTGTTTGCCAGCGGTAGCTTTTTGTGTATCTATTTTTTATCGAATGACCGGTGGATCAAATGAAATATAGGACGGGCATTTTGGACGTTGCTTTTCTGGGACCGTTAATAAGAATGACTTCACATGTTTCTTTTCGTCTATAAATGGAATTGGTAAATTAAGATTTTAAGTGTGTTTTAATTTTGAATCTATTCAATCAAATCAGAGACTTACTTACTTAGGGTGTGTACACCTAAAGTATACCATACAGAGTACAGAGTACACCATACAGAGACTTACTTACTTAGGGCGTGTGCGTGCGTGTGTGTGTGTGTGTGTGTGTGTGTGTGAGTGAAAAGAAAATTTCTATTAAAGAAAATTTATGAAATGGAATGCCTCACAAATGGAATGTAACTACTTGAAAATATGAAATTGACCAGAAAATAAAGAAATCGATGTGTAATTGTCTAGAAGTATAATATACTAATTATTTAAGACGCACGGAATTATCGGATTTTAAATATATTAAATAATGAATTTCTATTTTTCCTCATTATTTTACGCATCTCTTCAAAACTTTTTTATCGTTTGGAATATTTTCACCCTCTTTAAAAGTTGATTTTTCTTCTCTAATTGAGCTAAAATTTTATCTATCAATTTAATTTTATTTATATTTTTATTTATATTTATACTCGGTCTAATGAAAATTATGACAAATAAATATTTTTCTTGAAAATACTTTTCTTTTATTCATGAAAAATATATTAATCTTCCCCATCTATAGAAGAGTTTAGAACGAATAATATGAAAAATTTTATTTAAAAACGTATTTATTGACGATTTCATATTTGTAATTATGAATTCTTTTTTCACTCGCATAAGAAAGCTAGCTTCAATTATCTTCCCATCATTTTTCAAAAAAGAAGAATAAATATACTCATATTTAGTACGTAAAAATTGATTTAAAATTCCTATATTTTAAATTATTGCTCGATGTATTAAAGCCATCTATTTTGTAATATTACTCTTTCTCAAGGTTCGAAAAGTAAAACAGAAAACTATATATTTTGAAGCTGTATAGTATACCATCATATTAAATAAAAACTAAAATCAAATCAAATGATTCTAATAACTAGATAGAAAATATGTCTTTTGTGATATATTATATCTAAATCTAGTCGTTTTATAGAGATTTCCAAAAATATATTATAAATATTTTTGGAAATACACATATAATACATACTGTCAAGATCGCAAATAAAGTTTTAAGAACCTCAAAACCGTTACTTTTTTATCAGTTCTCCGCGCGCTTACCAATATCCAAAAATGAGCCCACATAATATCGTAGTTTTAAACGATAGTTTGAAGATTACTTAGAAAAGTGTGGAGAAGCTCGCTCGGTTATTGTGAAACCTTTTACGAAGCATCGTCGTTAGCAAATTTTTTTACATGGATTAAAGCGGAAACAGAGTCCGTTTTTTCTTATATTTATATAAATTTCTGTTGGAGTATACTTCAATATATGGAGAATTTCATTGATCAATTAGAAATACGAATAACAATAAAAGTGGTTGCTCCTATTCTATCAGTTATCATCTCAACTTACTTATCTGATATCTATTCAATACTTTTTTGGAATTACTTATTAGATGGTTTGAGAGACTTTTTTGTGTTTATTAAAGCTGCTCGATTATGTAAACAGATATATCTACCTATTTATTTATTACTTTAATTCTAAAAAGATCTATATGATTTTATACAAATTCTTTTTGTTGTAAAAATAAATAGGAAATTGAACTGAAAGTGACACGACAGATGCTTGCACAATGCAAAACTAAAGTAATATTAAGCGGAATTCGTTTAAATTCGTTATTTCTCTTATTTGGTATATCAATTATACTCGCATTTATAAGTTTTTACGCGCATTCCGTTCTCGATATTCAAAGCTGGCGCTTTCACTACAACCAAACGAACGTGATCGTTATCGCAGGTAGACTGACCCCCTAGACGAAAATGGAACTCAAATAGCTGCCACTTTAACCTTTTGACGTCGAGGACACTAAAGAGATGAATGAAGCTCGAATCCAATTACGACATTCTGCTAGATTCTCCCATTTGATCACGAATCTATTACATCTTTTCCAGATATCTAGCTAATTTTTTACGAAGGAAAGTTTAAAAATCGACGTTCGAACGTTTTTAGAAAATTAGCCGCGAAAAATTTGGCACGTATAGTGTAAAAAATATCGGGTCAATTCCTTCCAAAAAGGTAAGGATATATATATTCCTAAATGTGTCTTCTTTTTAGATTTATTATTTACGTCGTTAATATAAAATTTTTAATCTGTTTGAATAAAGTAGATTCGAGAAGTTTAACATCGACATGTTGAAGTACCGACAAATCATATTGAATCCAGGCAAAACCAGGCTTAAATTTAAAGTCACGTAGTTTAAATTTATGCACTTACAATTTATAGGTCCAAGTCAATATTCAGCTCTCGAATTATTACTTCAGTTAAAAAATCTGATCTCACCAAAAATCTACTACATGGATTTTGTGACGCGCCCAAAAAATAATTTATAGACGAAAACCGTATTGGAATATGTCAGCCTCGCTTTAGCAATTACCATAATGCTAGATATATAAATTTTTCTCCCTCCATCCCGTCACGAATTACCAGTGTACCTGTTGTAGATGTGCGAGCATAAAGAATGAAAAAAGAAGTAATCGAACCGAAGCAAAGACAAGTAATTTTTCGCTTTGATTTTTCGCGTGGGCCAACACGCCATGAAACCGACGCTTGCGCGGCGACCTGAAACATTCATATATATATATATATATATATATATATATATATATATATATATATATATTCTTTTTTCTGACAGCTAATCCGAGGGAACGCACACGCGCATCCAGGGAGCATACAGAGCGAGGCATCGTGCCGCTGGGTTATTTGTGCGTGTGTGTTTGTAATAGATGTCCGTGCAGATACGGGTTCGTTGGCCGGAATAGGTCGAGAGCTCGTCCTTCACCGCTGTTTGTAATGTCGCAGTCGGCTAGGCGTTGGGTTTGCGCGTCGTGTATATACGAGTGAACGGATTGTACGGTTGTGCGCGGGCCGCGATAGAGACACTGACCCGACCTTAGAGCAATGCTTGCCCTTCCTCTATCCTTATTTTTCGTCCATCTCCACGACTATTTCTATATATATATATATATATATATATATATATATATATATAGAAATCTCGGTGGTGCGCTCTGCGACTAAGCTCTCCTTCCTTTATTTTAACACTTCTCTCCTTGGCTTTTCCGTCCCAGCGAGGGCGCTTTCTTCGTTTTGATCTCTCGTTTCTTTTTTTGCGCTCCCGACGTCCGCCACCCCCGCACTACCGGCTGCACCCGCGCTTGAGTGAAAAGACGAACGGGGGAGGCAGGCTTTACGCTAGCGCGGAATGTGCGCGGCTAGGCGAGGTGTTAATCCCCCCCCCCCGGACCCGCCGCTTCACCCGCGCGTTACCTTTTACGCGCGCGCGCCGCGGATCCGGGGATGCTATATACGCGCGACTGTAAAACTTGCGCAGAGAGCCGCGCCTCGTAAAGATCGAGGCCAGCCTATATTGTTGATCGTATATATAAGTTATATGGAATAACTGTGAAGCGATGAAAGGCTCAAGACATTTGCCTAGATCTAGTTTATATATATATATATATATATATATATATATATATATATATATATATATATATATATATATGTATGCATTCTAATGATGGTATAATTTCTCAAATTTTCTCTGAGTAACATTGAAGTAGAATCGTACTTTTGTTGCAAATCCTGGTCAATTTATGTAGAACGTTTAACCTACTTATATATTAATTTCCGTTAAAATTGACTCTAATTGTAATATTTAATGGCGTGGTGTCTTACTATTTTGGAATGCCGAGCCAGCTGCATCGTGGCATTCTATAGCTATGGGAAGCAAAAGAAAATTCTCAAGGAGTTTATGCGGTGTATAAATATAGCTTTCACCAAATGTTTACGTCGCTGAAAACTTGCCGTAACTATATTTCACATTAATCATTAATTCGTCGTATGAATTAGTCAGTTAATATAAATGAGATCACTCGTGTCGAGAAATTTTTGATAAATCTTAAAGAGATATGTATGTACACTTTGAATGCATGCGTTGCGGTTAGCAAAATCGAATAAAGAAGAGTAAGGAAGAAAAAGAGCAGTGTGTGGCGTACACCTGCCCAAGAAAAATGTGACAAATAAATCAAAACAGAATGGAAAGCCCCTGAGAAGGCGGCAGCGAACGCAGGCGACACCTCGAGTTGACGGCTGCCACGGCCTCGACGCGTCGCTATGAGACAGATAGCCCGGCGCGACAGAGGTTAAACTGGCAAGAGACGCCCGTAGCACCGGGCGCCCGCCCTCGGAGCACTTAGTGGCGCGCGCCTATCGTCTCCTCAACAGGCGTCAAGGTATAGCTGCGGAGAAACCAGAAGTGTCTCGCGCGTCGCCCCCAATTTGTCCGCACTGCGTTTTACAGTAAAATTACAAGTCGCCTCGCGTCCCCTTCTCCGACGGCACTTGCCCCTATCTTCGTCTCGCCCTCGTTCTTTCTTTCCCCTATGCCCCGCCCCCGCCCCTTTTAGGCCCCGTCATCTCTGTTCCCGTATCATCTCGCTCTCCGCTTCGACGCGAGCGACGTAGGAAAGAAAGCCGTCGTTAATTATGCAAATGAAGTTAATATCTTAGATGGGAATACTCTGCAAGCGAAGCGTAAGATACTCGGGTGCCTTCTGCGCACGTTTACGCTCAACCGTTTCGTGCTAAATAATTTGCATCTTTTCTCTTCCTAGGATTAGCGGAGCACTTTTTTTTATACCTCCTTGATAGTCTGGATTTTTCTCTTTCTTCTTCATCTTTTCCCGTCCAATTTTGGATCTACTTACACCCGAGAACATATATCGTTCATTATTCTCCGAGGAAATTCAAAGCAATCATACTACTATAAGTATGACAATCAGAAATCCCCCAGAATTAAATATCAAAATTACATATATTTTTACATATTATTTAACGTCGTTATATTAAGTCGCTAATCAACGACTAACGTCAAAGATGCATGGATAAATAAAGTACAAATAATTTTTAAGTGAAATACTTTTGATACTCGTCCAAGACCGGAATTGAAAATTGACCTACCAAATTACGATACTTTGCTCTTACGATTAAGACACCATAGATTTAGATGATACTTTATAACTATTTTTAGATTTTCAATCAATTCTTTTTCTATAATTTTTGTATTTATTTTTCATATATAGTAAACATTATTATCTATAGTTTTCAATTTGGCAAATAGTTTCATATTTTTGATAATATTCAACAATTGACATTCTCATAACTGTCATTCTTGTATGAAAGATATAAAAAAATCAATGTAAATAATAGTAAAATTAGAATTGAAAAGACAAAAAATCAAGAGTAGTTATGAAAATGTTATAAAATTATATTTATTTTAAAATTAAGATGTTTATTAAAATGAAATTTTAAATGAATGATTTGAGAAGTATATAGTTTAGTCTTCTAGGCGATTAAACCATATTTGAAGATTTGACTTTATATGAAGTATGCAAGAAAACATTTTTAGTAGGATAAAATTTATAATAAAAATATTTATAATATTTATAATGAAATATAATTTTAAAAATGTTCATTGATCTGAATATACATTATAGATATATAATAAAAAATTTCGTTCAAAACTAAGTAATCCTATTTTATTAATTCCTTTATAATAAATTTTATCATCAGAATCAACTTAATAACAATGTAAATTTTACAATGGCATTATAATCTTTATTTCAACGGAATATGAGTGTATGGAAACTAATGGGTAAAATTAATATTGGGCATTAATCTTCTCAGTAATTACATAGCGGCACTAATTTATGAATTGTATATTACATTTTATGTCAGCCTCGAAGTGCCAAATAAAGCAATTGCCTTTAATTTTATTTATTATTTATGAACAATGCTATTACTATTTCTAGAGTTTTGATCGATATAGCCTTCAATTTTATGGGCCAAATACTATTGTAATTGTATGTAAAGCATTATATAAATTAAAATTGTTTATTATATAAACATTATATTTGTTGCAAGGAGAATCTGATATGATTATAATTATTTTATTCTAAAGAGTATATTTTTTTTCGTCTATATTTTCTTTATAAGGTTTTCGTTTCTGTAAGTGACGAGAAGAGGGGGAGTTCTGACTATAGGTGAATATTTTGGTATAGGGATGCGGATAGATTATCCTTAAATAACAGTATTTCATTTTTGTTTATAATTTTTTATATGCTTTTATTATTCCATTGTTAATGATCGTTTTAGAAATTTAAAATTTTACATGATTGATTAGAAATAAGGGAAGACTGCCTGCCAGTATAATTAGTGCTTCACCAATATCAAAATATGATGAGATTTTCTAAAATATTGTCTTTGTACCAGAAAAGTATTCTCATGTAAAGCATCGTATTGGTATTGTACGAGACAACGGATAATGTTTCTTCTTTAATATTGGTCGTTCAATATTGCCTGTCTTGGTATTTTCTTCGCTTGAAAAGAAAGTATTGGCTTTAATTTTGAAAATTGGGCAATCATTTCTCAACACAATATATAAATATTTGGAGAATCAAGAACATATTTCAATTAACAAAATTACTATTAGTTCAACTAATTAATAGCTAATGGAGATAGTTCATTTCACATTAAAGATGTTAATAAATTTCATTTATGATTTATAATCTTCAGTATTCAAATAACAAATAAAGTTATTCGTACACTCCAGGTTTCAAATAATATAGTCAAACCACGACCAAAACCAACATAAATATTCTCGTATTTCAGGTCAAGGTTTTGGTTTTGAGACTTTTTTCTACGGTCTTGTTCCGGTATTGATCTTGAAATCCAATACGAGACCGAGCAATACCATGACTAGTCTTGGTTATTCGGAAAGTTCTAAGCGTAATCGTATTAGTTTATCGAGCGACTATGATGCCGATAAAAAGATATGATAGTTAAAATTATCATTCAAACACATTAATAACAACATGTATATTTCACAGAATTTTAGATTATTCATTTTCGTATTGATCCAATAGAAGTCGAAATGAGTTGAAGCTTAATATTACACATATAGTAAAATTGCGAATTTTACGTCGTATCCAATCGACTAAAATTACTATAAATTTTATGTAATATAGACTCTTATTTATATTAGATATTCGCTGTTTTGGTCTTAACGAGCATTTTTTCTCAAAACTATACGGTTGAAAACAAAACTACGAGTCGTTTGTTATATAAAATTAAAAATATTTACCTTTGTATAATTATGTTAACGGTAGTTGAATAAAAGAAATGGAATTATATACGACACAGATTTGACATTTTGAATAAAAGCAATTCTTTTCTTTCAACAATATCCATAAAATACAGGCAATTCGATCGAATATCGTATTTCAATATCTGTCCATGCATATAGAGCACAATTGCGGAGGCACGAATTATAAAACTTGGGGACGCGTGCTAATATCGTATCATTGATGCTCATTTTATCCGCGCAATTGACAACCTTTGAAATTTCATCCGATTAAAATAAACAGAGAAGACCGCTGCTTTAAGCCGCTCTATAGGCGATTAAAGCCCTCGCCTCCCCCAGCGCAATGCCGCTTTTAACATTTTTGCGCGAATCCCAAAGAGACCGATTCGCCGACTGCGGGCTCGCGCGTTCGCCCGCGCCGCGCCCCGGCGATCTTTTGTTCCCGGGTCGAGCCAATAAAACGCACGATATCCGCCGATTCCGAGCGCGCGCCCCGTTGGCGCGCGGGCCGTTTCGCGCCCTGCGATTAATTTGACGGCCCCCGCGCCTCGACGGCCGGGCCCGCGGGAAATTCGCCCCACGGCGTGGGGAGGGGGGTGAGCCGTCGCGTCGGTGCAGTTCCGGGCAACGCGGCCGGACGGACGGAAGCGGCCGCAGGGTCATCGCCCGATTGCTTCCGACGCGGAGCGCCGGAGGCCCTTCTTCGGCTATGGCCATCCGTTCGAGCTCGCTCGCTCGCTGGCGAACTGCGGACTTTCCGCGTGCCCGCGTGCGCGTGAATATGCATAGAAGGGGGCGGAGGGGGAGGATTCGTTGTGGAGAGAATCGAGTTTAGCGGGAAAAGTAGAGAAGCTGCGGGATCGGTGCGCCAGAGATATAACCGCGCAGCCGTACACTTCGGGCGAAACTTTGGACTACGTATAAAGTTGACCTCCATATAGTACGTAGACGCTCGACTGGTTAATAATACCTTTGTACAAGACAATAAAGTTTTGGAATCTAGTGGAGAAAGGGAAGGGGGAGAACAGAGGGAGGGAGAGAAAGCGAGATGCAGGGCTAAGAGGAAGGAACTACAATATTGGCTGGTTTTTTGAGATAGCCGTGGCTACTGCAGCTTGAAAAATAACTTTGCATGCACGGAGATATATATATATATATATATATATATATATATATATATATATATATATATATATATAGTTAATTTTGCCTTTTATTACTAATTTCTTATTGGCAAAATTAACTTTATTAAAAAAAATCTATTATGAATAATTATTTACTTCGATTAAGAATAATAATTTAAGTAACTAACATTTTTATTAGTCTTGAAGTCACAAAAATGACCGTCTTCCTTCTTTATTCTGCCTCCCCCAAGACTTATAACATTGTTATAGCTACAACTACTCTGTAAGAAAAATATGGTTAGCAAAGGACGATTTAACTGCCATCTACCAACGTAGCTACCGATATCCTATGAATTTAAACCAACGCACGGAGCCTCAGCAGTTCCTAATTAAGCATTGAATTAAAATTCTAATAATACAATTATACATATCTTACCCCGATCTCCTTCTTTTATTATTATTATTATTATTATATTTTCGACAAAATTATTTATCATTAAATTTATTATCTCCTAGCAAAATATTGAATCTCTTTCATCTAAAAAGAATTTTTATTAAGAATTACAATATTCAAACTTATTTTTATCAATTTTGAATAAGTATGCTTCATAATACTTCATAGTACTTTTAGTATATCTTTCTAAAATAAAAGTTTTTATCGTCTAATTATAAGAATAATTTTTATTTCGGTTAATCAATCGATCTTTCAAAATCTAAATCAAGAAAAAATCTCACATATAATTTTGTTTTTACAGATTAAGTATTAATAATAATAATAATAATAATAATAATAATAATAATAATAATAATAATAATAAATCTTATTACTGAGGAGGAAGGAGAAATTATGATTAGGTTTTTTTACAACATTAATAAATGCAATTTTTATATTTAAAATACAAAATAAAATTTATATTTATGCCATATAATTAAATTATATGGCATAAAAAACCTCCACTCACTGAGTGGAGGAAAAAGCCGTACAATCAGTATAGTAAACCAGTAATAGTTTAAATGATCATTTAAATTGAAATTATCTTAGAACTAAATCTTACCACTAATAAGCTAATTCGAATTTTACTTGAATAGATCTCTATACCAGCATCGTCGGGCTGTAGAATCTTGAAGGTCGGCACCGTTGGCCAAAAATAATCACGCTCGGGGCACTCGCGCCCTTACTTGCGGTGGCGAGTCGCAAGCGACTCCACAACATACCTTCAGGTCTAAAACAAATAGATGATCAATTTAAGCAATACGTCGACGTTCTGCACAAACGAAAAGGCACTTTTCTCTCTAACGGTTCGCGCTCGAATGAATTGAGGAAATACAAAAAGGTTTTACATTGCACCGGTGCCCCTCCACTCACCTCGTAACATAAACAACCCTATCCGATTACAGTGCCTAAAACAAGAAAAGATCAGATCCGTTGAATATCGTATGCTGAACTATAAATGCATATAATATAACTTATAATACAATATATGTACACACATACATACATTTACGAACACATACATACGTACACATATAGTACACATATATAGTACACATATACACAGATACATACACATATCGTATAAATAACGCGAACAACTTTAAACAAAAATGTATTAATGAATATATGTTTAATGAATCATTAGTCAAATTATTAAATATTATTTGCGTATTAAATATTATCTGTCGCAACGTATGCAATGATACATCTGAATTATTGCAAAAATGTAAATCAAACATTTTTACAGAAAACATGATTTCCGATTCAATTTTTCATAATTTATATACCTAGCTTAGATTCATGCAAATATTTTATTTTGCATTTTTTCCTGGTGATTTAATTTGTGAAATATCGATTTTTTGAGGACTATTCGTAAATCAATTAAATTCATTGTAGTATTGCAAACATGGATTGTTTTTTTACAATAGTTAAAAAGGTCGCTAAATTAACGAATGATAGCACCAATAAAGTAGAGACCATTGTTCATTTGGTTTCGTAACAATTCTTTTCATACATACTACATCGGTTGTAAAATTTTTTTTTAAAGAAAGTAGCTACTTTTTAAACGATTTTCCGTATTTATCGAAACTTGACATATACCTATAGCAAAATTTTAATATTAAATTCAATATTAAATTACCAACTATGATTTGTCGCTTATAATATAAATAGCTTATAAACAAATAAATATTCACCGTACAAATGTTATATCAATCATCGTTTATCATGTGTTTATTTGATTCTCATATATTTATTACGTTAATAGTATTTTTGTATTTTATACCACTTTATTAAGTTCCGTTATGTTTAAAATTAAATTACTAAAAACTTTTCTATTCACATTAATATTTCGAATTTTCACAATTTATTTCATAGTCCGTGGTATTATGTGCAATACTAAGTAAATAACTTATCAGATTAGTTAAAATCTAAAAAATAGTTAAATATTTATATATGCTTATTTTTATAGGAAGTTTATGTTCATTGAAACTATGGAATATTTGTATGAAAAAACATTCCAGGGTTATTTAATAGTCTGCACGAAAGAATCTAATGGCCTTGCGCTCTAATAATGGTGGCCAATAACAGGCAGTTTTAGAGAAATCCCCGAAGAACGTTATATTACTTGGTTGCTCTTTGAATCGCTCTCATCTAAAATCTTATAAATTTCTCTGAAGTAACAAATATTTTCATTTTGTGAAATTGGTTTTCTCACTCCGTTCACGATTAAAAGCACCACGACAGTCTACAATAAGTTCAGCGTCTAGATGAGAGGATCATAAATGGAACCGTACGTTTTAATTCGAGTATTTCTTTTTGCTTTTACTTTGAGCGCGCGTTGTGTCTTTCAATTAAAGTTAAGACCAGAGCCACGTCAACATCCACTCTTTTGATTTCTTACTTTAAACTTTAATATACGAAAAAAATCTGATTAACCAACATTGCCAATCACGGATTCGCGTAGAATTTTGCATTCTGAAATTCTATTTATGTTTTCCTGTACAGATGTTGAAGTCATTATATATGTGATTTTTTTAACTTTCAATTTAAGAAAATTAATAGTTTGTATATTTAATTATGTTTATAAAATTCATTCAATTAAATTAAAAAACTAAGTGATAATAATTAATTCTTTTATAGCAATGCTTAACACAACAACTGAATGGAAGGTTAAAAAAAAGGAAATTCTTAATGAATTTTAACTATTTAAGCAATTTTATTATTAATGATAAAATGATTGCTATAGGTAAAATACATAATAATAATTAGGCTATTAAATGCTCGACTCGAAAAAAAATCGAAAAGAGAGCGAAGATTTACGAGGATACGAACGAAAATGAATGACGCTCTCATAAATACATCCATTATATAGTGTCGGACCGTCAACTCACCACAATTCAGACATCTGCCGTCCTTGTTCCAAAACCGATCAGCCAATCTGAATTGTAGATTGTAGACTTCATAAAGTATAATTTATTTATTACGAGTTTTAGAAATTTAACAGTTTTTAGATGGTTTTTTTTTCTCAACTAACCAGGCTTCTATCCCAGTAACGATTCAAAAATTAATTGTTAGTGTGAATTATTAGAAGCATAGCCCTATTAGATACTTATACTGTACGTATTTAACATAGAAGTAATCTGATGTACAAAAACGTATCTGTTTGTTTTTATGTTTTTTAATCGGTACAAGATAACATTTTCTAGTTTAATGATTTAGTAATATTGGCAGTTTATTTTTCACAGAATGAGCATCGTCTCAATCAACACATGTTTAAATTTAACCTTAGAAGCAACTTAATCATATTTCATGATACTTTCGAGGTTACTAGTTAATATCCTTTTTAATCGACCTATAAATTTATAAGGAAAATAATAAATTAAATTATATTAGTTTTCTTAGCTCAATTCACATTTTATGTTGAAAGAAGACAGTAAATAAGTAAATCATACTATTCAATTATAAAGAGTTAATAGTGACATAAATATTTTTCATAAAGGCTATATTAATTTTATATGTTTCGTAACTGATTTGAGAGAGTAAATTTATTAAAAAAAATATTCTTGCATTAAAATAGCAAAGCATAATTTGTTTTACATGTTCCTAGAAAAGAGAATGGATAACAAAAAATTTATCTCCTCTCTCGTTATGCGGCGCGTAAAAGAATTCTTTGAATTGTCGTCCTTAGGGAGCTATATAAATATAAAGAATACTGTGGATTCTGAAAAAATTTTGTCCCCTGTCTCCGAATCGACTTGCGCTTTGTCTATTTTTTATGCGCTTTAATAAGTAAAATGTTAATATTATTCAGATCCCGACGAATTGAACCGAATTCATTTGCTCCCCCGATGATGCAAAATCATTTATAAAGATATAAAACAATAGACTACCAGGGAATAATTTAAGCGTCAGAGCTCCCACAACGTTCTCGTTTCCCTGCATGTATATATAAATGTAGCGATTCATTCATCGTATACAATGCGCACATCGTATAGTTCCGCCTTCAGCGGCGGTAGAGGCTTCGGCGCTGGATCCGGGCACGCCGATATAATACAATCAAATATACGCATTTGCGGTCGTGCCTCGCTACTCCCGAACTGCGCGCCGGAGGCCTCGTAAACTACGGCAGACGTACATATACACGTATACATAGACGTATATCTATATAGAGAGAAATTGTCCGGTAATGTCGCGCGGCTCTTCCAGATTTTCGCGCTGCCCTAATGCTCGAATACGCGAGCATTTCCGAGTGGGATTTAATTGTCCTGGTTTTCAATGGGGAGTTGCACGATGCGCTCGGTGTGCTGGTATATTTGCATTAGTAATCATAGAAGCTTCTCTCTGATGCATCAAAGTTCGTATCGCTGAAATTATAATTAATTTTTATTGCGGGTGCGTTATCGGTCTACTTGTTTTACGGCAGTTTTAAGTATGAATTGAGAAAATGTAAGGCTTGGTGAATTATGAAAGCTTCTGTGGAACTAGGATCTATTAAGACGATCGATTACGCAATTGGATAGAATATAGTGGGAAAAACGCTACGCCGGCGAACTTATTCAACTTGTTGGAACGGAAAGCAGGCGTAAAAATGGCGGAATAAACAGGGCGATGTCGCTACGGATCGAATTAACACACGCCCAGGGATTTACCCTACCTTCGTGGCATAATTTCCCCGTGGAATCATGTCCTCGTCTAGTACGGATAAGGTCGTTACCATCGAAAGAAATATCGGCTAAATTTATTACGACTGAAGAGAACTCGACCTTCTAGTTGCCTTCTGTTTCTAGTTGCATGATTTTGGTGTCTGCTCGATTTTAATGGTAGAAGTTAAGCGCACCTTTTCCGTACGTGTACTCTTTCGTTTAACATTAAAAGACAATTGTTATAATGGAAAAGCGAAAGTAGATCTGTAAAATCGCAAGTTTTCTTTTAATTGAATTTGCCTGTGGAATAAATAAAGAGAGCCCTGTAAATTATAGAATCCCTAATTCGCGATTTCATATTGCTGACAATTTAATGACTACGTTCCTCTCCAGGATAGATGTAAGGCGACGTAAAATATAACGACTGTATGATATTTCGTCTATGACTTCATTGCATTCTTCCACGGCCGAAAGAGAGATGGGATTCCGAGGAAATTACTGTTTTTTATCGTTATCTTCGAGCCCTTACAGACCCGCTCGAAATTCCGTGAGCCCCATTTACATATATATATGTACATATATATACCAGGCTAACGAGTACACTTATGAACGTGAATTCTCCAACTATGAGCGCAAATTCCCCGGTCCGTCCCTTGCGCTCTCTCTCTCTCTCTCTCTCTCTCTCTCTCCCTCTGTCTTTCTACCTTCCCATGTCTGCCGCTGTCCCTTTAGCCCTCGTCGGATATGCAGACCGAAAGGGCGACGCATTGTGCCTTTACACTTGTCCCTCGGACGATGTGACGAGGGGCGGGTGGGGGGCGCTCGGGGGAAAAAGAAAGAAAGGAGGGCGACAGGAAGGGCCAGATAGAGAACACGCGAGAAAGAGGTTGCACACCGGCGATTTCGCGGGGCCGATAAGCGAAACGAGGCGGCTTTATCTCCGCGCCCGTTGGACGCACGCCCACAGAGCGTACGCGCCTCCGGACTCCGAATGCACGGCGGTATTTTGAATCCGGTGGTCGAGCGACGCTCCCTTTTTCGCCCCCTCCCCCCTTTTCGCGTACGTTTTATCGAGCGACGCGCACATCCGTCCCCGCTCCTCTCTATAGCGCCCGTTCTCCCCTCCCGACGCTTAGAGTTATGCGCGCGTGCCCGTCGCGCGCCTCGGAAGTGCGCGAGCTCGATTGCGCGCATCTGTATAAAGAGCCGAGGCGAGGACGCAAATATTTACGCTGGCGGGATTTGAAGTTCCGGCTCAGTCTCGCCTCTTTGTCCTCGATCGCTTTTTGGCTTCGCGCGCCGTCGAGCGACGCGCGGACTCGATCGACTCCCGAGGAGATTTTGAAGCTGCTTGGCTGGATAAGTTCAGGATGTATGCCAAATCGGATTTGTTTTCCGAGACTTATAAGCAGCTTTACGGTAGAGAATTGGGTGTCGAAGGCAGAGAGGCGTGCATTAGGAATTTTTTTCAAGTACCCAGTTTCGAAGACCCGTAGAAAGCCTACAAATAGTGCTGTTATAGCATACAGTATATTGTGTATTGACGACAGAAAATAAGTTGAATTTAACGAAAAAAAGCGTTTCACTTTTTAAGAATGAATTTACTTACTTGGCCGGTGATTCTTAAAGTTCCATAAAAACCGCTATAAAAATCTCTGTTTTAGCATTGTATATTTTTTCCAGTATTAAAAACCGACCGCGCGAGGTAAAATGAAGATTTGTAAATACAGTGTATACGAAAATATGTCTATAGATCATACGTGGAATAAACTGTACGAGTGTCTTAAAGGCACTTTTATGTCTTATACTATACTATATTGAGAATTAATAAATATTTAGTAACTGAGTGCTGTCTATCTTTATCGAATAAAGGTTTCATTTTTTGTAATAATTTTGTTCTTTATATATAGCAATCACAAATTACTTTCGATCATTATCGTACCGTAGAACCAGCACACTACTCATTGACTCGATTTCAACTCACATCTGGTAGTCAGTTATTAGACGCATAAATGCAATTTTCAAGAATAGAAGAGAATAAAAATAAATTTCTTTAAAATCTATAAAAAAGGTACTTTAACGAAAGTCTGACAAACAAAAATTCAATTGATACAGAAGAAAGCTATTAAAAGTATTACACTACACTATGCTACTGGTATATTTAAACAAGCGAAATATGATAAAGCGAAGCAGTGTAAATGCCATTGAATACAATGCATCATAATAAAATCGACTCTCATAAATCAATTGTACTGCCTCGATTATAAAGCAATTATGATAATTCTTCCTCTATTGACATTTCGAAACACTTAAAAATTATCGCGTATACCTATAGGAATAGTTTCAATGAATCATTTTATAAAAATGATGCACGGTATGCATTTACTAATCCTATATAAAAATTAACAAAAGATTATCTTGGTAAATGTAGCACTTGAAGTAAATATTAAATGTAAGCACAGCCTAAGTAAATTAGCATTATTATTTACAGTGGAATTCATCACTTTAATCAAACATTTATATTTGGACTTACGTTTTCTGAACAGAAATACAAACATGAACTCGAACAGTTCGTGTTTACGTTTAGGTTTAAATACTGATGAAAAAAATCGATATATTCAAAAAGTCAAGAGCAAATATACGAGGCACTGAGAAATAGACAAATACGAGTCAATCGAATTTTCCAGCCCATAAGAACAATAATATGAAACATTGGTGCAAATTGGATCAAACGGAGAATAAAGATTCCGCAGTTATAATGAAATTCATTAATACAGATTTAACTTATATAAATTCAATAAAACTTATATTAAAAGTATGATTAATAATCATGGCTTTTCTGCTAAGAAATATTATATAATGTTCAATAATGCAGCGTGCAAATAAAAGAAGATTAACGATCATACAAATCATATTCTTTATGAAGACGAGATATATAATCTTGTAGGAAGTAAACTTAAGGACATGGGTACTTTGCTTATTATTCAGTGCAGAATCAATATTAACCATTTGTTAACATATTTGAGCTATAAAATTTAATAAATGTGATAATTACATGTAAGAATAATTTAATAAAAAAATGTGTGTTATTTCTGCTTCGTAAAAACTTAATGCACAGTCGCAGTAGACTCGCGGGGTTTTTGAAGCAGAATAATAAGAAAAGATTTTTCTTTTATTCAAATTTATTCATCAATTACCACATAATCAAAATTTGGTTAGCATAATATTAAAAGATAGCTCGAGCAGTCGGCCGTAAAAACATCGCACTTATACTTTTTATCCGAGTTAACCTAACTTCCTGCAAAGTTTATCAGTAAACACCGTTAAAGCTGAGCGCAAAAAAGCCCGTAAAACAAAGTATAACTTCCTTACAGCGTGGCGCTGCGCGCCGTGCAAAAAGCTCGTTAATATACACAATGGAAGATATTTTCCTCTTCCTGTAAATCTGTACCCTCACTGCGGTACTGCACCTATATTCGCAATTCCGTTTTTTTTTTTGTATTTTTTTTCCATTAAACGCATTGTTCGAGCATCGCTAGAGTTAGCGTCTCGTTTCGGATTGATTCGGCAAATGCGCCGGAATGCAGCGCCGCACGACATATCCGCGGTCATTCACAATGAATTACGAATTCTGAGATCTTCTAATATACTATCTGTGTGCGTTTATTGTATATATATATATACATATATATATATATATATATATATATATATATATATATATATATAGATAGATAGATAGATATAATCGTGAGTTCCAGCGAAGCTTCCCAGGCGTGACGGGCGAGTGTTTTTGTATTAAAATGCGTCGACATGATTCTAATAGAAGGAATTACCGGCCGCCGGGACTGCCTGGAAACAGGCCGCAATGTATTCATATTGGGCTAGCGCCTCTTCCCGTTTCATACTCTGCCCGGGCGCGAAAGCGGCTACGCTCTCCTCGGTATTTGAATTTTAATACCCTGCTCACATCACTCGTCCACGCTCCTTCCACAGCTTTACACACACACTGCGAATCTGACTACCGGCTTTCCTCTTGCTTGACTCCCCCCCCTCTCTCTCTCTCTGTTTCTGTCTCGATTCTTGCTTCTTTTTCTTCTTTTTGCATATTCTCTTCTTCTACCCTGCTCGTGTGCGCCAGGGAATATAAACGCGCCCTTCTATTTAGGGTCATCGTTGGAAATCTTTAAGGCGTTAGCTTTTGCGCGACTCATATTCGCGACACATATGTATCACAGGAGAGTTTCTAAATATATGTATAATAGCTACGCAGTTATTATTTAATGTGAAAATCTCTGTTGTTTTTTGCTTCGAAAAAATACTCCTATAAAGAGGACGTGGCAAAAATTAACTTCACAAAACTTAAAGGTACGGAAAAATTTATCACTGTTTTATTTTTTTTTTGGATTTCTTCCTTGTTTTACTTCGAATTAATACAGTAGCTTATTTGTTGTGCTTAATAGACTCAATCGTTATTTTGTATTCAAGATTTATATAATAATGTTTTTAATATATATAAGTATTTTTAAAAGTATAATTTTCCTCAAATGTAATTGTAAAGTTAAAATTTCAAAAACATTTTAAATTCTAGCCGGAATATAATATTTAAATTATTTTAAAATAATAGCTAAAGAATACGTAGAGATTATCATTGTTAAAGAAAAGTTCATTTCAGTATGAAAAAAATACTGCGTTAAACTAGACTGTATATATAACCGGTAATTTCATTCCAGACTTTTACATAAATTTATATCTCGATATTTGCATAGGAATAGTTCTTCGTACTGCTTAAGTATTGGAACGAGGGGGAAGCGCGCTCTCGCTTGGCTTATCGCAAAATGCGAATCTAAAGGTCTCTCGTCAAATATGCTGTCGTCTGTCCGCAATGCATATATATATACGTTTGTGTGCGCGCACTTGTATGTGTGTGTATACGTATAGAGATGACTTTGTACAGCCACTGCAGGTGTAAAAATTGAAGCAGATGCTTTTCCGCGAGAGTCGTTGCCGCTTAGTCACCGGGAAATGAGCTTCGGTCGCCTTGTTCTAGCTTGGATAGAATGTTATAGATCGAAATCGAAAGAGAGATCGAAAGGAAAGAGAGTGATAGGGAGAGAGAGAGAGAGAGAGAGAGAGAGAGGGGGGGGGAAGATAGGGCGTGCCTTTATTTGGCTGCCGGCATAATCGCGGCTCTGTCTGAAAAGCGCTCCTTGGGGAAGGATCGAATGGGAAAGGTGCGTTTACCTATCTCCTATATCCACGGGAGAAGCCGATATATATAGAGACCTCGGCATAGCGCGCGGGCGTCGCTGCCATCTTGGCAATTTCAATCCCACGGGAAGAGCTCGGCTCCTCGTTATCTCGATCCCCGTTACCTTCTTCGATTTTCATTGAAATATCCTCTCTTCTCCTCGATCCGGCTCCCTCTCTTTTTAGCCCGTTACGCTCACGTCACCGCGTCTTCCTCCTCATCGCCTTACTTTCCGCTACGCATTTTTCCTTTTCCCCTACTCGTTCGAGTTGCCCCGGTTCCTTCTGTTATTCCGTCTTCTCGATCTTCCTGGGCAACTACGACTGTCGCGAGCGAGCTAGAGAAGGGAGAAAAGGGAGAGGGAGCGAGGAAGGAAAGAAAAGACCGACTTGAGAAAAAAACAAGTCGTAGAAAGTGGTGAGATTATAAGAAAACGGAATTCATAAAGGAAGAGCGAGGCACGCGAATACAGTTTGTGTTCCATATAGGAAAGGAGAGAGGTTGATAGAGGGAGAAAAATTGAAAGAGCAAAATAGATAGCGAGAGAGAAAAATGAAAGAAGAACCTGTGAAATTCACAAGGAGAATGGTTGTAGGTCTTTCCATTTAATATTTAACCACCGAAAAGAAAGTACCTCTTTATAATCTTAAAATATGCACGAAGGTTTCTTATTGTCTTTTGAATTACTTATACTTACATCTTTTCTTTGGGCATGCTTTTCAGTTATAAGCAGTTCTCATAATAAATATATATCTTTGAAAATCATATATTTAACCGAAGCTGAGGCAGAAAATAGTCGAATCACTTTATTTTCTTTCGACTTGTGGCTTCAAATACATTGCAATATATTGCAAGGTATTAAAATTTCAATTAAAAAATGTGATAATTTAACGTTAACAAAAATTACATGCTCATAAAATTAAAGAATATTATTATTATTCTGAAACTTTGACTTGATGTATACGACTTGATAGGGCAGTGATCAAGCTTGAGATTGCATCCGCGAACTGTCTAGGCAAATAAAAAGTTTTTAAATTCCAAAATTCAATTGACAACTAAAAAATATACGCGTGTGGAAATAGATGGAGTCGAATTTTTAAGCTAATTTGAATGTTATTCTCCCCTCGAATTCGCGAGGCGTTTCACATTGGACAAGAACTTCTTCGATTGTTAACGACCCTGAAACTGAAAGAAGAGTAGACGGTCACGATTATCCTGAAACGTTTCCTTCGAAATCGAGCACCCTTTGACATTTCTCTTCGTTTCCATTACTTTTCAACGGATTTACTTGAAGTGATAAAAACAATCGCCGGAATTGACTATTCATTATGAACGAAGATTTTCTTGGGCGCTAAACCGCAGAGTTCCTCGTTACCGCGGTATGCCCGCCACAGTAGGTCTGTCTGTCAGCGACCGACACCAATTGTAAAGAGGGAAGCACTAGACCGAACGAATCGCCGATAAATAAGCGCCTTGCCGCGATTTCAAGTCCGTCCGACGCCGCGCCGCGGTAGCGTCAGCCACGCGCGAGGCCAGACGGCCCCTCAGAACTCGCGGCGATCATATCTGTATACACAGACACGCTTATATACATACACAGATATCCGGAAAACAATCGGCCGATCATCCGCAGAGCCCCGTCAATTCGAGCCCCTCGTTAGATTATGCAGTAGGCGCGCGGGCGTCGCGCGAGAAAGGGCACGGCGGGAGAAAACTCATTCGCTGTAGCCCGTCGCTTTACAACACCGACGCATATACATGTACGAGTCCCGCACGAGTCCCTGTCAAACGCTGATAAGGGACGTCGTCGAGCCATTGTTTCCGTCCAAAGGCACCGAGCGCACCTCCATTACCTACGTATATATAGCGAGCGCAAAGGATATCGGCTCAATTATTGGCTACCGCGGAGCTGGCGACGCGAACCAGGCGGAGGGGGGACGATGATCCTTTATTTAATTACGGCGCGGGTGCGGTACTTTCGGCGAGCATCGACCGACCGGACGGTGAGTTCGAGTGTGGGCACAGGGTCGGCGCACGCAGGTCGACCGTCCCCGCTAATCCTTATCGTTATATTACATCGTGTATCTCCCGGCTTTGAGCTTTGCCGTTACTCGCCCTGGTATCGTGAACTAGCTGCTCTTCCGCTTCCGTCCGAGCTAAGTACGGGGAGGGATAAATCTGCCGGTACTGTCATTTCTTCCTTTGTGTAGCTTCTCTGATTTTGGTTTTCTCTATCTACGGGTTTTCTCTATCTAAGGGTATCGTTCGGGAGACCGGTAAAGAGCTTTAATCAATTTTCTGTTTACAAGAGAGATAAAGAGTAGTCGATGCGGTGATTTTCAATGGTATAAATTATCTAAAAATATTGCAACGTCGACAAATAGCATCAGACTGTTAAATGTGATTGTTTATACAACGATAATGTTTCATATCGAAAACATTTATTTTCTAATATTTTACAGTCTTTCAGTAATATCATAGAAGTCTACATTTTAATTTTTGAATCTACGATTTGAAAACGATTATATTGTATATATTTCTGTAACATTAATCTGTAATATCGATGTCAATATAAAAATGCCATTTTGATTATCTCAAGAAGCCTTGAGCATAAAATTCAAGTTTAAAAATCCTAACGTAAAAGCAGAATTTTGCAGCGATGCTTCGTTGTAAAGTCACAAAGTAGAACAACAATAACGAAATCTCATATTCCAAAGGAGACCCTACAAGAGTTCTACAACAGTTGATCTTATTGCATTAAATTAAATTCTATTATTATTCTACGTACAGTTGCAGCTAAATATATAAACTATAATCTGTACTTCTAGTTAAAGGAGCAAAACAACGATAATTTGCGATTTGCGTTAAAAAATTCGTTTAGACATTAATTGCGAATTCATTTATTATATACTTATTATGACTGTATTGAAAAAGCGCGAAACAAAATTGGGTCAAATTGAAAAATCCAGGATGAAACTAGAAAGCAGTCCAATTAAAGAAATAGTTTCCGCTAAAAACATCAATATGTATTCTGGATATGAAGGAATCTTTATCTATTCCGCGAAAAAAAAATTTCTATGAAAAACTTATTCATCTGTATACAATTAGATAGATTTTTACTCTAATAACATATAATTAACAATCTAATCTTGGCACAGTATCTTTAACTATACATCTTCTGTTACTTTATGCTGCAATTTATCTCAATGACAGAAGAAAACTTTATACAGGCTATATAGAGAGGCCATTCCTACAACCCAATAACCCAATAACCCATAAGTTAAAATTCAATAATATCATCCTATATTAAATTAGACATACACAGCATCTTGGCAACCCCGATGCAGGAAATTTCTATTCTACTTAAGAAGTCTTTATAGTGTTTTTATGCTCCCGCACTGTTTTTTCGAAATAAGCAAGTAATAGGAGTATAAATAAAAATCTGCAGAAGAAAAATATTAAACGTCATAACATTTTTCTCGGAGCTTTATAGCTCAAATACTTTTTGCTCGAATTGAAGAACACCGTTGCGCCCGTATTTATATCCCCCTTTCGCTATTACGCACAGGTCAACAATACCGTAATCGATCGCTCCTTCTTATGAGCAAATTTACGATGGCAAATATTAATGAAAGAAGCGATCGTACCGTTTTATTTACGACCGGTCCGAATGTCTCCAAGCGATTCAGCCGCTGGCATTTACACGGCCGACCGGAGCGCGCGGGCCACCCATCAGAAAGATCGCCGTAAGAGTCTACCCGGAGCGACAGCGTTCCGTGTTCGCGCGTCCGCGGGTGCGGGTATTGCAGGGGAGGAGGGAGGCGCGGGATTTTGCGAGTCGCGGCAAAGCGCGAAATACGGAGCGCAGCTTTGAAGGAAGGGAGCCGAAACGCGAGAGCGAGGTGAGAGGGAGGCAAGGTGAGACGAACGCACGGAAAACGACGCGGAATACTACCGACGCCGCAGCGCCGCGCGCGCTGAGCGATAATCCGTTTCTTTGAGTTCGGTGCGCTCGGCGGGCGTCGCGCCGAACAATCGCTGTGCCATAATTTTGTACCGCCTCGCGCGGGAAGAGCAGTACATGGAGCAGGAGAGAAGAAGAGATTATTTGTGTGTGTGTGTGTGTGTGTGCGTGCGCGTGCGCGCACGTGTATGTGTGTTTATACATACCCGTTTCGAGAGGTAAAGTATAACAGGATCACTAGACAACGCTCGTACTTTTAAATTATAATATACTCGACAAAGGCAGCACAGCGAATTCGTACTGAGTTATCGATTTCATTATTTAATGGATTATTATTTCTTCCGTTTCATTTAATTACTAATTGTGGAGCAATCCAACGATTTTGGCCATATTTGGCACAGATCACTCTGACAGTAATACCAACTTAAAAATAAAAACATTTGTCCGAATCAATAAACCCGGGAAGTTTGAATTAAAAAGTCTTACTCACATGAGTACACAGTAATATATATATGTATGTATATATAATATATATATATATATATATATATATATATATATAATAATATATATATATATATGTATATATATAATTATATATATAATATATATATATATATATATATATATATATATATATAAATAATATATATAATATATAATATATATATATGTATATATGCAATATTAATTTATTTTACTTTTACTTATGAGACTGTTGGTAAATGCTCAATCTTTAAATGTAGAATGCTAACTGTCATATCAGATACTTTGATCTGAAGAAAAATATAAAAGACAGGTTATATTCTATTCCATGTATTATTGTTTCTTTGATACTATAAATATTCGCTTTAATTTCAAGTGCCTTGCTTTAGGTGCTAAAAATACGATCCTCGCAAAATTCCGAACACGTAATGTATTAACAATTGAATATCTTCCGAAAAGCCACGGGACGATGCGCTCTTTGTTCTGAAACGGGTTTTATGACTGCTCCATTTGCAGCGATCCATATATATGTACACAAACTCGCGCGCGCACACGCACGCACACGCACGCACACACACACACACACACACACACACACACACACACACACACACACACACACACACACACACACACACACACACACACACACACACACACACACACAGACACAGACACAGACACACACAGACACACACACACACATGCATACACTGACAGATTCAACACCGGCATTCTTTACAAAGTTTTGTAAGTACCGTTTTTCTTCAAAGGCACCAGCGACCGTTGCAGCCGCACGACTCGCACAGCTTATATAAAACTTTATTGGAGCAAAAAGCGTCCTTTTATTGCCTAACGGGGAAAATCGAGTTATACACAGTTCAAGCTATTCCAAACTTATCAGGGGAGCGAGAGAGAATAAGTCCGCGTACATCCCGCTCGCTCTGCACCATAACAATAATAATAATTACATCAGTATATACAGAGGGGGGAGTCAGTGGTACGCCGCCCCGAAAAAGCATTTGTGTATTCTCGCCGGTTCTTATATTATAGCGGAATAAATAGCGAATTCGTTCGCCGGGTAGAGCGACTGGCACAGGTTGGGTAATAAGAGGAGCTGCAGCTTTCCTCGTCCGTCTCCTCCTCCGCCTCCTTCTCCTCCTCCTCCATCGCAGTCGCGGGGAGGAAGAAAAGAAAACGGAAGAAGGAGGCGAGCTCGCGCTGCGGGACGAACGGCCGAGGTGCACGAAACAATATATATAGCATTTTGCGTTCGTATAAATTTGGCCCGAAAGACGCGCGTTAGATATTTGTTTGGCAAATATATGGCTGCGGTCATAGAGAGTATAACGAAGGGGATGCGGCTTGTCCATCTGCACAGTCGTCAAATAAATTTTCTATAGTAATTTTATGGGATACGCGTGAAAGCGCGCGTGCATTGTACTTTGACCGTATAGAAATGACTAATAATTGCTGCTCTCGATTGCTAAAATAAACTATCTTTGTTACGAGATAATCCTCGTATTTGAATGACTAATTAACAAAATGGAAAATTTACTGAATCGCTCTTTTCAGGAGTAGAGCGTTCGTAGGTGGGAGTTTTTCAGCTCAAAAATTTCCATAGGCAACAAATGAGTACATCTCTGAATTTATAAGTCTTACGTACTCCGGTGACAGGCGGGATGCTCGGCGGATGGGGCATGCCTGATCCAAGTTATTACTGTAAACATCTTTTTCAAATTTCCAGAATTTCACAGATCGCCTTTGCGGCCACGATCGATTCTCGCTCTTCCCGTCCAAGGCATCCCAGACAGCAGCAGCAGGAACTGCTGGTACTTTCTTTTGAGACAAATCGCATATATCCCTGCCCATGAGAGCTAGCGCAAGGTTAGAGAGTAGGTCAGCGGCCAGTGGGTGTTGTAGATCCTTCGGCAATAATTGGACCACTATTTATTTCTCTCAATCTTCTACTGTTGTTTCATTATTAATTGCGAGGATATGAAACGGTGGTCATCGCTCATTAATTGCTGACTTGAGAGTCTTCTGTAACTTCCCAGACTTATTTGTGATAGAAAATTATTACTGAAGTACCTTTCAAATCATTATTTCGACTTGTAAAATCATTCACACAGCTGAGAAATCATACGTGTCAAATAAACTGTTACCGACGAATGTGAAAATACATTTTAAAATTAAAACATTAGATTATTAAATCGATTTCGTGACAAAAGGAACGCCAAAACGAGTTAGAGCGAGCTGGTACGGCATTTGTCGATATATATATATATATATATATATATATATATATATATATTGTAAAATTTGTTATTGGTATAATTATCGTAATTAAAAAGTAAAAAATTTTAATAAAACATGTTATGAATAAGACATTGTAAATTCTTATTTTTGGAAAAGGTTCTCTCCTCAAGCTTTTTTCCCAATTGGGTTTTTGCGGAGTTTTTCCTTTCCCCCAGAATGATATGTGAGTGAGTGAATGCAAAAATAAGAATATCTATATTTGTAAGAAAGGGAAGACGCTCGAGTTTTATATTTATTTATTACTGTAAGTTTATATAATATTATTTTAGATTGGATTTAATATTATTTATATTATATTTAGAATAGGTGCTTTTATCATTGATAATATTATTTTAATTAATTAATGTAAACAATAACAGGCCTCGGGCGACAAGAGACTTCCAACGACCTAGCTAGGGCTGTGCATGGGCTTGCCCATGGCCTGAAAGCCATAGATGCGTGCTAGATGTACTCTAGGCTCGCGACTATTCTTTAAGAATAGACGTGCACGAATTACTATTTGTAAAATCGTGGCATGGAGGCCATAAGCCTCAACGTGATGTTTTGTTGAAGCTCTCTAGGCGAAGCCGCGGGGAGTCCGAAGTCGCGCGCCTAAATAAACATTGATATATAACCCTATTGCGATTCGGCGAAGGGTCGTAGCGCCTCATGCCCTTTCGATGGGGGCCATTTCTGTAGTGTACGACATAAATATTTCGAGACTCGAGCGTCATTCTTTTCACGGCAGCCTTCTTGTGCAAACGTCTTATTGATTTCGTTTATTAACTGTTCGTTTAAACTGTTTTATTTAATAAAATATTCTTTGCTCTATTATATTAATAATTTTGAAGTTTACATTTACATAACATTTACATTTTTTTTTACATAGCCTTAAAATGCCAAATTCAGTCCTCGTACGTTATATAAACTTTTTATTTACTAAAAAGAGACTACTACAAACGCTCCGGCAATAATGGTGAATCTTTCTTTCTTTAGAGCTAGAAACTTCCTTTAGAGCTAAAAGCTGTTGTTGACTGCGAATATCATAAAAGAATATAATGTTTTTACAACATCTGATCGTTGAAAATCTAAATTATTACGTGTGGTAAAAATATAAAGTATGTATTTTGGTTTTAAGTACTATCCAATGCTTGCAAAATATTGTAAATTTGTATACCAATAGGAAAAACTCTATTTTTTCTCCAGTATGTAAGTAATATAAAAAGTAAGTATAAAAAATTTTGCACAAACATAAAAAATCATAAAACATTGCTTTATCGATGTCAGGCGTTATAGAATGTATGAATTATTATCCATTTTATGTGTCTGTTTGTATCGTGAAAATAAGGCTGATAGTATATACTAACTATACTTATATTTCGAAAGAAGAAATATTTTTTGTTTTTAAAAATAATATAATTAAGCTAATGCTTTGTAGTCTGAGCTTTTCCTCTTCTTTCTTGTGGTAAACAGATTAAGTGGATCTCGTCGTATAACCTGTCCTGCAAAAACTAGAATGACGATAATGAAGCTTAAAAGTGATACGTTATTTTTAACGTAATCTTATTAGTACTGCATTTTGAATTAGAATTATGCTTATATATGTAAAAAATTGTGCTGCCTCTCGGTGACCTAACTTACTTTTAGTATAATTAAGCTTACATTATGATAAACCAGTACGTAAAGGCAGTATTATCAAAGCATTTTCAAAGCTTTATGGTTCAAATTATCTACCTGCCTAAAAATAACATACATATAAAATACATATATCAATAATAGATTAAAAAACAATAAATAACTTTTACTCTAGTTCAATCTCTAAAGTATGTCTTTACTGGATTTTTGCGGTTTGACAAAGTTTGGCACTAATACGAAAGCTTACTTCTGACTGAAGAATTTCTTCTCTCGCTTCGCTTAGAAGTAAACTGTCACACCATATGAGTAAAAAATAACGATTACACGTGCATCAAAATATACTATTTTTAAATTACTTTGTAACGTCGCTAAAGAAAAAAAATCTTTGAGCTACGTAAAATTACAGTTAATTATAAACTATTTTTCATCAATTCGATAATTTATAAATTAATACATTACTTTTTCGTTATATTTAGCGTTTATAAGATCTTTTTTCCAACCTGTGATTTCTTTAACCTGAATAAAGATATTTTAAACAAAAAATTAAATAAATCAATTAGGAAATGAATTAAATAAATAAATTATGCAAATTTGTCATTACCAAGTATTTCTGAAAACTCTGATTTAATAACACATTAGGGATGTTTGTATACTTATCTAATTAATCAGAAATGTCATTATTTTATAAATATTCAAGGCAACAAAGGTGATTAAGTAAAGTGATCACGGTTTTGTTTTCCAGGAAATTCGTACAGTTAGAATTCGCATTAGCAGAACTATAATCAGATAAATTGGTAGGTTGCGAATAATTGATTAGCTCTCGGTTTCAAAAACTTTTTATTTGTGCTCGTTAAATTAGGTGCAATTTGATTCAAACGTAATTAAGAATCATCAGATAGGTGGTACGTGGTAATACAAGCCGATATTAGTTATTAAAGTCGAGACAAAAGTAGTTGCGGGAATATTGGCACAAAAGTGTAAAAGTCAATAAGTCCCGCTCTGCCCGACCTTCTTCGCGACTCCTGAACCGCCTCTTTCTGTCTCTATCTCACTCTATCTGTCTCCCCTCACTCTCGCTCTCTCTCTCTCTCTCTCTCTCTCTCTCTCTCTCTCTCTCTCTCATTCTAACTTTTTATATCTTTTCCATGACCCTTTAAGCTCCTCTTTCCTCACCTCATCTCTTTTTTCTCTTTATTTCTCTTTCATCTATCGGTGCAGTTATCAAGCGAGCGTCTAGGTACCTGATTGTGTTCTTCCTTGTACTCTACGGCATTGCAGATACTCGTAATTTTTTTATTGAGTTCCGATCAATTTTTCTCCTCGCGAATTCTTCTTTAACCGATTCGATCCGAGGCACCAGAGTCTATTCAACTTTTAATTTTTGATTTTCTGTGATGTGATGATATTTATGTGATGAAGATTTTTATGAATTTTGCAGATAGATACAAATATTTCAGATACAATAATTGTATTGGTTTTGCGCATTTATAAGGAGATCAATGGATATAATACAACAATGTTTAAGATACTTTAAAAGTGCTCATAATGATTTACGTGATGTCTCGAGCATTAATCAAGTGTTGTAATCTAGAGCTGACTTGTAGCCCTTTATCGAGCTCGTCGCTGCGACAATCCACGCATAACGATTCACGTGCATGTTGATTATCGCTCTGCATGCTTCTAAACGGAGACCTTTAACAAGTCTGCTTTCGAATCTAGGTTAAAGAGGAATCCAGAAATCTGATTGCGCTCTTCCCATGAAGATTATTTACTTTTAATAAAATAATTGAAATTTGATGCATACGCAGGGGTGCATAGATATAAGTTTATATAATCTACAATATGCAATTTATTATCTGTACAGAAATAAGTATTTTGTAATAATAAGTATTCTGTATATAAATACATAATAATCTATTATTTACAAGCATCTATAAAGTTTGAAGGCTTGATTAGTATTTGAAGTTTGTTGTTATTTGGTTGACTCCGTTTTCACTTCCATACAGCTTCAGTACGTTGCGTACACACACAGCTCGAGATTGGAATCGTATCACCTTTCCGTATACTTTTATAACCGAGAATAAATTATCTGCATAACCTACTCGAGAGATACGGCACGGTTTTTGGTAAATACTAAATCACGCATGTAGAAAAGAAGACAAATCGAAATGAATATGAAACCCGAAGATAAAATATGCTGAAATTATTATCTTTATATCAGGATGTATTTCAATTAAAGTATAATCAATAATCGATAATAAATATGGGTATAGAAGCATAGAATATTATATTTTTCTATAACCACAGCAAATTCTTGCAAAAAAGTATTACTTAACAACTAAAGTTGCAAAACTATTCTTGAGTTCGATACAACGTGCGCTTGCAATAAAAAAAAAAAAATAAATCCACGAAAAGTGGGTTAACTCTGATCATCTCTGTAATACCTGCGAAGAGTCCACTGTAGAACCCAAAGTGTCGACTTTTCTTCTAAATCCGTGTCTATACGTAGCGGAAAAGTTTACAGGATTCATCGCGCTTCTATGAAAGTAAAGACAAAACGATCTTTGAAAGGATATTAGATCTTCGCTATTTCTCACGATATATCCGACGCAACGTCTGAAAAGATACTCGTACAGCCGCAGTTTTCCTCCGCGCCCCGGTTCGCGCAACGCGAAAAGTTCGCACGCCGCCGCCGCCGCCGTGGTACAAAACTTATAGCCTTACAGCGAATAACCCAATAAACCAGTGCAGGACTATTCGATTTCGCCCAGCTTCCGGCGCCAGCTGTAGTCGCGGTAACCTAAGGAGTCGCATAAACCCCTTTCTCTCCGCCGCAAGTTCGTCTCCGGCAGCCGTTCCCTTGTACGACTGGCAAGCGCGACGCTGCTCCGTACGCTCCCGCCCGCCTTCCTCGCCCCACCCAAGGGTCGCTGCGAACCCTGTACACTCGGCGCCATGCATCGCGATTCGCGAGCCGCGCTCCGCCTCGACCAGCCAGCTCGTTAATTAAGAGTAATTAAGCGCCGTTTTTTCAGCCCGTGCGAGCTGACCGAGATACTGGATACTTTCTGCACTGCCTCCCCCTCCTCCCAAGGGTGATCAACGAATTGCGCTCCGATGCTCATTCGTTATTTTCAACCTGGAAGGGACAATTGATAGTTTTTTTTCACTTAGCTTTTGTACCGAGGCTCTCGTAGAATATTTTTTTAGTTTGCCAGCGACAATTATTGAACCCGCACTTTTTTTGGAAGCTCATTGATAAAGGGAAGATAACAATTTATGTAAAGTAATCGCAGTTTTCTTAATAGTAGATATGCAGTTCTATAAATTATGAATAAAAAATTCTTAGAAATTATTAATTATTTTTATCGGTCTTCGTGCTTTTATACGATAATTTACTCCGCTAATATAATGATGATTAGACTCTCCTTGTTTATAATCACCCCCGTATAATCTGAAATGGAAATTTCTACTTGGAAAAAAATTAAAAATTAAAAATAAAAATAAAATAAATGAATCGATATGCTATGATTCTAAAGATCAACCTGACTGCCTCTATCACCTAAATTTATCTTCGATGTTATCCGACGTTTCAAATCGCTCCAGTCAGACACTAAACAGAACTTGAGAATTACAAATTTAATGCTTGTATTAAATTATTGTAGTATCTGAACTTTCATGTCCAATTTCATCAGAAATCTGAAAATATTTGAATAAAAATAGAATGAAATGTATTTAATTTAGCTATTTTGAATATTTCTGTTAATGCATATTCTCTATTTATTTATGATTTTTGTATTATATTAAGCTAATAATGTTTATGAGAATTATCTTTTACAACTCTAATTTTTTGTGATAATTATTTTCCAGTCAATGCTTTATATTTTATTAACTCTATATTATACGAAGCTATTTACATATATATTTTCCATCTATATTTCCATAAGATTTTGCAATCAAGTCAAGCAACAACGGTCGAATTTACTGACAGGTAATGAAAGATTTCGCTCGAATTCCTTAGCGAGCCGATAGAGAAAAGCTTTATCCTTGATGCATTATTAATAAATATTCAGTTGTCGTTGATCTTTTGAAAGAGAATCATGTTAAACGCCATGAGTGCTAAGTATCCGTCGCGCTACGAGGCTGTGTTCTTTTCTTTACACCCGAAAGTTCGAAGGCATTTTTACAGAAGTGGGTACAGCGATATAAAATGGCTAAAAATGTCGATGATTTACCAGAACGTGGCTCGGTAGAAAAAGTGAACAAAAAAGAAGAACAAAGAATAGTAAATCTGTTTTCGCGGAATCCTGCTTTAACACTGCGGCAACACTAATAAAAGTTAATGACAAAAGGTTTAGATATATTCTACCAAACGATCCGAACTCATCTGCGTACTCGTGGTCTGAAGTGGCTCAACACAATGAAGAAGCCTCTATTGACTGAAAAACAGGTGACAAAGCGACTCGATTGGGCACATAAAAATATTGATAGAGATTTTGAAAATGTCATTTTTACTGAGAAATGTTCTATACGGACACGTTGTGTCCTCACACGAGCCTGATCAACTTCTACCAATAGACTTGATCTGCGGACCGTCTAATACGGAATAAAGATGCATCTTGAGGCTGCTTCTCAAAGCACGGGTTCGGCATATTGTACCTCGTTATTGACAACCTAAATGCCGAGAATAAATGCCGAGAAGGTGATAAAAATCTATAAAAAGGCTTTATTGACATCTGCCAAACGACCGTTCATCAGAAACAACGCAGATTGGATTCTGTAGGAGGAAAACGATCCCAAACGCCGCAGCAAGTTCTGTACTGAGTGAAAGACTCAATCTGGCATCGTTACATTGCCAAATTAGTAGAAAGCATGCCTCGGAGATTATAAATTAACACGACCATGCTCTTACTTGACAGAGTGTGGATATATATATATATATATATATATATATATATATATATATATATATATTTTGTATATAATTTCCGGATAATTTCCGAAAGTTCATCGGACCCGAAGTCTATGTTACAACATACTGTGTTCAATATACTATGAAAGGGTTACTTTCCCTAAAGTGTTCACGTCTGATTGAACATTTTAAATGTGTACATTGTGGAATGCTGAGTACGATATTATAGTGGGTTTGTCTGCAAAATCTGTAAAAACTTAAAAAAAATTATGGTTTCAAACCACGCTTTTACTTGACATACTGTAGATTTACGAATACTGTATAGGGCACAAATATTATGCTATACTCTAAGAACGTTGTTACGAGGGGCATATTCTGTTACAGTATTAATATTTGATGGTTCAAAAAACAGAAAAATGGATCATTCTTTTATTGTAACTTTTATGAAAATTTAAATAAATAAATATAGGCACAATAATAATAATATTTATTTAATGATAAGATCCAAAGAATTTTAGTTTTTTTTTACATTTATCGTAAAGTATTAGTATTTTAGATAACCGTCATGAATTATAATTTATTTATATGGCTTGCAACGATTATAATATTTTACTACAAAAACTTGAATCCAGAGGTATTGTCAATATGGTACATACTAGATCTAAATGTATCGTATCAATCGACCTTCCTTAGCCGATTTTTGATATCGTATCAAAATTATTAATGAATTCAAAAATATTGAAGAATAATTATTCATTAAGAACATAATTCTTCGATAAAAGATTCGTTTGCCGTAATATATAAAACTATATATTTACAGAATTAGATTCCATCAGGGCCATAATAGAAATTTTATATGTTTTCTCGAACCTGGAAATTACTTTTGGAACAAAGTTCCAACATTATAATTATGAAAAGCTCATGAACTAATAAGTAATGCAGCGCTTATCTCTTCACAACGCCACCCCATCTCTCTTTTACCCTCGCTCCGGGATATGAAAGTACACCGAAAAGAAGTTTCGAAAGTCCTCTAATGTCCTCAATACTCGAACATTTTTCTCGTTATTACGAGACGGAGCGGTAATTTTCGCAAGGCGAAGATTAAACGAGTAGCTCCGCCGGGAAAGATTTGAAAAGTTACGAGCGCGCTCGTATCTGTCTCTCGACCTCCCCTCCTCCGCTTTTCCACCCACCGCCCCCAATTCACCGCAACGCGTACACAAATCCCTACTGTACCGCACGCGCCGGACATTCCGGGCGCAAGTGCTTATGCGAGCGAGCAGCCGTTAATTCGGCCGCCATCTTCATTTCCTCGGCGGTTTTAATTTCCGTTCCCCGGGCCGGGCGGGCGCTCGCTCCTGACTTTCTAACCGAATCAACCACTGTTCTTTTTCCCCACCGCCCTACGCCCCTGTCTCTGTTTCTATCTCCCTTGTTCGCGCGCCCGGCGACAAGGGAGAAAATCGCAGAGCGCGCGGAAAAATTAAAGCCGCCCGAGACAAAGGCGAGCAAGTGGATGCAAACGGCCTTCGGATATGCGCGCGGCTCGCACCGGCTCGGGGGCGCAAGATTGCGAAGGGGGAAATGCGAACACGAGCGCGAGAACGCGAAAATCAGAAGAGCGAGATGAGCCGGGCGAAGCGTTTAGTTTTATAATTAAAAGAAAAGAAGAAATCGTAAAAATAAAAGAAACTGCTTAATTCTAACTGCAGGTATGAATGTGCACGTTGAGTGGTGAATTTTTCCACTTTTAATTAAATTCACGCTACTCCTTGGTAATCTCGGCTTTACATTCATCAGATAACACTAGCAATTCATTGCTTATAAATTTAATAATTTTTTATTACCATAAAAAACTAATCGTTCTTCTAATGCATTAAATTGTTTCAGTTATACTATAGCAATACTTGTATAGTACAATGTGCAAGCTAAGGGAGTATTCTCTCAGTGAAAACCTTAGACCGAAAAAAGATGATAGTAATATTATTTGAAAGTTTTATTTGGCATTCTTGTAACTCATATTCAAATCTCTTGTAATCGTTTAAAACTATTTTAAAAGCAGAAAAGTAAGCTACTTGGTATTGTTCTAAAACAATTTCGCAAATCAATATTGTTATACTTCAAGCTAATAGCTGCTCAGAACTACATTATAAATTATCAATTGGTTTTTGAAATATTTACATGTATCCTAATGGAAGCATAATCGAAGTAAAAATGATCTAACTTGAACATTTTAAAAAATAGGTACAGCAACAATTTAGATGTAAATATGCATCAATTAATTATATCGTTTATTGAAGCATGTGAAATTAAATTTCTTTCGAGCTATAGTATAATATAAAGCAAGAAAAATATAGCGAAGATCATGCATTCACACACACAATTTATACCGATGTCTGTCGAAAAGAGGATATCTTTATCCTAGATTTTTTGGTAAATCATCACTATTATTCGCGAATCGCTTCATCAATCAATAAAATTGGAAATTTTCGTAATCGGATTGCCAGACGGGGTTGCATATAACTCGTTGTAGGAAATGATTTTAATTTAGCTGAATTACGCAACTGAATAAATGATGGCTAATACCGCAACGTACAAACTCTTCTTTTTATGCATTCGGATAATTGTATTGCATTATCAGATAGTAAGATTTATTTATCACCGCGGAATTCGAAATGAAGTTGTTTTTTGCTCATCGAAAATTGAAGCGAGAAAATAACATCTCCATCTGCGGTTTCAGACAAATTTAGCCTCGCGCTGTTTGCTTCTGCAACGTGATTCGATTGGTTGCCTTGGCTGGCGTTGCGTAGAAACTAAAAACGATAACCTATATTGTTAGTACCGCTTCAACGGCTAAACCACATCTCCGGATTATACATTTAAATGCTTCGATACACGCTGGAGTAATATCGAAATAATATATCCTTTTAACGATACAACTGAAGTGTTATTATAGCGAGAGAAAGCAAGGCTGGAATTCTACATCCTTTTTCGTTTGTTTTGACATACCCAAAGGCGCTGCCTGCGTATAGCTGAATTATGCATTGCTCAAGCTGAATAGTATTTACTTAACATCAAATCAATTTTAAGATTATAAATAATCTATTTTAAGATTATAAAATAAACATATTACAGGTATTCGATAATTCCAGGTTGAAAAAAAAGATTGATATACTCAAGTTTCTATGAACAGACATTAATATTTTTACAAATTTTAATCTAGAAAAATTAACTTATTTGCCGGCAAAGACTTTTATTTTATCTTCCACTCAGATGTGTAATACGTACAACGAGTGAGAAATATTAATATTGTTCAATTGACATGTGCTTTGTTTACAACAACATCTCGTAAACGCCCATCGATGATTAGCAGCGATATTGGAAAGCATCCGACCGTATTAACCGACGTTATAGAAGAAAAATAAATAGCAATTGTCGAAATAACAGTAACACGAGTGAGGTATTACATATATTAAAACTAAAATAAAAAAATTAATTAAATAATAAACGAGATTTTATGTCGCAAGTTTTTCATGCGAAAGATTTTATCGCTTACGAACGGCATGAAAAATATTACAAGGCAATTTTTGGTAGCTGACCGACGGAAGAAAACTCTAAATCTCTTTATCCTAGGCTTTAAGTAACTTCAGCGAAATTCTCTCTACTGTTTTTTGTAACTACACTCTACTGGAAAACAGTTTTATCCAGCCTGCACGAAAGCTCGGTTTACTGCTGTTTTATGAGCGTATAATTACTATAGTATAAAAGAAACGGAAAAGTTTTCTGCATGCTTTGCGATAAAAATTACAAAGGTCTTTTATAAAACAAGGCATTCATCGCATATAGTTAATGTAATTAGCATTATTTATTAATATTGCTGAAAATTTTATCGTACTTCAGGGGTATGCGTACCAACATAATAAAACAAATTTTATACAGCAAGTTCTCCAAATCCACGAAATTCAGAAATTCTCGTTACTGTTTGAACACACCTCGTATTCTCGTCATCATCTATAAATATGATGATTATTATCATAAAAATTAAAAGTTGAGTCCCTGAAATAAAAGACAAGTCCTAGAAGAGAAGTCGAATCGACCCGAATTGTTGAACTCAACTTAATATAATAGAATATGGGTAGACAAATTGGTAGATGTCATATCGTCCATTGATAATCATATTTTTCTTCCACAATAGTTCTAGTGGTAACAATTTTTTGAGCACATCTCGTATACTAGAAAATAATGCATAATAAATTATACACTATTTTCTGATATATGACTAATGATTTCTAATAATTGAAAAACATTTGCTTTCAGAAAAGAGATCAAGAATACTTTAATGCATATAAAAGTATATGAAATCATACGCAATCATATAATAAAATCATATCGACTTTCACTGTTCGCGTGTATAGTCTTTCAGTAATGATTAATGCTATAGAACATTTTTAAAAATTACAACGTACTACATTCAATACGTCAGGAAAGATAATTTCTAAAATATCTTTCCTTTAAATATATTGTAATGCTAGTTTTATATCTGAATATAGCATACTGAATCCGATGATTTTAAATCGAAAATATTTTAAAAACGTGTATTAACTGAATATGAGATCAAAAAAATTTATGGTAGAGAATGGTAACTTATCGCATTGTTTAGTTTTTAGTGAACTTTTAATGTCTAACATTTTAAGACAGAACAATTAGGGAAAACTTTAAAATTAATTGAAATGAAAAAACTATATTTTCAGGGGTGTGCGTTGAAATATTTGAATTTTTTTGATAAACTACTGACCATTGTAATCTACACATTGCGCCCATCTTTCAGGCAAATTATGGATACCATCCAAAAAACATTTTCTCGTCCGTGGTAAACCATTGAACGAGTCATTTATCGACTTCTTCAAAATTGGCGAAGCGATGCTCTGCAAATAAGTGTTCTATCGATGCGAAGAGGCCATAGTCGGATGAAATGAAGTCTCGAAAGTATGGTGGATGCGATAACACTTTCCAATTAAGTGTTTTCAATGTCTCTTTCACCGGTTTAGCGTATGAGACGGCGCATTGTCATGCCGCAAGATAACTTTGATATGTTTTCGACACCTTTCCCACTATTATTCAATAAATGCATGATTCAAATTGATAATTTATTGTCGGCAACTATTCTTATTGATCGTTGAACTAGGGTTTAGCAGCTCATCATTTATAGCACTACAATGGTCTCATCCGACACAAACCATCGTCTTACGGCCAAAGCGATTTCGCATTACAGTCGATGTGTCTGCTTCACCAGGTGAAAGTCATGATTTTTTTCGCTTTAGGTTTCCATAACAAATCCATTTTTAATTCCGCGTCATACTTCGATACAGAGCACATTTTTTTTAAACCGTTAAAGCAGTATTTCACAAACAGATTTTGCATTTGTCTAACGTTGAGTTGTTGCTACGCCCACTTTTCATACTTCTGAACCTTTCCCATAGCTTGAAACTTGGAAAATTGTTTCTTGGGTCTCATTAAGTATTAGTCCCATTTTTTGTTGTGATTGCATTGGGTCTTGATCCAATAGCACATACAATTCTTTGAACTTTTTCGCTGCTTCAGAATGTTCATTGTATGTCAAATCGAAATCTCCACTTTCAAATTGATAAAACCATGATTCACATTTGCTAATCATAAGTTTGTGTCGGTATTTCGTGCGCTTTTGCCTTTGGATGAAATAAAAAAGGCAACAAATGCCGCAAATGCGATTTACTTGGAACGAAAGGCAACATACTCACCGAGATAAACAACTGTTACCCTATTACTTTTGTATTTTTGACGGTTAATTTTAATAGAAAAAAAATTTATATATATATATATATATATATATATATATATATATATATATACCAAATCATAGAAATGTATATATATTCCTAGGGACATCTCACAGTGAAACCAGCAAATTTCAGACTTACACCCCTGGTATGTACACTACACATAACTATATTTTTAATAGAAAATTATACTATTTTTTTGTAAAATACATAAAAAATAGTGCTTGAACGAATGTTTTTTCTCTCGCTCTCAAGTGAATAGTATACTTTATGAAGCACTAAATTATTAATGTACGTAAGCTGCTATCTCGCAGACCAATTTGTTTTGCTTTAATTTCAGTTGGTACCAATACCTACATATTCGCGGTATTTAATTTAATTTCGTAGTAAGTGTCGGCATGACTTCTAGGGGGAGTTTTGTGTCGAGACGGTAGAACACGATATCCAGTTCATCGGAACAACTTTTGCAGGGAGTCCTGGACATCTTTTACTTGGACGTCGTATTCCATCGTCGGAACGAGAAACTCCCCGTAGAAGTCGTTGAGAGACTCGTGGACATCATATTCCAGTGTGCAATCACGTAACTACGAGGTTACCCTTAGAAGCCGTATCTTCTCTCTCTCTCTCTCTCTCTCTCTCTCTCTCTCTCTATATATATATATATATATATATATATATATATATATATATATATATATATATAATCATAGCAAAAGCATCGACCGCTGTTCTTCGAGCGCACCATTTATACGTCAGGGCTTGACAAGTTGCGTATCATTTCTCTTCGTCGATGCGGAGGTCCACGCCGAGCCACGGATCAGTCACTGGATCGTGAGAAAATGAAGTTCGATAGAGCGCTGTATTGCGCGTACATAGGCGGTATATGCGCGTACTTGAGCTTCATTTACGCTCCGTTAGGCGCGCGATCAACGTTGTATGTATAGAAAGAGGCGGTATGGTTCCCAGGAACTTTACGCCCATTGGCCTTACGCACGGATGGAGTTTTAGCGCAACGGCAACTCCACTTTCCTCCGATTGCAGAAGCTAGCAAACTGGTTTATTCCCTCCGTAAAGCTGGGTAATGTCGGATGGATGTGGGATTAATTGAATAATCGTTCGCAGAATAAACTTGGTTGAATGTAATTCTATTATTTTTTTATGGACCTCATTTGTTTTTACTTCTAGATTATACAGCTAATGCCTAATACTCGTCGATATATTGGAGGACATTGTTATTCTACCTAAGCCAACTGGCCATGCTTATCTATTTTTTTCTAAATGGTTTCTTATGTCTCAACCATGACTGATATAGTAACTAAGCAAAATTAAATCTTTGGACCGCTGTAGTTTCTATCTTCACTCCAATGCACTGCTTTGATTGCGTAACAATCGGTGCTGCTATTCTCGTCAAGATGACGAATATTGACCTGGTCAATAGGAAAATTAATCAAAAAGGGTTTCACTAGTTTTATTTGGATTTCTAAATATAAATACGAAATAAAGAAACAAATAAATAAGTAACTACATCATTTCGATTGAGATTGACCAGACTATCAAAAATAACATTAAATTTATTTATCTAATTATTAATGACTTTCAGAGTATTAATTTCTAAAATGTTACATTTTATATGCGTCGCCCGAAGCTTACAGAACAAATCCTAAAGATCATTCGAATATCTGTTAATTCTAATGGATGAAACTAAACAAAACATATGTAAATAATATTTTTCAAAAATGAATTATTATAGTTTATCGTTTATTTTTTCACGGCCTGCGTGAAACTCATCTTTTCATGCGTGTTTTATACATGTACAAAACAGCAATTGAGAGCATTTTAGTGTACAATTATTTGCTTATCTCACACAATATTTCTATATGCACATATAGAAGTGTGCTTTTTATTATTGTTATTATTTTGATTATTATTAACATCATGTAAATATGTGAATTTTCTTATATTTCTTTTCATAGTTTTTTGTTGAAATTGAAAGGATAATAATTTATAGCAGTATTTGTTTATGAATAGTATATTTTTCTGTAATTTGTTATTTTATTAATTTCTTGGTTATACAATTTTGTATTTTATTTTGTTTTTTTATGTATGCAGAATTGTTTTAATTGAAAAATTTCAATTAAAAAAATTAATCTAATGTTTTTTTTTCTATTTAAGTAAAGAGAATAGAGAACCATCTATTTAAACATAGTGACAAATAAAAGTGAATTGCAGTTTGTATTGTTTAAAAAACTTGTTATACAATGAAAAAAATATTTTTCTTTACATAAAAGATGAAGGGTTAAAATTACTTACATTTTTTTAATACTAAATTTTGTTATCAGACGATGAGGAGGGGGAAACCCTTCAATTCCCTCATTGCATGCTGTCACAGGTTCGACCTCGACGTTCGACTCTATCTGCGTCGACTCGGGTATTTGTCGACCTGTCTTTGCTCGAGTGAAAAACTTCATACTCGTCGAAGACTTTGTTGCTCAATGAAAATTTTATACTCGATATTAAAGTTCAATACGTATAAGCAACACAGGTGATCGCTGCACGGATTTTTTTCTGCTATCTTCGCTTTAATCGGGCGTCCACCCGCATCCGTGCAAGAGCCGCCTGCTTTGCGCACTTGCAACGAAGATTTTTATATGCAATTTTACGCTCGAAAAAAGGGATAATATATCAAATAAATTATATCATTATCAAAATGAAGTATACTATATATTATATTATATATTCTTTTATATGCGCACTTAGTTTAAGAGAATTAAACAAAGAAGATGGGATATTATGTATTATCGTAATTATGACCTGAGCAATCTCAATTAAATGTATATGAGCCGGGCTATGCGATATTCGTATTCAAATCCACAGAGTATATAAATTCCTAAGCTTAAGGATAAAAATGGAATCTTAAGTCTTTTTCAAAGTGACTCGACTCCAGCTTGCAAAACACTCGTAGTCCTGGAAACCGAGCCAACTCGAACAAAATTATTCTTTGGAGAACAAAACTGAAAAGATATGGACAATGCTTCGTGGATCGTCAATAGTAAAAAGTAAAAAAGAAATTGAAACAGCGATATATTTGCGGTGATAATTCTAAGTACGCACTAATGGAAAAATCATAAACAGTGATACGGACGAATATCGCAGTAGTAAGATAATAGGCCGCTTATCGTGGTTACTCGCGTTCTTTTTCCCAGTTCTTGGATCAACTAAATTTATTTCTCTCCTGAATTATAGCACGCCTTATTGTCAAAAATAAATATTGAATTTAATTTTTTGACAATAAAAGTTTTTAATTTAATTTATTGTTATTCTTAACAGTATATTTGATATATAATAAATATAATAAAAAAGAAGAACAAAAAAATGGTATTTGAGTAACCTTACCAATATATATATATATATATATATATATATATATATATATATATACTAATTTAGTGACTTCAGCCTATAACTCCCATTCCCATGCAATAACTTTTTGTAAGAGCGAAATTTCTATAAGACAAGGAAAACTTCTATCGCTTATAATGTTTCATGATATAACATACATGAATGCGTAAGCATTTATATAAATATTTAACGCGCTACTAAATATTTCAATGAATGCATTAGTTTCGGGGTAAGCTAAAATTTCAGTATCTATTATAGCGTAAATCTGTTTTAAATTGTATACAAAGCAGAGAATTATTATTATATTTAAGTTTGCTAAAAGTGTTTTTATTTAAACATAATACGTAAAGTGTCGCTTGCAGACGGCAATTGAATGACTTGTATTTATACGTTAACTCTTTACACGATCTAGCAGTTCTTATACATTCTGTTTTTAATAAAAGGCTTATTTGTGTTCCAACAAACGATGCATCGTAATGTAATTCCCGGACGTACGCTTGTTTCACGCTATCGAGCTATAGGAAATTAATTCACAAATTGCATACAGACATAGCCGAACGATGTTGAGCTTCTCTATTGCGCTCCCTCTCCTTCTATTAAAATCTCTCTCTCTCTCTCTCTCTCTCTCTCTCTCTCTCTCTCTCTCTCTTCCAGAATCGAGACACTCAGCACGAGCATGGCTCTGCATGCTCTAACCATCTATACTAACGGCTCCGACCAATTGTTCGTTTCCGACCGCGCCGAGTCACGTGCTGACTTTTAACCACCTCAATTACCCTCGTAAGTACTCAAAAATCGAGCTGATTACCGGGCTGATGGCTCTCAAAGCTAAAAAGGATCGGGACAGAAGGAACGAAGCTCTTTGACTGTGGCTTACCGGGACTACTTATCTTCCATTATTCTCGGATAATTCGATCTTTCGTGCCTATTTCACTCTCGACCGGAAAGACTTGGCTTTATGCTTCGAAACGCGAGAAAATCTGTGCAACTAAATAAGAGAACATCTTTACTTGAATAAATTGTACGGAAAAGTGAGAAATTTATCATTGGTAGAAGGCTGACAATCATTGCTACTGTGAGAGCATTTCCTTGAAAACTAGCCTAACAACAATAAAGCATTAATTAACAAAACATTTGATCACATGTGCTATGGTTTTTATTCTATACTTCCACAATTGCCGGCAGCCAGGGAACGGAAGTTTATATATGCTTACAATAACATGCATACGATTATTATAACAGTACTTTTGTCGGTTGTTGTATATATAGATGCAATGGCGGACGCAAGATTTCACGCGTGATAAATATGTAAATTGAAGATAAATACGAGATAAACTCGTAGAATCAATTACGCGAAGATATTTTTTACCTGCAGAAAATTTTGATAACTGAGTTTTATTTAAATTAAATAAAGATTTCAGATCAATCGATTATTATAGTCAATTGTGTATTGTTTTTTTGTTGATGACAGCAAAATTATTCAATAAAGTATTAGTCTGAACTTGAAATTTTCATCTTCAACCCACGTACAAATATTATCAAAATACAAATTATAAATTGAATACTTTTTAACAAAATATTTTTAAAATCAATAAAAATTATTTCCAAACGAAATTCTAAAATAATATTTATCTTTTATTTCAGGTACGTTTCAACATGTAATCAAATTTTCTTCACATTTACGTAAGTGCTAGTTTAATGAAATGAAAATAGAATATATAATTCGCACGATACTAAAAATTATACTTATCATTACAATTTTAAAGATATAATGTAGGTGATGAATACTAAACTCGTTGGTTATTATATGTTTTTTTTTTTAATTAATGATACAAAATGTATAATTTTTTAAGTTTTTTAATAGGATTATTAGTTACACTAACAGTAAATATGGGAATAATGATTTCTATATGTACATGTGAATTATGTAACTTTTAATCGTTATATTGAAAGTTTATTTATATATATTTTTATATAAAATAATCGCCAACAGAATTGGTATATATCCAAGATAAAAATATTCGAAATACTAATAATGTTTAAGTTGTTAATATATTGTCAAGTTACGAGAACAAAATTTTTATGCTAATAAATATGTATATAAATAAGTATCATTACATGTATCATTTATGCTAAAAAATTTTGGCTTTTGACATTTAACAATATTTATTATATTGAGATTGTACATTTTAATATTCGGTATACAGCTTACTATAGGTGCATTAGTTCCTGCTTATAATACAAATCCTGATAATATTACCTTGTACAATATTCGCAATCGATAGCTGCAATTAGGAAGTCAGTATTATATACCTTACCAATAAATTACAGACAATTATCATTACGAAAAATTTTTGAATAATTCCAAAATAACGTTTCATGCAAATTTAATTTCATCGACGCTGCTAATGTTAATGATAAAAGCATCGGTTTCGATCATATTTATTTCATGAAAAGTAACATTAACTGCACATTTTGTCTTTTCTCTTGGTGATAGTTACGACCCGAATGTATAAACTATGTTCATAATCTCAGAAAAAGAGGGAGGGTAAAAGGCAGCCTCGCGGTTGTGCTCCGATGAGCGTCGGGCGCTGAATTAATCGAAAATTTCTGTCACCTCCCTTGTCGTTAAATTGTATATACGACATTGCGCCTGTGTATGCGTTTAATAGCCGTGCTTTAGGGAAATAAAGCTTTCGATGTATACAAATGTTAATTTAGATATCGGAAAATTTCCGCTAATAGGTATATTATATCTAGCGCATATAAGAAAAAATACCCTGTGCAACTTGTTTGTCATAGTTGCCAAAATTGCGCTACTCGGTTAACGTGTAATGTACCCTCCTGCGCAATGGGCGACTATATCGAACGTCTTGCACAATATATTAATATACGTATGAGAAAAAATTAATCATTTGGCTATAAGCTGTTACCTGATGATAGCCCTCTTTGAGTATTTCTTGCTATCAAACAGGAAGAAGTAGTCTTCTTTCTGTCTCCTTCCGACTTCAGGTCGAATAAAACAGGTTCATGATAGCATATAAACTTTTATTACAACAAAGTAAGACAATCTTATAAAAAGACATTAGAAATATAGATTCTTGGTTGAAATGTATCGAGCTATGAATAGAAGAAAATTATGTAGAAAAATTAATGATTTTTTTGACAAAAAAAATAGTTTTACCTTCAAAATCGTAGACTAATCAAACTATTCTCACTCTTTGAACATAAAAAACTAAACTAAAATAACTCTAACTACTCAATAGAGTAGAGGAATATAATTCTGAATGGCTCTATGGTTTTCAATTTATAGATGCAAAATCATTTACATCAACAAAACCATTAATAAGTAAGCAAGCCAGTGATTGTTTGTGACTAATTTTTTATTTAAACGAAGGTTTTTATTTCAACGTTTTTTTTTAAACGAAGAGAGAATTGAGATATAATATAAAGGGGCGCAATAAAGATGTTCCTTATGTTCAATATAGCAACCTAAGAATTAGACCGGGATTCATGACTAGAGATAAATATACTCAAACACAACACATATAGTGTAGAAGTAATAATAATGTTGTGAAGTAAACATTATAATACCTTAGTATTTCGTCAATAATGGATATATGACTGAATATTAAATGAACCGTAAGAATAAGTGAAATGTTCTTTTAGAGAATTGTAACATATGACGATACATTTTAAGTGTACGTATAATTAAAATGCTGCTCGATAGGATTCGTATATTTATAAATTATTCTTATCGAAATATCAAGTTGTGTTCTCTAAAATTAATGATGAAACAGCGGGTGTCATTTTATTTTAACATATATCAATAACTATATAAAAGAATAATAGCGTATTATTGCGAGTTGTTAGAAGTTAATAAAAATTATCAATTTATTTGTGGACATACATATAAGAGTATACAAAAAAAACCTATAAAGATTGAGAAAACGAGAAGAAATGAGTAGAAACAAAAAAGTTTAAAAGATAAGAAGAACGAGGAAGACGGGAACGAAGAAGAGAAGAAAGCAAAAAATAATAGAAAAAGTAAAAACGAAGTGAGAAACTACAAGAAGAATAATGAGGCTAAACCGAAATGGAAAATTAGTGGAAAAGGATCATTGAAAGTACTTTCAAAGGTAGATGAGAATGTAGTAAACAAGATAAAGTAGATGTCCAGGCTTCTGAATGAAATAGTGGCGAATGTGACAAGAAAGATAGAAGAATATTTGCAGTTACTCAAGGACAGTAAGTAAAAAACGGCAATTCTTACTGGAAACAGTAACTGCACGAATTGACTGGAGTAAAGACTTACGGACTGCGTTAGCTAAAATAATTAAATTATATATAGTACATTATTAAATAATATACATTAAATTAAATTCTATAGGGAATTGAAATCTGTCGATAAAAACACGGGAGCAATTTTCATCAATTCATATATTGTATATAAAATATATTATTAGATTATTTTTTTCAAACAAAATATTTTACATGAAAAAAGTACAATGGCCATATTTCTTCGAGATTTGGTCTTCCGACTGAATAAATACTTATAATGTGATTAATCCGCTCGTTTTTGAGAAAACACAAACTACCTAATATATCTTTGACTTTAAAAGTGAAGTATTCTCTGCAAAGTCTTTGATAATGTCGACATAAAAGAATATATGGTGAAACATCTGAAAAAGAATCTGAAAAAAGTACAGCACAGAGAGGAAGCAGGCAGAATTCAGCCATGACTTCGTATAAAAAATCCCTCGAACCGTCGATCTGTAGGCGCAGAATGAGCCAAGAAGCGACGAATGACCGCAGGGTGCGGCGAAGGGAGTGGTGTAGAAAATAGCGCACTAGAAGCAGTTTTCGCACGCAGTCAGTGACAAAGGAGTGATAACTACTTCTTTATCCGCCAAAGCGCTGTCTACTCGCGGCTCCTGGTCCCAAAAAGGCCCGCACGCGTGCTGTAAGTACGATAGATATATGCAGTCATGTGCCCCGTCTCGCGCTAATTCGTCCGCGGGGAGCGGGGCTCGCTAGATACACTTTAAGAAATTAAATAGAAGCCAAATGAAAAGTTACACTCGCCCCTCTGCGAGGATAGTTCGGCCCGTGGGACGCCCTTAACGTCGGCGTTTGTTCTCCTCTCGCGGCTGGCGCTTCGTCAACGCGGCCCAACGGCCTTCGCTCGCTTTCGGGACGCTTTACTTTTCTTACGTACTTCCGTATCGCTCCTTTTTACGGACTGCTTCGCGATTTTTCTCCCACCCCCTCTCCGTTTATATTCGACGCAGCAGCGAGGGAGGAGGTGCGACTACGCTGCACTGCTCCGACTAGCTTCTCTCTTCTCCATTCTCCCCTTTCACTTCATCGGTGTTGGATCACGAATGACGTGAACGCAGGAGTTACCGTTCACGCTAGTCGATGTGATACAATGAACTAAGAAAGGTAGTGACTTTTTCGGAAAAAGAAGTCCCCCGAGTTTTAAAGAACGAATTCGATTTTTCTGCATAGTTATTTGTTTAATTTTTATTGTAAACGTAGTTTGGTGCAGTAGTAAACCAATGGCATATTTAATTTAATTGTGAATTACACAGATGGATATAGCTTATACGCAACGTTAGTAACCTTTCTTAACTTTTGAACATATTGACAATTAGGCGGCACAAATTTTATCAATACAACTGATAATCATTTTTATTAAAATAGAAAAATTTGTATCAACAAACTTTAGTAATGCATAATACTTCTTTTGCTATAGTCTTTTTTATATATTATAATTCAGCATATTCCACTTAATGTAAAATGAATTACATACTTGCGAAAATTTCATTAGAAAATATTTTTTCAAATACCATGACATAACTGGTATTAAAATTATGTCACCTATTATGTATATTATATCAATTCCGTATTCTAGCTAAATATTTTAATAAATTTTTAAATATTCTCATTTATCTAATCAATAAAGTTTATGCAAAACAATTTAAAAGTCATTATATATATGCATATGTATACATCGCTTTGTCAATACGTCCGCATATACAAGTAGTTGCGCGATCGTTGACAATGGACAGGAAAAATAACAACTACCCGTGCAGAAATATACTTGCCATATCCCTAGTTCGGGCTAGATCCTAGTCAGTATTACTGATGATTTCCTCATGTAGCTAATACTCGCCAGATCTGAGTTCTTTTCCTACGATCATCTAATAATCATCTTATATTAATTATTACTTTCTCAATTTTATTCAGATTTCCTTATCTTTTATTGCTGTTAGAAAGAAATACGTGCTTTCTATAGTCAAAATTTTACAAGTAAAAATATTAAGGAAATGATTAGGCTTTCTATCTTGGATTTCATTAGATTTCCTTAACTTCTCCCTATGTTGGAAAGAATGATGTCTTTTCTCGTCGAGACCTTTTGCGAATACGAAAATTAGATATTACACACACACGCATATACACACGCGCGCGCTCGCACATTTTTTATATAAATTAATTTGTCTGTAATATATTTGTGTATAATATATATACATACACCTATCCATACTTACACACACGCGCGCGCGCGCACACATACGCGCACACGCACACATCAATCCGCATACCTATCTAACATGGGAAAGAATTTAAAAAATAGATTTACTATATATGTTTTATCTTGTGTTTATATAAGCTCTTTCTTCTTTATATATTCTCGTTATATGTAAAATATAAGCTCGTTCCCTATATAAAAGGCTATTAAAAGTGGGACAAATCAGAACTAGGATAATAAGGAAAATCGTTTAATAAGGAAAACTAACCCGATACTAGTTAGATTCGAGAATGAATTTCTACAATGGGTACTGATCTTTGCCGTGTTCGCCCGTGACCTCCTTTTTCTCACTCGCAGGCGATGACCCAGTTCTCTGAGCCCTGATTGGCTCACAGACATGGGCCCGTACTGCAAAAATTATAAAAAATGGACCTACATGAATATTAATATTTACACATAACTTTTCCTTCCCCATACCATGCCGCTAATATGACCAGTTATATCTGGGACACCGTGTATATACATACATACGTATATATTCTATTTATTTTCTGAATGGCATGGTCGATGCTGGCCGCAGGAGCTTTGCATTGTAAATTCTTTAAGTTTCTTTTAAACTATAATTTAGCGTTTGAGCTTCATATTTCATGTTGGAAAAAAAACTTGTTTCGTTGAGTGTTATAATTTATTGTTGTATAATTTAATAAATAACTGATAGGTTATAATAAAAGCATGCTACAGTAAATTTGATTGGGATTTGCCTATTAAATATATGTATGATCCTATTTCTAAAAACTAGTACAATATGTTTTTATATACTCTATAGAACGTTTTTTACCAAGCCTTTGAGAATTATTGAATATAAAAATAACTAGCAGTATATGAATAGTAACTTAAATTTTAGCCGATATCTACAATCCTGCAGTCATTAATCCACTTTCCACGGGGATATTTTATTTTACAACAATGTCTAGGGAAAAAATTGGGGGTGCAGATTTTTTATTTTCGAAGCAAATGCGGAAAAAGTTTATTACCTCGAAAACATCCCGACATCCATCTATACCGAATCCACTTTAGTTGAGAAAATAAAGGCTTGTTCTATTTCAGATTTATTTCATTGGGTAACTTTATTTTATTCCCTATCCTATTTTTCCTTTTGGCTTTCCTTCTCGCTCCTTCCTCGATACGGTTGCGGAGCTCTTCTTGCTTTTATCGCGCTTTAATTTTTTAGCTCACCATCTAAGAAAATCGATTCGGTTTTATACATCTAGCTCATGCTTTTTCTTCGGGATTTTCACGATTGACTTTGATTTACGAAATTCGGAAAGTACCACAGTGCACTCTTCCTTTATTTCGTTTTTGCTTTCCTTGTTCAAAATTACGACTATCCTAAACACTTCGGTACGCTGTTGTATTCAACCATTAAAATCAGGTATTAAACACTGTTATAGAGAAAAATGAAAGATAATTGTTCCGCGTTTTTAACTATTAATTAATTAATTAATGTAAATATTTTTTAAAAAGCATAATTTTACATTATAATATCTCTGCTATATATATAAGACTGACACTGCTTGTGGTATCCCCGTACTGTACGCCACCATTGTGCCATCAAATAATGTACGTAATAAAGTATCGCAACACACCGTCCTACGATCACAGCAACTATATTAGCGTTTTCTCGTATCTATATATACAATAGGATTGCTATATATAGCGCAGCGTCATTTCCCGAAATTCCCTTTTGTATATATACCTTTTGGCGGGAACGCGCGACACCGCCGCCTGCTCCGCTAAATTAGCAATTTGCTGGTCACGCTCAGAGGGTCTCGCGAGCCGGGGTCTCCCGCAAATTAACAGCGAAGATTGGAATAAATTACATCTGAGGCCCTTCGCCGCGCGGGCGGAAGCAGTGGTAGACAGGGCGGGAGTGTCGCGTGACAGAATCGCGATCTCTCGGATCTGGATTGACGCGCGTGCACTAGGGACCAGGGAGTTTTTGTATATGTGTGTACTGTTTCGCGGTGCAAAGAAAAAAGATTTGAAATACCGGAGCTGGTGGCCAAGCCGACAAAGCACGGTTCTAGAGATGGGGAATTTGCAATGGCAGGAAAAAACCTGTAAAAATATAGTTTCAATGCTCTCACTCTACTTGTGGAGAGTTAATTTAACACAGTTGTTTTGTATGAAACTATAAATGAAAACGTTAGTTTTGTTTTTGGATTTTATTTTTTGATATCATTTTAATTTGTTTCTCATATTTCTGTACCTGTCCGCCCCCTCCTCCTGCACTTCCGGGTTTTCCAAATCCAACTCAGAAACCCTCAAACCGATCAATACCTCATACAGTACAAAATAAATAATTTGAACAATAAATGTAAAGGCATTTAGATAAAAAATAAACTTATTCAATGTAAAACAAAATTGTGAATGAACAATCTACTTTGTTATTAGTTTATTTAATAATTAAGAATCGGATTTTTCTTTATAAACATCCATTACTGTTCTTATATAACCTCTACGGTCACAAAGAGTTCAAGACATCCTATTCTTCAAGCGCAGTCAATTTTGATTTTAATACAATAAACAGAATTTCTGCTGAATCAAAATAAAACATTTTGGTAATCCACATAAAATTTGATCAAATTTTTTGTCAGTATATATCAGATATATTCGTTTTGAAAGACTTCTCTTCACATCGTGAAATATTCATGACAATATATATATATCTTTTAACTCTTCTCTATAATGTATTGTATTTATAGAAAAATATATTTTTTCCTAAAACCTTAGACTCACATATAAATATTATTCATTCTTAAGAAAAAGTTATAGCCTAAAATAATCAGAAAATGACATTTCAAGGTTATATTTAATTATTTCTAATTTAAACAAAAGAAAGTATCGAAATCAATTTTTACATAGCCAAGTATATGTAAATATCTATAAGTACCAATTCGTGTGAGTTTTAAAATTATTACTTATTATTATTCAATAAAAATGTTTCTTATTAAAAATGTTCGAATGCACTAGCATATTTATCACTTAAATACCATTTATTTATGACTGCATGATCGGTAAAAATATTTATTAAATTAATTCAAAACAATCGATATAAGTACAATCTTTAATTTTTATTTTGACATGTCCGCATCAAACGAAAACTGATTGTGATAAACATTACTTCGTCCTGTATTCTTTCATCTTCAAAATCCAATTTTTCAAATTCTGAGATATTTTAACACGTTCCGCTTAATGCGTCTCACGCATTCAATAACTGTTGATCTGACATAAACGCAACATTAATATAAAACAGATTTTTTATACAATCGATGGTATTTTAGAGTAAATTTTAGAAAGTTTGAAAATTCGTGCTGTATTTGCGAAAAAAAGAATAAAAAATTTTTCAAGCAAAATCCTGAAATTGGATCCATTATTTCTACGTATAAAAGCTGTAAAAAATTACATACTATTATAAAATGTTAAGTTCAAATTGTTAATGAATGATTTCATATAAATATATTTATAGCTCACTTATTACGTAAATGCAATCACCGCGCCTTACAATTTTCAGATACAAATTCTTGCAATATAATTCTATGAACTCTTAAACTTTTAAGTAATGAAATTCTAACCCGCTTGTGCTTGAGATTCCTAAATCCGACCAAATTATACTTGCTTTTTTTTGGGATTATTTTAAACATACTTTCGTAATTTATACAGGCAGTTTCAATTTCTATACATCGTATTTTTTAGATGCAAAAGATGATTACTTAATGAATGTGATTACTTAAAAAATGACTTTTTGATATAAATGAATTGAAATAGAGATTATAAATATTATAAAAAGTTTTTCGTTAATATGTCAGTCTTATTTTAAAAAGTTCAATAAACGTTAAAGAGTGAAAGAAATGAAATAATTCGCTGAACTTATTTCTGTCTTTTCCAAACTCAAATCAGCTAACTTTATTACAGATTTCAGTAACGAATTTGAAATCACTCATTGAGGATCAATTGAGCTTACCTTTCCCTACTTAGTGATTCTACGTTCGACGATACTTCTTAAATCCCATTACAACACAAATGGCATTTTCTGAACAACAGCTATAAAAGTGGCATTATATGTTGAACTGTATATAAGAGTCTAATATAATTGTTCGGCCACTTTTCAGATAATTCCAGAATTCTTGAATAATAAACTAATTGCAGTTATAGATATCGTTACTTAACGGATATTGAGGTACGTTCAAGCTTTTGGCGATTCCACCAATGAGATACTATGATTTCGATAAAACGACGCCCTTAATCATCGTGTAAAGAGTTCATAGATATATTTTAATATTCGTATTATTCGTATGAAAGAAAATTATTCAAAATTCCTTATAATTGATTTACTTTATATTTTTTCTCAAACAATTATAAATAACAAAATTAAACAGTAAATTAAACAATAAATAAAACTAAATTAAAAATTATATATTGAATTAAAATATAAATTAAAAATTTAATTTAATTAAAAGTTATATTTAAAAAATATAATTTAACAAAATAATTGAATTATTATGTATTTACTCATTTTTCAGTATATTTATATATCAAAATGAATATAAATTATTATACGAACGCATTTCTTATAAGTATTACAGTATATTGTCATATAAAATAAAATATTTATAATTAAAGAATGACTGTTAGATTATCCTTCTTTATAGTCACCCCGTAGCATCTGAAATAAAATAAAAATTATTCAATATACTAATGCTAGTACCTATCGAGTGCTATATGATATAGATATAGCTCAATACTACATAAAACATTGATTACGTTGATTTACATTTGCCAGTCACGCTATGAAACACTTTTTCCCAGCTGCCTTTCTTTCCGAATCCAGGCATTGTTCATTGCCTTGTTAGTATTGCGTTCTATGATATAATATATTCATTTTCTACTCGAAATTAGTTTTTATCAGATTTTTTTGAATAGATAGCTTTAATTACCCATTGCAGATTTTTTTGTCATGAGTCAAAACATAATTTAGTTTATTATTGTAATTAATTTAACTGAAATTTCAACAAAATTAGTTTAGTACTATGTTTAATTATAAGAATATGTAATTTTCGGTTTGGTGACATAAACATAATATTCCTATGAATATTAAGCGTATTTTAGCGTTAAAATCCATTATTATAATACATCATTATTATGGTTCTCATTCTCGTGTATGTATGTATTTTAAAGATCCTGACTAGTATTATTTAATTGGTGGACATATATTACTAATTCGTAATATCCAGTAATAGTGAAGTGAATTATCTGTAGACTGTATTGAAAACCAATATATTTTAAGGGCTTATTCAACTATTCGGCTCATTCAACATCTTTAACCCATAAAGTTAGGATCTTCGAGTAATGCATGCCACAAACCTCGTCTGTGTAGATAGAAAGAAGCCAGTTTTGAAAGAGAAGCCCTTTTCAACTCTAACACTGAGCATTCGCAGAGAAAAATATCCTTATCGGTATGGTACTTAAGAATATTGAATCACGGGCTCGGGCATTATGGACGTCTCCCTTTCTGCTAGCTTTGCGAGTCTGCGCACGCAGATGCCCTGTCCGCCAAGATTCCTAGGCAGATGATGATTGCGAGTCCTGTATCTTTCGGAAGTCCTCTCCGGTGTCCTTGTTCGGGAGTCAAGCCCGCGAATATTCAAAATCCCGGAATAAGCTCTCCGACCTACCTCTACCCTCGCCTTTCTTCGGAGCAGGGACTTGGACAAATTTTTGCAATTCAATTGGACAGTGAGGGAGATGTTCCAAGTTTCGCGTAATGTACCTTTTGAAATAAAAAAAACATTTTAAAGGAGGCACGATAACGAAGAATTTTCAAGTACAGTAACGAATTTTATTCATCAAACTGGATCACGTCTCTTTAACTATGTCAAATTCCAATGAGAATTTCGCACCTGCTTTGTACGCATCGGCAACGAATAGCACCTTGATATTTAGTAGAATACGTAAAGCTTTAAGAAATCAAATTCAAATTACTAATTAGCAGATTCTGCCTTGCACTATCGTCGGATATCAGTTCTACACCTTTCTCGTTCAAATAGCGTCGTATTGCTTGACACAATAGGGTGCAGAAGGGGCTAAAATCCGGCCTCTGTGCCACAAGTAACAGCCCCGGAGAACGAGCATCAGTGTGCCTGCTAATGACAGTCCTCGGCCGGGTCGGGTAACAGCATTTGGCCCTGGCTAGATTGTCAAAACAGAATTACCTAGGCAAGTTCATTTGGAATGCTCCGAAGTTTATATGGAAAGTCGAAAGTCGAGTGCGACGCGTGCAGATGGCGCGGAAGGGCACCGTTATCTCCCTCTCTCGTAATTACTTTGATGTTTCACGGGGCTAATAATCCTGTCGCGCCGCATGTCCTTTGTTGTCAAACTGGTCCGGTAGAGCGCAAATGGACATAGTGTTTCACGTCGCGAGAGAAACGGAAATACTGGATAGCTTATCTTCATGTTAACTGGACACGTATATTTTAATCCATTCTCGGTGGACCGTACAGTATTGTCGAATTTCTTGTTCCCTTTTTAATTAACGTTATTTTGAAATATTGGACGACGATAAATATCTATACTAGTAGTCACTATACCATTCATCTATTGTGTTAAATGCCACGTAAGGTTCTTCCTTTTTATTCGGTACACTTTCTATTATTGCTGATAGTCATACAAATCGACAATTGTTAAATCGAGTTATTAAATTTTAATTAATTAAGTTTCTAGGTAATTTGAATATCATGAAACAGTCACACGTATTGGAATACTATAGATATAAATTTCATAGAATGAACAAACTTACTCATAACAAAGAAAAAACAATAGGATCAATTATTAAAAATTAATACTTCAGTACTCAATTATTTTTACTTTTTCCAAAATTATACGTAATTATTATGTAACTATTTCAAATAAATCTGATCCTTCCGATAACTAGTGAATATAGTAATTTTTCAGAAATTATTTTTCTGTGTTAAAATATTTGGAAAACAATAATTTTGATTTAATATTTTGCATGGTGGGCACCATGCATTGATCGGTATAATTATGAGTCAGCCAGTACTCGTGCATAGAATCCTAATGAAGCTTAGGCAGTCTACGAATTGTTTGAGACAATTTTCATAATATAAAAGAAGTAACTGGGTAGGTTAATTGAACAAATATAAAAGTGGATCAAAAAGTATGTAATATTATTATAAACAATTCTTTCAAAAGATTTAAAAAATGCAGAAAGCATTTTATCTTAAAATACTTACAATGCAATTTATATTATAATTGTAGATTGAGAATTTACAGATTTACCTTATTTATATTACCTTACTTAAAAAAATTTTAAAAATGAAGTGAAAATTTGTTAGCGTTTTATTTGAATTGTTTTAATATTTTCTTAATCGAGAATCTAAAAGATTTTTCAAGGATTTCTGAAGTCAATAGCTTGACTAAAAAATAGTTCACTAGATAAATAATATAAAAACGCGGGAAAGTAAATATAGATTCTCATCTTACTAGCTTAATGAAGATTCCGTATGGTTTCGAAACTGATGAATTATATCAAAATTAAATTATGAAAAATTTTAATATGATAAAATAAATGCTTTATATTAATGAAATAAACATATTTATCGTCAATCTATTTAATCTTTCTTCCGTTGTATAAATCTGGTCTGAACTTATTATTTCTGGTCTGGTTAAAACCTGTTGTAAGACAACTTGTCTATTTCTAGTGATGTGACCGAAACCGTATTTAACTAAAAAAAAGGTGGCCCCAAAAAGATTTAAGTTGAGGCCCGTTTAACTGAAAGGCTTCGATTGAAAAGACAATTGAGCGAACCCATATATGATCGAAAACATTTCAGTCGAAGAATAGCACCCACCGCCATAGTAGAGCATTAAACCACCATCATTAGAGGTCCCTTCGGTCAAATGGTTTTCCGTCAAATATATGCTTCGACCAAATAGTTTTCGCTAAAGTAGTTGCAAACCAATTCACGTTTATTATGCATACTGTATTATATATACGTTATTTATGTGAATTGAAAATAATAAAAATTTGATTTTTATCCAATTTCAATCAATTTGAATGGTATATCCAATTTATTAAATAGGAAATTAATAATGTTTCGGGTTATACTTGAAGAAAAAGTAACCTTTGAGGAATAGTTAAAGATTTTTTCTAATCAAATATATTCTTTATTAATATTCGCAATAAATAATTAAAACTCTAGTAATATTTTCAATTTATTTAAATAATGCAAGACAAATTATTATAGCACTAAAATATAGTTGCTTCAGAAGATCCAATGAATTAACAGATGTTTCAAAACGTAGATGTACACAGGGGATGATTTTTCAAAACTGAAGAAAAAGATAAGTGACGGACGAAATTCCGATAACACAAATGCTTCCGACAGCAACGTGCGCATATTGTTGATTTTCTTCTCCACAAAATGAAAAATAACGTTTTAGCGTACGGATGCACGCGATGTGTCGACAGCGACGTGGGGGCAGCGGCTCCAAAAATGTCCATGAATCGAAATATCGACGAGTCGTGAGGTGACTCTTGGATGTCCTCCCACAATCGGCTCCTCAAAAATCTGTTGGCAATCACGTATATGGAGCGGGGAGGGGTTGAACCAAACTATAAAGCGTGCACACCCTGGCGTGGATTTTTCGCCCGCGCGTGATAAAGAATTCGAGAAATACATGCATTAAGGGGAAGCGCACAGGGAAAGAGAGAGCGAGCGAGAGAGAGAGAGAGAGAGAGAGAGAGAGAGAGAGAGAGAGGAGAGGGAGAGTGAGAGAGATTGTGCGAGCGGGAGGGACAACGGCGCCACCGCGCATGTTTATTTTTCACGCCAAGACGACGTCGACGACGACGGGCTATAGCTACAGTCACGTCTGCTACGAAACCGGCATAAAACTCCGAGTGTCGTCTCTAATAAGGATAAAAGAAAAAATATAAAGCCGAATCTATGTATGCTCTCGTAATATTGAGTTTAAAGTATTCTTTGCCTCCCAGTTTATGCGTTCGTTGAATAGAACGCGTCCGCAGTTACACGTACTACTAAGACTGCTTCAGTTCGCAAAATAAACCAACCGGAGAAAAGTAATTTGATTATCATCTTTGGATTTTATTCGAAGGGAATCGATTATCACCGATGTATGTAAGAAGTACATAGTAATCTTATGAAATATAAAATAGAAGAGTAAGAAACATTTTTATTAATTTTACCTATTTCAATTTATTATTTATAGCATAAAAAATAATCAGAAAAATAAAAGAACACTGTAAATGTATTTCATTGCAATAATTAAATTTCTTTATGAGCAATTATAATATTAAATTAAAATTAGTATAATAATAAATATTATTTATTATATAATAAATACAATATATAGTATAAATTCATTGATAACCAGCTCAGACTGTCATAAAATCATCGAGCTGTTCCGATAAAAACATAAGGTTCCTAAAGAAAAATATAAATTATAAAATTATTATAATCTAATCATAATATTATTTCAAAATATCAAATACCAATTATAAAAGCAAGATTGACTGACAGTTCAGTTGTTTTCAACTAGTCATTTACAGGATATGAATGCGAAAATCCATTTCAAGTAATTGGAAGGCCATTTATTTTTCAAACCCTCAACTTCTATCTTCGGTTCCGAAAATGAAAAGAATAAAAAAAATGAAGAATGAAAAAAAAGTTCAGTTATATCTGCATATTAAGGATTAAAGTTTTCTGTTTAAATTGAATCCGTATGAAAACTATGAATGAAAAGCTCAAAATGTTCACCAAATAACTTCAAATATCCAAATAAGGGATGTCTTAATGCATGGTTATTTTAGTCTCAACAGCCAAATACTCCAGAATTTTACAAATTTTTTTAGATATTTTTAGCAAATATTTTTTGGCCTATATAGATACGAATGCTTTTGATCTATAACGTAGATACATTTCTAAAACTAATACCTTCGATTCTTTTATTTTCAATGCTAAAGGTAAATGTTTTCTTTTAAAAATATAACATTGACGATCAAACGTTCATAATTATGCTCAATATATACTAGTTCAACAGATGATAGCTAACAATTCCTGCAACTTTTGTATTCGATATTTTTGCTATGAATCTTATTTTTAAAGTTCTTAAACCATTCGATCTATTTATTTTATCTCTTGGAAGATTTATTTAAATACAGTCATTGATTGGTGCTCGAACACAAATATAAATGTAATAATTTGATAAAGATAATTAATAAACAGTCTACCTAAAATTTCTTTCACAAAATCATTTTTTATTGAAAAACGGAAATTATATAGTACAATAAATATATTGATAGTAATACTTCCATACTGGAGGTTGGCCTCAAACGTGGGCAATGTGGCTGTGGTAATGACCAGACATAATTATGTCTTTGAGTGATAATTTTTGTCCTAGTATTATTGGGTTCTTTAAATCGATTTCTTAATGAAATGAAAATAATGAACAAAAATAAGAAATGAATAAATTTTTAACGATTAACTTGTAAGCTTTCAATTTTCTCTGACGTTTAAATAACTTAAGGAGATAATTCATTTACAGAATGGCATCGGGAATTTTATTTATATTTTCCTTCTAGTGCAGATATAATTTTGATGAGTATTTTTAGTTCTGATATTTTTCTTTCAAATGTATGGTTGAATGTAATCAATAAAACTAATATTGAGAACATCTTCAGAAATAAGTAAAAAATTAAAACAATGAATAGATGAAATAGCTATGGATGTGACAGAAGCAAATAAAAAAATCTAGTGTTGGCATCTTCGACAGATAATTTACATTCGAATTTTAAATATGTTTAAATAAAAAAATAAAAAGAATAAAAATTCATCCGAATATGGATTTTTATTAACCGCTATTAAAATAAAAGCTTAAATTAACCCACTTGCTCATACGGTCGAGCAGAAAGTTCAGATTTCAGTCACAGACCCAGTACAACAGCGTAAAGCAAAATTCGAGATTACAAGCTAATTTGAGCGTCGAAAATTCAGTGTATAGAACGATGGCGTTCGCAACAGCGCGAATCGCGCTGTGCAGACGAATTCGCAGCTTATTCCGAAATATCGGTTGATCCAGTTAATACGTACGCGAGTGCAGCTACATGAAATCCCGCAGCGCTGGCAATAAATATCAAAATGTGCACTTCCCAGCGCTATTTTTACTACCCAAGCACGCGCACAAATCGGCCCTGGAGACAGAAAGGAGAGAGTGGAGGCTACGAGAAAATAATATCGGGAGAAATTGCGATTTTGTTAAATGCAGCGTACAGCCGGAAATAAGCGAGAGAGAAGAGTCGTGCGAGTCCAACCGCTCGAACAATGGATCATACATATTTCTCCTACCGCCGGTAAGCTTAGCTTACTTCTGACGTTTTTCTATCTACCCCGTGCTCGCCTACCCCCTCTCCCCGCCTCGTATGTGCTCTCTTTATATCGTTGTTTGCCGGAACACATTCGCAGATACGTAGAATCTGCGGAAAACGGAAAGGAAGGCGCGTAAAGCGCGAGATATTCGACGTATGACGGTTAAAGCGATTCTGCCCCTGGTCGATATCCAATATCCCGGGAAAACTGGATCTCGCCATATTGAAAGCTTCCTTTCATCGTCCTACCCGAACTCCCTGGCCCGCTCTGCTCTCCTGGCTGTGTCACTGCTTGGCTACACGAGTCCTCGTGTATCTCCTTTCTTTCGGTATCCCAGGCCCCATTCACCCTTCCCAGCGCCAACTTCTTTGCCTTGTGCGCCTTTGCTGCTTTCCATGAAATCGAAATGTTTCGCTCCTGCCTATAGCCTTAATCTACTCACGCTTTTTCCCTTCACCCTCTTGTTCGGATTCCTAAAAGTGTGTGTCTGTAGCTATTTAGACTTTCAGTCTCCGCATCACGCGCCGTTAGCATCCCCGTGTGAGCCTGTTGCTGTTTCTGGCTGTACTCGAGAATGGGGCGTTTAAACGGTATTTCACCATTTTTAGAAAGAGATTTTGAAAATACGATGACGATAGTTTTTTAAGAAAGAGAACGTGAGCACCGCGTATTGATTCGTTTCTGTAAGGAAAAGTAAATCGATAATATAATAGTAACATGTTGGACACAACATATGCGGTAGAAGATGTTTGGAAAAACTTTTCAGTAAATGTCGCTATTGAACTTTTTCAAACGTTTAAAATGGAAAGCTACCTCGAATAAAGAAAATATTTAAAAAAAAAATTTAAATCACAGTAGCTTTATGGCTGATTAATATTAAATATCCCCAGTATTGTTTCAATATAGGTGTTTAATAAATTTACGTATTCTATAAAGCTAACGTACATTTTAGAAGGTGAAATAAAGAGAGAATAAAAACAGAAATAACTAAATTACAAATCAGTACATAAATACTGATTTTCGTTTTCTAATCTAAAATCTAATGATTACAGATCTTGTATATATATACACAAGTCATACGTTTTCCATTTCATTCACAATCATATTAAACATCTTTTATATACTCAGAAAGATACTGTACTCAGTATAAGGTCTGAGTAATTATATTATTTAGAATGATATTTTATATAAAGTTGGAAGCAATGAACCAAGCGAATGTGCAGTGTTAATTAATAGTGTTATTGTTAATTAATTTTACAGGGTAAAATACATAATTTGTATAATTATAAAAAAAATACTTTCTCTTCTCATTTTTAATGCAAACGCTAATATATAGTCAATGATACGTAGACATAAGTAGAAATACAAAAAAAATACGAGGGGAAAATACGCGATACGAAGTACGAAATGCGCACGATATTTGAATCTTACAGAGAAAAATATCAAGCCCATTCGATGCTCAGCGAATACGTAGTTGTTTTTGTCACTATTTTTCTTGTAAACTGTTGCCTCTTTTAAGTCCCTGACAGAGATTTTCTCACTGCAGCAAACGGCCGTAGGGCGGTGCATCCCCTCGTATCTCGGGTCTGTTTTACGCCCAAAATGGCGTGAATAAATCAGCCTCTAGAACCATATACTCTCTCAGAGCTCGTCGCTCGACCGCAGAATGTCCACGACGTGCGACGTGCGCGTCCTCCGAATATAGTGCGTGGGAAAGCTACCTTGTGGGCGTCGAGGACGTGGTTCGCGGGAAATGAACGCGAACGCTGCCGCGCGCGCCGCGTCGCGGAAGCTCGTAAAATCGCCAAAGGACTAAATGGACAAACCAGCCAGCCAGGTATTAAAGGGCGAGGTATTATTAGAATGGCACTGGAGGAAATGAGAAATGACTACGGCCACTCAATGATTTCACGTCGCCTTAATGTCTCATAAATTTTTCGCTTAATAAATAAAATTTCGGTATTACTATTTGTTGGGAACCAGTAAATTTAGATTTGTTTCAATATGTATTTATTTATTAGTTACAAAATGTGGCTGGTGAATTAGTGAATTATATTGTTTATACTTTATATTGTACAAAGATAGGCTGTATATATGGAATTTGAGATGAATGCGTGTGAACGTCTTGACGGTTGCCGTAGAACTGATGCTTCTTGCGACGGTCTGAAAAACTGGAGGACGGATTGCAATAAATGAAGTGTGCAATAAACTAAAGGTGACACAGGTAGAAGCTCTGTTTTGCTTCTTAGCCTATACATTTTAGCGACGTATTCCAACACTATTTTAGAGTATCTACTTTATCAAAATACCGTCATGATTTAATTTGCAACGTTCAATTTTAAATAACAATTAATGGATTCTAAATTAATCTTTATAATATACTAATTAATTTTCCTTCATTCTAACCTATAAATCGCACCTTTGCTGCTTGATTCCGGTTCTCATAAGGAAAAAAGTCCTTACCTAGTACGAAAAGGCTTCTTTACGAATCTCGTGACAACCCTCGGCTTCGCCTCGGGTTGCAAATCTCTCGTTTCGTAAATAAAGCCTTTCCGTACACGGTAAGAAATGTACTGCTTTGGTTTATCATAAAATTACGAACAGTTTGGCTCGATTTTGGCCTAAGAAGTGCGGGTTTTGCAGCCGACTTCGGCAGTCGATTAAATAACAATCAAATAACCCTAAAATATCATATATACCGTGAAACATCATACGCGTAAACTAAACTAATTTACAGACACTAATGTACGCATTATATTATTATTATATCTGTCGGTAAATGCGGTTAAATAGTTTTAAGTGCACTCTTAATGTAAATAAAAAGAGTGGCAGCTACAAATACAAACATGTTTGTATTAGGAATGATTTACGAGCGTAACGGTACCAAATACATAGTTAGTGGGTTCTGATCATATAAATTATGGAATTTTTTTACAATATATAGCAAAAATCGTATTACAAAATATATTATGAAATATATTATAGAAAACGAAATGATGTTAAATTATTAATAATATAAAATAAAATATGATAATATTGACTAAATGTGTTCAAACATATTTTATATTACGAGAATCGTGACAACATGTATCATTCATAACTTTGAGATTCGATTGTTGGAAACTTTATATTTTTTATATATATATATTACTTAACCTATATGTTTTATTTAATATTTTTACATAACTACTTTTTGTTTTTTTCTTTATTAATATGTATTTATATTGTTTATGCGGACATCAATTGTCGATAAATGCGCAGAAAGGTCCTGCGAATGATATATCAATACTATTCAAAATATTTTCAGCCCAACAAATTGAATTGATTAAGATTCTCTTTAGTATATGTAGACTAAAGTTGCAAAAAATCCATTAATCAGCTTTAGTTGTTTGATCGATGATACCATATGATGATATGATGATAGAATTATGAACTGCCCTAGAATTTTATTGTAATAAAATTCTGGAAAGACTGCTCAATTTGTACTGTTCAGAATAAACAAATTAGTATTTACTTTAAATTATTATCTTTTAAACAAGATAAACTAAAAAGTGAAGTTATTGTGAAAGGGGGAGTCGTAAATTTAGTTGATAATTATAAGTAAACTCTTCATTCCCCGTGGCAAGAAATTTTTTGAAAATTGTTTTAAGAATGAATTGCAAAAAACCTATACCAGAACTTTAAGATGATTTCGTTTATTAGCTATTTTATAGGTACTTATGATCCTTCTGGCAGGGTTTAATGTCTTAAATCTCTACTTCTTATGCGATCTCACGCCTAATTCAATCCACAAATTTCGATTTTATAATTGAATGCTAATTCTACATATGGTTGGCCAAAAAAGTACTTGATATTAATAAAGCTGTATTTATATAAATAAGAGAATAGTATACCATAATTAAATAATTGGATATTATTTACATATTTCATCAAAATTTAGTTTATAATTATTTCAAGACCATTGAACATTGTAATTTCTAAAAAATTAGTATATTGATAAGTTTTAATAAAATTTTGTATAATTTAGTTGCAATTTATTTAAATTTACTATACTAGTGATTGATATGTTTCCTTAGACTCTAGGTTTAGATATTATTTTATATAGATAAGATACTGAAATGGTTCATTTAGTAGTTTGTCAATTTATGTTTATTACTCTATAAAGCTAATAATAATAAATATGAATCTCATATTTATTTAAAGTTTCAAAGATTATTTTTGACTCAAAGTACGGCAAACTTCATTGGAGTGAGAGAATGTAACACAGATAGGATGGCAGCTTCACAAGATGTGACAGATAATTGCCAAAAAGCAGATACCAAAGTAATAAACATACATTTATTTTTTGCCAGCAGGATATCTCATTGATTGGGAAATTAGTATACGATATATTGGAATAAAGCCGATATTGATTTCTTTGTGGACTTTTGGGATTTTAACGTTCTCAGTACTATATTTGGACGGAAAAAATACGCAGATCGGGAAACTACTATTGTGTTTCGTTGTCTCACAATTGACTATTTTATTATATAAATTGATAGGAAAAAACTTGGTCGTTGTACTTTCGGGCACTTTAGACGAGGTTCACCAGTTGATTTTCAGAAGACTCAGAAGACGATCTTATTGATTCCTTAATAAAGTTATAGATCCATAATTTATTTATTGTTATATATTGACAAAAAACATCCCGATTAATTTGTTGATATCTTTTGTTTCGAAAAAATATTTTTGACAGACAATTTATTGAAAAGAGCTTAAAACGACTCTGCTACTTTGTTTTGTGGTTTAAACATTGCAACACCGAAAAACTTCACTCAAGTATTCTTATTAATAAAGAAAATTTTAAATCCTTTGCCAATCCTTTACGCGAATCGGATAAAAAAGATACGCAGACTGCTTGTCTCTCTAGTTGCTCCGCTACGCATTTGAAACACACAGTATTATATCAATACTCCGGCAATATCGCGTCTAAAGGTTCTTCAGGGTGCTAAGTACGAACAGTGTTTTTTTGGTCAGAGCTTCCACTGATCCATGCGACTGAAACAGGTGCTCCTTTTTCACATATTCATCCAGCAGAGCATCGTTGTCAAGTTAGCATGCAAAATATCGGTGGTCGCTCGCGATCGTGCTATACATGACTGCGCTTTTGGAGCCCCCACCCCTCTGCGACTAACTCGGGTGTTTCTGTCTCTTTGAGTCTGGATGAGCGCCTGCTTTCGAACCCCCGTCCCTGCTCGTCGGGCATCCGACAAAATGAAAGCTTTTCGGTGACAGTCCTAAAGCGAGTTCTCCGCTGCGGCAACGAGCCCTCGCTTGCCCTTCCTCCGCGAATCCCTCCCTTTCCCGTATTCTTCTTTCTCTCGAGCGCTTTATCTGTGCGCGCGCGTGCCCTTTCTGTATCGACGCCGCACGCACTGTTCTCAGTATTTTATACCTCTATGGATGGAGGGTGTAGCGTGCGCAGCACGGGCGCGAGGCAAACACGCGTCCTCGGTTTCGAATTTTAAAATGTGTCGGCGTCGCAACCGTGTATTATACATATACACACACGTATACATAATTACACACACACACACACACACACACACGGTCCAACGAAACTCCTCTTCTCTTTCTGCCGGTCGCACGAATGACATCAAAGCTTTCAATTGCTCTTTCTTGCATGCGCGCTTGTTCTTTTTTTTTATTCCTGTTTGGCTCTCTCTCTCTCTCTCTCTGCTCGCGCAGCTATCTGCTCCGGCTTTCTGAATTTCAGTCAATTCGGAATCGAGATGAAAAGGTGTCCAAGAGAGGTTTGCTGAATGAATTTTTTTTACTTACTATAGGATTGCGCAAGTCAATTTTAATAAAAGATGCTTAAATTAAACGTAATCTAATTGTTAACAATTAAGGCCATGCTCGTGCCATTCTTAACAATTCATAAGTTATAATAAAATGAAATATGTATGGAAAATGAAAATTGATAGTCGAAAATTATGTTTTGATTTTACCATAGCAGGATCTAACATTATTAGCTTAATATGAGCGTAAATAGTAAATTTTAGAAATCATAAATGAATCAAGTTGTAATACGCCAAATAACTAAAAATCAAAATTTTACTATTTGATGAACATAAATGTATATTAGACTATAGTTGAGTTATATATTTGATTCTGTATATTTCTGTGTATATATAATTTTATAATTTTATAATTTTATAAATATGTTATATCAATATTGTCATTATTTTTATTCTCTTAAATTAAATGCATCAATATGAAATTTAAAAATGAAATGTGGAATCGATATCTCTCGTTTTAATTTGAATTCGTAAACACACGTTTGGATAAAGTTTTTGCTATTTGAACTAATCTTCAAGTGCTTCCTTGATCTCATCAGTATCTGCGTAATTTCGATTTCAATTAGCTCAACGTTTGGAAATAAAAAAAGCTCTCCGAGTTCCTCAAAAATACAAAAAATAGGCGACCATACGTACATGATGGTGTATAAAAATCAGAAGTTGGAAACGAAGCAAGTCTGCGAACAAATTTCAAGCCTTCCCACTTTTTTTACTCCAGGAGTTCATACTCGTAGCTTGGCAAGTAAATTTCCGAAGTGGTGCTTTCGGTGACGAATCTCCTGGGCTTAACCCAATTGCAGTGGGCAAGCAGAGAGAGAAAGAGAGAGTGGGGGCGAGGGACTGGTAGTTGATAGTGAAGTTAGGAGAGAGTGCGAGAGCGGGAACAATGTCGCAAATATTCGCCGACAGGCTTGCTTGCAACTGACAGTTTTAACGACCTGAGTAACACGAAGTGTCGACTTTCTTTTTACTCTCTTCTATTATATTTCTGGCTACACTGTTTCCTTTTGAGAGAGGGACTAACTAGCGAGGGAACGTCCTGCGAGATTAAAGCATTGCTGTCAGAATGATCATGAATGACCGCCCTAACTTAAAATATATAATGGTTTTACCATAAGAATTCGTGGAAATGCAAGAAATGAGCGTAAAAAATGAGAACAGATTTTCACTTACTTATTAATATTAAGGGAATCTATAAGTATTTTTGCATCAAATAATTGTAATTTTTATGAAAGAAAACACAGAGAACAAGAGGACTTTTTATTAAAATACGTATAAATGATCTGTGAGAAGAAAAATGTTCAGAAATAATTGAATAATATTGAATCTATTCTAAAACAATTATTAATTCTTTAGATAACATGTTTTCGTACGCGAATGAAGGAGCACATGGTTCTATCTTATAAACTTACGCTTATTTATTGGATAGATCGAAAGCTTTATTTATTTAAGTACTTAAATTAAGTAAATTCCAGTTAATTTACTCGAAAAAAAAAAAAGTTTCGTAAAGGTTTTATTTTAAAAGCTTATGGCTAACCTTTTAGAAAATCTTGTTTAATTTTAGTTTATTTTCAAATAATAAAATAAATATCTAGATCTATTGAAAACTTTAGAACAGTGTTAAATTTAAGAAGACTGTAAATTATTTTTTTAGAATTATAAACGGATATCTCTAGAATTGAAAATTTAACTCAGTACAGTATCAAAATATACCGTATAAAAATAATAATAAATTATAAATTATATAAATGAAAGTAAAATATCTCAAATTCGACTGTAGAAACAACATATAACTTTTACCAATGCAAAATTGATGATACCTATCTTATCCTATTGCACTGATATGTTCTTTGAAATTTCTTAAATACTTTCTTATCATAAAATAGATTCATTACTAATTGTCACTCATTTACTCCACAAAAATACAAAATATTTTTTAAAGAATGATTTATATTTAAATACTGGAAAGTAGTTTAAACACATTGAATATCAGTAAGTCATAGATAATCATCGATCAGCTAATTTACAGTGATATGAGGTTATTGAAGGTTGACAAAAGTATGGTTAATAGACAAATAGAATTAAAATGTATTTGAAAGCTTCTTAAGGAACATTTTTCTTCTCCCTATTAAATTTTTAATATGAAAAGAAACTATAAATAAACAGTTTTTATATTATTTATACAATTGATCATAGATACAGTCATACTTAACTCATAGTTATAAATCATTGCAAATCATTGATTTATCTGCTTATTTAAAATAATTAAAGCATTTTTCATTTTGTCCGTGACTTTTCAAAGGTAACTTAGAAAAAGCTCAAAAAATATTTTTTACATAGAAACATGCAGTACAATATTTATAATTATAAATACATACTTCTAAAACACTTTTAGTATAGAAAAACTTTAAATTAGTAAAACTACAAGTCAAAAGCTGCAATTGGAAAAATGGCTTTCAATTCTTCTGCAGGATTGATTTTTTTTTCACTTTTTGGCCTCACTGCATTGTGGTGGTTGACGTTCGTTCTAAAGATTTTAAGCAAGACCTAACTCATGCGGTCGTTCTCCAAGTTGGTTATTTAAGTATGAAAGATGCTAAAATCTGCCGAAAATCTAGTAAAATATGGAAAACTTAGCAAAATGCAAAATCAAAACGAAGCCTTGTCTCGTAATTCATTCTTAATTATGAAGTAAAAAATACATCATAAGAAAATGAAAGACGTGAATGGAAGAGAATAAAATAATACAGTAAAGCGTGCATGAGTACAAGCTAAAATAACTCGCGTTGAGGTGACGGAAGATAGGTTGATGAAAAAATAGCTTATCTTCAAAGTGAAGAAGAAAAGTAAGCGGTATATCCAATGTCAGAGCCTCTGATCCATGTAATACAATCACATAAAATTGGCTATGGATGGAAAGAAAAAGGCACAGCATATCGATAGAAAATAATACGCCCATCTCCAGCATCAAATGAGGAAAACTAGCTGAAGATTAAAATTGATTATTATACGATCACAAGACTCCTATGAATGTGATAAAGGCCAAGATAGATGAAACAATCGCAGAATACAATGCAATCGATTCTATTCTTTTTGTACACTGGGTGAAATATGTTTCAGCATAGGTATATTAAGAAAATTAGAAACTCCTATTGAAATTTCACAAAATAAAGACATCAATACAAGCAAGTGTGTGGCACTAAAAATATATTAATAAGCGTGCCCGCGTATTTCTTGAGTCCTTCGTCATGCTGGAGTTGGATGTCGATCAGTTATGATTCTCGGTTATCAATTATCAATCAATTAAATTTTATTATATTCAAAATAACAGGTAAATACGAGTATATTATAATTAAGGAAGCGAAAGTGAACGTAAGGCCGCTAATATCTCGTTACAAAAAAGTTATATTTTTGAATACACCAACAGAAATTCCGAACTATGCTATTGAAAATGTGTTATCTGTACTGAATATTAAAGCTACATCAAAAATTATTACATTTAAAGCAAATATTAATAGCGAAGGTTACGATCATGTCATTAGTTTTAGAAGGCAGGTATACATTAAGAACGACGAAGTGAAATTCATTCCAAAAGTTTTCAAAATAAATTATGAAGAGCACGACTATATTGTTTTTACTAGTACAGACGTATTAAGATGTTTTCTGTGTAAATCAGAAGGGCATCTGGCCAGAACCTGCTCCAAGGTAGATGACCACAATGTAAACATTCAACCTACAGAAACTAATCTAACTTAAGTGAAAACAATTCGGATCATAAAAGTACAAAACAAACTCAAGAACAAAACAGAAATCAAGAAACAGAAAACGATAAGTCAAATAAATTGATTGTAGACAGACCCACCCAAGAGAAAAATCCTATAAAAAATAGAGCAGAAACAACTATTTTAAGGAAGAGTTCAGAAATCAGTTCAGCCGAATCCGAAAACCAATCCACCATTACTGATAATATTACCCAAAATCAAATAAGAATCAACAAAAAAAATAAATTAGACAATATAGTACACATTAATAAAAAAGACAAAACATCAATAGAATCCCGCTGTGAAAAAGATTTTGATGAACTAGATAAAAGACTAACATCGATTAGAAACTACCTAGAACAACCCAATATGTTATTAACTACCAACGCTTAAAGTTTTACGCCAATGAAATCAGGTACAAATATGATGTCAACTACAAATATTGACGCAGTCGCTGTAACCTTACAAACAAGCAACACAAAAGCACTGACAATATGTAATGTATACTCAAGTAATCGTTATAATTTGAATTTAGAATTATTAGGAAATCTTAACTAGACTACGCATCGGGCACACGAAATGTACACACCAACATCTACTAGATAAAAAATACAACAACTTATGTGGCAATTGCAACTCACCAAATAGTGTAAGACATTTACTAATAGAATGTCTGAAACGCCAAAATATAAGAAACCAGCTTGAACTGAAAATCAACATTAAAGATCTACTAGGAATAACGGAGCAATGTAAAAGAACTATATTATACATAGACAAAATCCAAATGCGCAAATCAATATACATTAAAATAAGCACAAAGTAAGTATTTATTCATATATAAACAACCTACGATAACAAAAATTGTACAATGTAAACAGTTCTAACCAAATTATGATAATTGTAACACTTATGTATTGTTTGTCGCTAATACCCGCAAGGGCGAAGCAACGGTAAATAATAAATGAAAAAAAAAAACAAATCTATTGTGAAAATCGGAACATTCAAAATGGCGAATACCAAAAACAGAAATTTATTTAAACAAAACTTCTGCTTTTGTTTAATTTAATTGTCTTTTGAGGACCTATTTTTTTTAATATAAGTAAAACTTTTAAAAAGAATTCAATAAAAAGGTTATAATATCGTTCCATTATAATCTCTAAAATGAATTTATCACAGCAAAATCAAAAATATTTTACGATAAACGTTATGTTTTTAATTTTTTATTCAGCCATGATTTTTATTTCATATTTTTAAACAAAGTTTTTCCGTTTATTTTACAAAAAGAGCATGGCTAAAAATACCATATATGGATGGCAATTTTTATTAAATTTTATACCGAGGGATGGAAATGATCAGTCATCGAAAGGAAGCTTTATGTTAATTCGCACCATGTACGTATATTCAGGCGTTAAAGGATGAATTGAAAAATATGGTATTCAATTTGTACCGTTTTTTATTCTTTGCGTGTAATATTTCACTGAATTAGAAAACTATAGAAAATGAAATAATAGACATCATTTTCATTAAATTTAAAAACGATTATTCTCTTTGCTTTCTACTTCGGCATATTTTAACATTTTTTACTTTATTATTACAGGTATACATCGCCGTAACTTAATTACTTAAAGAACAAAGCACTTCTACCACGTAAGTTTTTCTAATATTGCTTAGTACACTATATCTGTAAAAATTAATGAACTATCAGGTTGGAGATGTAAATTAAAGCGATTCGTATACCTACAATTATATTTATTTATACCATAGTTTATTTATAAACGTCAGGCCGGAAAACGAAGGGAGCGGATAATACAGAATGATGCGCGACGTGTCTTGGAAATAGCTCAGAAATTAATCTTGTTCCGAGCAGCATTCAGCTGAAGCGATCTAAAAAAAGACGCTCCCTCCAAGAAATGCTCCTCCTGCTTCAGCGGGTCGCAGTTCATCGTCGAGAAGAAACAGCGAATCTCGACAGGCAAAAGGAAAGAGCGAAATAAGAAAAAAGAGTCGAGTCGCGCGCCCGATTCAGGACTGTACATCACACATATACATAATGCGTTCACGTATGAACGCTTGCCTCGTCTATACATGTATGTGCGCGCGTGCGTGTGTGTGAAAGTCAACGCGCATGCATATACATGTGCGCGCGTCATTGTAGGCCGCCTCTTTAAATATCTACTCGCGCGCGCTTGCACCTGTAGCGGGCATAGCTATTCGGACGTACAGACTGTGGGTCGGGCATTGCTCAGTTGAAACGAGTCGCGGTCCGCGCGAAATTTAGCTCGGGTAATTTCGTTTCTGTCGAAAACACACTGGCACATTGTAGATTAACCAGAGAGAAAAGGAGAGGAAATTAATCGCAGCAGTATAGGACTGAATTTCTTGATGGGGCTAAATTTGTTTTTATACGTAAACAATATAACCAAGTCTATATATATATATATATATATATATATATATATATATATATATATATATATATATATATATATATATTCGAAATAGGTGCCACATAAACATGAAGTATATTTCTTATTATAAAAAAAATTGGTTATAATCAACCTAAAATCTTTCTTTTTATGTACCTCTTTGCCTAGATTATTATGTAATAATTAAAGTCTTTTCATAAATCTGTAGAAGAGATTTTAGAAAAATATCCTGATTTTACTGAAAATTTGTGCACTTATATGTTTTCTTTTTCTAGCACCGATAATGAATACCGTAATGGCTTTTAATAATACTTGAATTTAATGGTCAAATGCATCAAAATGGATGATTTTTCGAACTTATCACAGATAATACGAAAGAGAATATTAAGTATTCGAAATATACGAATGCATAATATTCTAGCGAATCTTGCAGAAAGATTTCGGGAAAATAAATAAAATATTCCAAGAATGCTGACTGAAATCTTTCCTAGAAGATTGCCGTCAGCTTTTTGTAGTTCAAGATAGTGGAAGGTGGGACATAGTAGTTATCAAAAATTTAAATAACTCCTGTCATTTGAATTTCAAGTTTAAATAAAAATTAAAAATTCTAAATTGTAGTCCAAAGCTTATACTGTATTTGGTCATAGCCTCTACTATGTACGGTCGTAATCAATGAGGCCATTTCAAATATATGAAATAATAATAGTTATAATAGATGAATTCTGGTAATAGATTGAGGTTTAACCTCGAAATTAACCTGAAAGAGGAATTAATAGAAGGATATAGTTACAAAAAATCGTTATATCAAGTCGCATAGAAATTTGCTGTGTACTTTCAAGGAATCTTTATAACAGAATTTTGTGCTAGGCATTTTGTCCTTTTTAAATATTTCATGAAAACATCCTGGAAGATTTCCTTATGGATCATTGTAAGCTTCCAAAAATATTTTATGAAAAATTACTTATAAGATTGTAGCAAACTCCCGGAACATTTTATTTTTCATAAAACTTACAATAGAATTTTTTGAATGTTAAGATATGAAATTGAAATTCAAAGCAGAAGTTGAAGCTTGCTGAAAAATTAGGTAAAGCTTATTATAAACTTTCGAAAAATCTTTTTGATAAAAATTTATTACGGATGTTTCATGCTCCTGGAAAGATATCATGAAAATTTTTTCGTATATTTCATTGAAAATTCTGATATTGTAAGGTTCCAAAATCGGTATGACAGCAGTCATTCCCAGATACTTTATGTTTCCCGTATATGCCTTGGAATTTCCGTATAAGTTTTTCAATTTTTCTTGAAAGCTTTCGATCCTAAATTCTATTGAGCTATATACACGAAAAATCTGCTTATATCATTTTAGTCCTATTTAATTATACAAGTGTTCAAAAATTCGAAAAAAAAAACGTTTATACATAAATTCATCACTAATGATCGACTACTTCTGATAGAAGTTGAAGTTATAATTAAAATTTAAAAAATTATCTAGGTTTTATTGAAATAATAACATATTGTTAAATATCGAAATAAAAGTACATAAGCAATGTGCGGAATTATTAAAAAATACAGTTTTGTTTAGAATTATAATTAGGTGCATACAATGAAAAAAAAATTGTTCGAATACAGAGTATTTCTACTTCATAATGCTTTGTGTGTCCAATCGTTAAATTTATTCTCTGTAAATCTTAAGCAATCGTTCATGTTTAATAATTATTCATATCTACTTCCAATTGAAATTTATATTTTTAAAATTCTATATAATTAATGATTTCATCAATTATCTAAATGGTCGAAAATGTTAAAACAGAACAGTGGCAATAAAAATTCGTCTTTTATGCCGTTTTTCTTGCGTGCTACCTTTGTCTCCTTTATACCACCCCCCTTTCATACGAGCCAGGCGTAGTTCTACAAAAAAATCGCTATTCCCATATTTAACTTTCTCTAAAAGAAAATATGGGTTTCGATAGCCGACCTTGAAAAAAAAGTTCCACTGCGCCTAGATACCTCGTAGTACTTGGAGTGGTAAGTTTAGTGCTTCAAAAATCATAAAATCAGCATATAAGCGGGAGAAAGGCCGAGGCTTTTAAAAATAACAAGCGACTTTTTTATTATGACCTTTGTACAGCTTTTTTCATAGTTCCCGTGGACTGCCGCATATACAGAAACTCATTTCGTTCTGTATAGCAAAACGTAACGTTCCAAGCTACGCATATTTTTATGCGCGTGTCTCCGCCTTCTTTTCTTTGCCGCCCCGGCTCTTCGCGCCGTTATTAGTTTGCCTAACCGAGTTCACCGCTGGCGTAAATTCGCTTTTCGCGGATGCGACCAAAAGTATGGATTAACAAAAATAGCATCGAACCAGTATGAAAGAATGTTACGGCGGTCGGCGCGTTCGGAACTCCTGAAAAACAACTGCAATTCACATAATCAAAGCTGCGATGAAGACTACAAGGGTTTTCTATTCTACAGTAAAGATATTTTCGCATCCTCTCCCTCTCTCTACCTCTCTCTTCTTCTCTCCCGTCTGTGCCTGTGCTAGCGCATGCCCTAAGTCGCCAGTATGCAGTAGTACTTTCACCTTATTCGTTTGACCCTGAACTTCTTCGAGGTTGAAAAGATGATAAGATGAAGGGAACTGTTAGACACTTGGAAAGTTATTATCACTTGAAAATTTAGAATGTTTTTGCCAATATACACAAATCTTCTTTCAGTTTTAGTTGATAACTTCTTTATTAGCATTAGATTTAGGTTAGGCTTCAAGATATGATATGAGTTACCGGTACAAAGGAATGCAATCCAAAATATTATTTGAAAAGTCGTTGCCTATATGTGAAGGCGTAATATTTATCCTGTTTTTTGGATTTTATAGATAATAATGAAATAAGGTTCATATTATCATACACACACACAAGTCCTACATTTCCTCTATACATTTGTATGCTTTCTTCAATAATACAGTAATATATGTTCTAAAGTTGCTCTTATCAAAATCAGACTTACTATTGCTAATTATGAAGTGTATACAAATATAAACGGTGGATGTGTGGATTAAGTACGTGATTATCCCCACTTCAGCCGAAATCCGAAGGAAGCTTCCGGAGCCTGCGATTATAATCATTAACAGTGAACAAGTAGCTGTGCATGGTTCGCATGAATTTCCTCGAGTCTTTATGTACGTGTCTCAAGTGTCAATTAAGGAACGCAAGGTCAAATTAAGTATAAGTAGTATCATGCAACACACACACACACACACACATATATATATATATATATATATATATATATATATATATATATATATAATACTTTTATCGAAATATTTTTTATATTTTTTGTACTTATTTAATTAAATTAATAAATATTGTTAATTGTCTTGTAGTCTTTAAATATATTAACTAAAATAATTATAGTCAGACTATCCTTTATCATCCTTGAAATATCGGAAATAAAACTTATTACTAAAAAAATTAGACTAAAAATTAAAAATAATAAAATAAAATAAAAATAATAAGCTATATTCTATGCTAGTGAAGGACAATCTGACTATCACCACCACCTTATTTTCTATATATCTATATATATATATATATATATATATATATATATATATATATATATATATATATATACGAAATTAAACTTAGTTCCTGAGGATGAACCGTAGCGGAACGAAACATCGGACACCAAAGGTGAATTTAAATTGACGGTGATGGGGTCAGACAGGTTTACTAACATAGAATATTGTTTTTATTACTTTTATTTTTTATTTTATTTTACTTTTAATTTTATTTTTATTTTCAATTTTTAATATAATTTATTGTAGTAACAAGTTTTATTTCAAATTCTACGGGGGTGACTATAAACAAGGACAGTCTGACTGTCATTATTTATGTTAATATATTATATATATATATATATATATATATATATATATATATACATTATACTATAGTAAAAGTTGTAAATTGTGTGTTGGATACTATACAATAGTTGGATAAGGCTTACAATTTACTGCAATTTAAAAAACGAAACATTCATAGGATATATTATTAGCTAATTCATTAGACCCACATATATTAGTCATATCAGGTTTTCTGAGATTTTACTTTTTGAATTGTGAGCTTAATTGTAGGACGATCGTGTCAGATTTTTCCGTGGTGCTGTCGTGCGCGAAACCTTATTTCGCGATTTTAATATAGATTACGGCACTGCGTCTCGTTTTTTGACTCTTCTGACGCAGATGCTCGCCTCCTCTCGGTAAAATAATGCTACCAAACGAATTTTTTCCCTTCCCACAGAGGCGCATCTACGCATTTAGCAGAGACAGGTGCGGGCAGGCTTTACAGAGCCTCCGTTGCAGCGAGAAACTAGCAGAATAAACCATCGGACAAAGGCGCGCTCTCTCGACTTTAGAAGTTTTGCGCGAGAAAAATGTGAGAAAGACGTCTGTCTCGGAGAAAGTACCACAATGGACTTTGCTATCCTTGATCTTGAATGGTTTTCGCTGCTTTTGATCTTCTACTATACGTATACGACAATCGTTCTTCCATCCACCTCCACCTCTCTCTCTCTCTCTCTCTCTCTCTCTCTCTCTCTCTCTCTCTCTCTCTATATATATATATATATATATATATATATATATATATATATATATATACTAGCATCCCTCGTCTCGGCTTCGCCCGAGATAATAATTTAACCGATTTCATAAACTATTCAAAAACATCTAAGTAAAAAGTACTTTTTATATAAAAATCTATATTATTATAAATAATTGACCGTAATTTACCTATCGTCGCTTCTGTATAAAAAGTTGCAAGTTCAATATGGCGTCCACTCCAAAAAGTTGATATTTTGCCGACCATGTTAGACAATCTATATATATATATATATATATATATATATATGTGTGTGTGTGTGTGTGTGTGTGTGTGTGTGTGTGTGTGTGTGTGTGTGTGTGTGTGTTATGCATATTAAATACGGCTTTACACACACACACACACACACACACACACACACACACACACACTACATACGACTTCTATGGGAAAAATTGTACTTTCGAGTTCTGGGGTAGAAAAAGATGTCCAAGTGGCTCGAGAGTACGAACAATATCATCTTCGGGCAATAGAATATGTCTCTGGACAACTCTTACTGAGAGTGTGCGTGTTCGTATTATAGAATACGAATCTTTTCGTAGGAGTCTTACTGACTTACCTGGATATCTTTTCCTACCAACTAAACACGATAGTCCCAGTATAAATCGTCCCAAGAAAGCTAGCATCGCTTCCTAACGACTAAACACAATACTGCCCGTAGAAGGCGTTCGGAAAGACCTAGATATGGTATTTTACCGTCTCAACACGAATCTTCGCATAGAAGTTGATTTCCTCATACCTAGATGTCGTTTTCTATCAACTAAATACAATATTGACCATAGAATCGCTCAGAGACACCTGGACATCGCTTTCTATCATCCGAAGGCACAACAGCGTCTAGAAATCGTCTTGAGGTAACGCGATATCGTAATCAACCGCTCATGCACGCCAATACAATATTTCTTAGTAGAAACCGTATTTAAAATGTGTATATATAATAGGTACAATATAATATACATACAATCTACATATTTCGAATTTTTCGTTTTTTCAATTAAATACCGTGAATATTTTCGTAGTGATGCCAACTGAAATTCAAGTAAAATGGTATGGTGAATAGCATATTTTCTAAGCGGACGATGGATATTGCCTTTTTATCCAGAAGTGACGATATATATATATATATATATATATATATATATATATATATATATATATATATATACATAGATTCGCGGTTGTTGGTAAAGAACCCTATTTTGCAATCATTTCTTTTGTTGAAACTAAAAAAACAGTCTCTTGTCACAATTTTGAAGTTTATAAAATGTATAAAAACAAAAATAAATTTTGTCGTCACAAACTATAATCAGTATGATGTGGCATACAGAACCATTTTATAAGAGAAGGGGAAAGAAAGACAGGGAGACAGACAGACAGACAGATTCCTCACGTAAGAGAAAATAAACTTTAGAAAAATAAGATATCGATAAGGTATGAGATTAATGTCAGATTAACCTGAAGAACAAAAAGGGTAATACCGACTAACGTCACACCTTCTTTAGGATACGAATCCCAAAGTTGGATAAGAACATTCGTTTGAGCTGGCCTGGTATTAATACTTTAAGCGGACTACTTTGAGTTGATGCTCGTGATTCAAGACGCAACCTAGCGGCCGCCGGTGAAACTGATTATTAAAACCATTAATTTAATTTATTGATGAAAGTAAAATTATTTTAGCCTATGTCCTTCCCAAGATAATATAGAATTTATATGTCAAATTTCAGAACAATCGGTTCAATAGTTTTTTTGGTTATCGTGTACAAACAAAAACAGGCTTTGTCTTTATAAGTTAGTATGATATGATATGATATGATATGATATGATATGATATGATATAATATGATATGATATATCGTTTCTCATTATTATCTTTATCCCTTTGGATAGCTGACTTAGAAATTAGGAAAATTAAGTAGGAGATGAAATGAATTTCTCTAGAGATTTAAATTTCAATCAACTATCATACCACATATATGAGTACACTTTGAAATATTTTAATTAAAAAAATGCTATAATTACTAAATGATTCGCTTACGTAGAACCAAACTTATTCTTACCTTATGATGTTTTAATCATCGATATATAACAACATCAACTGTTTAATCACCTTACTATATCAAATGTATAATAAAATTACTCAATTTATTCAATGATTATCATTTTGTATGCTAAAATATTTATGTAGGATAATTTCTAGGATAGATCTAAAAATTACTGTGCATATACGAGCTTAGCAGTTAGTTGTAAAAAAAATATATACCCATTTATTTTGACTACGGATCATATGTCAATTTGAATTTTAAAGTTTTGAAATCTTACTCATGTATTCAATACTTCGAAGACAATCAATTTTTATTTTATTTCGCTTTCTTCCAGATTTATCTGAATAGTTATCATTTAATTAACTTTAATACTACTAATAAATTAATTGCAGTACTATACTTATTAAAACGGCTAGACGATTTTATCCTTTGGCTCTCAAGTCGAATATAAAATTTCCGATACATCAGGCAGGATTATTCGATAAAAGATTGATAACATTTTTGAGAACTCTTTTATCTTCCCATAAATTAGAATATTGCGATCAATTCAGCAGCTTATTTTAAAGAAAGTAATTTTTTTATAAAACATTTTAAATGTATTTTTTATAAATATAGATTATATGTTACAATAGATTTTATAAAGATAGTCTATGAATCTTCCGCAATTAATCTGAAATATTTTATTAAATAATTAAGTAACTTTTAACTGCATATTTATGGACAACCAAGTTTTTATTCCCTATATAACTTTCTTAAATCGACAGAGCTGATACTATTGAAATTTCTTTTCTATGCAGTATTTAGATTTCTTAAAGCTTCCATTATTAGAATTTGAGATGATGTTATTATCATTAAAAATTACTAAATTGGAGTTGATGTTTTTGAACTAACAATAGCGTATGCTTAAATTACTATGTCGCAGTCAGATAATAATATTATAATTATAAATTGCACTTATGTCGACTATTGTAAAATTAATTAATAAATATTTTTATCGGTTTACGGTCTTGATGCAATAATATATTGTAATAATATCATGACAGTCAACTGTCTTGGTTCATAATCATTGAACTTAATACTAAAAGTAAAATAAAAATTCAATTCAATTCAAAATTGAAAATAGCAATAAAATGATCTAAATTATATGCTAGTAAAGAACAAGCTGACTGTCCCCACCACCTTAGATTGAAATTTACCTTTAATGTCCGACGTTTCGAGTCGCTACGGTTCATCCTCAGGAACTAAACTGTTTAAACTAAAAGTTTGAAACTTCACTCCGACTATAAAATAATAATTAACAATTCTATTTATTGAAAATAAATGGTGAAATTTTTCAGTAATCATTATTTAAGATACAACGATGATACTTTCTTCTAAAGTTTTCGAAGAATAACATAACTTATTAGTTATTCACAAAATGCATAAAATATACATAATAATTATTATTTATTTAATAAATCGTTACACTTTTAGGCTTAGAAAAAAATTTTTGTGTAATATTTATGAAGTTAAAAGTGATATTTAATCACGTCACGTTCAAAATCACAACTTTGACGTAAAGTTTCGGTCTTGTAATGTAAAGGATAATCTAATACTAATGCGTAAATTAATCAGCTACCTGATGAATTTTACTTACTGGAATTGTCTCACGAGGTACCAATAAACTACTATTCTAGTGATACAATAAAATATACGTACGTCGATATTATAGAAAGAATTTAACGAAAAATTTTGTTTGGAATTGGAATTTCATTGAAGGGGCGTTTTATAAAAGTATAAAAATTGTATTCTAAAGGATAATCGATCGACAGTCGAATAATTATAAATTATTTACATTGAGATAAAAATAAATTTTTGTTGAAACAGATCGTCATATAAAGCAATACTTCAATTTTTTAAAGGCCAATTTAGATTAAGTTGAATAGATTTTTCAACTTTAATTATGAGTCCACAACAACCCATAAATTATTTCAATTATGGCTTTACCGTTTGCCTTGAAAATAGTTTTAATGCATAAGTGCAATCAATGTGCGCATTGTTTAGTAATGGTATATTCCTTCATATATAGATATGATAGTTAAAATTTAAGGTCTACAACATAAACACAGACGCGATGTTATTCTACTTACTTGAACTGACGAATGGGTGAAAACGACTGATCTTGTTACAGGTATACAATTTTACTGATTAAAATATTAATGGAATGTAATATCATACCTTTTATAGACAAGAAAAGCTGTTATATCCGATACATGAAATATCCAATATATTTTACATCGGAAATGAACTGCCAGTATAACCGCCGACAAGTTCCATTTGTCGTGATACATTCTAACTTTTCTAAAGCCCCGTGGGATGAATTACCCATTTCCTCAAATATGTCTTGTCTTTTGTAGTGCGAATTTACCGTGCAATTCTAGCCTTTTCACGTAACTATCTCTTCCCCTCTCTTGCTCTTCTTCCCTTATCCTTTCTCGTACTTGTATTTTTCGCCTCTTTCTCTCTCCCAGCCGGACAGCCCTTTAAATAAGTGCACCCCATTTCCTCGACCGTGCCGCGGTAACCTCCGGCCACCGACTCCCTTCGACGAAAGAGTAAAACCTCGAGCTTCCGGCGCATTATGTTGGGGCGCGAGATAGCCGCGGAAGCGCACCGAGGAGGTAAAAGCGTGCGCGTCAGAAGTTCCCCCGCTCGTTCCACCCCCTCCTTTTTCCCGTCGGCTTCCTACCACGGATAGCGCGGATGAGTTTCGTCCGCTCTTTTGATCGAACTATCGGTCGGGCGGGCGCCTTCGCGAGAGACGGAAGAACTCGATTATAAATCCCGCACCCGCTCTCTGTCTTCATCCCTTTTCCCTGCCTTCCTTTGGGAGGGCGGCTACGCGTCGGGTCGTTGAGAAATTCATCGGGGCGCTTTCTCGCCAAGTACATCTCGGTATGCTGGGAAATTTATTGAGGTGTCGTAACGAGGACTGAGAGATGAAAGAATTTGCAACTTTACCGTTGCGAAGTGACTTCGCAAGAAAGAGAGAAAGGGAGATTTTTGTGGTTCTCAGAACTCCGCCGCACTCCGTTTGTCGCCCGTGAACGTTTCCATGAAGTATGAGTGATGGGTATTATAGGCATACGACTAGTACTGAAATAGAGGAATATTAGAAGGTTTAATCTTTCGGTACTTTATGTAAATAATAGACATTTTGAAGTTTGAAATTGAATAGACATTTTGAAGTTTTGAAAACCATCGGGAGGATCAATACAACCATTAATATATAAACAGCAATTTTTTTAAAACTTCGTTGACGTTTTGGTCTAGACCAATAGTTGTATACATAAAATCATCATTAACACGTATCAAAGATTTCTATCTGAGCACAATATCTACAGCTATTTTATCTAATTGCGAAATTCACAATTGATTAAGAAAATCGGGATTTGATGATATTTTAATATCCATCTGCTAAAAATTTGACTTCCGCAGCTATATCTATGGTACATTAGGCGAAAACCGAACAAAATTTTTGTGTTTGTTATATTCATGACATCATACAGTACTACATTTTCCGATTATAAATTAATGCTGGTTTAAAACGAACATTTTTTTATTATTATCATGTATATCAATTTCATTTTACAGTGTTTTAGTTTTACTTCGTAAATAGTGGATATTATATATCAATAACTTTATCAACTTTGATGCTTGATTTCTAATAATATGGAAAGTTCTAACCAAGCTAAAAGCGTAACGATTATTTCAAACTTTAGCTTGGATTTGATTATGACCATTATGTGTCCTTTGATTTCTAGTAAATCAATTTCTTGCGTAATAGTATTGACGAATGCTTCATTAGAGATCATTTTCAGTTATGACAAGATGCTAGCATATATACGTGTAGTTATCTGATTATTCTGCTTTACTTTTACAAGTAATACCAAAGTATAAAATAATCAATTCAAAATATGTTTAGATTATTGTATTACACTTTACTTGTAATCAGCAAGCATATGATATTATAGCCTTAAGACAACAATGCCTGAAAATGTATGAAAAACTCACAAAAGATCGATGAATTTCTCTAAATAAAAAATTGATTTATATGGGAAAAGCAAAAATGAATTGAAACAAATGAAACTATGTTTCAAAGAGAAGGATGGACTCAATATTGTCTTTCTACTAGTCAAAATAAGCAGAAAAACGTGTTCTTTTCGGAATAGAAACGTGTTTTTAGTACATAGTTTTAAATTATGATAATTCAAAATTTTCACGTGTTAGAGTAACTTTGTAATTGAATTTTGGATCTGTTGTAAAAATACTATGATAAATAATGTATCGAAATCAGACGGTGATCAAAATGAAATACTGTTGTATCCTTTAATTATATACATAAATGTAAAATTAATAAAAGAAAATAAATGAAACAAATTAAAAAATAATCCGTAGAGCTCAGAGAAACTTTTTTGCTATAATGAAGATGTTAACATTTTATATTATATATTTAATATAAAAACTCTATACAATAACAACAATGTACATTATTTATCAAATGAGTTATTGTATTATTAATGTTATATAAGTAAACAATTATAGTTGTGTAAAGCAACTATAAGCGAAAAAAACTTGTAAAATAAATATATTAAAACTTTTTTACTGGCCTTATCAGTATTAAGATCGCCTTTCAAAAGGAAAACCATTGCGAAGAGAGAAAAGTTGAAAAGTCGGAAATACGGTAAACATCTTTAATATCTACATATTCGTCATTGGAAAAAAGTCAGAAAAATAGAGAGGAGGGCGCACCTCCGGACTCTCATTTCCTATTTCCGACTTTCTTATTTCATTAATACTTCCCTCCGAGGCTTTCGTATGCTCGCCTCGCGTACAGACGAACCTCGCTTGCCCGTCCTAGTGGCTGCAGAAAACGAAAAATAGACGGAGTAGCGGGTGGGCGGTGAGGGGGGGGGCGTCTTCTGAAGGTGGGACATGGAGTTTAAGTTATAGTCTGAGCGGGGCCATCTCCTTCCAATCCGATTATACTGGTCGTTACAACTTTTCCGCGAGCTCTCTCTCTCTCTCTCTCTCTCTCTCTCTCTCTCTCTCTTTCTCTCCGTCCCTTCTTCCCGCTTCCGCGCCGAGTTGGCCTGCTTCCACTCGCCGCTGTAGACGCTCGACGTCTACCCCGGGGAGGCGGTTTACCCATTCGATCTCCTCTCGTGTTTTTCTCATTAACATAGTTTTCCGGCTTGCGCCAAATTATGCATCCGCACGGAGCCTGGAGCCCGATCGCCCGTCTCTCGGGGAATTTCCCGCTCGAAAATTTCACCTGCAGCTACACGGAGCCCGATCTTGGCCCGAGTTGATATAAATTTCTCGTGAACGCCCGTTTCGTCTTTTCCACGTGCTCCGATGCAAAAACTAGGATGGTCTCAAAGTCTGATTCCCCGAGTGCTACATGAAAAGTACCTTAACGAAACCGTGACGTGAAGAGTTGTAAGTAATTGTAGAGGTTCAACTGATTTGGCTCTAACCTTTAGATAATATAATTAATTTTTATTTTTTTATATTTACTTTTATTTTATATTGTTATATATATATATATATATATATATATATTTTTTTTTTTTAATGAAAAATTATTTACAGTACGTGCTATTGTTTAATATTGATGCGTTAAGTAGAGTGAAATAATTCTTTTATATTCTGTAGAAATTTGAAAGCGTGAAAATATATGAATAACGCATGTAAAATTGGTACTTGACTATTACATCAGTGCGCTATTATCGAGTATTCATGATAATAGTGTGAGAATAATTAACAACTAAATTCTAAGAATATAGAGGAAACAGAAGAGATTTATGCATGTTCGCAGGAATCAACAATTTAGTCATTAAACTGCATGCATCAGCAGTTATATGATGTGCTATCAACAGCGTAAAAATACAGATTGATTTATATAAATGTTTCATAACTTAGCAAAAATTGAAGAGAGAGAGAGAGAGAGAGAGAGAGAGAGAGAGAGACCGAAATAATATATATGAATAAAGTGTAATGAATTACATTGTATTATAGAAAGAATATGTGTGTATGTGAATACATTGACAGATAGTCAGATTGATAAATAGATAGATAGATCAAGATAGAGACAATGTAAGAATATATCTTCAAACTTTTAAGATTTATATAATAAATTGGGTCTTGATCATAATTGAATCACCTTTATTAATACATTTTTTTATTAATAAAATTCAATTAAAAATAGTTTGCCATATTACTGAAGAATTGCCAAACTATTTCCATGCAAAGGTATGAATATTTTTTATACGTTGAACATGTTGCTACATATGCTTTCCTTTTGAAGTTAACCTTTCGTACAGAATTCCCAAAGAGATATTTAAATAATAATTTAAAAATAATGTATAATTTCATTATTATTAGAGATGATTATATACGAAAAACACACAAATAATATTGGAAAAGAGGTATAGAAGTAAAAGGAAGAGTAGTTGCATTCTTTGTTGATTTAGGCGATTCATTAATGATATTGTTAAATTAAACTTTTGAAGAAAAAATAGTCCGCCACGAAGTATAAATATCATATATAATACACATGCGCATATCTATCAGAGTACTATAGCTGCGTATAAATCCCGCTGGGCGTTTGCATATATTTCTCTGGGAAATTAATTTCCTTCCACGAATCGCCCTCGGGAGCAGTGGAGCGCGCACGTGTGGCGCAGATCGTACAGTCGCGGAAGCAACGCTATGGCAACTAATACGCGGCCCTGATTTCGGATCTATATATGTCTAGGAAGGCAAGTCAAATTCGTGCTCGGACCAAGGGTCGGGCGAGATTATCGACGAAGTCTTCGCTGCCCGGGCCAGGGACTGACGATTCCGCGCATCCTCGCGCACGTGCCGCGTGTGTCGGACGCAAATACCGAATAAAAATGCGGCGCAAACATCGCCGCGTGCGCGCGCGCGCCTTCGAGCGAAGGCTGTATAGACTTGTCGGCGGGGGAGGGCTAGGCGTCGCGGCGACCGCGAATGTCGAGCGACGGGCAATGAAATCTTATGCGGGCGGCGATCAATGGGAAATTTCGTAATTAAGCCGATGCGCCCCCGTCCGCGTCGGGAGATCTTGCATATTTGAAAGGGCGCGCCGACGGACCGCGAGGGAGGGGGCGCCGGCGTACGTGCGCGCCTCCACGGTTTAGAGAGCCCCTGGGCGGGCGTATTCCCGTCAATTCGTAATCGCGCTACCCCGGAGTTTGAGAGGCGTGCGGGGGGGGGGGGGCTTTCGTGGATTGAACCTGCAGGGAAGAAATATTTATTCCCTCTTCCGAGCCGATGAAATTCTTTTGTAATCCGAACGGACGAAAAAAGTAGGTTGCAGGAGTGGCTCGTAACGATGTCCTAAATTATTCTATTACTTGGCCGGCTACGCTGGATTCGTTAGTTGAAACGTTCGAAGAAAATTCGCGGAGTATTATAGCGCGATTCTGCGATACCCCTTCATAGTCTCTTAAATGTGAACTACATATTTTTAACTGTATACTTGACAGATGAAATTTCTAACTCTTATAATTACATTGATTGTTTAAGGAATAACTTTGTTCACTAAAGTGTTTTTTTAACTTTTAGAGGAGTTATGTGTAAATTACAAGAAAGAGCAATCGAATATGGGTTATGAATTTAGGGCAGATTGAGTGAAATAAATTTACTCACCTTCAAAATGAGCCCTGATGGGTAAGGTGCAACGCCAGAACTTAATGCGGATTGTTGAAATTTAATTATTAAAATTAGAAGTAAAATGTACTTTGCTTGAGACAACGTAAATATTTGGTTCTAAACGCTTGCAAAGTTCATTTGAGAGCTGCACCTGGATTTACTTCGTTTGATTTGAAACAAATCAATGAACCAAATATGCAACTCGGATTTTTTACAAAATTATTGATAAAATATAATAGAAAGTTTTGCTAATATATTGGTTTTAGACCAACATAGTTCTATTATACATTTTACTTCTTTTTATGAACAATATTATAACATTATTGTATTATTTTTTTTAATTCTTATTTAAATTGAATGATTTTGAACTGCTAATAAGAATTGATCCTCCTTATGAATGAAAGTCTCAAATCCAATTCATTGATATATTACTCAATTGGATTACTATAAATTCATTCAATAAATTAAATAAACCGTTTTTTAAGTCACTGTATAATATATATTCATAATTCATTATACAGTATACAGTAAGCTAAGTTCTTGTGCGTTAGCCAAAGTATTTTATAAAGTAACGATTTTATTCCAAGTATGCAACTTATTAAAAACGATTCGGGTTCTTTTTCGATCCATTTTTAGGTTCTAATTTATTTATAATCAATAAATATTTTCAATGTTAATTTATTGAAATTGATACAATACTAGTATCAATTCCGGAATTCTGATACAAATCACAAAAAACAATTTAATTCCACGTTTTTCACGTTTCAAAATGCAAAAAAAATAAATATTTAAATATTGTTTTGAAATTCTAAAATTTTGAAATTTGATTTTTAAATTTATTAAGTAGAAAATTTTCATTCAATGACAAACATTAATTAGTAATGTTTTATTAACAATAAAATGAAATATAAAATGAACGGTTAATGAACTAAATTACTCTGAGCCTTAAGGGTATTATAATTGTGGAATTATATAGCAATACAAAAAAATACTTATTACAGTTATGGAATGTCTAAACTATACAAGGTCTATTTCAAAAGTTCCCATTTCCAATGAAAACACAATAATAAATTATTTTTTAGAGATCTGCCTGTTATTTTTCGAATTCATTGTACAATGTGTTACATAAGATTTATGCATGAAATAATGAATTAAGTGATGGGTTCATTGTTTAACGCAATCTTTATCTTCCTTGCACATATATCGCTGGAAACTTGTGACATTTTGACGGGTAAATAACAGACAAAACGTCGACAGCGAATGAAGAAAACAAAAACACGTCAAAGTAATTCTTAGTGATCTCACTTGCGGATGCCTATATATACAGACGAGTGCGGGTGATTGATATCGTCGAAAACGAACGCGCCGATAGCAGTGCTCGCGGTGGTCGCTTTTCGCTCTCGCGATTCGGCGGGAAAAAAGCGGTGCCGACTCTCCGGTAGCTTTTTATATTCCATATATATCAAAGCATGGGTGCGCGTGGCATGAAAAGAAGACCCCGAAAAAAACCCCCAATAATCGCGAGCCCGCAATTGCAGAGGATACGGAATGAGAGAGAGAGAGAGAGAAGAGAGACGGGGGATGAAATGTAGGGGGATGGGCAGGAGATCCAGGCCGGTCATTTCGTTTGCAACCTTCCGGCGGACGGTCGGTTTTCAATCAGGCTAATTGCACTTCGATCAAGCCCAAGTTCCACCGCCCGCTCTCGACTCGCGGAGGAGAGCCTCCTCAGCTCCCTCCTTCGCCCTTCGCAAATGACAATGGACGGCAGCGGTGCTCGACGAGGGTTGGGGGGCGTTCGCTCCTTCCGGAAATTGAAAAGCGCCGATGCAGCCACCGAGGCGGAGGTCGACTAGATGTTACAGTGCACGGCCGCGATCAGCCTCGCCGGGGCGCATCGGCGCTGGAAATCGCAACGCAGACGCGATGAGACACTACCCCAGCGTGGAAGGAAGTGCGGTCGAGGGGGGCGGAGAGGAGACAGGGCGGAGGTAACGCCGCGAGGGATGACGCGTCGGCCAAGGAGAGAAATGGCGAGCGTGACGGACAGCGGCAATGGAGCGAGGCGGGTTTACGCGGTCGCGAAGGTCCGAGGGCGGACGGGAGTCGGGGAGGCGGCGAGACAGAGACAAAGGGGGTCGAGGCGGCAGCGCAGGTGCAGCGCGTATCTAGCAGGATCCGCCAGGGAGGTCGCTCGGAAGATCTGGCTCGGAAGTACCGATTTCGAGAAATTCCTAGCTGAAATCGTTCGATAAGGTCATCGCTGCATGTCAATCTTTGAGCGTCGCAGTTTCGAACAGTATAGACATAATAGCTTAACTTCAGCCGTTGTAAATTGTCTTAGCAATCCGCATATAGTTTTCTAAATGTTCTTCTTAGCTTGTTCTAAGTTCTTTCCAGACCCTATACCGCTGTTTCCAGCTAAGAAAGAATGAATTATTTCAAAATTTTCGAATAAGGCATTCGGATTGCAAGTCAATTATTCTTATTTTACAATTATTTCATATATTAATCATATATATATAATATCAGTCAAAATTCATTTAATTATTTTTTAAAAGATTTAATAGCGTCATATGTCACGTGCAAATAAATAACAAATGGAATAATTGAAATTATACAAAAGTATGGCATTGGCATTTAAAGGTACGCGTACAAATTTAAAATTCTAGTATGAATTCAGTTTTTCAAGATGAAGATTCAAGCTCTTGGGACCCGGATCTCGAACGTGGAATGCGTGGGCATTCGTTGTACGCGCGATCTACCTGCGAACGAAGCGATAGAAGACTCAGTGATAACAGAAACATCCCCTCGGACGCACGAGCCGGGGAAAAAGCCGGCCCCCGCGCAAAACGGACAAGCGCCGAAAAACAGCTACACGGATACGGGGCGGATGCGCAGTGAGTCGGGCATTCGAGGCCCGGGGCGCATACGCTGGCACGTACAGATGCGGCTTCCGCGCGCTGCTGTATCGCTCGAGAAGCCCCGAAATTCTTCGGCCAACTTCCCGGCTGATGCGACGGCGGCGGGATCGGCACCGAGTCCTCCCCCGCCCTCCGTCGCCAAACTTGCGCGGGCGTCGCGCCGCGTTCTTTCCGGCCGGATGCGCTCGGCAGACGCGCGCGCGGCGCCGTCCCCGGTCGCCGCAGCAGTCGCGGCCGCGAGGAAGAAAAAGTTCGAAATTTATTTGACCCACGGAGCGTGAACTCGAGCCCTCTCGACTCTTATTTAACATTTTTTCAGCCCCCTTCTGTCGCCGCCGGCTTGTGTTCTTTGGCCCTGAAACGGCTGGCGCGCGGATTTTCTCGAATTTTTTCCTCGAGAGCTCGACGATCGGTATTTTTTGGAGATCGTATAATGTTCGCATAAAGTTTCGGTTTTATTGCCCAATCGATCACTGCGCTTGAATGTGCGCGAAAATAGTTCGGGATTTCATAGCTCGAGAACAATGCTTCCCTCTAGCATTCTGTTATTGGACTAGAAATCAAGTTATAGTAAGTCCGATAAAAAATTAATTCCCATATGCGTAGGCGCGTGCGTGCGCGCGTGTGTGTACACATATTTAAAGTTAAAGTAATTTTATACTTAAGTCGAAGTTTATTTTATACTTCAACTAAACAATGTTTTTCTATTTCAGATGCTTTATTAAATGTAGCCACTGTATATGTTAGTATTAAAAGATATCGAACAGTTGACTGCGAGTCAATGATTTCCAAGTCAGAGGAGAACGAAATCTTTATCGGAGCTGACTAAATGTTTTTCTCGATTTTTTTCTTGGCCTGGTATTCTTAACTTTACGACCGCTATTTTTATGCCTTATAAATCCAGCGAAATATTACTTTATATGGTTTTTAAATTTTTCAAAGCATATTCTCGAAATCGTACCTTCTATATACTATAATATACGATCTACTATTGATGCGAATACGTAAACTGTTTATTGCATCTAGTATATAAAAACTTATTTTCATTTATATTTATTATATTCTTTAGATATATATATATATATATATATATATATATATATATATATCAAGCACAACTAAAATTGTAGATTATCCTTTGTATAATGAAAATAGTAAAAAGATTTTGAATAAATTGTTTATTCAATATTACTGTTTATAGTAATGATACATAGTTAATATTATGTTGACGTTATATTAATATTATTGGTATGATAAATATAAACCCTAATTTGTTATTTGGATAGAATATTCTCTTGAAAAACAAAGATAATCATTTACTATCAGATACTATAATCTTCTACTATTTATTTTAAAATCATTAAATGTTTGACAATAATTTCAAATATTTTATAACTTTGAACATTTATTCGAACATTTCATCTGCATTAAAACACCTCGGTTTGGCATAATAAAGTGTACATAGATCTGTTGAAAGTTTATCCTCGTGGGAAATTCAGATTCGACCGCGATGCCGAAAATTTTCAAATATATGATATGTAATTAACGGCATCGACTTATAATACATTCAGAAGGAGACGGAAATGGAACTTCATTCGATGAATCTCAAGAACTGCCCATTTAGCCCATTAATAAATTCATTCAAACCATATTCTAGACGCTAATTCTCAATGACATACCATCAGTGAGAATGCATACTATTTCACCATGCTTTGTTTTTTTAAACAAAAATCCAAATTCTTTCAGTCTTGAAATCTTGTTTATTTCATTGTGCAAATATTTCATTAAGTATGATTCGAACAGCGTCTTTTGTATAAAAGAAAAATAAAACAATTTATACTTTATTTTATAATAATCTAAGTGAAATTTCCGTTCTTATAAATATTGGCAAATATCGTAATAAATCGAAATAATATTTAAAAATTCGCAAGATCGCAATGGATTTCATAAATTAAATAAGATAAACATCATATTTCAAAGTAATATATGAATAAACAGGTGTACTGGATCCACTGGGTCCGCTCCTTAATAAAATGAAATAATCGAAATGACTCGTAGAATGACAGCACAAAGAATAAATGCCAAATTCCATTAAGGGAAACGGCCAAGTGATAAATAATTTGTAACGGACGAAATATATCTCTTTTTAACAGTACTTTATTATAATTTTGAATTTCAAGTAATTTTTTCTGTCATTTAACGTTACTCTATGCTCCAACTTGTTAGTAATTAATAAGCTGACCTTGGCTTTATTAAAGTATACCGTCGAAGAGTTTTAGTAATTTATGCAAATGCAACTCAAGAAACGTTATAAAAATTCTGAATAATAAAACAAGATCGTTACGATTTTGGAATGTGCCGCCAATGATAAATCTTCATTCCAATCGAATTATTTAAATTCCACCGGTGCGTAATTCACGGCAGTGAATTCGCCAATCGACCATTTCATCGTCTCATATCATAACAACGAGACAGCCCGGCTAACTATTCGTCTTTTCAAACGGAAAACTTAAACATCCCCGAACACGCCGAAAAGCCCCGCAGTCTTCCTCTCCTTACCTCTGCGTACCGCCAGCGCCGCTCCAAAGCCCCGAGCGATAAAGATCCACGCGTGCAGTTCGCCCTCAGCGCGGAGAACCTCGCCCCCTCGCCGCCCTCTGCCCTTCGGCCGTGGCACTTCGTGCCCCCCCCCCTCCCACTGCCCCCCGCACCCCCGCGGCATTCCTGTACGTATACGTAGACGCTGGCGGTGGCGTACGTCTAGGTGCAGACGCACAGGGACTGGTCGCGCGTCACGCGCCGCGCGGGCGCGCGTGGTTACGTCGGCACATGCGCGCGGCGGCCGCGGCGCTCCTTCCGCGCGAGCGCGCGCCGAGCACACGGGCCTCTCGCTGCTCCCCTCTCTCCGTCAGTGTGCGGCGTGGCACCGAGCTGCGACGTCGACGCGCGAGCTCGACGGGTACCGACACGCCAATATCTATTTGCATTGCGCAGAAGTGGCGCGCGTATCTGCGCGAGAGCGCATCGGCTGACGCAGCCCGGAGCTTTCCGGCCTATTACATGTCTGTATGTACAATATTGTATCCGACCGCAGAATAATTCGTCACGCGAGAACTGGGCTTTCCGATTAGTACGTAATAGGCCTTTCGCGCTCGCCGGGAATCGGTCGGCCTGGGGCGAAGGGGCAATTTTGGTGAGATCTTTCGCGAGAGGTTGTGCGCGACGCGTCCTTCGAGTCGACTTTGATCAGACTGTAAAATCCGGCGAAGGTTGTGTGTGGAAAGTGGATATACATACATACGCGCGAACACGGACACATACAAACATACATGCACGCACGCGCGCGCGCGCGCACACCCATATATGTATCTATATAACTTCTGCGAGGCGCTCCTTCTGCAGTGCTCGTTGACTCGAGCTGTTGGGTGCGTCGACCGGCTGATCGGAGCTTTTAGAGCTTTTTCGTTACTTCACAAAAAAGAAGCTATATAGACAAGCGCGATCCACCGAGCAGGTACACTTACAATATCGATTGCCACACTTACCAATTTCTATTCTTATATCCGAAAGGTCCTGAATATTTTAAATCCAGATAATTTTTCGTATTCTTAATTTGTAACTGAATTTTATTCCACCGTGTTTCACTCTATTAGATTCAAAGAAATTAGGTCCTCTAGCTATAAACATCAGCAGCTCTCAAAATTATGTACTCAACTCACTAAACGTGTATGTCTGTTAAATCTATCTATATCTTACAGAGTTCGCTTGCTCAGCTTTAGTATTACTATTTAGTGTTTACTTTTATATAATATTTTGCGTTTATTAGAAATTATATAAATATAGTCTATAAGCATGGCTGGTCATTTCTCTCTCCTGTTATATTTGTGATTTTATAAATATTTGTGTAACGTGTACATGTGTTGAATGTGTGTCTATCGCTCATGCTAATTGCCAGGGAAATTATGTTGTAAATCTAGTTGCTGTGGAGGTAAATATACTGAATAGTTTTCATAATAAGATTTCACCGGTTTTGACGATAATATGAAAAAGAATGATCTCTATTAATCGTTCAATATTGAAACAATTATAGTTATAACAAAAGTCTTCAGCGTCTCAACCAATTTAAGGCAATTGCATAATCATACATATCTTAGTTACTGATTATTCTAAAACAAAAGCACGGTACGGGTCTTAATTAATTAGAATTTTTTATTTCAAATGGATTTGATTAAAATATGTATTATAAGTACAATGTTGTATATTCGTATATTGTAGTAATGTTTTAATTCAATCTCCACACGTCATTGTTCACATATATACTTATGAAAACTGTATACTTAGGACATTTAGGGATTATTTTAGTACTTCAATATATTATAATTTCATATTTCAATTACAACATAAAAATAGTATAAAGTAAAATATTTTGTAGTTGAAGAGAGTAGATTCAAATAAAATTCTAATTCTAAGTAAATAATAATTTTTCCGTTTGAGCTTTCTACCCTTTGTCATATCTCTGTTATGTCAAACGAAACTGCGTGACTTAAATATTTGTATAAACTACGTTACTATTGTTATAATTAATATCATTATATAAAATATCCTCTACATTGATGAATGTATCAAAGAAAAAACGATCCTTTCTCGAGGACACATTTGTTTGGAAAAAAGGAAACTACGCTTTATATAGAGTTGCGATGTTTGGCTAGATCCGCTACCATCTTCGGAATATCTTTAAAATTATAAATCACATCTAAATAAGATAATTATAAGCACTTTAATATAATTCTAAAATTTACCGCATAATATTGTTGTGAAACTATAAACCACTGTAATGATAGCAATAAAGAAAAATTTGTAATGACAATGTCCCTTCCTTTCACTAGCCAATTTTACTATAAATGTCTTGAACAACGTAAAAAATTCAAAATACGCATTATTACGTTGATCAATAAAAAATTAGATAACATAATCAAATTTAGTAAAGATATCACCAAAAACTGGAATACGTGTAACATGCTAGCAATGGCGTGCATAATACAGATTTGCATAATGTTCAAATTTTGGACAGAGTAAACAATTATTAGAAGCGTACCATATCTGAAATAAACAAGAGGATACTCGCCTCTGAAACACGCGATATGTTCGATTCATATACACGTTGAAAAAGGACGAAGGTTGAGCTACAATATTCATGTATGTAATTAGTTTGTCACGACTTCTTGAGACAATAACAGCTTATTATTCTGCTTTTTAGTTCTATCCTAATATTGTATGGCCAATTTTACAATTATTTTATATTGCATATAATTTATTTTCTTTCGTTGTCATATATAAATTTATAGCTTAGAAAGCTCGATGACGATGACGAATTTAGCTACCAACACACATCGCAACTCTATATAAAGTGTACTTCCTTTTTTTTTTTTTTAGTGCAAACAAGTTCATTTTTTACTTTCGTACAATTATTAGCATATTGTGGTTTATAGTCTGAGCTGTATAGCTACGCAATGTTTAACTATAAACAAAGCCGCAATCCCAATATCTTACAGTTTTAGATTCATTTAATTTTAATAATCGTATTCTAACGTAATACAAGAGATAATATTAACATGTGGACTTTTGTTGTTGAATTCAAAAGTATGGACAATAAGAAAACTGATAAAGTCTAAAAATTTCTTTTCATCTTTTTTATGAATGTTCTTTCGAAAATATAAAACCTGACGTACTTTTAAAAATATCTTAATTAAAAAAAATAGACTAGAATTTGATATAAGAAATTTTGATATAAGAAAACATAGCTTCAAGTACGATTTTCTAAAAACATTCATATTATTAGCATAAGAATAAAATATTTGTTTTTTTTTTAAATTAGAATACAGAAGTGTTCAAATTTAAAGTTGAGACTTTTATATTCTTACAGATTTTTGCGCAATAAATTTAAATTGTTTGCCTACCTTTTTCTTTAAATAATAAAATATTAATTATAAGGCAAAACCTTTTTACATATGTAACGTTTAAATTACTTATTTTACAATATATATTCTTCAAAAAGATTGAGGTTATTTTTAAACTTTCGTTGAATAATTCATTTCTTATATGGTTTTAATTAGAAAATACATCGTTGAAATTGTAGTTAATTTATTTTATGTTTGAGCATTTTTTAATCAGACTGATTTTCTTCATTTGTTTGCACGAAGTACGCAGATATGTGTTACATATCGAAATCCATGAGAAAGTTTAGAGGCTTATTTATAAATCAATATAAATCATACTACATAAGAAAATTAATTTTTACGAAGACTAAATAGTACATAAAACAGTTATAATATTTTTTAATAAACAGCTATAATATTATATTTTTGTAGTTCTCTTTTGATAGTATAATAAAATCTAATCATCATAAAAAGTACGATGCAAGCGTGCCGTATTTTGTTTGAACAACTTTCAAAGTACATTAGATTTCCTGACAAACTCCAATTGTATTGAAATTCGGTAATAAAATATCAGTATAGAACTAATTCATTAGTAATAGTTTTAATGTATGAGGTACATTTCAAGGCACACATATAGATACTTATAAGTTCGAGCTAATAAAAATTCCTCATCGCCGGGGAAGAGATTGAAGGTCGTTAAAATGCACGAAAAGATGCGAAAGATTCCCGTTAGTCTATCCGTGCCTATTCTCTTGCTCCACCCCCCTCTCTCTCTCTCTCCCTCTCCTTCTCTCAGAATTTCAGAAAAACTAATGGCAACTTTCGCTCTGCTCGTTAGAAAGTCTCCTACATAGAATACGAATACGGCCAAAAAGGAAAAAGGGCGATTTGCATATATACAGATGTATGGGCACGCAGAAAAAGGGTCGCGCTCGCACTGGCGGCCATACATCGTCGGGTCGAATACTCCGGAAACCAACAGCTCCCCCCTCTAGCTCCCTGTCTCTCCGTCTCTCCATCTCGCTGTCTATCTCCGTTCTTATCGTTTGAGTCGATTAATTCCATTTAATCGAGGATGAGGAGGCGTCACAGCGGCAGCGAGCGAGGGACGACGACGAAAATGCCAGACGGCGACGGCCGCAGCTGATGCGCGCATTCGTTGTCCGTGCCATTACGAGGTGTTGAACGCTTCTCCCTGCGCGCTCTTTTCGCCGCCCCCCTCCTCTGGAAGTCCGCAGATGCGCGATCCCGCGATTCGATCCACAAAGCGCGAAAGTCGATAAGGCCGGCTTCGGAACGTTTAGGCAGTTATACGCTGCACGGACGCCACGGCCGGTGCGCGTATATATATCGGAACGTGGACTGGCTTAATGAATTATTAACGCGCATCCGTCTAGGATTCGGGTCTGGCGAATCGCGCTCTGACTACGTGTGCCTGCGTTTAGGCCTCTGAGTGTGTGTATGTATATATATGTACAACAACCGAGGAGCGCGCGTGAAACTTTGCCTTTTCCCGTCAAACTATAGTTCGGGTACGGAGACGGCGGTGGCTCTCTCTCTCTCTCTCTCTCTCTCTCTCTCTCTCTCTCTTTCTCTCTTTCTCTCTTTCTCTCTCTCTTTTCACGGCCCTACGGCACTCTGCTGAGCGAGCAGTATAGAGGTAGTCGAGACACTTTAAATTATTTATTTCCTATCTCACGCGCACCAATACACAGGACCGCGGTAAACTTTACCCTCTATGCTTTCCTCCTCTCCTCTCTGTTTTTCGTTTTTTTACCGATCTGTTGTTGTTTGGCTCGCAATCCTGTTTTTCCTGCGGGAACCAATGAAAAAAAAAATAACCGACGCTTTCAATCAATGTTGCGATTTTTACTTTTTTATTTTAAAATAAAAAATCTACTTAATGTTGCCGGTATAAACTAATAAAACAAGTTAGAAAAATCTACTTAATGGTACTGTTATAAACTAAAAAAATAAATGTTTCTATCGGTCATGCGGTCTTTTTTAAAAACAAAATCTTTATTCCTTTAGTTATTTTTTTAGTATTTATTTTTGTTTTTAAAAAGTAAATAGTAAACCATTTTTAACGTTTCAATTTGACACTATTTTTTTCAATACTCTGGAAAAAATCGATGTATGTTTAGACCAATTTTTTTGTATATTCCAGAATATTGTTTTTTATGATTGTTTGTTATAAATTGAATTATAGTGAATTATTGCGCTAACTAAAAATAACTACGATGTGATAATTCGGAGAGTGTCTAAAATATGAAACAGCATTTTACTATTGTAATTGTATTAAAATGGTTTATGTGTTTCATTCCATTCATATAAAAGTGACTTTTCTCAAAAATTCTATTGTATATTATTCTCGTACGAGCATCATAAAACGTCATTTCGAATTACTGCAAAGCTTGTGTACTCACATAACTTTTTTTTTAAATCTCAACTTCAAAAAAATTATCACACTTACGTTAATCAAAAGTCGATGCATACAATTTGTATGGTTCCAATTTTTGTCAAGACGTCAAAAGTAATGTGGAAATAAGGTGCGGATGCTAATATTACTGAAATCAATTTATCAAAAAAAAATATTGTTCAATAACAATATTAGAATATATTTTTGTATTCCAAACACTTAATACGTTAGGCTTGAGTAGTAACAGATATTTAAAGCAATTTTCTATACCTGAAATTATCTGTAAAAAAAATAGAATTGAAATTTGAAGAATATATTAGATTTCGAAACTTATAAAGATGTTTGTCTATAAATGTAAAAAGTGTTAAATAAAACATAATTGAATAAAAAATTTTTTTCTACATTTCAAATAGCTATTCTTTTTAATCGGTTGCTTCTTATTTATATAATACAATACAATCAGTGCTCCTTTTATATTAATGACTCTATTCTTATCAGTCATTCGAATATTTTCTTACATATCGATAATTTACTAGAATCATTTTGCTGCCTTGGATTCATTTAAATTTCAGCATGACTTGGACTGCATCTATGACTAGTCTCAGGTTTAGTCCTCAGTTTTTATAAATATCAATGAATTCCTATTATTTTATTTCATAATTTTATATTTTTAAGGATCTATAAGTTTAAATAAATGAATATGATCATGTTAGGTTTCTTCATATCAATAGATTAAAATCAGCGATTTATACAATCGGTTTGACATGGAATTAATCAAGAGTTTTAGTCGTTCAGCGATTTGTATAATTTTTACAGTCCACTTATGATTGTGATTGTATTAAGATACGCTATCATTTAGCCATACCTATTTCGTTAAACAATAACAACTACTTCATCTCAGTTTTAAAGCCGTTTATGCGATAATTATTATTTTGACCATAATTACATTATCTTTTCGCAGAAGTTTAAACTGGCCTCCCTATCTACAATATCCATCACTACCATTATTATATATATATATATATATATATATATATATATATATATATATTATTTATTTTCTGTCAAATGGCTATAAATAGTCGCATTAGCTTAATAATTTTGTTTGTAAGGTAAGTCGTACTGTTTGCAGACGTAATTTACTTGCTGAAAATAATCACTTTAAATATCAGATTTTTCACGAGCATATCATGTGATATTTACGTAGAATGTGGAATTGTGGAATTTGTTATTCATATCTTGTCTAATTCAAAATTTAAGTACAATAGGCAATTGGAATCATTCTATTCATAATTTTAATTTTCTATGTATATTAATTTATTCAATGTATAGTTGGTGTGCATTCTATTAAAACGTTTTTTAAATAGGAAATGAGGGTAGTATAGCTATACCCTGTGATTAGTTTTATGTGTAAAAGGACTTTTTTTGTCTATTTCCGCAAATAAAGGTGTATATATACTAATCCTTTTATTATTAATAATACAAACAATATTATATAATAAAAAATGTTATTAAATGAAAGCAAATATTTTAGTGGTATATAATAAAAAGTTAACATTAATTAATTAATTTTGTATAATATATTTATGCCGATAAGTCACAATATAAGGTATAAAGTATCTTAAGTATCTTATTTCCTACTCCGGGAGATAAATTGCCAGATGATCCGTTGAAGCGTAATTAAGTATCGGTCTTGAATTTCCGATCTATAATAATACAGGAATTACTGTAAAAGTATTACAATTTATAACTGAAATCTATACAATATATAAATTTTTCAACTATTATCATAATACTCTGCCAATACTAAAACAAGATGAGATTTAGTAAAATATTGTTTTAATATCGGAAAAGTATTATAAAGTAAATCATTGCCTTGTTCGCGTCCGTTATGCGTGATTTTTGTATTATTCTTTGTGATTACCAAGAAAGTATTGGTTATAGTTTTGTACAGAATAGTTCTTCGTGTCGAGACCATCATATACAAATAGGAAAATTCTAACCAATGATAAAACAAGTCTATGCAAAATTATCAAAACTTAAATAAAATGTACGATTTTGAAAATATGTATTACATTAAACTGAACTACTGTTCGTCTAACTATTTACACACAATAAAACTTCTACCGACTCATATTTTAATAACAGCATCTATGATATAATACTGAAATATTGAACAGTTTTAAGAAACAACTTTACAATAACGTCAATTAATCATAGATGTTAGGAATTGCTGATTACACGAATCGGATATTTTAAGTAAATATAAAATAAGATTATATATAAAAATACGTTGTTCGTATGATTTTCATTCTTACAATATCTAGAGTTTAAACATCGTGACAAGCTCAATATTCGAATCTTTTTTTACCTTTTTTACCGTCTTGTAATAGTGAAATATTAGCGAAGAGGTTATTTTGTCGAAGTACACGGGCTCGAGTTACAAAGCCAAAAGATTTACCAGCTCGGTTTTTGCTGATAAATTAATATAAATAGAAGGGCCGGAGGAGGGGAGATGTTTGCATTGCCGGGCGTATAAATTCATATACAAGTATATATGCGTTACATCTCGTGGGCGTCAGCGAGAAAATTCGGATTAGTTTAATGCAGTATTAGGGGTGAAACATTTTATAGGAAAAGTTCGCATCAAATCCCATCCAGTAAATACTGTACGTGTCGCACTTTTTCTCTCGTTACTATACGCTTCTGTACGCGCGCGCGCGTGTGTGTGTGTGTGTGTGTGTGTGTGTTCGGTCTCGACGCTCGCGCGTGCGCATAAGAACCCCCGCGCACAAACGCGCAATCGCGAAACAGTGTTATAAAGAAACAGCTCTACTCTAGATGCCGTCTCAACAAGAAAATAAAAACTATGAGGAGATGTAGAGTCGGAAGCGTGAGGGAGAGAAACAGTGAGAGGGGGGAGGGAGGGAGGGAGAATATTTCAGCTCTTGTAAAATTCAAATAAACAGGTATATAACGCCGGAAATTAAAAGGCAAATGTATTCACGGTCGCGTCTCGTTTTTTTACTTTTTTTTTCGTAACGCCACATGGCGAACTTCCTGATTTTCTACACGCACTCGCGCATACAAACAGTGTGGGCATTCTCCTCTCAACCAACCTCGCCGTCTATCTCTCTCGTTTCTTTCTCTCGTTGACGTATCCTAACTCACGCTCTTCCCCCCCCCCCTCTCTCCCTCACTCTCTCTCTCTCTCTCTCTCTCTCGTTCTCTCCCTCTCTCTCTCCCTCGCCCTCTCTATCTCTCGCACATACACGTACTATTTGGCTTCCGTGCAAGTGTGCTATATATACGGCGGTGTACCGAGAAGTGCATCGTTGCGCTTGTCGCGCACGCACTCCGAGTACTTTGGAACGGGTCGCTTGGATAAATGTAGTAGTGTAACGAGTGGCTAGTTTTATTTTCTATATGTATTAATTGAAACAATTATTAATTAACTATATAAATAAAAAAAAAGTTTTATTGATCGAATATTTCAAAGTGCTAACGTATTTCGAATAAAATTATCGTAGTTAACAAGAGTACAGAATATTGCCTTTAATACTTGTTTTAACCTTTCTTCAAATAGTTTGGAAGCTCCTAAGCCTATTTCTAAATCACGGATCATCTAGCCATTATTTTCAGTCTCAGTCAGGATTGATCGCATATAGAAGGAACTACCCACAGAAAATTATAATAAGACTACGCTGGATTTTAAATTCACGATATTATTACTTTTAATTAATTGATATTTTATACATTGGTATATTATTTACATGAAAGCTTAATCGTTATTTTTAAATTCGCACTCGTATCGTAGAATCGATCGGTTTGTGTTAATAAATGTATACGCGATTTTTTAATAAATTAAATTGTAATAAAATATATTAATGAATAATTTACATATAAAGGAAGATATTTTAATTTATTCGTTTGTTACAAATCTTTGTATTCGCTTAATTGGGGGTTTCCTGGGGATGTCTAACAATATTCACAAAACATTAATAATTAGCCATATTTTATGATTATGAATTAATTCTACCAGGTAATTTCTATTTGGTAATAATTTTTAGAAGGAAATTCTTGCATAAAATTATTTTGATTATATAAGCATTATAACCCCAACTCTGTAATTTTATAAAAAGTAGGGATATAATGCCTTTAAAATTTTAAAAAAATTTCATTTTCAGAAAATATTTGTAAAATAAATTTAAATAAAATTATCTGTAATGATCGTTAAATTTTATTGCTTAAAAATTATTCTAATAGATTCTAATTATATTATATACCTTCTTTAATCATCAGAATTCTTGGAACCATCTCCTCGCTTAGTCAAATCTTCAAGTGATTGATGGCAGTTGCCATACAACTTGGAGTCAAACATTATGCCGTCGTTTCTTTATATGTTTTACCGTTAAGGCTACTTTTAGAAGGATTATACAATGAAAAGTGTATTTAAATCATCTTTACAAATGATCAAACATATACCTAGCAACTGTCAATAATAAAATATTCAATTATATCGAATGAAGTAGAAATTAAAGTATGCCAGAGAATTTGATTTCAAAATATTTCAGGCAATTTCATCAAAAAGCTATATATACAAATAATTTTTACGAATAAATTTATACAAAAGTTATACAAAATATTTACTTCCCCTCTATATAAGATAGATTTATCATTGAGAGTATAAAAAGAAATTTCTGTCCTTGAATCTCGCCGCGTGTATTTTTTCAGAACAACGTTCAACGTTTATTTCTGGAATTGAATAATCATAGACGATATAACTTAATTGGGCACTAAGACACGGTCGATTCTGGATAATATTTTCTTTACAGCTGTCCCAACGAACTCGACCGAGCGTATCTCTCTTTTTTTTGATGGTCTCCTTTTCATCTCTCTTACTTCCCCCTCCCCCTTGCTCTGCCAACCACTACTGTTCCTCTGTCGAGTGGCCCTGGTATGTACACTTGACTATATAGCATGGAGCGACTTCGTGCGTTGAGCTTGACTTGCTCACAGGAACGTTCTTCTCTCATCTCTCTCCCTCGCTCTCCCTCCTTCCTCACCGCCGTCTCTCTATCTCCCTCTGAGTGGAGCGGAGACGATGACTTTTGTCGGATTTTACGGAGACGGTGGTGGCGGCGGCGAGGTACTTGAGCAACTGGCAAATTGCAAATTCTCATTAGAAGCCAAGGCGCGTCGTTCGAAGGCGGACTCATTAGGCGAAACTTTCCAGATTTGAATTTATTCCCGCGAGCACAGCTGCCGAGTCGGATTAACGGGACGTTTTGTCTTCAGCATGGGCACAGGAGAGAGAGAGAGAGAGAGAGAGAGAGAGAGAGAGAGAGAGAGCGAAAAGAAGGCGGAGGGCGAGCGCGATGTTAAGTTGTGTACCGAGCCCTGTGCAGCCTCGGGTTCCATAAGTAACGTCAAAATTTAGCCCTTTTAATTACGACCTCGAGCTTATACCAGCAAATCCTTATTGAGCGTCGCTCGCTTCCTACAGCGATCTTTGACGTAGTTGGCCGGATCTTTTTTCGACAACCACGTGCATGGTTAAGTGCACTAATACGAATGGGTAAAATGGTAGAATTTCCGTCACAAATACACGCTTCATTTAAAGTAGATAGGCTATTCGATTTTAATCTCTTCATACGCTTTGACGATTTATGATATTTAGGTTACCTATACTACAGTAGAATTTTCAGTAAGATATAACTAACGTTTGATATATTTTGGGACTCGCGGTTTCAGTTACCGAGAACGATTGTATACGAAATATGGATCGAGGTGTTGTAAAAGTGTGCAAATTACTTAATTTAATAATCTAATATTAAATAAAATACGATTATTTTCTTTAATACTAAAATTCACCCGTTGTTCTTAACGTGAATGTACGCACTTCCACATCGACTTTTCTCTGTTACGATGGATTTTTGCAAACAGCCCGAACACTATATATCGTCACTTTTTATTTTTCAGAGTTCGTTCTTCCTTTTATTCTCTGCATAACATTTTTACAAAGCATCCGCATATGGTTTCGAGCATTCCGGCATAATTTCTGGGGTTTCAAAACAATCCACTTGATCGTATAGGAAAAAATAATGGTTTTGCATTCTTCGTGCATAAAGTATTCGTCCATACTATTTAAGAGCATTATTAATTATTCCTACTCTCATTAATAAATTGATTTCATTAAAAAAGTCATACATACGATAATATGAACGATTACGGATTCAATGTTAATATTAAAGAATAAATTAATAATTTATATGTAACAATCATAAACGCTATCGAAAAGATCTGAGGAAATAATTTCGATTTGCGTTTGTATATAGTTTCCAATGTATTTTATATACATACAATTTAATAATATTTGCTTTTATTGCGAAACAGCACGCTGAATCAGAGTAATACAATTAATATATTGTTTCATAAAATTCAATAATTGCAATTTCCACAATTGAAATTTAGCTCAAAGAAATAACCAGAACATTCACTATTCATAACCAATCTTCCCCTCGATCTATAACCATTACCCGTTTATCGCAACGAATACTGGCATTCGTTTTCTGTCTATCAAAAAGGATTAAATAATCCATCTATTCCTGAAAATAATGTTCAAATCTTCAAGTAACTATGCTTTCGCTAGTGCTAAAGAATTGTGCTAAAGAACTTTGTTTCAATAATTACATTAATTGCGTTGAAGCGTAGTAATAGAAATCAACCTGGTGTCAACCGATTGAAAGACCCAGGGACTTACGTATTCATAACATTTACGTAGTCTTTCTATATGGACACAGTATAGATATCCGTCGCTGATTAAAACCAGTATTGAAAGAAAAAAAGAGATTAAACAAAAGTTAATCGTGTAAATTTATTTTTTAAACTTATTGGTCCAATACAATAAGAAGCAATAGATAGGTTAGACTAAAATGCAACTAATTTTACAATATTTTAATAAAACATAAATATAAATATGAAAGTAAGTGTTAATCACAAAGTATAGGTATACAAATAATCCTAGAGAAGAAAAAAGGATGTGATGAAAAGTTTGAAATAATATAAAAGAATTGCTTATAATATATAACTAACTTGATTAAAAAGTTCAAAAAGTACGCATATATTTTGAATAACGTGCTTAAACGTTAAAATAAATCAATCGTAATCCAAGGTTCTAATGCATGCGATAAAAAGACCGGTAGTGATTCGAGTGAAATCTCATTATTCATAAAATGCTATAAAGTTTTATCTATAAAGTTGTGTGCTTCAAGATTTTACTTGGTATAGTTAGAGAGGAAGTTATGGGAAATTACAAGAGAAGATTTCAGCTTAACAGATTAATAAGGAATCACATTTTTGCGCAAACGTATCGTTTAGTCACTCTATTTGAAATAAAATTTTGTTGTACAACAAAATTCGTGCTATAAACCCACTTTAACAAGTATAAAATATATGTATTTTACACGTACGTTATACCAGGAGAGAATCACAAATAGGGATAAAGTACTTGAACTTCTTGAAATTCAAACTTAATTTGTAACACGATTTGTAGCAGACGTTGCAACTTAGAGTATCTATAAATGTTGACACACACACACACACACACACACACACACACACACACACACACACACACACACACACACACACACACACACACACACACACACACACACACACACACACACACACATATATATGTATATATATATATATATATATATATATATATATATATATATATATATATATATATATGAAATTATTGAATTTCTTTATTCAATAAAACCATGAATGTAATTGCGTAATTAGTTTTTCAATTACAATAACAGGAGGAAAATCATACTATTTGTATGTGATCGAATTTACTTACGTAATTTTTTTGTTCTTGGAAAATTACATATATATATATATATATATATATATATATATATATATATATATATATATATATATATAAAGTTAGTTTCAGAAAGTTGGACTATTTATACAGTCTTGAGCTTCTCCGTTGATTTTCTTACCTTCTCTATTAAAATACTTTTACATATCATAAAAATTTTACGAGTTCAATAATATATTTTGATGAATAACTATCAAATGAGCTTTAATCAATCAAACTTCTAAATGTCATATAATACTCGTATAGGTTCTATGCGAGAATAAATACAGTAATAATAATGAAAATAGAAAAAAAATGATATTGCTAGTATGCATTTCACTCTCATATATCGGATGTAAGTTGATTTAGATCGGATATAGTTTTATATAAGTTGATTTATGCTGTGAGATCTGATATAAAACTTCATTGAATATTAAGCGCAATAAATTTATAGAGGAAACAGTACAATTCTTCACTCTTATTCTAGTAACAACAATAAAAGAACAAAATTTCACGGATAACGCTAATGATTTATTCTAATGTTTTTTGAGATTTTTGTCATTTTCAACGCCCAGATATATTCCGTTACCTTCTTTGTGTACCCCCAATATGCTTGCATGTTGAGGAACTTTTCAGTGGATAATTTTGAGAGAAAAAACACTAATTCAATAAAAATAACCGGCCATCTATGCTCAGCATTCCAAGAACTGAACCTCCGTGCATCCAATTCTTTACACTCTCTCGGAATCCGAATGCGATCGAGTAAATTCGATCAGGACTTCGCGACTACTCTGGCGAAACTCCGGCCGTCGCGCTGCCGCGCCGCCCCGCAGCTCTCTACCGACTTGCGCGCAAACAGTGCTATAGGCCAGACGCCCGTACACGCACAGTCGACTCAGCTGGTTCAAAGCCTCGCGGCGAGCTGCTGGAACCTCGCTTTAGGTCGAGGCGACGAGGCCCCGTCAGTAAAGTCGGAATTAAGGTCGGCGAACGAGCAGCCGAGCAAGCCGCCTCCGCCGGATCGTGCGCAACGGAAATCGAATCAGCGAGCCCTCCCGGTGGACACTGGGGGTGCGGGGAGAGCTGGCCCCGGAAAGTTCGCGGATCCTCCCCTCCCCCCCCCCTCGAGCGGTAGAGGGCTTTTTTCCCTGCGCCCCAGGCGCGGTCGAGGCGCTCTATACGTACACTCCAGAAGCCTGCGCCGCGAGCGAATTCGCAATAAGCACCCTCGACACGTCCGCGGGCTCGCAGAGTGGGTGGCCAGCTCCCAGGCGCCGAATAAAGAAGAGAATAGGGACTAGAGGAGGAGCGAAAGCCTAATGGATATCGATTTAATTATGCTCGGCGCGAGGGAGCGAGCGGGCGATATTGTAAATATGGGTGTCTGGCAAAGCCGGGGCGCGAGCGTGTAATAATTAGACCAGCTGAGTGCGGCTCTGCGTGTGTGTGGCGGGGGGTGACTGCTGTCTCGGCTATTTGAAAATTTTGTACTCAAATTCGCTATTACCTAAGTCGAAAATATCGAATTTTTATTTGACTATTATAAATGTTCGTTCTAAATTTAGCCAACTGTAAATAATACAAAGAGTGGCAAATAGTTAGTTGTAAAGTTTAATTTGAAGTATACAGTAACGAAGTTGCTTTAAAGTCCCAGTAGTCTTAAAAGAAACAATTTTGTGAATACTATTCCTTTTAAAATATTTTTTATACTAATACAATAATGAAAAAAAACTTTCACTTCATTATTTTTTATTTATTTAGTTCTTTAGAATAATCGACTGTTCGTGAAAGCTTACAAACATCACTCTCATTTACATCTAATACAAAAGTGTTTTTTACCTTTAATTTCTTTTGACATTAATGGAAATATTCTACGTATCGTGTCGATTAATGCCTATTATTGCATATATGTTTGTAGCAATACTAGATACAAAGAGAAAATATACAGCTATTTGATTTTTGCCCTTATATTTTGTAGCTTTTCAATTGCGAGAAAATGAATAAAAACTTATTTTCACGCCCTTTTCAATAAAATATGTCGACACTTATTTACGCACTGAAAAATTCTTAGATTGTTAGTTCTTAGAAAATCCAAGAAAAATTTAGGTATCTTTCAATCGTCATTTTTATGATATAAAATATTTGCAATGCTTGTAATTCACTATTATAAATATATAACATAAAAATGCCTTATAATATTCAATAAAAATAGTTTAAAGCGGAAACTAACTAAAAATATTCTAGATAAATAAGATAGAATAATGTTCATGTTTCGGTATTTCAATTACGAACTTTAAACTTTATTATACATATTGCCTAAATATTGCAGAATTCTTCATTAGCACCGCCATTAATACTAGAATTAGTTACTGTAGATGCTTACATATTCGTTAATAAGGATTACTTAAAAAGTACAGATAATATATGAATTTCTATATATGCACCGATATATAGTATAAAATATTCGTCTTCTAAGTGTTTTTACATAAGAAATCATAATGCGAAAGAGGCATGTGCATTACTAGGATGTACAATTGTAATGCAAAGAAATAATAATTTCGAAGAGCCTGTATTATATTTAAAAAGTACCCTAGTTGGAAAATAAAAAAAAAAAAACAAGATATCTTTGTGTAAATAGTCTTGACGTAATTGCAGTAGAAGATAGGTATAATATTCGCGAAAGTGCAATTCCACTGAGGGCGACGGCCTATCTCAAAGGCTCTCTAGACGGATGGAATCTCCGTGCGCTGCAGCTTAAGTTGTAACTATAATCTGTCTGTAGAAGCGAAAAATTTTTATACTAGTCGTCAGATTAGAGGCTTACGAAGAAGCTGAATAAATAGAAACAGATTTTCCTAATTCAAGATACACTTTTAACAAATTTTGGATACTTTTTTGATTAATAATTTTTTTTCCGTTAATAATCTTCTTATGCTTATTATTTTACTTCTGCTTATGTAAATTCTGAAGATATTTCATATAATTAGAAAATTGAAAGCGCTTTAAAATTTTTGTCCTTTCCTGTTCGATTCGAACGATGTAGAAACTTTACATGCATCCACCTAACTGAATAATAAATCAAAAGGATTTGGAACACGCAGGTATTTGTGCGAAGGCAAAAAATTGTTCTTAAAGAATTCTTGGAAAAATTGCTCCGAGTCGATACGCATTGCAGCGATATGAAAGTGGATTTCGCGCACGTATGCTCCTTCAGCGACATCGCCCCCTGCCTATATGTATATACGCAAAACGGCAAGACGCAGGAGCGGATGGTGAACGAGATAGGGGCGGAAGGGAGGGAGGTCGAGGAGAGAAGGCGACCTAAGAAGAAGGATGAGGAGGAGGAATGAGATGGGACGGTATTTGGATGTATTGGAGTGCGCACGATCGGGGGGATGTAAATCGATCCAAACGCCGCGGGCTCGTGTCGACTCTGCGTGACATCTACTGCTCGGGGTATAGTCGCGAGAGGAAAGTGAACTGTGGAAGATAACGTCGAGTCCTGTACTCCTGTGACGGGAGACCCAAGTCACTTTACTTAGAGACGTGCAAATCTCGACTTTGATGCTGCGCGCTTCTAACTTTTTTCGTGATTAAATGTGTTTCGCCTTTCGGACTTGGTTAGACAAAAACGTGAATAATGTTCTTTTTTCTTTTTGTTACCTAAATAGATAGTACTCTTTCATTACATTTAATTAATCTTTTAAGTAGATAGCCTACGTCATGATGGGTTCAACACGTTTAGAATTATTCGTACATTATAACAAAAATGCCAAATGTCGTTACATTAGTCTGCTATATAAAACTACTAAAAATTCATTTATCTTAATCCGACGAAAACTATTAAAATTTTTAAAGAAAAAGCTTAGAGGCATAGAGTAGAGTATTAACATTTAGAGGAACAGAATGACACCATATGGCAAATTTTTTCAAAGTTCATTACAAATGTACTATATGTAATAAAAAATTATTAGATTATATATGAGATATAAAGTATTAGATTATATGTTCAATGTATATGTTAAAATAAAATTAACAAATATATAAAAACATACAAAAATTGTCCATTACCATTCCGGGCCGGTTTGAGTGACCAACATTTGACCTTGGATTGACTCTAACTTAGAAACCTTAGAACAGTATTCTATAGAGATAAGAAAGCTAATATAAACTAATTTTTAAAAATCATAGCCTCCTAACGATTAAGAAAACTATAAAAAGCATAAGTTTGAAAACTCATAGAGATTATATAAGTTTCTACTAATTATTGCTTTAGTACCCTCACCGCTTATTTGATAAACGAATAAATTGGACTATTAGGAATTATATTACGTAAACACAATATTTATCGAAGATATTGTCAAGCTATATCGATATAGTTTAATAAACTGCAGAACAAGTTTTAATGCAATAAGACAGTGCCATCATTGAAAAACTATTAATTATATTACGGTTGTGTAGGTTACTATTCTTCAATTTCACTGTGAAAAACCAAAAAAAAAAAAAAAATGAATTCAAACTCTTGTAGAACGAAGAGGCTGATAAAAACATTGAGAGTCTGAAAGAAGTAGATATCGGCATCGCTCCCAATAATTCAAACGAAAGAGATCGAACTATTGTTAGTATAAGAGACTGAAGACAAAGATAGTGATGGACAGTGCAAGGGAATTTAGTTCCATAGAAAGGTTAAAAAAGTACCTTAATGTGAACTAGCATAAGCTGCGAGCAATGTAAGAAATACAATTACTTTCAGAATAGATAAAAAGGAGATGATATAAGCATCTTACATGTAAGTCCTACATGTATGTAATATTACATTGTAAGGCCTACGATGGCTCGATCGCTAGAGCGAAGGTCTAGTAACTTGGTGATCCAAGTTCAAATCCCGGTCTCGGCCGATTGACACAAGCACCGCTGTAATTCTCTACATGTGCTTTGTTTACAAACACATCGTAGACCTCCGTCGCTGATTAGCACCAATATTTGGAAGCATAAATAGAGCGACGTTAAATAACAAAAAAAAATGGAAGTCATTCAGAGTATCATTAAAAAATCACATTCAAAATGACAAAAACAATGAATATAATATTATTCTCCAGATGTAAATAGATTCTGAATTATTGACACGTTCTTCTATGTGGATAAAATCTAACCAGTGGGTCTGAACAGTAATATTGAGATCAATGGGATGAAGCAAAGAAGAAATGACATCTTAAATATGAACAGAACTTCTTAAATAACAAATATGTCAAAATGTTCCACTGTAATACTACTTTCTTAAACGTTCTCATGTTGGACATTTTTTTAGAAATTATGTTAACACATTTTTTCTTGAAATTTCAGCTATAAACTGCGATAAAGAATTAATTATTTAACAAGGAAAATGCCAAGAGTCAAAAGCCAATGATGAAAGTGCCAGGGAAGTTAAGCAGAGAGAATAAAGTACTGCTTAAATTATCGGAAACGGATTAACCATCATAGAAAAAAGATTCAAGGGTTTCAAAACAGTAATATATTTAATAAATACTGAAAGAATTAAATTTTCGTGAAAACGGAGATACAAGGTGCAGTTTATTTCAAATTTTTTTTTTCAATCGAAGCCTAATGATTAAAATTGTATATAATATAATTGTATATAATTTTATATAACTGTACAGATCGCCTTTTTAGATTATGAGCTTAAGAAAATAGCTCTTAAAAGTATTACAGGTTCAGAACATTTTTCATTTCCTTTTCTATTTCCGGTTAAGCAATTCTGAAAAATCACAAATATGTGATAGCATTATTGAAATAAGAAATTTGTAAATAAAAGTGATAGAATGGCTCCAATCCAATTGAAAACTTAAAAGGCTCAAACAACTCGAAAGGTGCAGAATATCAATAATGTATTCTTTTTCAACCTATCCGAATTCTTTCAAATAATGTTTTTTTGCATTGAGTTAACCATTTTATTGACAGCTTCCAAAAATAGAACGGGTATTTTGAATCCACCATATGGAATTCTGATAGTATATTCGTTTCTGAGACTACGATAATATAAGAATACATGCTTCTCAAAAAATATACGAAAATTACGAAATAGATACATTTTAGAATAGTGCAAGCGCAGAATTTCATGAAGGAGAGTGAAAGAAAAATTTTGACGTATAAATAGTAAATATTTGCAGTGCAAGTAGTATATGGCGTTCTAAATTCAAGTTAGACGTTTTATTCTGATAAATCTTTTTTTATCTAAATGTGGTTATGAAATATATTATGCTGATTTGAATATTCTGGAAGCCTAGATATTCAACGAATGCATAAATCTTATTAATGTTTTTAATATCCCATTTGTTATTCTAAATTATATATCAACTAAATATATATTTATAATATAGCGTCTACGATGAATCGAAAAAATTAAAACAAATATATATAATATATCCGGAGTTCTTGATATTGATTTATTTTATAGCAATGGACAGACTTATTTTCCCGAAAAAATTCAATAGTAATAAGTGGATTTTATATTTCAAGTAAGAGGGAAAATTAAACATTTTTCTCTATTTTAATTCTTTTTTTTTACACTTTTTTTGGAAATATTAAAGATGAAAAATCCAAATGATGAATTATTTCATACTAGGATATTCATGAAGAATATCCTAGTGAACTCGCTATGTAGTTAAATTTACAATTCACGTCTCATAAATACAATTACCACTTACAAATTATTCTTTATCCCCATAATGAAAAAATTTTTTTCTAATAATCATTACAGTGCTACATATATATAGAGTAAGAAAAAGAAAACTCATTTTTTGGAGGAATCAATTCTATTAAGTGAGCGTTAGTCCTGATTTTAGTTTCAGAAATTACTGATATATTATCATAAAAAGTATCTGAAGGAGGAGACAAGCATTACTTCCTTTGTTGAGGTATACTTCAATTTGGAATTCTAAAATTGTATGAAATCATCTATCATAATGAATAACCGATCCGAAAGTTTCTATGGAATAATTAATTTAAAAAATTGTAACTTTAATAAAATTAGTTATTGTTCATTGAGACGTGCTTCAATTCGGATCAGATATGACCAGTAGGTCTAAACAGTAATATTGATTCTCAATGAGACGAAGTGTACAAGAAATGATGTCTTAAATAAAAACGGAATACAGACTTTCTTCTTAAATTACAGGATGTTACGGTTTTGAAGAAAAAGTTGAAATTAAAATACTAAATACTATGAAGGCATCAAAAACTGAAAGTAAGCAGTTAAAATTACATGCATCCTTGTTTAAAGAAGAAGAACTGCATCCAATCATAAATCGTAAAAAAATGCCAAATATAACGGTTGGTTTAGAGACATGTAGCAAGTGCATTGAATATCAATTTGAAATAAGTAGCGTAGTCACTGAAGATTTCTTGTTGGACATTGATTCGAAAGTAAGCTGTATAATTATCCCTTGTAGAACCAGATAATTGTATTGAAGGTTCTATTGTGTCACCATGTTTTTATTTTTATAAAATAAAATCTTGCAAGATCTATTTAAAATTAGGAGTTTGATTACATACTTTTTCAAAATATTGTTAAATTTTTTAAGAAATCTTTTTTCTCAAAAATATCTGTTGGAGAAGATTATTTTATAAGCATTTTCGTAACCGTCTTAGACAAGATGTAAATGATATGTTATATTAAATAATATGATCACAGTCCCTCACACAGATTTGGAGATTTGAATATAGAATTTAACCTACTGAATAAGTTTCATCCTGTTTAAAATATTTTTATATTGTAGCAATGCTGTTACTTGATCATACCCTAATATTCATAATAGTGAAATTAAAATGGAGAATTTTTATTTTTAATTTTAATTGTTCAATCTACTCAAAATTATATCGAAGTATCTTTCAAATCTGCTAGAAATGAAAAAATGTTTGTTCTAATGGATTTATTTTTTTTAGATTAAATTTAAAATTAGCTTTATTATTATTCATTTATATCAATTATAATATTAGGTAATCGGTGGAATTATTTTTTATGTATTATTTTGCTAATCATGTATTTTCAATCGATAGCTTTTTAATTTTTAATAATTTTATTATTTGAGTTCAAATTATTATTTTCACAGCTATACGAATAAGAACCGAAAAAGATTTTCTTTTCAAACATGCGAGGATACGGTTGAACTATTCAATTTTAGAGGGGTCACGGTAATGAAACTAGGTCGGCTCGTTCGACTCAATTACAATGGATTATTCAAATCAATCCGTAGTCTAAATTCATTTTCGTTATGAATAAACTCGCATTTACGCTCACTTTTTGATTTATAAATAATTTCAAGCGCTGCAGACGTGAGAAATTTCTTAATATTTAAAAATATCCAATGAAATCCTGCGCGGGCGTGGAATGAAACAAAATTTGCTTCTTCCGTCGAGTGGACTTTATCACATTTTCGTTTTGCTTTTCGTCTCATGCTCGGCTCTCGCGTTAATGTTGAATTAAAATCCAATCTCCAGAATGCAGGAGATCCGTCTGCAACTTGCATGCGGCCTCTTCCCCCGGCGCGGCACTGGGCGTACGCAGTTTCTCCCTTGTGCGCTATGGGTAAAAGAAAGGAGGGTAGAGAGACAGAGACAGAGAGAGAGAGAGACCGAGAGCCTGTAGAGATGGGGGAGCCGGGAGGTAAGGCGAAAATAAGAAATAAACCACTAGACGGAAAGATGCACGAGTCGAGAGGAAATCAAGGTGAGACTGTCCGCCCGAGTCCGTGGAGTACAAAGAGAGACAGAGAGAGAGAGAGAGAGAGAGAGAGAGAGAGAGAGAGAGAGAGAGAGAGAGAGAGAGAGAGAGGGAGAGAATGAGAGAAGCATGGGCGCCGCGAAAGTACCGAGCAAAAATGAAAAATGAAACTAAATGATAGAGGTGGTGGATGGGAGAGCTCTGTTTATTGTTAGAAAAAAATGTAATATCGCATTCTGAATTGGACAAAATGAATGCTGTAAAGGAGATAAAACTTGAGAGAATCCCTCAATTCCTTTTTTGAATTAGAAATTAATTTACTATGAATTTGTGCAATGGGAAATAAAACTGTCGATTGCTTAATCTTCTAATGAGCAGCAAAAATTTTAGTTTTTTTATTTTAGTTAACTTTTATCTTGTTTGAAAGCATTTAGTACATTTATATTTATTTTTTATTTATTAATAAGTTACATTTATTTAAAGTGTTCAGTTTATACTTAGTGTTCGCACCATCTGCACTCCATGTGTAAGAAAGAGCGCATGCGAGTGAGAAAGCGAGAGAGAGAGAGAGAGAGAGAGAGAGAGAGAGAGAGAGAGCGAGTGAGAAAGCGCGCTTATACACTTATTCTTTTTTATGTATTATATTTTCAATTCTTAAGAAACTTAAAATGGTAACTATCTAGTTATTAATTAAAATACATTATTTTTCCGAATGCAAAGTACTTCATGAAAATTTGAAAATTGCATTATACTTTCGCATTGGTAATGAAGTTTTATATTTTTCATAGAGACTGCATCCGCATATAAGTTATTATTTATTTTGAGATGAGAACTTGATAGTTCTCTCTATTTTTCAAAATATACTTGTCTATGTTTAAAAATGTATGTTACTTTTTATTTGAAAAGTAAATATGGTATTTTCTTTCTTTTTAACCGATCGAAACAGGCAGGGCTTCTGAAACTGTGTAGTCTAAGTATATAAGCAACTTGTCTTATTTATATCATGTAGGTTATGTTTCATTTAGGGTCATTGTTTTTTTTCAAATATACTGTGTCCAACAGTCATTTCTTTTTACGATTACACAAACGTTCGACGAAATAACAGACTTAGTGTTTATTAATGAGTGGTTACGCTCGAAGAACATCCGTACAAATGTTTATTATCATCATACGCAAGGCTGGAATTTATACCCGTATGAAATTCCTGAGATGGGTTTTATAATAAATGGGGAAATGATTCTTCTTACTGCAAGTGTACTTTATTGCACTTTTTAACTGAAATACCTTCAATGGTGCGAAAAATTATTGCTTGCTCTTTGTTCAAAGTAGAATCTCTTTGGAACTATTTATGCATCGGGAACTTTGATTGCTTAAGTTCTGAATATTTTGCGTCAGAGAAGTCATCATAAAGAACATTTTTTAAAGAATATCCTTCCTGCTTCTAAAGCGAAAGTCCTGGAAAAGCTGAAAGTATTATCTTATAAAACCATAGCAGCTAATCTATAGAGAAATCAATACCAAAATTTCAAAGTAGTCGAGCATTATCGCGATACTAAAAGAGCTTGTATATCTGTTCAATTTGTTTAAATATCCGATATTCAAATCCCATCAGATTAATAATTTGTCAATGTGCTTATGTTCAAGCTATTATCAATTTTATATTTCGTATTTATATTTCAGCACGTGGTAAGAGAACAATAACTTGATTGAGGGCCATGATTGACGGTAATATACATCACACTTTTTTCCAACAATTTAGACAAAACAAAAGCCAGAATGGCGCACCCGTGCCAAGAATAACAGAAACTAAACCGGATCGATTATCGCGGGAGAACTGCCGCATGAGCATTACATCGCGTTTAAAGTTTGAACGGCAGTTTGGTGAATGGCTGCTTTATCGTAGAAAGAGGGGCGAACGGACAGCGCACTGCACGCTCCACTCTTCGCTTATTGGCTTTAAAAATTTTTGCCCCCCCCCCCGGCCCCGAGCTGTTCTTGCGACTTCGACATTTTATTAAGAAGTACGCGCCAAGTTTTCCTTCGTACTCCTCGACATTGTTTGCTGAATTACTGTGCCATTCGGAACACTTTAAAAATATCGTTAGTTTGATACTACTTTGTATATTAAAGAAGATCATACGATAAAAATTTCTCAGAAATCTCTGTATCTGTTTAATATTTAATAATATTGAAAACTCTGCCATTAATTCTGTTATTTTATTCTTTTGACTATGGAAAAACTAAGATATTAATACCTGTAGTTTTTTTTAATATGTATATATTATATTATATATTATAACTGTAGTTTTTTTGGTTTCATGTTTTCTTGTAATAACTATTTGCCCTAAATAATTTAGGATAGACGATGTTTGATGCAAATCCTTGGGAATTCAAATGATTAGTACTGATGATTTGAATGATTATATTTGGGGTTCTTTTAGCAAAACAATATAATTCTTTTTAATATAATATTTTTATTTTTAATTTTCAGAGCATAAATACTCTATTTCTTTCTATATTATTGTTCATAAAATATATATATATATATATATATATATATATATATATATATATAATTTAATGTATATTTTTAATGTATCATATACTAATATATTTCACGATTGTAAAATTATACTTTGTAAAGTTCTTAATTTACTTGGGAAGACTCGTAAATATTATATGTGAAAACGAATAATTTATAGCCTTTCTTGTTATAAATATTACTTTGCAAACATAAATTATAATTTTTTGCTTTCTTTCCAACATAAACTTCTTATATGGCGTTATAGTGCTTTAAGAAGTTTACTTATAATAAATTACTCCAAAACGTCAGCAAAAAAAAGAAAATTGAAATTTGTGGCTTTGTAAAAGTACTATCTGGATTACAGGACCATGACGCATTCTGTATTATATATAAACAAATGTCATGATTTTTTTAAAATTTATTTTAAGTAAATTGTTAATATCTTTATGAGATTATTTTGTTAATAATATTACAAATATTTGTACAATTATATTCTTAGACTTTTAAGTTACATTTTTTCATGTAATCATATAATATTTTACAAATTTTCATTGCCGGTTGATATACGTAGAATAGTACGTAAAGCAAGGGATAGAAGCATTTCATATTTATCTAAGTCATTTATGAGATTTTATCATTGCATAATGATTTGTCAAGTATATAAATTTTAATAAGTCAGCAGGCAAGATTGTGTCCAGATCTACATTTATTTCTTGTGCAGATTATTTCTCTGTGTAAATACATATCTTGGAGCCATAAGTTCTTCGAGTTTTTACAGAAGTGGGCAAAATATTTTTTACCTTATATTGAGTTTTCTTCACAAATTATTTTTTGAGTATTCTCTTAGTCGTATTTTGCATTAAAATGTTTAGGCCTGTAAATGGCATTTTCAACTAGTACTTATTTTATGTTTTACATTAGTCATTATTTGAGATAAAAGTGTTTTCATTTTCATTTCTCATTATATTATTCATTGTTTCGTACATTAAATAATACTTTTGTAAACTAGTAATACTAACTGTAAATTAGTAAATTAGTAATAACATTAGTAATACTGTTGGAAATTATTTTATTTATATTGTTTCAACCTAAGTAAATCGATCTTTTTTTATGAATAATAATTTTGATTATACTATTAGCATGTTTATTAAGTACTTGTTCGGTATCCGAGCACTGATCGTATGGATATATATTGAATTTTTTCCAAGTTTTATTTTAATGTTTTGGACGTCAGAAAATATATGAAATAAACATACTCTAGGATGGATCTAACATAACTTGTATATAGAATGAATATAGGGAATCTAGAGGAGAACCTGACCAAAAAACTCTTAAAAATTTAATAATATTCATAGTTCTATGTGCTCTTTTTCGAACATCTACTATCTGATTTTTAAATGTAAGTTTACGATCATAAATTACACCTAAAAATGGAATTTTGCCACTTGATTTTACTGTTACGTACGCATTGGGATTTCTAGCAATTTTGGACGTTGATTTTTTTCTGATAAAATGCAAGAATTCTTTTTTTCCACTTACAATTCTAAACCCAAGGTATAGAAGTTCTTAAAATATCATAAATGTATAAATGGTATAACAATCAAATAAGCTATTTATATAGAATGGAAAAATAAACTGGTTTTAAAATGCTAAAAATCTTTGGATTGTTAATAAATAAAAATTGAATTACTTTTTTTTTTAAATTGACATGATGATTATTTATCAGGATGAGATGATGAATTTTCATACTTAAGATTTTAATTTTCAATAATTTTTATATTATAAGATAATGTAAAAGTTATTTAAAATTGATATTATATAATAACTTTGATATTTATAAGATCATTGTGCTAAGCATAGCAATAAATTATTCCACGCGTTACATTGACAATCAACGAGAGATACTTATAAATTGTGAATAGAATAACAGGTTTTCGATAAATTTCAATTACAAAATGCATTTAATAACTCAAGTTAAATATGCATTAATGCTTCCTTTTTAACTTATCAATCGAAGCGCAACTAACTTTTATTTCACTCGAAACTTTTCACGCGCGTGCAGCATGCACGTATCGGAATCGCGTTTCCGCGCGTCGAATCGAGCCGCCGAGCGCGTTTTTAAATCCAGCCGGCAATCAGCGGGCCATCGTCGGTTTTCGCCAGAGCAGTTTCATTTTCTATAAGCGCCGGAGCAGCGCGTCGCGTCCCGCTCGAACGCTCAACAGGCCAATTGGAATTTCCGACGAGTGCGACGGACGGCGCGGTGCAGCGGTGCGCGCGCACTTCGTCGATAATGCGTCCCCGCCGCCTCGGTCGCGCGGCGACAAAAAACCGCCTCCCCCGCGCGCCCGCGCGTCCGAACGGTCGGTCATAATTTTCGCGGACGTTTAATCAACCCGCACCGCGTGCACACCGGTCCGCGCGTATGCGGCGGTGCGGGAGGGGGCCGTAACTCATAGCGCGCGGCGCGATCGCCTCCGTTCTGATGGCCGAGGCTCGGAGCCGCTGTCGGGCGAATCCGAGGGCCGAGCGCGGGAAATGCCGCTGTGCGCCGGGCGCACCGGGTCGCCGAACCGCGTCGTCGCCGGTCGGTCGGTCGGCGACGGGGGCGCGGGGCCCCGCTCCCGCGCAATTACTCCCCTGTCCGCGGCGATGTGTATTATGCGTCCGGATCCGTGCGCGGGACGGGGGGGGGGTGAGTAGGCCGTGGGAGGATGATATAATTTCGGGAGCGCGAGCCGTACGGCCGAGTACCCCTTTTTACCCTGGCATTAGTCGCGCGTTATTGACGAAAGTCGTTCGGCAGCGCGCCGAATAATTGCGCGTTTGCCGATGCGTGAAAAAATCAAGTCTCGGTGCCGCGTACTTGTTTTTTTTTATTTATAGCTTTATTAAAGCCTTTGTCCGGCATAATCTAGCTAACATTATAAATCTATTACATATCTGTTACAAATCTGTATCGTATTCCTACAAGTACTTGTATAATTTTGCATATACCTTACAGAGTTTCGAATTCGAATATATACATTATTGTTACAGTTTCATTTTTCAATTTACAATTTTTTATATAGTCATGTTACATTCTTTTAGAAATATAGTGATGGACTTACACATTTTTATAATTGGTGAGGCAATAATAGTTTCGATATGAAAGGGTGATTTTATTTTATTTTTATCTAGATTTTCTATTATTTTTTATCGTTGACTACTGTAGAGACAGCTGCGTGCATTTATAATCTATTTTGGTCGAAGATTTTAAATCGAACGTTCTTTACTCGTATGTTAAGATCGGACTGTTTAGACCGACTTTTTACTCAGGAACTTAACTTAACTTAACATGACATTGAAAATAAAGATTTAAGGTTTATTAAAAATAATAAAAAAGTATACTGTTTTGTTTTTCTTACTTTTAATTCAATAAAACAAGAACTACTTAAATCTTAAATAGCATTTTACTAGAGTATTAATATGTGATTTTCAATGAATTAATTCTTGCTTTTGAATACATTTAGAGTTTAAGATCGTTAATATATTTAAATTGTTAATAACGTAAGTAACTTTTTAAAAAATATACATTTTGTCTAACAGTGTGAGAGATCAGCTTTTTTCAATATTCATCGGTGTAAGAAAAATACTAACTTATTTGAATTAATAAGGGATTTTATTTGAACTAATTTTAGTTATTTTAGATATCTAAATATATCATACCAAGCATTTGATTATGTAGATATTAACTTTTTTAACGATACATATATAGAATAAAGGTGAATAAATTACATAAAACATATAACATATGGTTGGCATAACTTACTTTCAAGTCTTGTACTGAAATTAATTAGAATGCAACTAGAAAACGTCATTAAGTTTTAACATGTTTAATCACTGATTCCAAATGCGTTCAAAAAATGTTTCCGATAGTTGAACAACAATATGTGAGATAACCGACGTGATAATGCTTCAAGTAAAACAAGAATGCTTTTACTCATTTTATTTTTTTGATTTTACTCGGTTTCATTTCTTATGCTATTATTATTTTTCCAAGTCAAAGTCGTTTGTTTTTTCATTCGTTCCAATCCGATTGCTCGCTTTCAAGCTTTAATAATATTTTTTTTCTATTATCTTTTGTAATAATTCTGTTATTAGTATATACAGTGATATAGTCATATGACTATATAGTACTTTATAATAGTTAAAAAGTTTAAAAAACTTACTTTCAGGAGGAAGAAACAATTTTGTCGGGAATCATATGTCTAATAATACTTTTACGAAAGATATTGGCTTGCAAGGAAGCGACCATCAGTTTATACGCGAAGTGAAAACTACGATCAAGTAACAAAGACATGGTTCCCTACTCTTCGACACAGGAACTTTTAAAGGTTTTCGAATGTATTATTACAAATCCTAATTAAATTGATGGATAAATTTATTTATCCGAGGATTCATCGTCGGTAAAAAAATCGGATCAAATTAGACCAAAATGTATTTTGAAATCACTGCTTAATATTCAATGATATTACAGATAGAAATGCGCATCAGACTAATTCTAGAGTCTTACAATATAATCTCACATATCTATGAAAACCGTAATTTTTTCACCGAAGATCAAAATATCTTGAAATTTGCAGCTCTGCTGATATAATTATATTAATATACCAACGTTTAACAATATTTATGAGACTTTTGGAAACAAGTAGCTCACTTTCCTCTTATTCTATTAAAACAGTAAGCGCCTTTCCGTCGACTGGAAAGTGAATAATAAAGAGAGGCGATGTCGACTGCTCCCCTAAAGAAAACCTCGAGTATAGGTATTTTATTAAAGCGCTTATTCCGCGCAGTCTCTAGTCACCCATAAAACACAAAGAGCCAAGGCAGTCCTATACGGCTCGGAATACTGGAATCCGTTCAATATTAACCGCGTCCTCCTCTCTGCTTGTTTCAGAAGACCCCTCGAAGTGCCGAAGCGGCCAAATGAAGTCGACCGAGGACGGGCGCGACTGAACGGACAGCCGCTGGCCCCGCGCGCTTCCGCGCCGGTAACATGAGGCTCTGAGACGCCACATGCCCGTGACGAAGGAGAGCAAGCCAGGCGAAATTAACCGGTGATACCGCGAGTGCTTCGTCGGGGGAAGGAACAGGGGAGGAGGCCAGTGCCAGAGCGAAAGCCACCAGCGCGACCATGTACAAGATCCTGCGCCGGGGCTCGAGTCGCATGCTCCTGCTGTTCGCGGTCCTCGTCTCGCTGCTGCTCTGCCTCTACTACGTGAGCCAGTCGCAGCAGGGACCGAGCGCGGCCGCCGGGCCCGCGGCCGCGGGCATCGTCGCCGAGGGGGCCGGGTTCGAGCACGTGCTCACGTCCGTCGTGCCGGACTACAGCGAGCCGCCCGACGCCCAGGTGTCCAGCGAAACATGCCCGACGATCGTGGTGAGGGAAGCCGAGATCAACGCCCAAGAGCAGTTCGCCAAGTTTGACTTTGAGGTAAGGCGGCAGCGCACGCGGCTCTTCCGATACTTTCAGAACTCAGATTTACCAATAATACTCTCATTCTTTTTTCGCAACTAATAAACAATTATTTATCATTAGTTATTTAATTCCTTGAAGTTTATTTCATTATCTAATTGTGTAATACTAAAAACATAAAATGCATTTACTAATATAATATAGAATTTCACAAAGTCATGCAGGCAAAGGATCTTGTAAAGGATAACAAATTTCGAACATGATCACATCTTCTATCAAAAGTATCAAAAACTTTTAAAATCTATATTTTAATACCAAATTATAAAGTTGATTTGTCTAAAATTTTTTCACTCTAATAAAACTATTATCTAATGAATTAAACAAATAACTAACTAAAAAGGAACTATTTCTTTATTCTGGGATATTCAATATAAAATCTCCAGAATCTAACGATAATTATTAATAGCAAAACAAACATTTCGATATCTTTAATCAAAAAACGATTTCAAAATGAATTAGCCATATAGATTTTAGTGTAATTAACACTAATGTATTTTTAAATACATTTAAATCGGCACATTTGATCAACCAAGAGATTAAACCCTGAAAATTATGAGTATGGCTAAATAAACTGGCAGTAACACCGTATTCAAAACTGCTGAGACTGCATTTTACCATTGCCTAAAACGACTTCTAGCCTCCCTCGACAATCCCATAAAATAAATTGTTTCCGTTTAATCCTCTCACGCTTCCGAACGCTTTAATCCTTAATCACTTGCAATTAAAGTAGACAACAATTTTTCATTGCTTGCATTTAAATATTTCATTATTCATTCTGATATATTCCACGTTTCAAGCTCCATTTTCGATATTACAGATTTATATAGTAAATCCGTTACGAACTATTATATGGACTTTAGTATTTAAATATTTAATATACAAATATAGTTATGTAATGGCATAATAATAACATTTATGTTATAAATTCCAAATATTTTTAGATTGTAGATGATCAGAAAAAACTAATAAATATCAGTAATAATAAATTTAAATGCAGTCTAAATAGAATATTTTTATGATACCTGATATTCTATATAAAATATAATTGTTACAATATTTTTACTCTAATATATGTTTTGAACTAGAATATAAATTTAAATTTTTAATTTTCGTATTTTATTTGTATTAAGGGAATACGACCATTCTTATATTAGAAAATAAAAAAGTATTTGAAATATGTTATAACTATTATATATAAAACTTATTTTTTATTTTATTTTTTTTTATTTTTTTTTTATGTTATTTAAAGTCGCTCTATTTATGCTTCCAAATATTGGTGCTAATTAGCGACGGAGATTTACGATGTGTTTGTAAACAAAGCACATGTAAATTATTACAGCGGTGCTTGTGTCAATCGGCCGAGACCGTGACTTGAACTCGAATAACCAAGTTACTAGTCTATCGCTCTAGCGATCGAGCCATCGTAGGCCTCATATAAAACTTATATTTTTTTTTTACAATAAGTAGACATTATTAACTATAATTTGAGATAATATGAAGCTATAATAAAAAGTCAGTACAGAATACAAATCCACTGAACATAAGATTGCAAGAAAAACAATGGATCAAATGATCTTGGAATAGAAATTGAACAAAGGATCAGTGAATTTGGATGCTGTACATATATTTTCTATTATAGCTTCAAATTTGAATTTAAGTACATCAGAACCGGTCAGAAACCTCTCAAATTATTAGTAATAGTATCTACTTATTTTATAAGTTTTATATATGCCTTTTTATTTTGTAATTTGAAAAATGATGTGTATCATTAATTATGCATGGACATTACGATAGCCTTAGTTATTCAAATTGTTGGAGTTTAATTTTAATAGGCTTACTGCACTAAATTTGAATTATAGTAGTCGATGCATAATAATTATTCTTAATCGATTAAGCGTAATGCCTAGCGTACAAGGGTGTTAGGGTTTTGGAGGTTATGTTCAATGTAGTTGACCAATTTCAAGTACGGTACTAAATCTTCCTCGATATCCCTACCAAATATATCTAATTTATCCTTCTGTAAAATCAAGATCTAGTTCAAGCAGGAATATTATACCAATTACTGAGAAGCATGAATTTAGAACAATTGTGGGATATTTCAACAGAATATATCAGTTGCGTAACATTATTTAAGTGTAATTTAACTGTTGTGAGAATTTATTTAAAATCGATCTGCTTATGAAGTACTATAGGCAATTATTTAGATACATAGTGAATAGAATTTATTCTATTAATTAATAAAGATGTTTATTTTCAGATTGCCTGATTTAGACATATTACAAGAAAAATTCAGCACTTTAGTATTTTCTATTCGAGCCTCAAATTGCTAACACAGTAGTTAAAGTATATAATTTAGGTAATGTTATGAAAATATAAAATTTTTCTAGTTATTTCTACTTATGCAGTTCTTCAATTTTGATTTTGATCGTCGATATTAATATTAATTAAAGTCTGTTGTCATGCAAGTAAGTTTCTTCAATGAAGCTATAAAGAGAAACTGGACTTGTGATCAAAGTGTTAGATTCTCACAGTGACCATTGGACAAATTCTAGGCTCCGCGGAGTTCGCTCTGTCTTCACAGCACCTTTTGATCCCTGCTACTATTCTTATATGGCTTGCCAACGCTAATATATTCATCTTTAGATAATTTTTAGATTGAACAAAATTTCCTTCGGCTTCCTTCGTTGCAGTAGTCGAAGCCTTTGGATAAGCAGCGATCTCATTATGCCGACGATATGACAGCTTCATCACAAACTATGGAAGAAAAGTGAATAGTTCCCAGTAGCAAATTTCAACGCAGCAAGGAACGCTTACTTTAATAAGCCATCTTCCGCTATTGTGGCACCCGAAGGCATGAAATAATTCACTTGTAACCCCCTCCTCGTCATAGCCCAGTCTTTAAAATTCTCCTTATTAAAATAAAATATGTACAAAGGGTAGGCGTTGAGCTCCTGTGTATATTTTTTTAAAAAACTACAAACTAAGAGTAAGAATTGTGTAGTCAATAAGAAAATTATTATAAGTAATTCAATCTCCAGAACGGATTTTGGTTTACTAATCTTATAAATTATCCTGCTGTAAATCTCTATAGTTATGCTACATCAAAATTCTTCACTCTGCCGAGATGCATTGCTAATTTATTTAAAAACATTTCCTTTTTGAACATTTGGTTCATGATATCGACAATCTCCTCTCTATGGGTGGAAGGATATATTATCATCTTCGTTGAAAATTGCGTCCCAATGAGGCTATTCCCTTGTCTTCTTCTATCGAATTATTTAACATCGAAAGCAGTCGAAAGACCTCTGTATTACAGTTCTCAATATTCTAGTCCTTTAATAATACTGTCACTTTTTCTCTCTTTTCTCCTCTAATAATGACTCAGTTATCAATACATGCGATTTCAAAACCAAGCTGTCTGTTCGTGGCTGAAAAACAGTTAATGAAAGTGGTCTCCCATTTTTTTACTTGGTCAACCATCTTTCATTATCGAATCTTTTTTATAGTTATTTCTTGTTTCCAATTAATAATATCAATATTTTTGCAATAATTTTCACTGTGACGTCAATTGTTGCAATCATAATTTACGTTCAACTTTAATATTACATGTACGACTATGCGTGTTTCTAGACACCTTCCTGTGCTTTTAGAATCTCTTTCAAAAAATTATATTTTATTTTAGTCTTCAAAATCAACTCGCTCGTTTTCCTATATAACGTTGAATTCTCACTCTGATCTTTCTAAAAGATATTTCAGATAGCGGTCCAGCATGGAGTTATTAGCAAGACTCTACTCTCATCTTCATGCAATAAGTTCCCATAGTGTCATGATAGAAACCCTCTATTACGATATTATACTCTTTAGAATTAAAAAGAAGGCTAGAAAAGGGTGTAACATAATTTTTTTTTTTAATTTTTAATGCAAAATAATTTTTTAGTCACCACCTTTTTGATAAATTCAGATTACATCCACATTGGATTCTGGATAGAAGCAATTTACTCTACTTCGTGCCTATATTTTAGCTTACAGAAAAAATCTAACGCATTGAAGCCAAATGGCTAATTCCCAAGCGAGAAGAGCTCCCGAAGGCAACGCGAAGCGCAAAGCGAAACCCAAAGTCGTGGCGCTGCTCTCAACCACTAACAAGAGCGATGATCCTCGAAGCCTCAAAGCCATGAAGCGCCTGGGTCTCGTTCAATCTCTCGCGACCTTTTCGGCGTGGTTCTCATAAAACGGAATTCCTAATTCCCGTCGTCATGGACAAAGCTAATGCATTACCATGGGCGTCGGTATGAGAGCGGGAGAGGGGGCAGGACCCTCATCGCGACCGAATTATCCATCACGAGGAGGAGATTCCTTCCTCCAGGCTCTCGCTTGCTCATTCGCTCGCTCACTTTTTTATCCGCCCGTCTCCTTTTCTCTACTTTCCTTCCCTTCTTTCTCCCCGGCAGGCTCTCGGAGCCTTCAAGCTTTTTCTCGGACGGCTGGATTATTCCGCTTTGCGGAAGCGATTAAAGGTTGGCTCTGTGTAGCTATACTCAGTGGCGCTCTACTCTCTTCTTCGTTCCCGACGCGTCGGGGGCCATGCTTTCTTCTTGAATCCACCTCTACGTCAGCCGCTTTTTTCGCCTCTTACTTTTGCTCTTCTACTTCTTTTCGTTTCTTTCTTTTTGACCCTCTATCTCTTTCTCCACTACGCCTGCCTATTTCCGATTTTCTTATCCTTTTCAGTCCCAGGTTCTTATCAACGGACCCCTTGCATTATAAGTCTTTCCCGTGCTCGTGCCATACTCACAAAAATTTGCTTTTTCTCGACTGACCTCGCCCTTACCTCCTGTATATTCATTTCTTTTTGCTTCTGTTGTCTACATGTACTTTCTTTGTTTTCTTCGCTCATTGTAGTTTTAATTTTATTTTTAATATATTCTCTTACTCCTTCTTTACTCTTTTTCGATTCTTTAGGAAAGATTCAGTATATCGATACAAAAATTAGATAAGAATGAATACGATATTATTGCATGATATTTTCTGAATCTCTTTTTTAGAAAGATTTATTAAACTTTTTAGAAGTATAAATGAATATGAAAAAATAAATTTATGTTTCATTAAAGGATTTTATTAAAAAATTAAAGAAGTTTTTCTTAGATTACAGATATTTGTAGATGAGTTATAAATAAATCTATATATCCAAAATGCTGTTACGATGTTATGTTACACAAAGATGTTGACCTCTTTATAATAACAAATAAATAAGACTTTAAGTTCAAATAACCTATTTGACACGTTAAGTCATATATTACTTGGCTGACTATTTTTAGTATAAAATTTACAATTGACTAATGATTAAAAGGAACCGAGAAAGTAAAATTATTAAAATATATAATATACCCATTGCACCATTGAGAGTGTAAAAGCATAAAATAATTTTAATAAATAAATATTTATGTGTGTTTCCATTAAATATCGTCATATTAAGAATATCCGTTTTTAAATTTAAGTATTAGTTAATGATTACCTTTTTTTATTTTCTGATTTTAGGCTGAATATAATGCTATAACAAAAATGATAATTTTTGTATTTCATTAGGAAGTAGTTCTTGTAAATTTAACTTTTTAATTTGTTAATTATTTTCATTTTAAAATTTGAAAGAGTTTAATCTCTTAATTACTTTTGATTTCAAGATGCTTCCAAGCTTTTGTTAAGCGTGCTTTTTAATTTTTCACATTTTAATAAAAATTTAAGCTGTCGAGAATTTTTTAATTTCTTTATAAACTTGTGAATTAGAGAGACACATTGATTTTTCTTAATGAAATTTTTTCAGTTATTTTCGTAAAATATTATGAACAAAACGTTACACAGAGAAAGTGTAACAATGAAATTGAATGAAAAAAAAACAACAAAGTAAATTTTTCTGCACTTTTAAAGTGGTTTAAAACATTATCTCTGCAATCGTACATTAATATATAATAATTATATTCATCAGTTAGGCTATTACAATAATTCTTTCACATTGCAATAAGACGAATAAATGCATGAAATAGTTATAAAGCTCTATAGAAAGTAAAAGTAAATTAAAAGCGAGAATGACTTATATTATATTATTCTATTTTCTCATTATCATTTTCTCGTGTCAAAAATTATCGAAGACTACATTTTCTGATGATTTTAAATCCGAATATACATGTATTGCCTTTTATATATATATAAATAAAATTTATTCTCTCTTTTCATTCGATACTTTTTCTTCAACGAGAGAAATCTTAAACTTGAATTAAATACTCAAAATGAAGTTCTTTTCTGAACGAGTAACATTGATACGGTCACATTTCCGTTTCATGCATTATCAGTTTCCTACCCGCTCCGCATCTTGATTCTATACAGTGAAAATGCATTCGCTCGCTCTTTGATCTTTTGCAAATGAAGAAAAAAAATGTACTCAGAATAACTTATATATATAGACAGAATGAAACCCTGACGAACGAGTCCGTCCCGCGGGATGAGAGGGAGCTCTGCTTCCCTCGCGAGACAATAGCCCCGCGGAAAGGGGCGGCGGAGGAACTGCGCGTAAAAGCAAAGCACACACAGCGACTGGCCGGAAATTATTATACAGCTTCGGGTTGGCCTGCGTCCAAGCGCGAGTGTCGCTTACGAGACGATTAGTCCCATCCGTCCGATTTGTCAAGTTTGCCCCCGGGTGAACGGCTTATCTCGCGATATAGAACGATACGCGTACGTGTATGCGCAGCGGGTGGCTTCTCGGGCAAGTACACCTGATGTCGGTCGCTTCTCTTTCTCGTGCGCGCGGCGGCCTCAACAAGGTGAACGACAGGCTGTGACTACTGTGAGAGCCGATCGGCGGGAGCCGGCGCGCGCTGCATTAAAGATCGACGTCAAAACCTTCGTCCAAAGCCGGTGATGGGATACAGCTAGAATTATCGAATGGCGCGATCCGGGATAACGAGCCCGCGGGAGTGGAGGGTGGCTTTTCGAGTATCGACATCTGATAAGCTTTCGGGGGCTTACGCGACCGGGCGCTCGAGTCCTCTTCTTATATGATTGGTTAAACGCGAATTCGTAGTGATTGCAGCGCACGATCCCCATAAATATGGACAAAGGAGCGAAGACTAGCGATTTTGCAATTTGTTCACTGCTATACATTCTGTGTAAAAATGTTTTTATTCTCAGCATGCGTAATGTATATAGTATTTTATTCACAAATATAGTAACATATTTAAAACAATATTTACAAACAATAACATTAATAAATTATATTTGTTTTAGATTTATTGCGAAGTAAATTTTATAATGCAAGGGGTGGTTTCTTCTGACAAAATGTTTGTCCCTTAATAGATAGTATTATCAAATCATTAGAAATAAAATGGAATGCTCGGACATAATTTAAAACGATGGCAATCATGGCAATCGTTAGAAAAAAAATTGTACAAAATATTCTCTTGATATTTGAATTTGCAATATAGTAAGAAAGCTTTTCAAATAATTTAAAGGCATTTTAAATAAATTCGAGATAAATTTTAAATCCCGTGAAGTCAGTTTAATTTGTTACGATATCCTGACCAAATTTTGAGCTTGACTGTTCATACGAATACGCTTACCGTACTGATGAAAGTATAAAAATGATTTTATAAATTAGTTGATACATCTCACTGTTTACATTTGGAATTTAATTGAGTTATAGAAGTGTTGCGAAGAACGAATATCGGTGAACTTGTACACCGCTTGAATAAGTAGGTTTATTGTTTCAACTATATACAGAGAGAATTATTCTTGCAATACAAGATAAATCCTTTATTGGGCAATAAAAAGAACTTATTTTTATTATAACGCCCGCGGTTTTATGCAGCGCGCCCTGAACAACTTTTATCGCTGGCTATAGTCTCACGGCCGTATCGCGATTATATTATTAAAGCGCACACGACTGCGACGCGGAGAAATTTCTAAACGAACGCTTCGGGCAGTGCGTGTACACGGAACTCCGCGCGACGCGCTTAAGCTTTTAATAGGTTGACTCGTCTGATGAAGAAATAACACTTCCATCCGTGTAATGAGAAATATATGTATATATAAATGTGTGTATGTGCGTGTGCGTACATAGGCGGATTCGAAGAAGAGAGGCACAGGATGCTGGATTATCTACGCGTTATAGCACTCGAATAAGTTTGTGCACTGGATATAATAGGGCGCAGGAAAGTAGAGCGTTTTAATTGGCTTTACGTTCATCCGCGTCTAAAATGGAATGTAAATTCTGTACTTTCCTCGCTAAATGAAAATAATTCTCCTTTGTCCTTGAGTGCACGGATTGCGAATAAAAAATTTAACGCACATCATGTAGTTTCGTCCGATTCCGTATAGTGCTGCGGCCAGTCCATGTGCCGCATAAATAATATAGATCCACAAGGAAGCAAGGATTTCAAACGACAATCCCTATTTCGCACGTGCCTCTCCAATGCGTCAAAAAATTATTATGATTATGTACGAAGAATTATGAGTTACATGTTTATCGAGTATATTATTATCTCCGTTATGGGCAAACTAATGTGAACAGGAGAAAATGACTCAGCAATCGTTAATTAATAATCGTTATCTTTATAGCACATTCAATATATGGGATATTCAATAATGCAAGTATTGAGCAAACGAAATTATCCTCCTCTGGTAGGTATAGAATATCTGGAGGCGTATACATATATATAGAACAAATAAAGGGTACACTCGTGCCCGCGCGAAGTAACGAGTATAATTTATCGTACATGAGCGGAGCATCGATTTTCGAGTTTGTTGCGGCAGCCACTCGCGAGAGGCAGGGGGCAGACGGGGCGAATAAATTTAAAAATGCCGAAGCCAACGAATTCTGGGAGTCCCAAAACACCGACAATTCCCAAGGAATCAATAGACATGGAGGGACAGGAATGGGGGACGAATAGAGCCCTTTTGCCCCTTCCCTCATCTCCCTTGTGCGGCGACGGCCCAAAATTGCATAATATATAAGCGCGTCGCAGTCGAGGCGGCTGCTGCACCGCCGCCAGCTCCGGAAAACTTGGCCGACGTCCGAGGTACTGGCGGCAGCGCGCCGCGGCGCGGGCGGCTGGGAGAAATTGCCAACACCCGTGCGAATAATTATGTCATTCATCACGCGGGAAGGCGGGAGGGGGCGGGGGTTGCGTGGCAGCGCATCACCCAAGACTCGGCCCGATAAATCGAGCTATTCATTGCCGCGCGTGTTCTCTCCTTTCTCCGAAGGAGATATGCCGGAGAGAGAGAGAGAGAAAGAGAGAGAGAGAGCATCGATCGGCCGGGGAATTTTCGAGCCAGCGGGTTAACCTCGCTATTCCCGATCTCCGCGCGCCGTCTCGCCCGTCCACCCCGATGTAAATGTACCGAGTTGCACCGAGCGCAAGCGGAATGCTTAATTTATGATAATATGACCAGCGAATTTGTCTTTTATCATGCACACGTGATCGAACTCTTTTGATCACTTAAGGATGTATTTGGAGAATTCGATAAATTCCGAAAATTCTATCGATTCTAAAACTTCTTTATTAATTCTTGTATATAACTAAATAAATCTTTTAACGTCTAATCTTTAACGAAAACTCAAATAAAAAATCTCTATATTTATTACTTGATATCATTTTACTTTTAAAAATTCCACAATTAATTGACGTTCTAAAAAAATAGAATGTATTTTCAAACTTGTTTCAAAATCCTTATTTAATAGAATCATATAAAATAAACACAAAGGCTTTAAATGTAAATAATTCATAACGGAATATTTCGTTTTTATTATTACCTACTTACTTTATTGAATTTATTCGACTATTATAAAAAACAGTAATGATTCAGCTTTCTTTTCGTTCTTCTTTACAGAATAATGAAATAGTTTTTTAATTTTTGTTCGCTTCTCGATAAACATAATTTCTATTAAAAGCAAGCCTATGAATAACTAGTTTTTTAAGTTCTATTGAATAAAAATACTGATATACGTTTCAAGGGTGAACTCATTTTCATAGTGATCAAATATTCAACGAACCGGCTAACGGATTGACGTCGATTCCTTCGTTTCCTTCGATTCGGACAATCCTGATTAGATCATGAGCTTAAACTAGCAAAAGCAGCTTTATAACTTAGAAGAAATTTAATTTTGCTATGGAGTACTAAAACTAATTTTGGAGATATTTTCTTCATTTGATGTAATCATGCATATTCTCGTTGAAGTTGTTTTGGAATTGTGTTATAATTTTGTCAAAAACTTAAGAATGCTAACACTTAAAAGCTCTGTTTTAATTTACTCGCCGACGCAAATCAATATTAAAATGTTCAGTAGTGAACCTCTCAATCTGAAATAATTATAAAACACATATCTATCATCACTAATTTATGTTTAGAATGACGAATTATAAATGATACTGAATTTAAAAAATTATTTTGAAATAATGTCAATAATGTTATAATAAATATTTAAGAGTTTGAAGAGCAGCTGCGCGATTACAAACTATAAATTTTGATGTTTTATATATTAAAATACTAAAATTAAACTGATTGAAGATACCATTACACTAATTCGAATTGATGATCCTTTCAGTGTAGTTGTCATTGTCCATATGACTGTCGAATAAATCATTATGGCATATTCTTCGAAATTGCTTCATGTTCTTTATCTTAATTCTTCAGTCATTCTTAGATAATTGACCTCAGCAATGGAATGATAATGAGACCATTCCATTCGTTTTATTTATTTATATACTCATACAATTCCTCCTAAACCATACATCCTAGATATACAATCTAAAATTTCACAAAGCACAAGTGCAGGAATCTTAAATTTCACCTCACTGAATCTCATAATTTACACGTCCATAACCTTCAAATACACGCACTACCAGATTTCAAATGTTTATTTTCCTTCGATTTTTTTTTGTAAATGCAGAAAAATCCCAATGTTTTAAAGACAAACTCTCCACGGATATTAATTTAGTATCTTAATAAAAATTCATGAAATGTGCAGTTCTCTAACGCAAATTGTGATTGGATTTTATGGTCTTGAATTCAAATAAAATTATACAAAGTGTATATACTACACATTTGATTAGGATGCACTTTCCAAAATTGGAATAGTTTTCTTATTAAAATATTATTATTTATTATGCCACTCGAACGAAAAGTCTACGTTTCTGGTTGGTTTTTACACATTGGCGATGCTCAAGCCACCTGCACACATGAACAATATGAGCATCGACACCCGCTCCTGTTGCGTACATCTCGGTTGGAGGGTCGACAAGCGAGCCTGTGTAGCAATTTCGATCGCGGCGTCCGCGCTCTCGTAACGCCCACGAGCTTCCAAATTACGCGTCGCGAGGACTCGCATCGCGCTCCTGGGAGTTGGCTCGTTTCGGGCTGGCGAATTCGCGCGCACGCCTCTCAACCGGGAAAACGACGAGCTGTATCGTTGGCGGTTGCGGGGAGCCGAGTATATGCGCGATATAAGCGCTGCTGCTGAGCGCTTCGCTCTGGAAAATCCAAGGAAGCTGTACCGGGAAACACGATAAACGCGGATTACCCGACGTCTTCCTCTAACCTCCTCCTCCTATCTTCTCTTCAGCCTCCTCAGCTGCCTCGTCTCTCTCACTCTCTTCTTCTCTTCCCACTCCTTTTCCCGACCCGCCGATCTTTTCCTACACCCCCCCCCCGCTTCGGTGTATACGCCTGGACGCTCTTTTTCTTCCTCTTTTTAGAGGAGCTGTATCGATCGTTCGCTGGCATTATCTCCGTGGATGAGAAAATGAAGGATATAGAAGAGGATCTAATAAAGAGGGAATGATGATTTTACGTTTACGAGTATGAAACGGATCGGCATTTTTGCGATCGAATGGGAAGCACCCCCTTCCCATCTACTACACTTTCGATATACTGGCATTATGCCGGAGAAATACTTATTGCTCCCGAGCTTTTGCAGCTGCTACCGACCCTCGAATCGTTCGATTGTATAGGTTCTGCCGTACACTCGGCCCCCTATATTAATGTGCAGGTCGCACAGTAAACTTTTTATTGGAATAAACGGAAGCGACGTCGATATAGATTTTGAAATACTTCTGACGATTGTTTGATAATAAGTACATTTTTTTATAAATTAAACTTTTTAGTTCTCGTCGCTATTCTATAATAGAAGAAAGCCTGCAGGTCCCTTTATAAGGAACGTTTCGCCCTTAAACTCGTCCGCGGCTTTCATCTGGAACATAGATTAGATTGAAAAAAGGATTGGGACGTGCTTGATAAGAGAGGAGTTGCAAACGATTTTCCATAATGCGTCGACGCAAGGAAGAAGAAAGAAACTTTTTAACTTGGCTCCAATCGATTATCGATAAGTTATAGAATACAATATGGAATAAAGAATTTCCAGATAGCTCTCCTCGTTCTTATATCTAGGTGTTGCCTCGCGGAAAGTGAAATTCAATTACTCTGCTTAAATGCATCAAGAATGTGCGCGTTTAGTCTCTAATGTTAATATACACATTTCCAAGCGAAATGGGCGTTCTCTATTTTCAAACAGGGCGGTAGCACTTTATTACTTATAAGTTTACTCATTTTCATATACTACTAGTGCAGTTAATTTTTGCCAATTCAGTAATTACTTCCGACTGGTTTTAAGACAATAAGTCTTCGTTCAGTATAAGTCGATAATGATTGAAGATATTTTCAAGAATACCACGTGTTGTATATCAAGGCTGTGGAGTGCTATAACGTGTTTGAAGGACTAGACTGTTTAATGTCTTAATTAAAACACGATAATTATCTGAAGAGAGGGCGAGAATAATTTTATCTTTCAACCCGTAAATTCGTAAAGTAGAATAAGGTAAAAAGAAATTTGATTATATGATGAATGAAATATGGTTAAAAAATTAGAAAGGATGAAAGTTGAACGCTACTGATTAAAAATAATATTCTCTTTTATGTGAATTGTAATTTTAATTATTGATCATCCGGAACCAAGTGCACAATTATTGCTTTCTTATTAATATGATGTTTAGAGTAATAGATTAAATATTAAATTGAATATTGAATTTACTCATTTACATCTTAACAATATATGACCTATGAAATTGCACCGCGTGTCTCTATTATCAGAAAGCTAAACGTTTTTACAAACTAATCTATAAAAACTCTTAATTATGGATTTTGTATAATATTATCAAATAGTATTCCAAGAATCTAGTAATAATAAATAATACAAAAAAAACAAAAATTTAATTAATTTGTTAATATATTGCTTGATTATTAAAAAAAATTTTACTATAAAAAATTACCATATATCAAGAAAATTATTCATATATATGATTCATTAAAATATTTTTATTTAATCATTTGTAATTTATAAAGGGGTTGATTCAATTCACAAAATTATTTAATAACCTTTAATAATTTAATATTTAAAATGCTTGGAATGAAAAAGATTTAGTTCCATAATGAGAAAATTTAATCTAAACTTTCATCAGTCTTATAAAATGTATCAGTATATCCTAACCAATATATTGATATTTACACAGTAAATATCAATATATTTTAAAATTCATAGGGTATACAAATACAAAAATGAGTACGTCATCAACAGCATATCGAAGCGAATATATTTTGCCGCAACCGTTTCTCTCAAATGGAACAAATGAATAATTATACTTATTTAAAATTCGTTTTCATTAATTTGAGACGAAAACAAGTCAAACAGTTTTATAAGGACATTCTGTCCATAAACTCTAATCGTATGTCTAAAATTTATTACAGAATTCACAAGAAACAATTGACATAAAACCATTTAATTCATTATAATATTTTAGATAATTAATTTGCAAGTTTTAAATAACTCTCAATTTAATAAAACCGTAATTAAAAATTTGCATTGTCGGTTTAAGGGTACGTGATAAGTCGGTGATAATTTTTTAGCTTTTTATAGAAATCATGTGGTACGATGGTTTTCTTGTACGATATATCTGTAAAAAATGAGCATTGTTAGAAGAAATTTTTCTCATTTATTATTATCATTATGCAAATTTCATGTCTGTATTCGCGAAGAGATGTCAATAATGTATACGTATATACATATATATATAGTTTACAGTATTCTCTAAACATGTATTTATGAAAAGAACATTCTTTATAAGTGATAATATTACGCACTGAAAATAACGTCGGCATCGCCTGAATTAATAATCTTCATATGGTTATACGACAAATGGAGATTCTCAACTTGTGTTCGACGGTAAAACTGATTAAGAGTGAGACTATATTGGCATATGTGTAGTAATGGCAAAAACTTTTTCAAGCAGTTTTTCTATGCTTTCATATTTAAGTTAAAAAATTAATTAAAAGCAGGCATATATTCATTAATGGTTAAATGAAGTTAAGATGATCAATAAATTTCAATTTCACTTATAGGATTTGGAAGAGATTACATGTTCTTCTCATAAAGACTGCCGATTTGATTGGGAACAATTTGTAGAGCGAACAGTCTCTCTCTTCGCACACATCCGCCAATAGACATAATCAAATTATCTTATTAATTTATATATATATATATATATATATATATATATATATATATATATATATGTTGGCTCTGTACTAGCGTAACTATTAAACTCGTCCCGTAATTGTCCTTCACACTCTCGGGTGGAAGATCTCTCGAGCGGTCTCTGACCAAGTCGATGCAGGCCAATTATTCGCGCGCCGCTTGCCATTGGTTATTCATGATGGTGTACCTCGTCACCAGTAGATGCATATAAGAACCTCGGCGAGAACTCAGCAGCCAAAATAAATTCATTCGCCATATTGCGAGATCTACTCATGCACTCGTTCGCGTGTCTGTCAGCCGACCACCCGTGACATTTGTTAAATTATTTTATATATATATATATATATATATATATATATATATATATATATATATATGTATATTATAAGCAGCGCTGAAAACTCGGTCGAGGTATTATATGCAGAGAAGGGTGGCCCGAAGGTGGCGTGGTGTCGTTAGGTCTGTTTAGGGGGACATGTACAATGGGCTCGCGCCTACGGCGGCACTGCCGCCAGTGTACGTGTGGATTTCAAAAGGAAGGCGCTCTTTTTCTTTTTTTCCCGCCCCACCCCCTCTTGAATTCCTACCCATGGCTCTTGAGAAGCCTATTGAGGTGGGCACGTATGCGCAAAAAATATTATTCATGCCATGCCTTTGTTTCACATGGAGACTCGAGCCCGTTAGCACTGACCTCTCGGAAGTTCTTCTTTATTCACGTATGGCAGATCTCGCGTCGTTTCCCTGAGTATCCTTTAATTGATGCATGCGCGGCTTCAATTCGGGAGCGTGGACAAAGTTCTCTGTTTGAGACTGAAAGGCTTGCGCGCGGTCAACTTTCTTATTAAAATATACGTATTTCTTTGATCCACGGCATAGATGGTTAGACATTTGTGCACTTTTCAGTTTTTTTATTTACCCATCAATAGATATAAATGGAATTATAAGGAAGGAAACGTAGAAAATTGAAGTACAATCTGGGTTCTGACAATGTATATTCTTTTTAATCCAAATGTTAATCGTTACTTATAGTACAAAGTTTTTACAAAGATCGCTGTTCTATGACGATAATAAAAAGAAAATCTTCCTGTCCGTTTAAATTGAACATTATTTTAAAGCTCAAAAATTTGCTCTACGCACCTATCGTAAATTTAAAACTGTAAAATTTTTGATAATTCTCAAAATCTGAAATTCATCGTGCGTAAAAAAGTAATCCTTGAAACAGGCCAACGGTGACACAATTTTCCCCAAGCGTAAAATATTTATCGAAACTCCAGGGGGTTATCGAACTGCACCACCTACTTATTTATATTATTTTTTTACACACCACGGTTCTCGTAAATTTTTTATAACGCAGATTGTCGTTTTTTATGAGTGCGCTTTTCCAATACGGAAACGACCCACCAAAGATTTAGATATGTCGTCCTGAATCTTTGAAATTAACGAGGTGTATCCAAAATCCGGAACAGGCTTCCTGCACGCCTCTATGCCATGCTAAAACTTCCGCTCTCTTATCTATTATACTGATGACATGTTTCTAGAAAATCAAAAAATAAATTCATATATGGGTTAATTAAGAATTTTTTATTAAACTGCTGCTCCGATATACGCCTAAAAAACCGTTAATTTAGCTTGTCGTTAATTTCTGTTAAACAAAAAATTTCCCGCTCTACTGGTTCCCACGAACTATTGCGCGAATTTAATTTGCACGAAATTTAGCTTGTCATCGATAAAAAGTTTGAATCTAAATCTATGAAAATCCTTGACATATTCCGCATTGAAACATTTTCAAAAAATATTTCTATAAATTTTCAGGGTTCTCATAATTTATCAGTCATTATCATTTACGATCATTTTAATAAAATAACATACCATGCTCCTTTATGAGAAAATACTATGATCAATAACGTTATGAAGAAAATAACTCGCTACGCTCTGTTCCAAAATAAGTCAAAAATAGAAATGTATAAAAACTCGGTCGAGAACATAATTTACCTTTAACTAATCTATATAAGATCCTCGTGTTGAAAATTCAAAAAAAAATATTTTTATAATATCCTAGGGTTTAAAATATGTTAACTAAAAAAAATTATAACAGCCTGTGGTATAAATTGCAATTAAATATTCACTGATGATTTTGTTTTCATAAAATAATTTTTCGATCTATTGTTTTTCAGGAGACTACTATGACAATTATTTTCGCTCTACAATAACCGTTCTTACCATTCTTGAATTCTTAAAAATTTAGAAAGGAAAAAAGGAAGAATATGTTAAGAATCTGTTTCTCGGCTCAATAAGATCAAAAGTTGTCGTAAACAGAAAGAGTATGAAAAATGTATAGATATATCCAAAACATTGCATCATTCAGTCTGAAAGCAGTCAGAATTATCTTGCTCAATCTGGATAAAATTCGTCATCTAAATATCGGGGTCCTTCTGTTTTTTATTGACTATGTAAAAGTTGGAATTGAAAATTATAATAGAACTGTAATTCTAAAACTTATGCGATAATTCCTTTATAAAAGGATGAGGCGCTTTTCTAAAATAACTGTTTTATTTTATTATAATTTTATTATAAACTATTATCACGCAAAAGTATTAACTATTATCTTAGTGGCAAGTGTAATAAATATAACCTAATCGCTTCTCAGTTAAGCGAGTGGACTTTCTTAACGAATCAGCCAGTCCGAAATCGCAATAAGTTTAAAAAAAGCAGAAAAAACGAAAAAAAGAAGAAATAGCGCGTTATAGAAACGCCCGTCCTTGATTTTAAAGTCGAATGCACTTAATTCCCACTGCATACGGAGCCCTCGGTCGCGCTCCTATCTTTTCCCGTGTCTTCGCGGCGCGGGCGAAACTACGTTTTGCAATTTGCCTAAGCAAACCGCCCTGGAAATTCATATCCGTCCTCCTCCCTTCTGCCCTCCCTCTCCCTCTACCTATTACCCAGTCTTCGCGAATCTGCGCGCGCGTATCACCACCACCACCACTACCGCATCCATATCCATATATAAGTCCGCCGACCGTCCTTCTCTTTGTCTTCGGCGGTATAATTTCGCGGCTAACCTATACGGCCTCGTTCCCATCGGCGAAATGAGCCAAATACGAGAGGGCGCTGTTCTATCCATCTCCCTCTACCTTTTCCTCCACCCTCTCTCTGAGAGCAGCTGTATTATGAAGAGAGCCACGGATTTTTAAAGCTGACCCGGTGCTCCAACTCTTCCACTTTCCAGATCTTTTTTCTCAGGCATGATGCCGCGGCAAGTAGCATCCGTTCTCCGTTTTTTATACACGTACGCAATTGCGAAAAAATTCATTGCTTCCTTGATAAATGCGCATCGTAGTTGTGCTCTCTCTTCCTTCTCCCTCTTTTTATATGAGAATATCCTGCTTCATTACACGGTTTTCCCGAGGGTCGGTATAATTATTACAGCTCCTGTATACTATCCATGCGCGGCCCTGCCAAGACTTTTCGTGGATTTTAATTATGGGCGCGGCCAGAGGCGCAAATTTTTTTACGAAATCGCGAAATGCACTGTAATTTATGCGCTACATACGAGTCAGTTACTTTTTCTTTTAATTAACGCGCTTATTAGACAGAGAAAAATTTTTCGGCCCTTCGATAATAATTCTATTAAGTTTTTTAAGTTGGACTATTTTGAAAATCTTATAAGTTATATTTTTCGAATTCTTTAATATGTAGGGAAAAGTTTTTTAAGAATAGCTACAAAATATTATACTGTTATAACGAAATCAATGAGATTACCATTTTTTCTTGTAATATGAGTAGGTATATCTACTGCTTTAACAATATAGATAAGCAGATTAAAATTCAAATTTAATATTCACTTTTACGTTTTATGTCAGCCGTAAAGAGAGATTTCGTATTGCTCAAAGTGAAAATTACCATTTATTAACTACTTTTATTATGGAATTAATTTTCTGCTTCAGGTTTTATATTACTAAAACGCATTGCATGTTTATGAACAAGAATATTTTTGGTATTTTCTAATGAACCATCAGAAACTTCAGTTATTGTAGGTAACGATTAACAAATGTCTTTCTGTTGTTGATGTTTTTCAACAGCCAATCTTAACATATTTTCTTTGTATTCAACGTCATAAAATATTTTTAATATAAATGTAACTCTTTTAATTAAAATTAATTTTAATCTTATTTTCAATAAATATCCTATATACATTTAATTACAAGCCTTTTGGTCTATTCAAACTATATTCAAGCAACTGATCTTTTGAAAATACTAGAACTTAATTGCAAGAAATTTTTACAGTAACGATAAATAGCTTTAAAAGCTATCCTAGAATAAAAGATTCGAAGCGACTGTTCCAAGCGACGCCGCAGAACCGAACACTCCAGACCAAAGGCCGAAAAATCTTAATTAAGCGAGCAACACAGTTCTTTGACGAGATTACGAATAGATTGCTGGGGAAATTCGATGTATACGCTCGGTACCGCGCGAGCGCGGGCTCGCTCTCTCTCTCTCTCTCTCTCTCTCTCTCTCTCTCTCTCTCTCTCTCTCTGTTTTTGTGTGTGCGCGCATGCGTGCGTGTGTGTATATGTATGTGCGTATGTCATCTTTTCGTTCCGACGGCGAAACAAGAAAGTCGTTATGGCGAAATCCTCCGCCCGAAATCCCTTGAAGCGCGATCTCTTCTCCCTACCACCACGACCACCGAGGCCGCAGCGCGCATCAGCCGTGCCAGAGGCCTCCTTCCCGAGCTTTTTGCAGTAAAGCCGCCGTCGGCTGCATCACGGTTTCTCAATATATACAATAGCATCTATCTCCTCTGCCGTTGACGGCCTCCACTTTTCGCTCTTATCTTTCCTCCCCCTAAACCCTCTTTATTCTCTTCTATAGTCTATGCACTTTTTTATCGATATACTTGTAACATTGCTATTTTTTCTGAACTTATCGAGGATTTATTACATTAATCCTTATCAGATCAGTTGTTTTATTGAAATTTAAGATGGACTGTTATAGACATATATGCCATATTTGTGTTGCTATGAATATTTTCGCGTATGTTATTATACAGATTTACGTGAAAAAAAACTTTCGCGAATTTAACGAAACTCTTATACCTATGTCTCTCGATGTGGTAAAAGTGAATTGAGGTCTGCCACACTTGATTCAACATTAGTTAAAGGACAGATTTAATTTCATGTGAGATTCAAGGACATTTTAGGAACAAACAGAGAAAGGTTTTTAAACATTTCTGAATATTGATACACAGGTCTGGATTTTTAATGTTGCCCATAACTGTCGATGATGTTAATAAACAGTGATCTTCAAGCCCATATAACTGGCTTCCTATAATTCAGGATATATCAATTTCGATATTTTTTCATAATTCGAATCTTTACTCTTGCCACTAAATTTATTAATTCAATTTTATGACTGTTACTATTATTATATATTAGTTAAGGAAATTTTTCATTGAGGTTGTTACTTAGCTGAAATGTAATCATGCATTGTCGCGTTTCCATCAATTGTTTTGTCCTTATGGCTATATACTTTTGACACTTCGAGAGATGAATAACTTATATTACAAAGGTTAAATCTTCTTCATATTGAATTGTAAAAAAGGGGAAATATATATATAATATATATATAATAAATATGTATCTATATATAAAATAAAAAAGGTAAAAAATGGCTTTCTATCTCTCAAATCAACCAATCTCTCCTACAGAAAAGAAGTGATTGGTTGATTACTTTACACAAAACTATAGTTATTGTAAAAGTGAGATAAAAATATTCTCTACTATTTTTACCTCCTTCTTGCATTATGAAGAAATTGCTCTTCATTAGCTAACACGAGATGTTGCTTCTAGATCTATAGGATCTCAGATTTCAGGTTTCTATTAGATACCCAAAGTTGGGTATGATCATTCGTTTGAGTTGGCCTAGTATTAATACTTTAAGCGGACTACTTTGAATTGATGTTCGTGATTCAAAATGCCACCTTCTGCCCGCTGATGAAGCTGAATGTTAAAACCGTTACCTTAATTTATTGATGAAAGTAAAATGATTTTCAATAGAAAAACATAGCCTATGTTTTTTCCAAGATAATATAGAATTTATATGTCAAATTTCAGAACAATCGATTCAGTAGTCTTTTTGGTCATCGTGTACAAACAAAAACACGCTTTGTCTTTATAAATTAGTATATAATATGATATGATATGATATGATATGATTCAGATGTATTCATTGAATTTTTCTCGATTTCATTTCTAAATCATTCTGAATCTGACGTGATGAAGATTGACAGAAATATAATTTGACTCATCGAATCAAAAACATAGAAGCATACATATATAAATAGCGCGAATAAGAGTTCACTCTATTGGTATATTTTTTAACATCTGCGTCAGTCAATAAAAAGTGTTTTTCAATAGCACAAATTTCAAATAGATAAAATCGAATTCAAATTAACTCCATTTAATAAAATCTATGGCGTAACAGAATCAATAGTGATAAAATAAGACATTTTCGATTTTTGCACAACACTGCTCTAGCAAGCGAATCATTACCGACTTCCGTTAAATAGTAATCTCGTGGAAACCCCTCTGTTAATCTAGGATTACTCCTTTTGATAAAACGACGTACGCGCGACGCGTTCTAGTACCTTTTTCGAGCGTGAGCAGCCCGCACTCAACGATTCGCAGTTGACGAGGGTACGGCTTGCGCATATTCTCCGTCTCGATTATCCGAAAACAAATAGGCTGATTAAATTTCTTTTTCGAGCGCGCGTTTTTCGAGGAATGAAAATTTATTTTCCAGCAGACGCGTACGCGCCGCCGGCACACGCTTGTCGGCTCAATTCTTGGTTTCGCCCGCCCCCAACCCATCGCCCTAGTACGTCTCTCTATCCGCTTTTTCGGCCTCATAATTCCGGAGAAGCGCTGTTTCCAACCCCCTTCGCCACGCTGCTTCTATCCAGCCATCCACCGGAGGCCGCCATGGTATATACGCGCAGAGGCAAGAAAACCCGAGCACTTGCAGACTCGGATCGGAGGCAAACCGCGAGAGATGTGGCCTCTTATAAAGGCGCCTATAAGCTTCCTTTACGCCTTATACATATAGCTACACCCTTCATATCTGCGCTCTGAAATCGTCTGGTCTTGACGAATCCACTCTCTGTCTCTCTCTCTCTCTCTCTCTCTCTCTCTCTCTCCCTCTCTCTCTCTCTCTCTCTCTCTATCCCTCTCTGTATCTCTATCTCTATCTCTATCTCTCGCTCTCCGCCTTCCTCTGTTAGCCCCGTTTTCTCCTCAGTCTTTCGCCGCAATACCAGTCTCAGTTTCTCCAAGATCTTTTGTATTTTTTTTCAACGTTTGTTTTCATACCGCTTGGCGGCGCGGCCTTCTTGACTTTTGCGCGTTTTTCTTACTTCCTCGCCTATTCACTCCGCATTCGTTTTCTTTATTTCCGACACAACTCTTCGCTCGTAGCTCGCTTCCATTTCTTATTTTCTACTTTCTTTCTTTTTTCTTGTATATTTCTTATATATATATATATATATATATATATATATATATATATATATATATATGTGCACACATCGCCTCAGCTGCTTCTCGAATTTTTCTCTTATTTTAGGGTGTACATTTTCTTTCCTCACTGCATAGTTTACATCTTTTCAAGCTTTCTTGCTGCATTACTTCGAAAACACTTTTTTTTATTTTCTTTTAATCCAATTTAGTTCCTTATTTATTTCAATAATGCAGATGGACAATTTTACTGAAAATTTATATTTTTAAATACGTATAACTAACAATTCAGTTGACAATTGGATTTATAATATTAAGATATAATTAATTTATAAATTACTTCTATTTATTTTCATTTATAGTAATATATGAAATTCATAACGAAATTAAATACTAAATAAAAGCCACGTTGAAAAATGAAGAAATTGTACTATAAATTTTCCTCAAAAATATTACAATATTTATTTAGTAAGGGGGAATCATTAATAAACAAAAATTTTCCTTAAATAAAAAATATTCTTGGTTAGCATTGAAAGATAAAATTTATTATATCTTTTATATTTTTTATTAAGTCAAGTTATTATGAAATACAAACATAAACTAATTATGTCTATTTATTTATAAAATTGCTACATCTATTCTGATTGTGTGAATTTGAATATAACTAAAAAGTCTTGATGTTTTAGTAAAAATGTTAATGCTCATATTTTTTTTAAAAAGGATAATATAACTCTGGATCCTCATATTTTCAAGGATTATTAAGTTATAAATCAAAGGATTTTTTATGTTATTTAATGTCGCTCTATTTATGCTTCCAAATATTGGTGCTAATTAGCGACGGAGATTTACGATGTGTTTGTAAACAAAGCACATGTAAATTATTACAGTGGTGCCTGTGTCAATCGGCCGAGACTGGGATTTGAACTTGGATCACCAAGTTACTAGACCTTCGCTCTAGCGATCGAACCATCGAAGTCCTCTAAAAGATTTTACTTTTAATACCTTAATATTTAAAATAGTTTTTAAAATAAATTTAAAAACGAACAAAAATACGTTCATCAAATCAATAATTCTATGATTTTTCCAACACAATTTCACTACTTAAATGAAAAAAATTCTCGCCAAAAAAGAATTTTACACTAAACAATTAATTCAATGTTGTTGCAGATCATTTAATCACGAGCTCCCTTCCCCTCTCCACAGAAACACATTGACTTCGCTCTTTTATTAAACTTTTCAAAGCATGAGTTTCACACTACTTTAACTCGTTGACACATATTGAGCCACGGCGCTCTATTATCCATAATGTCGACCACTCTGTCCCTATCGATGGCTTTATTTTTTTCCGCGAAAGCCAGCCCTAATTAGCAATCCGAAATTAAATCGCAGCCAAGAAGGAATTTGTATACGTGGGCGTTGTTCCCACGAAACAACGATCAAACGATTCACCGAGACCGATGCGGGCCGTCAAAATCCGCAGTCACGTTGTATAATTAACGTCGAAACTGCGTTTGTGGTGATGAAACCTTATCGTATGGGCTTGCTATGCGACAATGTGTACGTTCTAAATTTGACGTAGTGCTGCACTCCTGCACCTCTACCCTCTCTAACCTTTCTCTCCCTCTCCATCTCTCTCGCACTCTCCCTCTCTCTCTAAATCTATATCGTTCCAATGCTAAGTCGAGGCCGCCTCCCTCCATCGCGGTGGATTCGAGCGTCTCGCAGCAAGGCCGTCTAGCCATCTGATTCGCCTTCGGTTTTGGTTTTCGAGCCTGCTAAACCAGCGGGAGCTCCGTAATAGACCGCCACCCCAGGAATGCCGAATGGAGTCAACCGCATCGACCTCGTCTCTCTTCGTCCACCCCTCCGCCGCGCACGACACGGTTAATTACAATACGCTCGGGTTGACCATGAATACACATTATATAGATGTGTGTGTCAAAGCGGTCGCAAGCGCGCCGCGTAGAACGGCGCACCCACGTCAAATTCACGCCACGGAGTGTCAAAGCGGCATCTCTATGTGTGTCGGTTGCTCGCGTACCCGTACCCCTTCCGTCCTTCCTTCCCTCCTTCAACATTTATGTGTAGGTAAACTTATGTACACTACTGCCTTAACACAAACGTGCGCACACGCGCACGCGCACGCACGCACACACACACACACACACACACACACACACACACACACACACACACACATAGCTCTTGAAGATATTTAGAGTAGAAAATCGTTAAAGAATCGTTTTGATTTACTAAAAACCATTTCGATTTTTTTATGCCTGTACCAACCGATATTGATGACGCTTTAAATATTCAAAGGAATTATTATTTAGAAATATTTTAAAATCTTAATTTTGATAATTTATTCAAAATTCATAAATTACCGTACCGTGTATTACTTTTTCTTTTAGGTAAGTTATACTTCTCTTATATAATGATTCAAATAAAGAGTACTGGATATGTTGGTAAGTAAAGCGCTTGGTTATATTATACAAACATCTTTGTTATATCAAACATTTACAAATAATTTACTCACCAATGTCATTCTAAAAAAATATATAAATTCGTTTAATTAAAATGTATTAAAGTTCATGTACGTACTGTAAAGAAATCAACTGCAATAGGTTAATTTTTATTAAGAGTAAAATTGAGTATTCTGTTCTATGAATTTTGATAGTTAATATAAATAATATAAAGAAGAATATTAAAGTCTATATTCAAAGTAAAATATAAAATTTAAAAAATATATAAAAGTCTACATTTCTTGACAATTTACAAACCATTAGTGTTTTTAGACTTTCACTTCAACTTTCGCTTCCAACTTCAAAAATGAAACTTAATATGAGAAAATCCGATGAACTTCTAATATTAATATCCACGCAATTTATTTTATTAGTGGTATGGAAAAAGGGTTATTTTTAATGTAGTATTAATTAGAAACATGAACGTAGAAGGTATAGACATAATGTTTCAGATTATTTCATAATTAAAAAAATTTTTTTATTAATTAATTTTGATTAGTTTTGATTGTATGTTTTAAAAGCATTTAAAAAATAAATTTGTACGACTTTCTGAGATATTACCTACAAGAAAATTGTTCCCATGACTACGTGTTTGCAATGGAAAAAAGTTCGGCGAATATGCTCATATAAATACGCATATACAGAAACACAAATACACACAGATACAAATTTTTATTGACTCCCAAGAGTTTTGTCTTCGAACGAAAAAATCTAATTCAAATTCAATTATAAATATTTCAATAATTAGATGAAGTGAACTTACCTTCTTTTGCAACAAACTAATATCTTTTAAATTTCAACAAATCAGTGAATATCCCTTGAGTATTTTATACATTTTGTGTATTGAAATAAATAAAAATGTTACTCTGCAAAGATTATAGAGGAAATATAGTAAATAATTGTTACTAAATGGTTAAAATCTCTCAGCAATTGTAATGTTAATTATATAAAACTTAAAGAGAATACGCGGAATAAATAATATGAATAGAATATTATATATATATATATATATATATATATATATATATATATATATATATATATATATATATATATATATATATATATATATATATAAATCATATAAATAAAAGAGTAAATAATATGTGGGAGGTAAATAAATCAATAATAATAATTTTTAAGAGTTGATACAAGTAAGTTTATTAATACTACTCTACGGCATAAAAAACCTCCACTCAGTGAGTGGAGGAAAAAGCCACAAGAACAAATAAGTAAATATAAAAATACAAGAATTTAATAAGCACTTACAATGATACTTAAAATTAGAAGAATGGTCATTCTTAATAGTTATTAATTACACACACCAAACTTACGCACGCTGATTGCAATCAAAATTGGCCGGCACACTCAATGAATCGGCGGGCAAGACTTATGCGCTGTAACCCCCGCCGATAGAAATTCCAATTGAAGGGCGAGACTTATGCGCTGCAACCCGTTATTTCAATTGAAAAGCACAGAAAATATTACACTTATAAGGTAGATATTTTGGAACGGGCAAGATTATGCTCTGCAACCCATTACAGTTCCAAACACAATGACCGGCGAGAGCGCTATACTCCGTAACCATAGCATTGGAAGAGAGAATATAGCGCGCTCTTTTCGGCGCTACAAGGAATTTGAAACCATACATATGCTTAGCGCATGCGGCGCGAACAGCAACTTGTTAGTATGTCGGTCATACGCATCGCATCTGTCTTTCTTAAGGATTGATTTCTAGGTGGTCTCGAACAAATATCAAACTAATTAATAATTATTGCACAAGCCCCTGCTAAAGATCGACGCTTCCGACCGCCATATCACCTTTCAGGTTGCGCTTTAATTCTTACGCGGACGAGTGACTCGGCAATATATATATTTAGCAGAGCTGACACTGATCGGGTCGTCGACTATACTGTGCCGCGGCTGGGGGAAATGTGTCCGACCACTGGCTGACTCTCACCACTGATCCAGCGGCTCGCTCTCTGTAAATCAAATTGCCGCGACCCCGAAAATTCACGGCGAGGCGTCGCTGCCGTATCCCAGTCCCTTATCCTCCCTGTGTCGCCACCACGAGGATGAAGTGTAGTCGGGTTTTCAATATATATGGCTTTAATGTATTTTGTATCCCTTGACCGTTAACGTCTCTTGCGTCTAGGTGGGTACGCGTGCGTGCTTATGGTTATTAATGAGACAAGAACTTCGTAAATCTACCATTTATTCGATTCTTCTCCGCATAGATTAATGGAAGAATAAACGTATTGCTAGAAACGCAGAATGGCAGGAATTAAATTGTGCAGCGATTACATTGGATTTTCTTAATTTGCATTTAAAAAATTCCTCAACAAAACTCGTTAAAAATATTCAATAATAATTAAATTTAAAGAATAAATAATATCAGTAGTGAACAGAAAACTAAATTTATGATTACAATACAGTTATAATAAATAAGTTATAATAGATAAATTAGGTTCGAATTTTTGCTCGAACCTGAAAGAATACGAACATGTACGAAATGTACGAGTTGTTCGAATATGAAAAAGTTCTTAGCTCTATTTCGTGCCAAAGGTTGAATTAGTAAATATTTTTGGTCTTGAAGCTCATATTTGTCATTCTATCAATTTTACCTATCAATTAAAAAAAAAATTCAAATCCATGATTTTAAAATTGAGAAGAATTCAGTTAAAATTGAGATCGAAACGTCGATCTCCTCTCCATGTCGGAGTCTACTAATTACAATAAATTGATACATCTACCATGTTGCGTTTTGCAAAGATACTGATAAAATTTAATATATTTTAAACTATATAGATACATATGTATATATATATATATATATATATATATATATATATATATATATATATATATTCTTTCTTGTTTTATGCATCTAGCATGTTTCAACACCTATTGTTTCTTTAATGAGAAATTACGTATTTAAAAGCATTGATGAAAAGATATATTGCTTTATTAGCTTCTAATCAGAAAAGCAATTTAGAGTGACAGTGGAGATCATCGACATAAGCGAGAATTTATTTTTGTATATAAATCTTGACATTTCGATCTTCGAATAGTAAGGCAATAAACGACGAGATTCTTATTCTAGGTGAAAATGTATATGTCCAAGTGAGTTTTTGAAAATAGTAAAGTAAATGTAAGTTTATATGAAATCTAATATATTTAAAAGCAAAATTTATTATACTGAGCATTTAAAACAGCCGTTTCTCAAATCGAATGTACGACTTGAACTGATCAGAAACCTATTTTGTCATTCTAATGTAAACTTTTGAAAATTTTGAAAGGGCTTGTAACTAAAAAAATCTTACCTATTCTGAACGAACACTTTTTACAACGATTAGTAGTATATAAAAAATGTAATTTGTGTGTGGCAGGTTATTGGAAGCACTTTAGTGAAATCAATATTTCATATTTTTTATCGTCATAATTTGTCGATACGAATATATTTTATGGATATGGATTCTAAATATATTTTTAGCAAACCAAAAGCAATTCACATTCAAGTTCTTATGCAAAATAGTAAATTCCATTTCTTAAAAACATTTGTAAATACAACACATACTTTTCTTAAGTTTTCTTGCTTTTCATAAATTTTCTTATTTAATTATTTATTAATTTATTTAATTCTGTAAACAAACATAAATTATTTTACAATATTAATATCAAAATAGTAAGGCTAATATAAAACAATTATTCATTTAAATGTTCTCACGCATAAATAAAATATATATTAAATGTCAGTATTTAACAAAGAAAAATACTTAACAAAGTAAGAAAATAAAATAAAATATCGTAGATAATTTATAAGTAAATATAAATTGAAATAAGGTTTAATTAGCATGACTTTAAGAAATACTTAAGTTAGTTATAATAATATAAGTTAACTTAGTATACTTTTGATTTAATACAGACTGATGTTGAATCATATACTCAAAAATCTGAATCCAAAGGAAAATGGTAAAAATTAGGAACATTAAGAAATAAATAAAAATTGTTATGTTCCTAATTCAGAGTTACTTTTGAACATTCCTAATATTCTCAAGAAATTGGATTTTTAATAGAATAAAATACAATAAAATTTGTATCTATTTAAAAATATAAATATTAATTTTTGAGTTTCTAAAATGCTTCTCTGTAATATTTAATTATTAATAGAAAATTCCGCTTATGTTCTCATTGAACGCTAATGGAAACTATTTGAAAATTAATATGTTTTAGTTTTGTTATTATAGGAGCCAAAAACAGAATTTTCATACATTTTTTTGTCGATAACAGTGACTGACTTGTTCTGAAAATATTTAATCTGAAAGTTATTCGTTATCGCTTTTCAATACTACACAATAATCTACACAATATTACTGCTTAAAAGTGTTTGAAATATATTTCTGAATATATTGCGCTTATAACTAATCTCTGTTAACCAACCGTGCAAAATTACAATTAACGCTCCCTCGTCTCTCCCTCTCTCTCTCTCTCTCTCTATCTATCTATCTCTTTCGCTCTTTCGCTTTTTCTCTTTTTTTCTCACTCACACCTTCGCGTAATTTATGCCACCACGAAGCGTGGAAAAAATTCAATTAAACAATTATGGAAGAACTTCTCAACAGTCGTAATTCATTAGAAGCCCGGCTTGGGCGGCTACACCCGCGCCCCGAAAATAAATAATTCCTAATGTCCGGGATAAAAAGCCGTTCTCGCCTGACTGTGAGGCGAGAGAGACACAGAGAAACAGTAGGAGAGAGAGAGAGAGAGAGAGAGAGAGAGAGGGGGGGAGGGGGAGAAAGAGAGCGAGGAAGGAGGGAGAGAGAAATATAGAAAGGGAAGTCGGGGTGCAGATACGCGCGCGTGTTCCTTTGCCGCAAATGGTCGCGCGACTAACGAAATTATTTCGCGAAACTTTTGCGCGGTCGCGCCGTCGCCGCGCCCATGGGCGAGCGAGGAAAGAGCGAGGAAAAACGACGAACGCCGGGGCCGTAAAGAACGGCCGCTGAAAGTGTATACGGGCGTCTCTTTTATTTTTTGCAAACTCCGCCCTCGCCCTCGCCCTCCCCCCTCGGTTCGCTCGCTCTCGGCGCTTTTTGCCCGCGACGCGTGCGCGAAAGTTGGACGATATCCTTAATCCGGGGCCTTCGCTGACCAGGACGAACGGCCACGGTGTCGGTGGCGACGGCCGAGTTTCCTGCGCCGCACGGCCCGCGAGACCGCTACCATCTTGTCGTCAAAGTTTTTACGAGCCCGGGCTCGCCGCGGCCTATCGCACTCCGCGGGGCTATCTGCTTTCTACTCCTTTCGTTCTTATCTACCGCTCTCGCGAGCGCGCGCGCACACACACACAAACACACACGCGCGCGCACACACATGCCCATCATGTTCTTTATTCTTTTGCGTTGCTTTTCTTACCGATCCCCCTTTTTTCCCTCCCCTCCCCGCGCCTTCACTTTCAACCCACCTCTTTCATTTTAAGTGCCTGATACCTGCCCACCACTGAGCTTTAAACTAGCAATATCGTTTTTTATTATCACACTTTGCAGCACGCGAAGTTTTAAATAGCATTATTGCATTTTTTGTTTTCTCTGTCTCATTCGGAATGGGCTTTATTAAGCAGGCAAGAGTTGAATAAAAACGTTATGGAATTTAGCGTCGTGCAATTGGTTAAACTTAAATTAATATAGTGATTTAAAAGATGTTATATTTTTTAAATAGAACTAAATTAACCAGGAATGTAAATAAAAATTTTATTTCTGCCTTCGTACAAAGTTGTTAAAGAGAGCGATCTAATATAATCTAATATAATATAATTTTTTATTTTTTTTTTTTTTATTTTATTTATTTAATGTCGCATCAACCTTGTGGTCATTAGCGACAGCTATATACATAAAATATAACAATTATTTTATTATGTGACATACAAGAGTATACAATATTATTTACTATTTAACATTATCATCTCTAAATTTTTCTTCATATATATTTATATAAATTCTGCTTTTTAAGAAGTGATATAACTTTTTCACATGAGTCGAAGTGTTTTAAGCATTAGCTTATGTCTGCAGGTAATTTTATTTCTTTATTATTTTGCTTTGTGTTTTCACACTCAAGTAGTATATGTTTAACTGTTATTCGTAGATTACATTTTTTACATTTTGCTGGTTCTTCATTTGTTATGATATGTAAATGACTAATATTTGTATGTCCTATTCTTAATCTATATATTATTACTTCTTCCTTCCTTTTGAATTTAATTGACGGGCTTATTTCGAATATATCTTTTCTGACTGTTTTTAAAGCTGTATTCTGGGATAGATATAACCAATCTTCGTTCCACTTCTTGAGTATCGCTCTGTTTGTTTGTTTCTTAGCTTCATTTAGCGATAGTGGCTGCTTATTAAAGGTATTTTCTATGTTCAATTCTACCTTTTCTTTACAATTCAGTGCTTTTTTAATATCTACATTTTTAATATTATACGGAATATGATAAAAAATCATTTTTGTTGTATCGTGGTTATGTATTAGTTTGTTGTATAATTTTGTTATTTTAGTTATCGTTTCATTATGACTGTTATTGTTTCTTAGTGCAGAGATGATATTAGCTGATCTCGTAAATATCACTACTTTATTAGATTTTATTTTCTTTAAGATTTCAAGGATGACTAAGGCTTCGCTGTCGAATAGAGATATTGAATCTGAAAATTTATAACAAGTTTCTACCCCATTATATAAACATGAAATTTCCGCATTTCCTTTTTCTTTGATTGCCGAGATATATATATATATATATATATATATATATATATATATTAGAGTAATCTCTGAACTGATCCAGCATTGTACGGGAATTTTCTCTAGATTTCGAAAATTTTGATTTTTTATTATTCGGACTATCCAGTTCGATAATTTCGGGTTTTATAATTTTCCATGGAGGTATATCTGATTGTACTCTAGGTGAAATTTTTGAAATTACTGGAGTTACTAATTTTATATATTGTTTTATTCTATAGCTGATTGGCCTTAGCTGGTTTTTACTGGTAACTTCATGTCCGTTTTTGACTAATTGATTTTTTATACTATTTTTACATGGTGTAGTGATGGCTGATAGAAAGTAGTTTATACATAATTTTTTCCTTCTATATTTTAATGTCATAAGGTTTGCTTCTGCAATTATGCTGTGTGTTGGACTAGTTCTAAAGGCTCCTGTTGCAATTCTGGCTGCTGTATGTAGTATTACATCCAATTTATTAAGTAGCTGTTTTGAGGCTGAGTCATATATGATCGATCCATAATCCAAAATTGATTGAACTATAGCTTTATAAGTTTTAGTTAGTAATGTTTGATTTGCACCCCAGTTTTTCGAAGCAATCGATATTATTATATTTAACCTGTTGTTACACTTAATCTTTAATTGATTTATATGGGCATCCCACGAATGTTTTTCTTCAAAAGTAAGTCCTAGTATCTTTACCGTTTTTGATTGTGGTAGTATTTGACCATTAAGAACGAGGTTGATTTTTTCCTGCAACACTGCTCGATCTGTGCCAATTCTAAAGGCCACAGAAATCCGCACTATATTACTTTCATCAAACATGAAAGCGTCATATGAGCTTTTGTCATCTTCTGACTATATCAAGGACATGTCTTCGTATTTATAAAATAAATTAATGTATAGTATTCTACGTATTCATGTAAAAAAGATTTTATTTAAAGAATGATGCAATAGTTGAATAGATTTTTTAAAACTACAAATTTTATAAGAAGTTTTCTAGATGTAATAGAAAAGGAATTAAAATTTTGAACAACAGTATATCAGACTAACTGTAAAATCGCGAGTATGGTTTACTCAACGTTTTGAAATGAAAAATTTACTTGTGAGAAAAAATCCTGCGCGAACGAGACCGTCCGAGCACATTTTTCACGCGAGTGAAAATGTTTTTCCTACTTAAAATTTTCCTCCCTATGAATGGAATATTTTCTGGCTCTCGATCTTGCGCCATCCGCAGTTTTTTCCACTGGTATTTGCATTAATTGTCTCGGCGATATCACCTGCTCCCACCCACCCGGCCACTTTCGCCTTCTTTTGCGGCGTCTGCCTCCCCCTCGCCCGCAGCTCCTTTTGCGCTTTTCTCTTTGCCGACGCGCGCAAGCGTCTAGACCAAAGAGCCTTAGAGCACCCGGAGCTGCTTGTCGAGATAATGCAGTACCGTGACTCCGCTAAAGCGTCGAGGAGCGCGGATCGGCGCGGCGCACGCGACCGCCAATGCTGTCGCTTCCTAAAAGCGTCGTGGCGCGCTCCAGCTTCCTTTCTCTGAAACGCACCGTTCTCCTTCTCGTTTTCCATTCTTTCATTAGTTTCGAAATATTTCCACGCAGAGTACAGTTTTAGTTTAAGTTCCGATTTTTTGACAAATATACGGAATTCTTCCATTTTCGCCGTTCTTACTGTTTCCAATAGCTTTTGTGTTAAAGTGTTCAAATTAATTTTAAAGTTCTGCGCATCACTGCTTCGTACTGTTGTAAAAATTTTACTGATATTTTGACTTTAATACGGTATATTAAAATATTAAGCGTTTTATCATATGTATATTTAATTATTTGCAAATTTCAAATAGAGTTCAAACTATAAAAAACAATTAGGAAAAAAATTACTTTCGCAAGTAAACAAAGTTTAACTCAAACATTCTGTATCTCAATTCAACCGCAACGAACCTCATTATAAATTAATCATTTTTTCACATTCTATTAGCAAAATTTGAGCAAACGCGACAAGTTAGCGCAGAGATTTTTAATACTAATCAGAATTTTCAATTACGCATGTAAATATTTCTATTTCAGAATATAATAATCATATTACATAAAAAACTTAAATAAATCAATTTTTTTTGTCAAAATACAATCTAAATAATTTATATTTTTATTTTATTATAAATTAAGAAAATTATAGACATTTTGAAATTGTAAACTTTAGTAGTTGACAAGTCTGTTTGTAGGAAAACATGTAGATTACTACTATTTGTATGAAGACATTTAAGGATTAAAGTATTAAGAAGTTTTATATTCATCATAAATTAGAAAATAATCCTTTTTTAGAACAATTTGAAACCATCCTACGCAACTATATTAAAATGCAATTATAGCTTTTGGAAAACATGTCGATACGTATTCGAACAAATCAATGTACAGAAAAACCTTTTCTTCTCAGAATATTACCTTGCTGTAAGTGAATTTAAGGAAGTTTTCATAAAAATTAATATGCCGCAACATCTTTTGATATTGAAACTAGATAGGAGATCCAGTAATAGGTATATTATGTACTATATATTTCATACAACATAGTTAGATATAGTTTTATAGTTTTTACGATTTAATCATTTCGGTATTTTGAATTGAATTAAAGTATTCTTTTTTCATTGAGCTTTCCCAAGCCTATAAGAAGGCTTATACATCTATACAATTACTCTACTATACGTTGCGTCTCACACAAGTTGATAGTTTCAAGCTTCTTATATACGATATATAATTATAGATAAATTCAATAAAGTTTTCCATCGAACATTATTATAATATTCTATGTCGTTGAAGTGGAAGATAATAGTGCATTATATACAACGATTATATTTATTGAGAAATTCGCAAATTCTTTGACATATTAAAGTACTCGAATTAACCTTAATGTCTCTTCATTTAAAAGTACTTACAAATTGATAAAACTTTTTTCTCGTTAAAATTTTTATTTAGTGTCCAATTTATTATAAACACATGTCTAAGTCCTTTAGCTTTGTTGCAGTCTGCATTGCTTCATATAACAGGATTATCTATTTTCTTATCAGGGTTATGCTTTTTTTGAAGAGTCTGAAAAATGGTCTTTTTAATAACAAAAATAAAAATTGTATCTTTCATATGTTCTGATCATCAATAAAAAATTCGCATTTGTTTCATCGAGCCGAATTAAGCATTTTTTCAATCAACTTTTGTACCATTAATTTTAAATAATTTTTTGAAGTACAAATTTTTTTAAAGTTAACATAAATATAGAGATAAGAAAATGATCGGATTCTAGCGAATCGTCACTAACAGAGAATTCGAGTTAAATCTAGATCTCGATACATACAAACATACATACACACACACACACCAATCAGTTTTTTCATAATCCCATAATTTATTATTGGTCACCAATAATTTTACAATAATTAAATTTTGAACATTTTTCCATATATTGTATGTAATCTACCCTATGTATGTCTTGTTCTGTTGCTGATTTAAATTATTATTGTGTACTCAATTTAACTGTTCAAATTCAATGCATAGCAATTGGAAGTTAATTTAAACATATATAGATTGATATATCATGTAGTATATTACTGTAATGTCTTAATTGTATGTGCCCGAAGTTGAAAAGATTCGACTATTGAAAATTAGTTTATTTACATTATATACTTGCAATTAGCCTGATCTACGTTATTAAAGATTAAAATTTTGTATATACAAATATTAAAAATATTTTATATTTATTTAGTAAGCTTATCAGTAGTCGTATATCTTTAACAATTGTTCATCCACTTATTTGCAGATCAAACGTCTCATTTATTTAGATTAGAAAGAAAAATATTCATAATCTATTGAATTGATCAATTTTCAATGTGCTGAAATTGAATATCTTGAAGTGAAAATTCGTGAATTTGTAAAGAACAAACTTTCCTGACCTTACCTTTACAAATATATTGGATAATTCGTCTCTGTCTTGTGAAAACTCCATTTAAAATTTGGGCGTGCTCTTTGATCGTACGGTTCGTATTCAATACCATATTTTACAAATGTCGTTAATAATCGCTAGTTTTAGCGAAGCTAATATGATTATTTAGTACCTGGAAATATGAGGCTCTCGTAAATCCGCTATTAAATTATTATTCAGGCATCCTGCTAGAAATGTGTTCGCAAAATACGTTCCAGGCATCATAACTACTTGATCACCATGCTTAAATTCACTTTATTTTTTAGTAAGCTTGTTATTCTACTATAAACATTAATTTATTTGATTATTTTAATTCATTAGATCGTAGACCACTATTTTTTTCACCATTCGAGGACGTATATTCCTTAATTCTAAGTTTTCTAATAGCAAGATTAAAACTTCTATTGAATATATCTCGGTCAAATATAAGAAACACAATTTTAGAACCAATAGTCCCCACAAACGTTTAATTATTTATCACAAATTTAAATGCACTAAAAGATCATTACGCCCGTTGAATTTATAATAAATAAAATAAAATTTGAAAACGTTTACGCTTAACTATGGATTCAATAAGCTCATGTTTTTTAAATTAAGTTTGATCGAAGATAGCACTCGTCATGACTTGTATTTGTCTTACATTACTGTAATAATTATTTAACCTACACACGAGAATACAGTCGGTCGAGAATGCACGAAGGAAAATCCATTCTGAAAACCCTCCTCGGCTGCAATCGCGCGAGCAAAAGACAAATTTATCCGTGCGTCATCTCCGTCAACATGAAATCTACAAATATACTCTATTTAACCTCCTACCTACGAAATCCCTCTGCTCTTTGCCCTCAGCTATTTTTAATCTCTGGCAGCCGCTCCCTGTCCCAAGGAGACTGACTAAAAATCCAAGGAGAGCTTTTCTGTCTCTCGTTTTTTCTCTCAGCCAAAACCGTTTGTACTCTCAGAGAGATGTTTGGCTCGGCGATTGGAGGCGGAAACTCGTGAAGGAAGGAAGCGTTAACTCGTAGCTTTTTCGGCCGTTGGACTCGTGAAGTGCACGCGCGCGCGCTCGGTCGGGGGATGCTTTTTCCGGGTTCTGGATTCCGGTGATTTCACTTTACTCGGCGCCACTACCTGTCGGCCTGGTTGAGGGGAGAATTAGAAAGGCCGGATCGGGTTGCGGCTCTGTCGCTTCGGGCATCTTCGGGAGGTGAGGGCTTTCGAGAAGATACGGACGGCCGAGCGTTTTCTCGATAATTAACGGCTAGTATTGTTCAAGTAAAAGAGGAGGACCCCCTCTTGTTCTCTTTCCTGTCTGTGAAGAAATTAAACACAGATTTTCATTGTAAGACCTCGTCCAGGAGACGTTGAGTAAAATAACTGGAAATAAAAATAGAACATGCAAAATAATGAGGGTTAGGTTTCATGTTTTCATTAATAAACAATTATTAAACAAATAAATACGAATTACGTGTAATATACAAATACAAATGATATATAAAAATCGATACGCAAAATACCTATTATAATAATTTTTTAATTATGAAATAAGTACAAAAAAAACATGTTTAGAATTTGCTTTTTTAGTTGATATATCTTATATATACCTGATACCTATTACTTTAGTTGTGTCTTTAAGAACCTTGAAAGATAACTTTGAACTAAAATCTAGTTGTTGTGCACTGCAATATTGCAGATTAGAGTTCTACATCATGTACAATTAGTTTATTTTGGGTGTGTTAAGAAAAAAGTTGTATATTTAATTACCAAGGCTATAAGATTTAGATGATTTATTTGCTTCAGATTGGTATTTTCTTGCTTATTATAGACTTTTGCTCTAATAAAATATCACGTTACTGGAAAGAAGGCAAATTCTTTCAGTAAAGTTCTAAGCTGAATAATATTTGGAACAGGGAAGTTTTTTAACGTCTTTGAGCACAAATGTCTAGCACATATAAAGCACATATAAAATTAAGCAAATTCAAAACAAGAATATTTAACAACCCACAATTTTTTCGAATATATATAATTTGATTAGAATGTTTTTGTTTAAAATATTATAACATTATTCGAATCAGCAGCGAGAATAGAAGATTTTATTCAAAATATTCTTGTCACTAGACAGTTTATTTAATTTATTCAAAAGGATATAATAATATTAAGCAAGAAATCCATTTCTCAAAATGTATGTAACATAATTATGCCCTAATGCCTCATAGAGATGATAGTAAAGATAGAAAAATTCGAGCTCCTTACCTCGATCTGGACTAAAGAGCTACCAGTAATATCTGTGAAACTTAATTTTTATTCATTTAAAATTTAAAAATGTGAGATAGCTTTCCACTCGAATTAACAGAATTGCGCTTTTACTTTAAGCGATAGAATAAGAAAAAAACTTTCTAATAATAAATAATTCTAGTATAAATAATTTCTAGTTAAATAGTAAATGCTAAGTATTTGACAGTTTTTAACATAGCATGGACATTGACTTATTGATTTAAGAATTTGACATTGATAAATGATCAATAGTGGACAAAGCATAAAAAGATTAACGTAAGTGAAAATAATATGTTGAAAACAAGTGATCAATAAGTCGAAAGTATCTGTGATTACGCAGGTATAAATCCTCGTGTGTGTACATTTATAAAAGGCGAATGAGTTTTTCAAGCTTACTCTGTTTCATAAAAAATAGCGTAAATCTATTTACAAAGTATCCATTTGGTTTCGGGAAGGCGTGAAAACTTAATGGAAATTTGGCACCTGATTTACTTTCGCCACCACTAACTACGTAGCAAACATTGCAAGAACTTTTTAGGTTTCACAAATTCTGCAACCTCCATAACAATTAGTTTATTATTAAAAATAAATAAATAATATGAAAACTGTTATAATTTAAAGGAAATATTTTGTGTTATGTTAGTAAAAAATGTGTTTATATATAATGTCTTTCTACGTGAGAGAGCATCCAATATAATCAACTGTTGCTGTGATTGTGGCTATTCTTCATTCATTTTCATCGTAGAACTCTTATAATTTATTCTATTTGTCTTAGAAAATTCATCGATTCTAGGACACTAAATTACTAGAATTTAAAATTATATTTCATATATTTAATAATATGAATTAAATATTATATTCCATTATATTTTAATGTTAATTTATTAAATATGTAAAATGGTATTTTTTTCAGGAAACTATAAGGAATTATTTTCGAAAGTATATATACTTATAATTTATCTAAAAGAATAAATATTTTTGTCGGTCTTACAGTCTTTATACTATAATCTATTATACTAAAATAATGACAGTCACACTATCCTTGTTTATTATCATCTCCGAAGAATTTGAAATAGAACTTACTACTAAAAATAAATCAGATTAACAGTTAAAAATAATAAAAATACAAATAATAAAAATAATAAACTATTCTCCTTTGGTGTCCGTCGTTTCGAACCGCTACGGTTCATTTTCAAAGACTAATCTGTTTAGTCCGATTATAAACAAGGACAGTCTGATTGTCATTATTTTAGTATAACATATTATATTATAAAGACTGTAAGACCGATAAAAATATTTATTAAATTAATTCAAAACAGTCGACAGAAGTACTATTTCTAGTTTTTAATATAATTTATCTAATTGTACGATCCTCTCATAGGTCATTACGAAAAAATTTCATAAAATTCTTTAGTCTCGAAAAATTATATTCCATTCTCAACTCACGCTGTGCAACTTCGAGAGGAAAAAAATTTGTTTAAATCCTTCTTTCCTCTCTGTCTCTCTCTGTTTTGCCATTAAACCCGGTTTCTCTCTTTTTTTATCGTTATCCCGAGCACTCCCAAGAAAGCCCTGGGGCGAATTTCATTAGCCTTATACCGTATACGCAACTCTTACGCCGGTATTTCCGTGGAGACCCCTCCCTCGTCCGCCGGGTGCCGAAGCGCCGCGCCCGTAAGCGCGCGCAAGCTTTTATTTCGTTTTCACGCCTCATATCACCCGGCTCTCTAGCGAGCGAGCGCGCGCTCTCTCCTCCCGCTCGTTTTCCTGATTTTATAAAACGCTCAAACGTATACGTCTTCATTTACGAGGCGCGCCCGTCACTGCCTGCTCGTCCTCCGCGTCTTCGTCGCGGCGCGGCGCGGCTGCGCGTAAAGGTCTGCTTTTACTTGCAGAGCGATTTACTGGGCACTGCTGCTGCTGCTGCTGCTGCTGCTACTGCTGTTTGGCATCTATGTATATATATATATATATATATATATATATATATATATATATATTCTGCAGCGTGTATGTGTGCGCCCCCGCGGCTCGCACTTACTTTTACGATTTCTTCTTCTTCTTCGTCTGCCCTGCCCCCGTCCCGGTCGTTTTTATCGGTTTTCTGCTCAGTCGTTTATCTTTTCTGTTTCCCTCGCGCGAAGGCGCGAGTTTCGGGCCCCCGGTCGCCGTGGAAAATGACGAAAGTTTAGCGCGCGGCTTGGCTTGCGGGAATATATCCGCAGGACGTTTTACCTCGAACTCGTATGTAGTGTTCCGAGCGCTCGGGAAGTTCTTCCGAGTCATTAGTTTGAGAGATTCAACTACAGTTGTGATTATGAATAATCGGTCATTGCTTTTCTATGATTTCTTTTGCATAATCTATTTTCTGAACAATTTTTCAATGGAATACTTTTTTACTTTTTAACTGCTAAATTTACTTAGCTTCCTGTACTTTCAATTACTTAGCTAAAGCAACTTTTTCTTAATTTTTTTCGACTTATTTTTGCTAAATAAAAAGCTGACAATAATTGCAGCAGTTTTTTCTTTTTACACGAATCAAGTAGAATTATTTAATTCATATTATTGAAATTTATGCATATATGTGTGAATCAACATTGGATCCTTAAAATAGGTTTTATTTTAATATTTTTTAAGCAATGAAGTGCATTGCTTTGCAATTCAACGCGGAATATGAGAATAATTCGTATGCGCATAATTACGCATGTCGATGAATGAATTAATTAAAATTTTATATTTTGTTCAAAATAATTGTTATGCTTGAAGTATACAGAAGTATTCGTATTTATTTGAGTAAAAAACTACGCACTGTATCTCTATGATATTTAATTAATGTCAATACCAGCAAGAATTATTGAACTGCGATAAGTAATATGTAATTAAATTATAATCCTAAACGGTATCAAATTTAAAATGTATTTGACATATCGAACACTATAAAATGAACCACTGACGCTAGAAGGATAGAATTTGTAATTTAGATGCAGTACCAACATTTCTAATCTGTATTTCGATACTTGTAAATGAAAAGTTAAAGTATATTTTTTTGAAAACTGTTCATATTTTAAAATTTTTCCTAACAATGAAATATAAATAACTATTCTGTTTTACACAAACAATTATATTTTAAAACTGTAAAAGCTATATTTATTTTTGAATTCAATTCCCAACTATTTCTTTATAGCAATACTAGCATCCTCCGTCTCGGCTTCGCTCAAGATAATAATTTAATCAATTTCATAAACAATTCAATATATCTAAGTAAAACGTTCTCGATATATACAAATTAATATTTCTATAAATAATTGACGGTAATTTACCTATCGTCGCTTCTGTAGAAAAAGCTGCTTCAATCTAGCGTCCACTTCAAGAAGTTGATATTTTGCCGACCATTTTATACAATATATATATATATATATATATATATATATATATATATATATATATATATATATATATATATGTATGTATATATGCATTTTAAATATGGTTTCGATGGAAAAAATTGTACTTTCGAGTTCGGGCGGTAGAAAAAGATGTCCAAGTGTCTCGGGACGACGTTTACAAAGTATCATGTTTGGACTATAGGAAATGTCTCGGGCGACTGCTATAGAGTTTTGTGTTGAGGAGGTAGAATACAATGTCCAGATATCCCGGGACTACTCTTACTGGGAGTGTGCGTGTTCGAATGATAGAATACGAATCTCTTCATAAAAGTCGTACTGACATACCTAAACATCGTTTTCTACCAACTAAACATGATAGACCCAGTAGAAGTCGTCCCGAGAAAGCTAGCATCGGTTCCTAATGACTAAACAGAATACTTTACGTAGAAGTGGTTCGGAAAGACCTAAATATCGTATTTTACCGTCCCAACACGAATCTTCTCATAGAAGTTGATTTCCTCATACCTGGACGATGTTTTCTATCAACTAATAATATTCCTCGTCGAAATCGTCCAGAGACACCTGGACATCGTAAAACTCGGCGAAATCGCGACAGAAAGCTATAAAAAAGTGCTGAAACTGTATTGTAGTGATGCCCTGAGTCGTAATCAGGTGATTCGGTAACTTGCCGATTCTAAACAAGGCCGTGAGAGCGTCAAAGACGAGGCGCGCATAATGAGCAAGTCCAAAGTGAAAACTATGTGAATTTGCTTCTTCTACAACAAAGGGGTGCTTCACAAACAGTTTGTACAACCTAGGTAAACCATAAATCAAGTATTCTACCGCAATGTGCTCGAAAAATTACGAAAAAAAGTAAAAAAAACGTTCGACTTTTTCTTCTTCCCCCATTTGAAAAAATTCTTCAAAGGTCGACATTTTGACTCTGTTGAAGACATTCAAGAATCTGTGACGAGGTACTCAGAGAGGTCCCACAAGAAGTGTTCCAAAATTGTTATGACAACTGGAAAACTCGTTGAAATAAATGTATAGATGCGGGAGGGCACTAGTTTGAAGGGGATCGCAGCGATGTACCTTAAATTTTATATACACTCGATTTTTTAATTTTGTCGCATTACATAATTGTCTAAAATCGTGTATATATATAATATATTAAATATTATATTTAAATGTATATATTTAAAGCAATAGTAATATAATAAGTAACAGTAATAAGTCATCTTTAATGACGATACTGAAAGAAAATACTGATTGCGTTTTAAGAGATAATCTTGGACATTTCAATAGGAAGTACGGAAAATAAAAAATATTTGAAAAAGTAGCATTTTAAATAAATAAATACTCTGAAGTAATAAAATGCTTTTGTATCTATTGTGAAAATATTCTAAAATTTACTTGAACTTAAAAAAATATATCAAACAATTTTTACATGCACGCAATACTGAGTTTTAGAGAAATTTAAAACTTAAGTTTAAAAAAAAACTCCTTAAAAATCTGTGAAATACTATTAAAGTATATCAATAAATATAAAAATTTTGTTCAGTATTGAATATAATTGAAAAAAATGAACTTTTTCAAAAATATTCTTGTTTGCCTTTCTGTTGAACGACGTACATTCTATATTTCACTACCTTTCCTGTTGTCGAATCACTCCCATAGCAAAGCTTGGCTCATAATTAATTTAGATCGGCGTAACCGCCGGACCTTAACTTTATTACTCCTGGGACCTTAATGCCCCTTGCTTATATGCAGAAGAAATACAGAGACTAGAAACTATCGATCAAATCATACCATGTTACTACCGTTTTTGTAAATTATTATTTAAAATCGTTGCAACATACAAATATTTTGATTGCTTTATCTACATAACAGTAATAAAGCAAATATAATAATATTTAATGTAATGACAATGACACAAGTAAAAAAAGAATAAACTATATTTGCCAAGAATTATTATATACTTTGATTAAAATATATGATTTCAACTGGAACCATGTATAGACAATTATATAATAAAAATGCACAAGGAAGAATGCTATTCAGAAATTTTTTTCAACAGAAAATTATAAATTAAATTATAAAGTACATTTTCAATTGAATACTACGTATAAATAAAGATACCAGAAGGAAATTTTAAAATAAAAGTTTTTATATTTTCTAAGAGCGAGGAGAGAAAATCAGAGTGAAAGTAAAATCACTACCGTGTTCTATAAAAGTTCGAAGAATAGTATCAGTTGTTCTTATATTTATAACAAATAGCTACACTATTTTTAATAATTTTTTTTATATTAAATAGTGTTGTTACGGATAGTATAATAATATGTAAAATTATTTCAAATTATACAAGTTTATATATTTATTAAGATAGCGTAGAAATTAAGTTTTTAAATTTATATAATAATAAATAATAATAATAATATTTAAATTGATGAAATTTAAATAGTAAAACAATTGCGTTATATATTTAGGATAAAAAAACCTAAGATTTTATGTGTATATTTTTAAGCGGAAATTGATACATAGATATTATATTACAATGTAGTGACGGCGTAGATTAAGTATATTTATCTTGAGAAGTGTGTGTTAGTATTAAGAATTAAGATTTATTTTACTTGTATTATAGAAACATCAGGCTACTTATTTAACAATTTGATATTCTATAAGTATTAGAAAATTAATCGGCAAATAATTATTGTAAAGAAAAGACACTAATATTTTGGATATAGAAATTGAAACTTTAATCGATTAGATATTTTTACTTATATATTTAATAAAAGGGAATAACGTAATTATATAGAAAATATAAAATCAACTTAGATTGATTGAATTGGACAAACTTTCGAGAAGTTTACTATTATCAGTGCTGTGACTAGTAAATGTCACTTTTTCTTCCGAGAAAACTATACATTCAAAATCCATCGCTGCTGTGACCGGAAAACCATAAGGTTTTCGAAAGCTCTATTTTTTGAATGTATGGTTTTGAACGTTGAAGAAAATTTGGATATTATTTTCGAAAGCTGAAACGTGCTCATACAAAAGTTATGAAGCAACACAACATACCGAATTTTTTGTATTGATTAATGTATAAATTGAGATCCATGGGTGCCCTGACCGGAAAATCTCAGGATTTTCAAAATCTGTATTTCTGAAATTTATACTTTCATTTAGAAAAAAATTTGGTAATTTTGAAAATGAAATATTTCTATGATGGTTAGAAATCAATGAAGAGCTTTTTTTCAAAAAAAGCTTATATATCTGAACCAAAAAATGTTACTAATGAAAACTTCTCAACAGATCTGTTTTCCCTTTGTATCTTATCGCTAAATTCAGAGAATTTGATGGCGGCGTAAGAAGCGAGCCTATAAAGGTTCGAACGCGCCGAATGTTAATCCATTATATTACTGGCTATCCTCTGTTTGGTATGTCGTAAAATATAATCGTTTTTAGTATTGTATTAAATAATTTGAAAAAAAACTTAAACCTTGTTTTTCGTTTAATCCTTTTTTGGTTGTCTCGAACAAGTCTGTTCCCCCGTTTCTCGAAGCTATACCAACTCTTCATGAACTTTTTTTTTGTGTTAATGCGTAGAAATGCTTTTTCTACGTATATTATTTTTCATTATCAAAAATAAATTAAATATTGAGAAAAAGCGAAGATACTTTTGTAAATGAAATAATTTTAGTAAAATTCTCAATATAAAAAATTTTGCCCATAATATGATGAAGATGTCGTTGTCAGTTACTCGATAATTGTGAGCCTGTGCTCGCATTCTTTTCAATATTTAATATAACCATTAGCTTTTTAATTAATATTTGAGTGATTAAGTATTAAAATAATTGTATTCTTTCTATTTATTTTCTACCAAATTAAAAATTATTACGCATTAGCAATCAGTTAGTTCAATGGACAAAAAAATAATCAATAGATCATATTCGAAATCTAACCTTCAATGTTTATTATGCTTTAGGACATAATTGCTTGATTAATATATTGATAAAGTTTGCTAAGAATTAGCAAATTGAACAAAAAAAATTAAGTTCGTATTGAAATAATAAAAGCACATAACATACTATACCTCATGAAATTACTAAACTATTTTCTAAACAATAATTAAAAATAGGAAACTAATACAACAGAAGCCAGGCTAATCTTTTTGTTTCTTTGAACGTCCTTGCAATGACGTTCTATTAATAAAAGGACAGTAGTTCTGCACTTACAAGTACAAGCCCCCCTCTATAGACCCGAGTTGAAAGAGTTTGTTGGCTTGTGGTATGCCGAGACTTATTCAAAGTCTTCATCGGTTTGTCATCTGGTACCATCCAGAAAATGCACGCGCCCTGCCGTCAAAGAACTCTCGAGTATAAGGAAAAGAAAAGCCAGCGAGACATAGAAAGGGATAGGGGAGAGGATGGGAGAGAGAGAGAGAGGCTTCACCACGGCTCGAATTGAGAGCTAAGTGAGCGTGATGCATGTGCACGTGCTCGCGCACACTCGTACATAATGAGTGCGAATGCACTCTTGCGTCCGCACGTAGCCGCGGGAGCCTACAGAGCACTCGAGCTTCTGCGCGCTATCGCCCCCCCCCCTCCATCACTCTTCCACTCAATCACTCTATCCTTTTCTTGCTTCTCGCCCCTATATATATATATAGGACTATAATGCTTACTGCTCTACTGTACCGCTGTGCTCAAGTAGTATGCAAGAAGGTGAATAGCGAGTTCTGGAGGTAATGAGCCCTGCCCATCGTAGGAATATTTCGGTGATGGTTCCAGGCGAAGGTTCGAGCGAGCTCTTCGCTTAAAGCTCTAAAATTCTGACTTTTCTGCACTATTAGGTAAGTAAGTACATTTGTGCATTTTCCGTTGAAACTCCTGTAGGTAGAATATTTTCTTAAGCAAGGAAATGTTGGGTAGAGTAAATTTGAATAATATATATATATATATCAGCTTAGATAACATATAAATCTGAAAATAAATAGTTTTTAAAACTTTTTTCTTGTCAGTATAGAAAATATAGCCTCATCTGGTTTTGTGATTTTTTTGATTTCATTAGTACGATTTTGATGTTGTTAATGCTAAATCTAGACACTTCTAGTATTAAATTTAAATTAGTGTTAACTCTGCTCCTGATAATTTTCCTTTCTGCATATGGTAATACGACGATATAAATATGCATTTGATCGCTATTTTTCTTCTAAATGTTTCGTGTTGGTCGTCACGTTAAAACTTTTTATGATAACTTAGCGATAGATTCACTATAAACTGTTACTAGTTTATTCATTGTGAACTCATATGTTATATATGTTTTTGAATATAAATTCGAAACAGACATTGTATATATATTTATGATCATTTTTATGAATCATATTAAATTAAAATATTTTATTAAGTTATGTTTCACCAAGTTTTTAGCGGCCTTTGATCAAATTCATTTTATAAATCATTAACCGATGCTTTAGAAGTTTATAAAAAACCAATTCGAAAATCCTGGATATATATATTCTTGATGTACGATTATAAATGCATCTGTATTTGTAATATTTATTTCGGTTAGGAATCTGTTGTAAGAAAAACGTAATTATAACTTTAAGCCTACACCAGCGATGTTTCATTGATTCTATATCAAATAAAGTATTGATCCTGATGCTGCTTGAGTTTTCTCCTAATTGAGTCTAGTAACTATTATATTTCGTCTTTATCAATCCGTAAATATTGTGCTTTCATTTCTTAGTGTCTCTGAACGATCTGCTGGATGTTGACGTTACAAGAAGCATTTCAGCGTACTTGTTCAAAATAATTGCAATAAGATTATATAAACGTTGCTGTTTCTTTTATAATGTGTATTTTTATAAAACAATAAATATAAATATACATTGATATATAGTCAGTAGCATAGAGCAGACTTTTATCTTAGATCTATTTAATCAGGCGTTACGTTCCTTTTATTCTCTCTCCTATCTTTTATTTCTCGAACAGCAACTATCGCAATATTCAACAGGGCAAATTCAAAGCATTCGGTGTCGAAAGGGAATTTCTTCGCTCGGGGGATATTAACATTCAGAAGAAATCCGGACAGAGAAGAAAAAAGACAAAACTGTCGATATCATGTAAGCAAACAGAGTGTCAGAGAGAGAGAGAGAGAGAGAGAGAGAGAGAGAGAGAGAAGAGAGAGAGAGGCAGAGAGAGAGGCAGAGAGAGAGAGAGAGAGAGAGAGAGAGAGAGAGAGAGAGAGAGAGAGAGAGAGAGAGGGAGAGAGAGCAACAGACAGAATTCACCCTCCGCTCCCTTATTCCGCTTTCTACACTTACTGAGGCAAGAGTTGGAGAGCTAGTTTCTGTACATACGCCTAAACCAGCAGTGAAATGACATCTGTCCTGTTGCATTTTACCATTTTTTGAAATAAACACTGCTCGAACTAACACTTTTCGTGGATTCCAACAAAGATTGCATCAATGAATTTCTAGAGCGCGCCTATGCAAAAGTTAGTGCGTGTGACGCATTACCTGCACATCGAGCAATACCAATAATGGGAGTTAAAATTTAATGAATGACGAGTTTATCTTGCAGAAACAAAATATATGTTCCATTAGTTTGATTGGTATACTATCTAACAATGCGCCTCACGTATTCCTGTGCAGAAACTGGGACGAAAACTTTTCTCTTATTCTTCATAGGAGATGATCTTTCTAATTTGAACTACAATTTGCTCGAATGTTTTCAAAGGTTAAGAGAGTTGGTGAGTTTAAGGGAACGAACTATAAGAGAGAAAGTTAGTGGTGCTCTTATTTCTTCTGAATCATTTATCGGACTAACTTGGTTCATATAACTACTCGTTACTTTTGTATAGCTTGAATAATAAAATGTTTTACTTGATTACTCGTAAAATTATTCAGGTATTAAAATACAAAGACATCTTATTATCTTTTGTCTCTATTACTATTTCACAAAGAACTTTAACTACTTTTCAGGATCTACTTACATAATTCAAAATTTTTCAATGATCTATTTTGAAGTTTATTAGGCATACATATCTCGGTTCAATTTTTAGAGGCGAATATTGTAGAAAATTCGGCAGCTATCATATGTGCTTCAATTTTCTTCATATACGTTCAGTTTATTGGAAAAATTATATACTTAAAAGTGGATTATACATTAAAAGGCATCATAAAGCTTCTGTATTTCTAATACTGATACACGAGATCGAGCAGATCGAGTTCATGCATAAAGGTCATCGTTTATGTAATATTTAATTAAAGGAACAGTAATCCACATTATAACACGGCCGACAAACATTTGAAGACGCTTTCTTCATCAAACAGCGTTTAATATAATTTTTTAACATTTCAACAAAGCATATGGAATAGATAGCTGGTGTCAAAAAGGTTGAGAGGTCGAGGCGCAAAAATCCCGATAAAGCCCGCGAGTCTATACGGGAGCGAAGCTAGAAAGGCAGTGGGGTCGGTTGCGCAGAGAAAGTCGATCGCCTGCTAGCGCATTTTCATTGCGATTCGAGCATTTCTCACACTGACGAGCGTTCCGTCCTTTCCCCTCTGATGTTCTTGCGCATGTCGACGATGCGGAATTTTCTTTCGCATAGTTCCAACCTTCTCTCGCTCGTTGCACGCCAGTGCCTAGAGCCGAATTCCCAAACTTGTTTCGATATCGATTTTTTCCATTGCCTAGTTTTTTGCCTTTTCTTCGGCTCTTTCTCTCGCCTCTTCTTCCTTTTGTTCGTTCTCATCCCTTCTGTTCCTTTATCTTCCATTGTTTTCTGCGCACCTCGAATTGTGCCGGTTGCATTCTTCTTTTGCAAAAAAAGAAGTGAAAGGAAAAGCTCCCCCGCCCTCTTTCTTTCTCTCTTATTTCATCTGGTGGAAGATTTATCCTGCGTTTTATAGCAATCATGGGCTCCTTTTTCAATTTTATTTTGAGGAAGATTAGAACTTTTTTGTTTTGCATTTCAGTAGCACTGCAAGAAGAAATCAAACTTTCATACTCCACCTTTTCCTACCTACTAATGGAATTCGAGGAGTTTTTCTTGTTTTTGAAAATTCTGTTACCTTTAAATTTCAATGCTTATATGTATACGTAGTATACAAGTAGTAATATGATAAATAAAATTAAAAAATAAATAAACCACGTTCTAATTTAAAATAAACCAAAATCATAATCAATAAATATTAACAAAACAGCAGCTGGTAACAAATATTAAGTTCTTCACATTACTCCGATGGAACAGAAAAGATTACTGAAAGTTTAGAAAATATTTAAAAAATGTTAAAGCAATTATTAAAATTAAGTAAGTAAAATTAAGTAAAAATTAAGTAACAGTATGTATTTTAACAATAACAATGTTTTTTACTATAACCTTAATTAGTTCTAGAATATAAAAATTTATTCGTCTAATAATTCCAACATCTTATTCATAGTATAAATATCATATACAAAATATTTAGATTCAATTAATTTTTCGATAAATTATAGTTTTTATAAAAATTTATATACATGATTGTACCATAATATTGAGCTAATTTTATGTATAAAATAGCTTTTCCTTGAATCTAGTATGTTAATATTATTATTTAAATGTTACTATATATCGTTCAAAAACAAGATATAAAGAACAAAATAAATGATAATGTTTTATAGAAAATTGAATATGTTTTAAACGGTCGTTTCAACGTAGTTAATAAATAAAGTATTGTTTTTTCTTAAGAAATTAATATTGTATTGCGTGTTTAATATGAAGTATTATGTTTAAATCTATGTTCAAAATATATGTAAGAAAACCAGGCAAATGTATAACGATATATTAACGAGTGTCAAATTATATTTTGATCAAAAATGTATAATTGAAAGAATGATAGTACTTTTCCATAATTGAAAAGAATTCAGATGACATTAAAATTTCGTTAAAACTGAACTTTTTTGCTATGGCTGAAAAACTAACAGAAAAAAAGAGATCGCATGATGGATTGCACGGACTAGGTCGATGGAAATAGAGTTTCCATTCTTAAGAAATCCGCTTTTTCCTATCTCCGTAGAACATTAAATTTCCATTCCTTCATTTTACCAGTTTTCAGTTACGTATCTTCATCTACAACTTATATCTTCATGAATTTTCAGTGTGAGTTGTATCGTGAAATTCCTAGAACATTATTTTGCAAGATTGTGTTAATCATCTATATAAAAATGGATGTCTATAAACATTACGCTTCGTGACAAAAACGTAAATTATTCTATGTTTCTTTGCATATCATTCCGAAAACTCGACCATATCTATATTTCAGAGATCGATTGAAATGCGAGACATCATTTACCTGTGTCGTTTAATTTCTTTTGTTTCCCGAGGCGTTTAACGGTATAACCATCTCCTCGGTAATTAACTCGCATCGTCTCCTACATCGAGAGAAATATGAAGAGGAGAGGAAGATTTACGCTTAGTCGAAAGCCAGACTCTACATCAACAGAGAGAGGTAGGACTTCACCCTTTATTCACGGTCCGGCAGATCAATGTAGAACTGAAAATACGACAGGAAACAGGGCACAAGGGAGAAATAACCATTTGCCATTGGTGTCATGGACGTATTTAATTATGAGGAATGTCTAGCGTTAACTATCTTAATTTTGAACAGAATCATTTATAGCGACAAGCTAGATTTCAAATAAATATCATCTCTGCAATGTTATCTACTACTCGGAATAGATAAATACTTTAGTTTAAATAGACAACATAAGAAATAATTTACATGTCTTAACAATTTATTTGTAAATTTTTCCAAATATTGACGTCGTTGTTATATATTTTCAATCTTTTATGTTGCAAAAAATAGAGAGTGCTGAATTAGTTATTATCTAACCTATAAATATTCTGCTAGCTTATGTCATATATTTTGCCTATGTTTATACTTTATATTTTCGATAGACGTAAAACATAAAACTTTTATAAATATTCAGTACACTAAACACTTTACTTGCTACTGAATTTAACGTATATATTATTGGAATTAAAAGGGTAAATAAACCATAAACTACCTTATGCTATTAAAATAGTAGTTCTGCATATGGTTGTCTATCATTTGTCTATAGTTTAACACCAGGTATACGAAAAAAAACGAAAATCGTATATACCTTTTGTTGATCTTCTACTTTCTGGCGCACACCTGTCTGGAAAAACTTACTCTTGAACCATTCTCTAGATTCTACCAAGCTTTGATATTATATACTCAATGAGGTATACTTTATATGAAAATAATTCTGAATAGTTTTATTATCCATTCATATTAAAGACATTATTATTGTGCTAAAATATAAATGACAATAAAATTTGAAATTTACATTTTTCTAAGTTATAGCTTATCAAACAATTTATTAAATTCATGCCAATGAATCTAAATATTTTATGAATAAATATTGACATTTATGCAGGTTCAGATTATTTTACATGAGAGATGTTTTATTTACATTTATTTAAATTTCTGAATATTACACATAAACTCTTAAAATGTACAAATGACAATGACTAAGTAAAAATTGATGTGATAAAATTCTGTTCACAATTATTTAAATTGTTTCTGAAATATTTTGGACAAGAATTTTTTTTATAATAATCAATTTTTTTAGAGATTAATTTTACTTTTTAATAGAAACTAAATTTTTAATATTTGTATGAAAAGAAAAGCAAAAAAATTTGACTCCTGAATATACTATTATTTTAAAATGTCTATATTCATAGTATAATTGAAAGAAAAACTTTATTTTTAAATGTTAAAAAAGCCTATTTTCTTTCAAAATAGTAATTATTAAATCTTATTTTACAAAACTTATCTCGCAAAATAACTATTTGTTTCTATTGTTATTTTTTCAATTATTTACCTAATGTCTTAAAAATTAAAAATTGTTCTTATTTATAGAATATCCGTTTTTTCCTTTTTAATCATTAATAGAAATATTGTTATTTGCTGTAAAAATATCCATTATGTAATCACGCTATATTTTTTATCTTCAATGTTTTATATATTATTGAATAAAGTAATATTTTATTGTTTATAATATTGTACAATTATTCTTCAATTCTTGCTTTTTGAATAACTATAGGTTATACAGTGACTATATAATATTAACAAAAGAATCTACTTAAATAATTCTAGAAGTTGTCTGTAACAGGGATTTAAATAGATATCTAATGAATTTTCAATTAATATGTGCAATTTTTTACAGCTTTAATCGAATTTTTGATGATGGAAGAGAGTAATTGAAAAACGTCAGAAAGAGTAAGTGAACAGTGTAAATGAGAAAAAATGAGATAGGCCGCGATAGACATTAATCTTTCTATGTCAATCAATGCAATTTTATTAGGGTGTACGGGTTACTTTCGAAAGTATGGATTAATTAAAAATGAAGCATATCAGAGACAATCAAAGATTCATAATTACTTTAAGTAATTATTCTACAAAATGTATCTTTATCGATATTGGAGAGATGTGCGTGTGCGCGCGCGCGCGCGCGTGTGTGTGTGTGTGTGTGTGTGTGTGTGTGAAGGGAGAACGGCTGGTGAGAAAGTTTATCCGTATTCTCAGATTGAATGACAGTTCGGTAAGAAGACACAATTTTTGAAATTATGCGCTTAAAGTAAAATGTGCTTTAATAATGTTTTATTTTTGTAATAACATTAATCATTTCTATATATATATATATATATATATATATATATATATATATATATTCAGATTTTTTATAAACTTATGAAGTAATAAAATATTTTACAGAAATCAATTCTTAGTAGGTATATTCAAATGTAATTAATTTTACCTTCGGGACCACCATAAAAGAAATAGTAGAAATAGATAAAGTCAGTAGAATGAGGCATCAAAACAAGTCTAGATGAAAACTCCACTAAAATATTACGTGAGATGTTTTAGTGGCTAAAAACATTATTAAATATTATTTATTAAATACCATTTGATTAATAAATGAAGTAGCTCATGTTTTATAAATTTCTCTGTCTCATACTCACGCAAGTCATTAATCGATGTATTGATATCTATAAAAAACAGAAGTGAGAAGAAGCATTTCGTTCGCGTGAAATAGCGGCTTTGATTTCTTAAGGAAGACCATTAAATGTTCGCGCGTCTAACGAATCTCCGAGTGTAAAAAAATAAACAACCAATAGCTATTATATATATACACACATACATAAATACACACAACTTCGAAGCTCTTCCGCGCGAGCAAAGCTAATGAATAGAAGTCACCCTCAGACCTGCTCGGTTTTTCTTTCCACTCCTGCCTCCACTCTCTATCCTCTCCCTCCCGGCCTTCGTCTGGCGCCTCAATAAAAAATTTAACCGGGGGTTACGAACTGGTATGGGGCGAGCGAATACGAAGGATCGAGTGTTTTGTGCCGAAGGGTCGGCCGAAGGATCCGGGAAAGCTCTATATATAGATGAGACTCCTCGTTCTTATCGCGTGCGTTGCTGTTTCTTGAAGCGAAAAGAAGTGGAAATGGAGGGGCATGGGGCGCAGACGCATTTACAGAAGCACGATTATATATATAGAAAGGATGGTGAAAAGGCGCAATAAAAAATAAAACGGTGAAAGACCGATGGGAGGGACGAAGAAGAGGGAGCGATTCCAAGGAGATTCGACTTGAATCGTCGTTGAGAAAGTACCACTGTCTGATTATCTGGTTTACGCAGTATACCTGCAGTTTGCTTGTCACGGCCTGAATCCTGGCAATATAATATGAAAGTGGCCTTGTCGAATAAAAGTATTGTAAAATTACTTTCCGAAACTTTATACCAAAATATTATCAAATATGCGCACAAGAGTAAAATTTTAAATAACTGATTCGAGTAAAACATTACATATCTAAATTGTGTACAATTTTAAGAATAATGCAAATGTAGTAGTACATACAAGCTGTCACAATGTAATAAGGAGTTACTGAATGGCTGATACTGTTCCTAATTGTGCAGGAGGCTACGTGACACGTTAACCGACTAGCGCAATTTTAGCAACTAGAACGAACAAGTTTCACATCATATTTTCTCTTATATATGTTATATATAATCTACTCTATTAATAAAAGTTCTTCGATGGTTAGAGCAAAATTGATATATATCGAGAGGTGAATTATTTTTTTATCGACAGTCATTCGTTTTTCATTTTTTTTCTCATTACACAATGCATTTAAGTTACGTTATTTTTTATAAACCTGCTAAGGAGTTCTGCACAACAAACTAAAACTCGAGATGCATACAATTGTAAATTTAGCGCACCAAAAACTGAAGCGTAATAGGGTATTTTTCTATCATATATGAGGCAAAATGTACAGAATAGTAACCATTACATATAATAAATGAAAATTTCTTTTGTAATTAACTCATTCGAGACGATCACATTATTACGAACATTAAAGAGTTAAAAAGAGGATTTTTAAAATGATATAAAGAAGTATTTTATAGGTCTCCTTTACAGTGACTTCTTTAGAGTAAAAAATTACTATACGATAATAATCACAACTACCATCGTGTCAAGTGTAGTAATAAAAGTCTGCCTTGTCGTAAACTCCCAAGTCCAGACGAGGAACCCGCGAAGGTCGCTCGGACGAGGGAAGAAGAGCCGGTCCGTACTCCCCGCACTCCGGTTAGATCGAGGGAGTGATCGACAGCCTTTCGGGCAGTCTCGCCCCCACGCCGCCTGCCCTCGCGGCTGGAGCGCACCCTCGCCGTGTTACAGCCCGGCGTTAAGCTTCTGCCGGGCGATTCGATGATTAACGAGCTCGGGCGATTTCGACGCCTCGCCGCCGACGCCGCCGCCGACGTCCAGATCCCGAGCTTTCGTCGAAAGGCTTTACGGCCACTCTGTCGGCCGATTTAATTGGCTTAGGTCGTTTATATGCTTTATTTTTCCCCGTCGGTGCCCCCTTCCACTCGACACCCCGTTGCGTTCTCAGCACTCCTCTCCGCCGCGCGTCGCGACCGCGCGCCGCTGCTTCGGTATATCCTTGCTATTGGATTGCGCGGGCCGCTAATATAGCCCTGTATTGTCTTGCGAGCCATTATTATAGGGGAGCTTTCGAGTATCCGTCGATCCATTAAAGATGTAAAACAATATTCCGTACTCGTGTGCCTTTTCAATAAAGCATTTTGTATTTTATTGATTACCTGTCAGAATTTTGTAATGTATTTTTAAATAAGCATTATTTTAAAAGTTATTTTATTTTTCAAACAAATTATTAGAAAATAAAGGAACCAAAAGTTTAGAATCATAAGTTCTGTTTGTACGGCTCTTAAGTAATGTTAATATTTATCAACGATTAAGATAAAGTCGATAATTCACAATTTACTTAGCGAACATTAATCATCATTCATCATGTTTCGCATAAACTGTTGGTCACAGTTTTATTGATATTTCTTTAATTTGATAAATATGCTTTGTTATCCAAACATGGTCCTCTCGCGCAAATCGTTTGTTTTCGTTATATCATGTCCATGAATGTGTGCGCTTTTATTCGAATAATATATATGCGTCGGTCATACATTGTTATACATTACTTTGGTACGTGGGAAGACAAACTCTATCTATTTGTTTAGCTGAAATAAATATTTAATCACAAGGTTAAGAGAAAAAATGATGAGAAAAAGGTCATAGTAAAAAATGACTAGGGCTGAGAAATGGCTGGTCGGCTCGAAAAGGAGAGAGTGAGAGAGAGAGAGAGAGAGAGAGAGAGAGAGAGAGAGAGAGAGAGGTAAACAAATGACACTGGCTCAACGTACAAGATGGATCGTCGCGGATTTCGACGGAAAAGTCTGGTGGTTCTTTCCTTGAGTAAGCTTGAACCGTTTGATCGACAGTTAATTACAAAAATAGCTTTACCCCGTGTAGAAATGGCAAAAAATCGAGAATAAAATTTGAGATAAACTTTTATAGACTACTGATAAAATCAGGGAATTACCCACGCGCATTCTATAATAAACATATACAGAGATAAAATATAAATTTCTTTCAATCGATTTCCTACCACTGTTGCATAATCAAGCAGATATAGGGTGAAAAGAAGCTCGATAATTTCTTCCAGCAAATAGCGCGAAGATAAATCGATGCGCGCGAACAAAGGTTCGAGCACAAATACTCGAGCAGCACCGAAAACCAGTCATAACACCGTGTATATAGTGCAAAGAGCGGGCGATGAAAATCGAGCAGAGTATAGCAGGGAGAGCAGAGCACACCTTCGAGGATCCACTCCAATTTGGCTCCCGACGAATCAAGGACGAGTGAGTGGGCGCGCTTTTCTCAGCGTCCCATATAGACTGAACAGAGCCGTAGAGGGCGAGGGGGATGCGTTGAAGAAAGGGCGCGCGAAGGGATACATATATAGAGGATAGAGCACTAAAACGCGGATTACGTGCGTGACTGCGCCGTTGGCGCGTTGACGCCCTGTCTTGCTCGCCCTTCAGATCTGATGGTATGCTGTACCGTTGCCGAAGAGTCTGCCCTTCGAGCGGTTCGAATTCGTCCCTGCTTTTCTTCTTTTTCCTATGCTTTGAGCACATTGAACGCATCCTTCAACGCTACCACGGGGGCATTGCTTCTTTGGAAACGGGACTTTTTCCCTCGTGGTATTCCTTGCTTTAAGCCGATTAATTTATATATGCTACCTGCGATGTAAAAGCTCGGTACATGGCCATACGATTGAATTTTTCTGAATTTTTTACAGCAATCAAGCTTCTTCTCCAAAGTGTCTCTCGGAACTCATTAATCTCTTGATTTCAATAATGTAAGGAAACAATATACAAATAATAGTAAGTTTTATATTAGTAAGTTTTATATTACTTAGGATATACAACTCTGAAAAAAATATTTTCTGATATCAAGTATATATATACTTGTTTTGTACCAAGTAAATCATTTTCTTAAATTAAGAAAATATTCGCTAGATTTATGAGTACGGGGTTTGATTCAAGTGAATTCTTCTTGCGTTAAGTAAATACTTCCTTGATTTAAGAAGATGCTTTCTCAATTTAAGAAAATAATTTATTTGGCACAAAACAAGAAAATCTTTACCTCATAACAGATATTTTTTCTCAGTGTTTAATAACAGTAACTCCAGATACTTGAGCCAACAAATCAAGAACAGAATTCAACTCAAAACTGAACGCGATATAATTATGGGATTTTTATATAATTTTGGGACCATTATAGATTTTGATAATTTTCATAAATTTAAATAAAATATAACTTGAGAGAAACATATATCTCTGAAACTCTTCAATAGTTTCACTAAATATCTAGATTATTATTCCTTTTTCCCTTTCGCATTAAAAATTTCTTCCAAATACAAAATCTAGAATAGGAATTAATCTTTTATTTAATTACTACTATTAAATATAATATTTTATGAAAATCATTCATAATAGATACACATTTTGTAAGTACTTGATCTAGAATATTGAAGTCCTTATTGAAAGGTAGGTCTACCTTACTCACCGAAATCCTATTGCCATCATTTCAAACGTTCCAACATTCTTTGGAACGTTTGTATTTCAAAATTATTCTGCTTAGGGAATAACAAATTCAGCATGTTTTACAAAAATATGCTCAACTACATGTCTATAAAAGTATACACCGTGTCCCAGATATAACTGCTGATATTAGCGGCATGGTATCGGCAAGGAAAAGTTATGTGTAAAAATTGATATTCATGTAGGTCCATATTTAATAGTTTTTGCAGTACAGCCCCATTTCTGTGAGACAATCAGGGTTCAGAGAAGTGGGTCATCGCTTGCGAGCAAGAAAAAGGAGACCAAACGAAGGGAAATGAGGCGAAGTCGAGCAAACACGGCAAAGACCAGTAGTTGTTATTTTTCCTATCCATGGCCAACGCTCGCGTCACTGCTTGGGTATACGGACGCATTGACGAAGCGAGGTTCACGCGTCTACGAATAAAGATTATGTTTATTCGTCTACAACGGTTCTTACCCATATTTTTTGTCAAACGACCCTTTTTTATAACAGCCCACTCCACTGCATTGGAAATAATGAAGCAAGGGCGGATGTTTTGCTGACGTGGACAACTGAATTTTCAAAATGCTATAAACATTGAGAAATAGATATTTGATAATCATATTCAAAACTGGGAGAATTACCGGTTGCAAGGAACTTTGGATAGTAAAAATCGGATGGCTTGGGCTCGAGTTACGTATAAAATCGTATAAAATAATTATGAAAGTATTGCATAAGCCCTATAAGATAATTTATCCGATTTTTATCAATCAAATTTCCTTGCAATCAGCATTTTTGCCAGTTTTGAATGTGATTATCAAATATCTATTTTTCAATATTTATAGCATTTTGAAAATTCAATTGGACATTTGTTTTTAGAAAACACACGTGTGCGCTCGCGGTCAGTTCGCCCGCGCCAGCGAAACGTCCGTCTTTTTTTCATTATTTCCAATGCAGTGGAGTGGGCTGTTATAAAAAAGGGTAGCTGAAAAAAAATATGGTTAGGGATCGTTGTAAACGAAGAAACATAATCTTTATTCGTAGACGCGTGAACGTGGCTTCATCAATACCTCCGTATATCCAAGCAATTGTGTGAGCGTTGACAATGGTCAAGAAAAATAACAACTACTGGTCTTTGCTGTGTTCGCTCAACTTCACCTCGTCTCCTTTCGTTTGACCTCCTTTTTATCGATGACCCAGTTCTATGAGCTCTGATTAGCTCACAGACATGGGCCCGTATTGTAAAATCTATAAAAATGGACCTATACATGAATATTAATATTTACGCATAACTTTTCCTTGCCGATACCATGCCGCTAAATGAGCAGTTATATATCTGGGACACGGTGTATAATCAAATTATTCTTTCATAAACCAATATATATATTTAGATTTAAGGAATTAAATTAAAATAAATATTCCAAAAAAATATAAGACTTTAATTACCATAAATGCAGGAAAATATGATTCAAAATTAATTAACCTTTAGAGGATTGGCATTTGGTAATAATAATTCGTTTCAAAAAATGGATAAAAATGTTATCTCATATCATAAATTGATCACGGGTCGAGCCAATATATTGGCTTTTCGGTCCGTGAGGGTGAAGCGTACATTAAATTTTTCCACTTCAAATAAATTTGTTCTATTGACATGTATGAAAGCCAGAAGATTTGCGCTATCTGCTTCATAAAAATAATTATTAACTTCTAAAAAATTCTCGATAAAAAACTTTTTATAATACTCCAACGATTGGAGTTGATAGATGACAGATATTGATAATGAAATATAACTGTGGAATTGAATATTCAGAACGTCGTCAGTTCTATGTGATGCTAAAGGAGCGGAGCATGGAAAAGGTGATCTAGTATTTTAAAAATAAGGCTAGTAATGACAAATTTTTTTTATAGATTCGGTTTATCAGAACACATAGTAACGGATAACGGTACTTAATTTACAAGTGAGAGATATAACGAATTTTTTAAACGAAATGACATTAAGCATTTATTTTCTCCTCCGTATTACTCTGTGACCAACAGAGCAGTAGATAATTTCGTTCTATTAGAGGTTTAAAGATAAAATAAATATAATAGTGAAAGAGAAAATCTTTGGAATATCCATTTAATTTTTAATATCAATTAATATTCAGTTGACTTCGTTCTACGAAGATACAACCATACATAAAACACCATCGATTTTAATGTTTAAACGAGAGTTTCGGATAAGATTTGACATCTAATGAGAACGTAGAGAATGTAGAGAAAAAACAATAGGTACAAAGCATCTGGGAGGAATAAAAATAGTGAAAGTAAAGCGTATGAATTTTGAGAAAGGGATTACTTATTATATGCACGATTATGTGTCTGGAACAGAAGGAAGATTTCAAGTGATAATTGGTAAAAAATTATCACCTGTAATTTGACTGATAAAAATGACTGACAAAAATAAAATGTAATGAAATTATCGGAACCCAATTCACTAACTATGATAACAGCTGCAGAAAGAAAATAAATAAAGAGTTGTTCGAGGGAAACCAGCGATATTCTAAGCGTTACCCTAGGCAGCTCTTGGCGTATTATGGTCAAAAACAGGAGAATTGTAGTAGACTGATGAAACGTCATATGCATACTATATCTATATATAAATAGGCAGTGATTAAGATAATAAGCCTTGAACTAGCATTAAGAAGCACATTCTTATACACGCTCCAGTTTACGAGGGTGGATTGATAAGTTTCCGGCATGACCAAGAAAAACAAACTTTTTTTATTTCTCAACATAATCTTCCCCAAGGCTGATACATTTCTCATAGCGGTGTTCTAGTCTAGTAATGCCAACTCTATAGACTGATTCGTCACGCTCCTCAAAATACCCATTTACAGCTTCGATTACTTCTTCATTGTCCGCAAATCTCTTACCGCCAAGCCATTTTTTGAGGTTAGGAAATAGATAATAATCACTCGGGGCTAGATCTGGAGAGTAGGGAGGGTGCGGCATCAATTCAAACTTCAGATCCTTGATTTTAGCCATCGCAACGGTTGACGTGTGCGCTGGTGCGTTATCTTGATGAAACAAGATTTTTTTCTTCGCCAGATGAGATGGTTTAATTTTCACTTCGTGGCTCATACGTTGCAATAAGTCTGCGTAGTATTGACCAGTGATAGTTTTACCCTTTTCAAGGTAATCAATGTATATAATACCTCTCGTATCCCAGAAATAACAGTAGCCATAACATTGTTCGCCGAAAAAATTGTTTTTGCCTTCTTTGGAGTTAGTTCCCCTGGTTCAATCCACTGTTTAGACTGTTGTTTGGTTTCAGGAGTGTAGTCGTGGACCCAAGTTTCGTCAATGGTTAGGAATCGACGCAAAAATTTGCTTGGATTACGGTTATACAACGCCAAATTGGCGGTAGAAATGTTCTTTCGAATCAATTTTTGGTCAACTGTTAGCAAACGCGGCACCCATCTTGCACAAAGCCTTTCCATGTACAAATGTTGGTGCAAAATATTTTGTACACGTTCATATGACATCTTACAGGTCTCAGCTATCCTCACGCACTTTTAATCTATGGTCTTTCAGCAACATTTGATGGATTTTTTTCGATCATATCTGGAGTTGTGACCTCAATGGGGCGTCCTGAGCGAGGCTCATCAGAGGTGCTCACACGACACTTTTTAAACCCACTGTTTAACGGTTGAATATGATGGCGAGGATGTCCCCAGTGTTGAGTCCATCTCTTCTTTAATTGCCTTCGGCGCTAACCCCTTCAAATAAAAGTATTTGATGACAGCACGATTTTCCAGCTTTTCCATTTTTACGAAAAACACAGAGGCATCTTGTTCAGCGTGCTCTCAAACCTAAATTAACGTGGCGATCGGACGGAAACTATAGCTACAAGTTATCTAAGGATGGTACTATAGAACGCCACCTCAAGGTAGGCCTAGTGCCGCCATCTCTTGGTCAGGCCGGAAACTTATCCATCCACCTTCGTGCATAAAATAAATTCAAATTGTAATGCAATATCTGGGATTACTCCTGCTTTACTGCCATCTACATCCTTAGACATTATATAATTAAATTATATAATAATTAAATAATAAATTATATAATAAATTATATAATTTCCCTCGTTCCGCCGAGATGTAAAAAAAGATCCAGTAATATATGTCGCCAGACTCTCTATTCCCGGAGAACTTTAGATTTCAGAAGCACTAAGCGCTACTATTTGGTCCAAAGTATAGAAGAAGGATTACCTTAATTATGATTTCTTTCATTCTTTTTACACTACCATAATATAGTATAGCATAATGTTCCATTGATAGATAAGAAATTGAATATTAGTCAGAGTCAATTAATAAAGAAAATAGTTTCAGTAAACTTAAAAGATATATTAAACATTCGATATATTAATTATTGCATCAGGGCTAGAGACTCTATCAGATGGATATTTACATTGGTATTCACTTGGTGTTCTCTTAGTAGTATAATTTCAATTTTTGGCTACTATCTCCTTCCTATCCCAAGGTAGTATGATTATACGTATAAGAAAATGCCTCATCAAAATGAAATTCAGTCTGTATTCAAGAGAGTTATAGTAATTTCAGTAACAGAAATAGAAAATTATCACATCACGATGTAAATCGATATATGCTATTGTTTTCACAAAATTCTGAAACCAATTCATTAATACTACTACTACTACTACAACTAATAATAATAATAATAATATGCATAACTCAAGCGGCCGATAAAACACCGTTGACGACCTCGCACGTATACAATTTAGATTCGATCGAAGTGGCCAAGCAGATGCCGCGTCGACGAGAAAAACGCGCACGTACGTGTATATATATCGACATCGATAGAAGCAGCAGCAGTAGGAGCAGCGAGGGAAATAGAGACACCAGCACACGCAATAAGTTCGAGACTTCGCGACGCCCTCTCGACGCATCGATGGAATGTGCAGCCCGCTCCCGCACCCTGTATCTCATCACCCCCGCCACACGACGCCGTGGGCACAGTGCGCGTGATGAGAAATCGCTCCGGGTCACGCTACTATTATTACGGAGCTTTGCGCGCGCGCGTACCGCGCGACGAATACGTGTATATATATATATATATATATATATATATATATATATATATGAGGAGCAAGCGACTGGGCGGTGGCTGTTCGTGACGGATGCTTTGCGGCTTGGTCGCCGCCCGGTTCCGCTGTGCAAGGCGGCTTAAAATATATACGTATCGCAATAACGCCTTGACCTAGACGAGCGGACACTGCGCGGTGGATGAATAGCATAGACTACTGATGTGGATGAATACCGGTGTGTTGACTTCTTACAGAAAAGCTGGGCAAGTTTAAAAATTTCACCATTCCTGCCGTTTTTTAAAGCACATACGTATATATATATATATATATATATATATATATATATATATATATATATATATATATAGCTCCACTTCATTATCACATGCCAGTACATTCGATGATGGCAGTTGCACATCAATGATTCGTATTGCGCGTTGATCTGTTGCATTAGGAAGAAAGATTAGAATGGCGTTAAATAAAAACAATTCATCGATTTGATTTTTTAAGTTTCGTAGGCCTAAATTATGTTTTCAAATGTCGATCAATTTTTTCTTTTAATTAATTTATTAAGAATCTGTTTCTCCACCATTGGGTATTTAACACAAGTAGATACATGCATATTTATGTAACTTAATACTTTTTCTGAAACGTCGTTTATCGTTAATTAGGATTAAATATTGATGATTTTCATATTATCAAAATTTTTCTTTCTATTAAGGCACGTATGTAGTTATTATGTTTAATTATCTGATGCACTTTTAAGTTTGTTTCTTGTAAGTAATTTCATGAATATCCTCTGCTATTAATTTTTATAGAAATTTAGGTTGACTTATAATACTATACGAATGCCCATTCATACTCGATTTTTGTATATTCATTTGATTATAGGCAGAATTTTCACCGTTCAAAATCAACGCTGAATTTTTTTTATATATTTCAGTAAATTGATATGTCCATGTTAAAGGTTTCCATGTCTTAGACTGCTGTAGATTTCTCAATTTACAAATATTTCAAAAGCTTTTCGATTGTCACTGTATTGGAGTATAATGCCGAAAAACTTTTTGATTCTTATGGTATTTTCTATGAAACCTTTCCATTAGTCAACCATCAACTGAAGTTAAATAATTTTATGTTAAAATAAATATTTTCTTTATTTCATCGTTTGGCATGACGATTTTTGGTTTTTTTTTTATGTTTAAATTTAAGAACTTTTTTGGTTTTCCGTTTTTAGTTTTGTTTTCAGCGATTTGTCATTCAATACACCAATTTTCCGTTTTCGATGTGATAGTACAAATCGAAGTGTGCATTCTATTGTTTTCGTTACTTACCTTGGAATTAGTATATGGTTCTTCGATTCTGATTGTATTTACTTTGTAATTTTCTGTAATTGCAGTAAAGAAATAAAGGTAAATAACTTTGTGCTTAGTACGTTAAGTTTCGCTGTTAATAGAATTATCAATAGTATGTGATCTATCAATCTGTATTATTATAGAAGTGAGGTAAATATTAATACATAAAACTGAATTAAAAATAGTTGTATCGAGCTTTTAACTTTTCATTCCCTATTAAAATCTTTTCTACAACGTAAATCAAATTCAATGTATATATCATAATTTTTCTTTGAACTATATCTTCCATAGCGCATGTATAATCTATTAAAGAAATTCTACGTAAAACTTGCCAAGATCCACGTATATCTGAGGAATCAATCTTTTCAATACTGAACTAACTGGAATTTTCACTTTATATAGAGAATATTGGAGATTCTTTAATAATAAATGGAATTTCTAAAAAGACATGTGAATTATTATATTTTGGTAATTAACTCGTGACGCTGTAAACGGATATAAGTCCGTTTTTATATTATTAATCGCCACTGCAATGCGCGTGCAAAATGAGCACAGGAGTAGTAAACAATTATTCTTAATGCCTCTACGCAAACAAGACTGAATGCTTTTTTTAAATACAGATCAATCATTCGTATTTTCAAAGAAACCAGGTCACAGTCAAAGTATATGAATTGTCCGCTCTTATCGGGAATATATCGATCGATCTATTTTCAAATATACTTATTGTTATTATTATTATTCTTATTATATAAAAGAATACAGATAAACGAGCAAAAATTATGCGACTTATTGTTCTGTTAGAAAGTCGGTTCGACCTGTACAATAAATCGAAAAAGGTGACAGGGAACTTGGTCATTCGGATTTCGTCGGAGGTCGTTTAAATTCTCTTTGTATTTTTCATCTTCAGTCATCTCATCGTTTTTTCTCTTTTTTCTGCCTCTCTCTCTCTCTCTCTCTCTCTCTCTCTCTCTCTCTCTCTCGCTCATTCTACGCCCTCTTGTAGAAACCTTTTTTTTCGTACACAAACATATGCGGAAATAGCGAACGAAGCCAAGTCCCGGCAGAGACTTTTGTTTCAGCGCAAAATATGTCATTTGTGGAAGTTGAACTTTCGTCTGTGCTGCGAGCGTATTTTGTTCATCTCGCAAATTGTCCCCCTCTATATCTTTCCCTTTTTATCGTTATTATTATCATCGTCGTTATTATTATTTGTTTTCCGAGGGAAAATAATCAAGTTTATGCAATTTCGGTTCAAAATAATTTTTCCTTGCACCGTTCATTGCGAAATAGATGGATTTGTAAGAATGATCAGAAATTCGAAATAAGTCCCAGAAATTCCTTTCCCTCAATGAACACAGGATTTATTTGAAATAATTCTTTTCGAGAAAAATACTGCTCGTGTTTCATCTCTCATTCTCAAATTTAAAGCAGCGCAAATGAATAGAGCAAGGGAACTATAGAATGAAATTGGGAGGAGGGGAATATTCCAAATATTTCAAACTCACGTTGCTCCGGGAGGACGAAGAAAATGAGGTTTAAGTAGGTTAACATGTAAACACAATATCGCATTTGTAATACCAGTAGGTTTAAATTTAAAATGGGCTTCGATATCGCATTGCATTTGATATTGTTTAAAATGTATTCAGTTTCTAGATCTTCGTGATAAAATCCATAATTTTTTACCATTAGACCTATTGCAAGAATAAAATATTATATAGTAGTGATTTTCTTAAAATTCGGTAAAAATAGCAAGCAACGCAGTATTTTTCATTATTTTTGTTATCATCAGAATATTTTAGAAAAGTTTGTACATTTCACTTTACACTTTCACTTTCTTTTTAATAGTTTTCCTTAACAATGCCGTTAAATTTTAACAATAACGTTTTTAATTAAATTCTTGTAAATTATAATCAATATTACCATGTCGTCAGCAGTTAAATTGCAGTAAATTATTGAATAAATAACAGTTGATCTATCTATATAATACAACTGGTTAGAAATACCTAAGCAGTCCGATCTACCATTCTCATAGCATAACTGCAAACAGTTGCGATGATACTAGCCGTACGTAAACGTTTCTCGGTCAAATCTACTCTTTCTAACCCTCTTCCATCTACTGATAGGCATATAAATCCCGCGCGTATTACCACTGAGAACGAGAGTGAGAAACAGCTGCGCGGTGATCCACCTTCCAAGCACGTTCAGTCGGGAATAATGAAAAGGAATGATCAAAAAAGGAAAAGGCGAGAAAAAAGAAAGGAGCTACAAGGGCAAACGTATCGGGGAAGGGGAAAGGGGCGAATAAGCCGGTGGAACGAGATACGGAGCAGAGGGGGAGGGGGAGGCTCGTGCCCATGCGGTTATTAACCCCTCGCGGTAAGACCCCAGTGGGCAGGAGTGGCTTCTCTCTCCCCTTCTCTCGCTGTATTTTCGCGAGCGGCACTTTCGCGAGCTAATGGGTCTCGACAAGTGTCTGGACCGACGTGCTGCGCTTGCCCCTCCCTTCCCGAGCACCCAGACGGCCTTCTTCTTCGTCCCCCGCGTGCCTTTGTGCACCGCGCATTGTGCGCCGCCCGTCGCGCTTTATCTTTAATGTCGTGCTTTTGTTTTTCCCCCCTCGAACCCCTTCCCCATTTCTCGCATTGCGCATACTTTATGCCCCGCGCTTTTTTCGCCTCGACCCGTCCGCTATCGTGGCTTTCTCTTGGCCCTCCCTCCGGCCGACCGCCCCTCTCGCCTAGGAAGCGTTGGCGCCCTTGTGAACTAAGTACACAGATCTCGCTCGAGATACAGGACAGAGGCGTCGCGTGCCCACGGATCGCTGCCGGGGATTAGGGATACTCGAGGAGTTGAGATATAATGAGGAGGCTCGTAATACACACACACACACACACACACACACACACACACACACACATATATATATATATATATATATATATATATATATATAAAAGTCGTTGAGCCCAAGGGAGCTTAGGATGGAATCTACAAATACGGGTAGCAATAAAGAAAGTCCTCGGTTCTAAAAGAATTCGGTTGATTTCGCGACTACTCGTTCCCGTCTTAAAAAATAATTCCAACTTTTTTGCATTACTATACGGAAATGTGTATTGCAATTTCGCTCGCGTTAGCAATGGAAAATGAGAAAAGTAAAATTATATACACGAAATAAGCTCTGGTGGAATATATATTCTGTAGTTATGATATATATATATAAAGAGTGCTGAGACTTCACTATGCATGATCCTAAAAACAATATTGTCAATTTTCATTATTTTGATATTAAATAGAGATGAGGTTAGTAACTCTGTTTCCTTGATTCTCAAACCAATGAGATATTAAATCAAACCTTTTAACAACCTTTAAAACCGTTTCCCTGCATTATATAAATAAATCACTTACTATTTAATTCAATTTATATAATAAATTACTTAGAATTAATTCAACTAAAAGTTTATACAGTGACCGCATAAAAAACATTCTTTACACCTATTTTGAAAATGATGAATAGAAAAACTGAAAGTGTTTTAATTTTCTTCGAATTTTTGATGACGCTCGAATTGAGATGTGCTCAACTAGTTTCTTCGAAGCCGCTATCACACGTACGCAAATAAGTGGATTTTGCTGTCGCTCTTTATCGAATATTGGATTTTTCCTTATGTACTTTTGTATGTAGCTTTATCGTATTTCTTCACTTTCTCTTTAATAGAGTTTTTTCAAATAAACTGTTCACACACATAGAAGGGAATTCATCTCAACATTAATCTTCGTCGTATAGAAAACAAATCTAAGCCTCTGAGTCAACGTTTTACCTGTATGTGATTTTAAGCACGGCAAGACGAACATCTACTTTACTACATTGACTTGCTTGTGCTCATAACTAATTAGCAGTAATGTTATAGCTCTGTGTTCGAACGTTCATGTCTAATGCATTATTCCTGGTCGTCAAATTTATATTAAATGCTAATTAATTCTTGATGAACGCAGTCAGATCAATTCGTGTATAATAGTACATGCATCCGATATTGGCAGAATCCTATTGTGTAATTAAACTGTTGGTCGGCATTTTCAATGAAGATGCTTTATGATTCATGCGCATCCTCAATCAAAGACATTCTGCAATGTGTAAAATCGTTTTCCTTACAAGTCTGACAAAATGTCAATGTATTAAATAATCTATATTTAATTTAATATATTAATCACATTCACTAAAAAATCGATAATGTTCGCTCAGTGGACACTAATGTTTGTAAGGAATCATTCGAGTGAGCGATGAATGCTAATGAATGAGGAAACAGTGAAAAAAAATTTTTAAATCTAATTTATAAAAGATTTTAAATAATTTATTAGTAACAATATAAATTTCACCTACTAGATTATTAGTGGAATAAAATATCCAGGTTGGTGTGTTTACGGTTTTATAATTTCATCCTTTAATATTACAAGGCAAATGAATAAATTAAAAAAAAATTATTTTTACAGAATTTTCTAAACTGTGTTTTCATATAAATTTCTTTATCAGCTTTGACAATGATTAGATTTGCAGCGAAGGGACATGTGAACAAAAGAATGAATTTTTAAAATCTTCAGTTTTCCGGCCAGAGCACGAGGATCTCAAATACCCAATGATAGCATAAAGTGAACATGCTATTTTTCAGTTTAAGAACATAGTAAATGCAAAGCTTGCCAAAATATTAAAATGATAGTATATTTATAATTGTCAATATACTTATTGTTTTAAACGTTAAATTACCACTGACATAAATATCTATTTTTTTTCTTTCTTGTGAAACTTCTGAAATATTAAATATTTTCCTTTGTGTTTTTACCAGCATTCACAAATTTTCCCTGCAATAGCGTGGGTATTTTAACAACACTTTTACCACAGTATCCAACAAATTGTTCGTGTGTTTTCTTATCATAATATTTTTTTATGCTGCTTTATACATAAAATAAATAGAAATATCTCAAATAAAAATGAAATATACTTAATTCAAAAACAAATCAACGCAAACAAACGTAAATGATAAAGTGGATATCTGGACAATGAAAATGCAAATTATTAAAGTTTATTTAATTTTAAATTATATTTTTAAGTGTCGATAACAGCTAAATACCATTTTCTAAATTTAGTGTGAGTATAAAATCATTAATTAAAAGCACAGTGCCTTTAATAGTATAATATAACACTTAAAGAGCAGAGTAATTGGTAATAAGTGACTAGACATACATATGCTTCTAAATGAAAATTCATTATTTCATGAATTGTAAAATATGAATTTAATCTCAACAGAGCTTTGAAATTCACTTAAGTAAATTTCTATTTAAGTTGATCTCCAATCCGTGATTACTTGATTTACAAGTTCATAGCAATATCAAATACGCTGCGAGTACAAAAAAGTTCCTTGCTTTTCGAAAGAAGTCGTTCAGCTATTGAAAGATTACAAATATAAATGCAAGTTGAAAGCTTAGATTAAAGTTGCAGATCTTGAATGATCTATACGACATTATAATATGTCGCCTAATATTATTGCTGTAATAAAAACTGAGAAATTAAATAAGATGCGAATGCGATGGAGCTTACCCAAACAACGTACTCGTTCCCTTATTCTTAACTGGTATAAACGCGCTTTAACCAAAACGACTTTTATAATGCACATAGTACGTGCTAGCTAAATTAATCTATATTTATTATTTATATAATTAAGGATTTAGCATTAATCCTGTTAATGGATTGTAACGTCTATAACTTCATAATAACTATCTACGTACGAATTATAAGTGGTAAAGTTAAAGAATCAAACTAGTGAAAAAGTCAATGCAATACCAAATATTAATGAATTTTATAATAGTATTATATAATTCAAAGGAGTCACTGGGCAACAAGCATCGGTTCAAATATTCGTTCGCTGATGAAATCGCGATAAATTATAATGATTTGCAGAGGACGCAGATCTCTATTATCATTGAAAGAACGTTTTCGATATATAATATCCACTTCTGAGTTATATATTTATATTTTTAACAATACTTTCCAGCACTTTTTTTCTATGTTATGTTATTGAACATTTTAATCTAAAAATTGTCCAAATAAGTATATATTCTTTTGTGGAATGATTTTGAGTTCCCCTCGAGAATGACTCCTAAACCATTCTTTGAAACTGGTCAATACTTTAGATTACCGAGGTGTTAATAGTCAATTTCGCGAATCAATCAACCGATCAATCTATGTAACTATCAATCTTGGCACTCTTCCCGTTTGCTATATCCCCTTTTAATCAATATTCAATTTCTCTCTGCTTTTTCTTCGCCATTTTCTTTCACGTCGATGGCTCCGCATCTCTCTCTTCTCTCTCTCTCTCTCTCTCTCTCTCTCTCTCTCTGTCCCTTCTGTGCACACAACTATCAAAAACTTTCTATATTTTCTCCTTAGTCTTCTTCTCCTATCCCCTTTATCCTAAATTTACGCTCCACTTTAGCGCTAGTCCCTTCCCTTATTTCTCCTTACGTCGCCTTAGTACAAGGGCGCCCGTTCCAGACTATGCGATAAATAAAAGCAAAAGCCAAGAAAGATCGCCTCAACAGGCAATGCCAAAGTAAGATATTTCAAAACACTATACGTGACTATATTAGTGAAAGTCGATTGAATTAATGCGCCCAATGTAACTATGCAAGGGAAGAATTAAAGTAAACTGGAGTGCTTCGAAGAAAAATCGATAAACCAAGGACTAAAATTTTCGACGAGAGAACAATCGTCCCCGAGGACTGTATAAAGCCTGGGACGCACTCATCCAGAAAGTCCCGCAACCCATTTACCAAATCCATTACAAAATGCATTTATTCAGCTCTCGGCTCGCTGCGGCAAAAAAGACGTCGATTTAATTTCGAACGAATCGCGCGAGCTCGCGTTCTGTTCGCGGGATCGGCCTGGGGGCCCCTGGTTCGGGGGAGAGGGGTGGGCGCGATGAAAAAGAAGCAGCCGCTCGCCGCCTAATCCGTCGCAGGGGGCGACGCGCAAAACGCGCGCGAACAATATATGTTAATTCGCGCGCACGGTGCATAATGCACTCGCGCGGGCTGAGCGGCGGAGGGGGGGGGCAACAAAGAGCTCTCGGGCTCGGGCGCATAATATAAAGAGCGAGCGGCGCGACAAAATAAACGGAAGTAAGCCCGACTTCCATTTCCATTAAGCCCGGCAGCGGGAGCTGCAGCCGCGCAGCCGGCAAATTGCCACGATATTTATTCGGGTAACTCGCGCGCGCGCGCGCGCGCCAACGATTCTAATTTCCGATCGAGCGCCGCGCCGGCATGTCCGCGTCCGCTCGCTCCCCGCGGAAAATGGTTAATGCTCGATCGCAGCGGAGGCAGAGCTGCGCCGCGGTTATGGGCTCGGCAGAGGGGAGGAAGGAGGACTGATGCAAAATCCAAATCGCGACTCGAATCTGTGACGTCGCTTACCGACGACGAAATTTCAGCCCGTACTCTTGCCGCTTTAAAAAGGTATATCGATATCGTCGACCGAGCGCTGTTTCGTGAACAATTGATCCAGTATTTCTGATTCTGAAAAGATTGCATTTGTCTTTCAAAAGACAGAACTCTTAATTGTCTTAAAGATTGTAATGTAATTACAAAGTTCCAATTACCGCATTCTCTCAGCTGTGATATTCTGTTCAGTGGAACTTTTAATTTTAACAAGATATCCTGCGCGTTGACAATATAATTACTGTTTTATCTTCAGTCTTGTAATAAAAAAATTTTATCATATTTTTATACAACTGTCAAAAATATAAATAAATTTTATATTTATTGGTAATAAAACTGAAGTAAACGAGAGATCAAAATGAATTTTGTCTCTTCCGGAATGCCAGCTATTTCGTGAAAAATAACAAAATTTATATGCAATATAAAAGTTTAATCAAACAATTTGAAAAGTTCATTTAGATTAAAATCTAGCAGAAAAAAATTATCTCTGTACATAAAACTTAAAGCTCATAGCCGTGTTTATGAAGTAAGATTACTCTACCTATTACGACATACTTACTAAAGTTTATTACTGCAGTACTTTTAAATTATTATGATTTTTTGATTGATTGGACCAAGCATAAACATTCTGCATGCAATAAGGATAATAAACTTTATATAATAATTTCAACACCAATAATAATAATAATTTTTTTCGTCTATAAAATTTATCGAATGGCAATCATATTCACTACAATTCATTTAAATACGGTTAGATTAATGCAAATAAAAAGATTATTTTTTCAATGAATAATACGATGGCCGATGATACGAACTTCGCTGTAAATTGCTTTTGAACAAAAATTGTTTGCATTTAGCGCGCTTTAAATAAACCATGCAGGTGAATTTGGAAAAGATTGAAAAGCTGGAAAATGAAAAATTCAGTATGCAGAGCAAAATATGCTCTGTGTATTGATTTACACGTTTGTCGATTCGTAGCCCGCGATGAAATCCAGATAAAATATTCTTTCCGTGAATACATTGTTTAGAACGTGCCATGTTTTACCAAAGCAAGGAATAACATTTTCTATAATCTTCTTCAATATAAAATAAATATTATACGATGAAAATCATGAACTTGAATAACATAATAAACCAAAAAAAAAACTGTACAATTTGCTAACGTAATGTTTTTTTCTGTTTCAGGTAAGCAACCCCGAAGCTATATTAGGTATACTTGATTGACAATTTTTCTATCAAAATCGTAAGTCCAAGCAATTAAAATTAAGATAAAGTTTTGATCGGTAAGGATAATGGTGATAAACATTATTGGTAAAAAAGGAAGGACCCCATTTTAGATTCTTAAATTATAGCTAATACAACAAATAATTTGCATTAGATGGGGTAAATTTTAGCGAATGGACTTTTAGCAAAAGGTACTTTTATCGAACAAAAACCATGCTGAAAGAAAATACACGGACAAAAATTTTGCCGACGAATAGAATTTTTTATTTATTTCTTTCAATATGTATTATTTTTCTATTTAGTATGACATTAAAATTATTTATAAGTATTTTTGTGGAGAATTTAACATATTTAATTATATAAGACATGTATATTATTTCAGTTGAATGCTATTTACAATTTCACTTTTACTGTTTAAAGTATATATCATTAGATTCTTCCTAGATATAAGCCTAAATTGCTACACAAATAGTTATAAACAGTTTTAAAACTATACTAGTTGGAAAATACTAAATATTACAAAAAACATTGTATTGTCCTTCGGAAAATATTATTTTTGGCATTTTTTTCGGCATAATTAACTTTCGGCAAACTTTCGGTATAGATTCAGTAAATTTTGTAACGAGGGCAGTCAAACTATCCTTTGTTAACAATAGTATATTAATTTTTTTTATTTCTTAGTAGTTTTTTAAGACCGATACAAATATTTGTTAGTTTAAGATGAGTTAAATTTTAACTTTTTAAAATTTATAGGCATTGTTAAATAATTTGAGAAACATTTGTAACAATGCTGTATTACTCATTCAAGTATTAGCAACTTATTTTTTAATATGAATTTCTAATTTCTTTTACTAACAGCAGAATATGTGCTAAACATATTTTTGTCAAAGTATCGCGAAATGTTGAAATAACTGAAACTAGAACTGAGACCTCGAGCAGGTTGGTTTAGAGAAGTAAAGTTTAATGTTTACTTTATATAGGTAAATAAAAGGACACAGTTACCGCTTAAATCAATGACTGTGCTAAATTAGTTATTCATTAAACTACGGTAATATAAATTTCATTATTTTAAAATAGGTTCAATAATATAATAATTTATGAAGATTCTCATAAGTTGTATTAGCTTTATGCATAAACCTAGTCATGGTACTGATTTATTTATTGAATTTTTTACATTTAATAAAATAATTGATGAAAATAAATATAATCGTTTAAAAATTATACGTATTTGATAATTATAATAATATTATAAAAATATTAATATTTGATATCGATTTATTCGTTTAATAATTTTTTATAATTAAATATTTACTACAATATTAGATAGAAAATATGCTATTGAGTTCTGAGCCTTCAAGACTTGAAATCTATAAACATTTACATCCACTGCATAAATTTGGCACATAAATTAGTTAGGAGTTTATTTAATATTGATCATTTATGCTAATCAAAATATTCTACGTTTAAGTTACATGACTTCTTTCTATGATAAATTTATTGATTTATTGCAGATAATTTGAAACGATTAACTTATCTTCTAAAAATAATACTGATAATGATATTAATTAATATTTAAAATTTATCGTAACATTGATATTAAAGTACTTTGATTGCCATTAAAATTAAACTTCTAAATACTGTTATACGTGGAAAATACTCTTAGTAGTAGGACGAAGTTCAAGTGCTGTAGCATCCCCTTAATACAGGCATAGCTGCTCTGTACACGATGCATCTCAACTAATTGGATTTAATTAATTTGCGCTAGCATGCCGAGATAATTACTTTCTTCGGTACTTTAACATCGACAAATTGAATTTCTTATCGATACCAAAATAAAATTCAACTATAATCATGTGATGGCAAGAAATGGTGTGAAAGCGAATCGACTATACCAATTCCCATTAAAAAATCTGAGCAGTGCTCGAGAGGAAGAGAGAGGGGACCGATACGCGAGTGGTGTGCAAATAACTTTACCGCGCGCATCATCCGCTCTAGCAACCCTCTTCGTACGAGGTTCCGCGGCGCACCACGCTAAACTTTCCAGAATTGATATGGGCACACCTACGGCACAACCCAATCCCCAGCAGCTGCATTTTTGGGTTGCTCGAAAAACGCTTCGCTAAATTCGTTCGAATTCAAACGCTATCGCCCACGGAATTCAATTATACCCCTGCAAAGCGCGTCGGCCGCAACACCCAGAGCGAAAGAGAGACAGAGAGAGAGAGAGAGAGAGAGAGAGAGAGAGAAAGATTCTTCGCGGGTATACCTCTCAAACTCCGACTGGCCTCCTTTCCGTTCCTCTGTGCCAACCCCTTTCCCGTCCTCAACCACTCGCGGTCGAACTTCTAAATATTCTCGGATCGTGCCTCCTCAAACGTCGAAACTAATCCCCTTACTATGTGCCCATATATATATATATATATATATATATATATATGGATGTGTGTGTGTGTGTGTGTGTGTGTGCGTGCGTGGAGTCTGTATATATATATATATATATATATATATATATATATATATATACACGTACATATACGAACCAACCGAGCGAGTAAGGAGGCTGGCACGTGTAATAATTCCACCTTCGCAGCAAGGCCGCAGTTGCCGGTAAAGACATTGCCTATATATGTATGTATATATACCGCGGCGCCAGTCAGCCACCACCGTCGGCTGCGTAGCCGACGGCATTGTTCGTTCGACACTATACTTTGTTGAAGCTATGTAAGAAAGTGAGGGGGAATGGAATGGGAAGTGTTGTAGGTGGGGTTAAATTCTTATCACTGAAAAAACGTAGAGCGTATACTTTTTGACCTCAAATACAAAAAAGAGATGGGGGGGGGGGCGCACACTGGCAGTATGGCATCGTTATCCATCAACTTTTCTTTTATTTGCGTTTAGGCGCGCCGTAGGTATTGACTTCCTTTTTTTCCGCGCAATTGTGGAATATTGCTGGCTTCCGATGAATGTTCAAGCAAGACTAATTGGTTGTTTTAGAATAATCGCATAATTAAGCTCGTAAATATCGCAAGGTAAATGGACCATTTTTGTTTTTCTACAGGAACCAAAATAAATTTAGTCTCTTCTTTACAATGGGAATGGGAAAAATAATTGGCAGTTTTTTCTCGGATATTCGGGAGAAGATGAGTAAGAGCTCTGAAAAGCTACAAATTACGCAGCTCTTCTATGGATAATTTTTTTAAATCTTCAGCTTAGCAAAAAATTAATTAGCGCATTGATAATGTGCATTGGCAAATTTTTAAACGATATATTATTCATTATGTTAGTTTTTGGCAATTAATTTTCAATTACATGTGTAGAAATTTTCGATCTAGAAGCCATTGTTAAAAATTGAAATATAGTGTAGCTGCTACGGCTGAACGTATGCAAGCACAGATAATATAGAATGCAGCGATGTATACATATATAGAAGTATTTATGGGAGCTGTTTAATGACAAAATAAGACACTTTTAATTGGCCTTTAATACTTGAGTCATTTAAAAACCAAAAAAAGTCATTCATTATTTTTTTTACTAAAACGAAAGCTATACAGATATGCTTAGTAATTGTTCATTTGCAATTCACGAATAAGTTTCTATTATATTCATCTCGATGAAATAATGAGTAAGTGAAAACGTATGAGTAAGTAAATACTCATATTTATTATTTGTTACTCTGAAAAATATATAACTTATATGTATGAAAATAATACATTATTTACGATTCAAACTTGTGAAATGAAACTTTTCCCCTTAGTGAAAAATAGAATCCATAATAGTGCGTACATCAATTTTTACCTTGAGACTTTGATAAAAAATTTTATATAGTCTCAGCCATTTTGTTCATTTGCTATTAATTGTTCTTAATCCTTTGATAGCATTTAAAATATCAATTTCAATCATATTATCTTAGCGCAATAAATTTTGCTTGAAGAACCTATTTAATACAGTATAAAAATTTATGGATAAATTCATAATTAAAAGCATAATAATTAGCGTGGAAAATTCTGAGAATAATAGCTCCACGTTGGAAATTTCCTGTCTTATTTTAGATCATAAATGAAATTTTATGCCAAATCTCTTTTAAATAAATCGATATAGCTTTCTCAAGGTAGTATATATAGATCAGAATTTTGCCATTCGCCGCAGCATGGAATATAATTACACGTTCTTTGGATAGTCAACTTTGAGCTTTGTCTTCTGATAAAGTTGATTAGAGCTTTATCCGCCCGAACAAAGAAGGTAAAACGTAATCTTGTTTTTCTACTCGCCGGCGTGCATCTCTCCGTGCACCTTAAACGCATTAACAGCCAGCAGCTGCTCGCCGCGAGCCAACTCCTTTAATTCCAGGTTCGAAAGTCCATTGTCGGCTGGCCGTGGGTACGTCGACCAAAATTTCCTCCGGGAAACTTTCTCGTGAAGCCAAGCCCCACTCGTCGGTACCGCGGCGCATATGCGACGCGCGATCTTAAACCGCGAACGGGAACATAAGAGGAACTCGCGCGCGTAAATATAAAAAATACTCGCGATTCGAGCGCACATGGCCCAATAACTATCTCCAAGCGCGCGCTCTCCTAGCTCGCGACTCGCTTTGTCCCTTTCCAGGCGTGAAACAAAGGGCCGGGATTACGCCAATTAGCTTCGGTATCCCCCTTGTCCCTCGCTGCGTAGTCCTGCCTCGCGCCTTCTCTCTCTATCTCTCCCTCTTTCTCGACACGATTCGCGCGGCAGCTTCTCTCTCGCTTGCCCTGCGCGCACTTCAGACGCGATGCTCTCGCGGTGCGCGACCGAGAAGAGCGCTGGCAAGTCGGCCACGAGCTCGCATATGTTAGGTGCAGATATATAGTTATACACAATAGATGCGAGCACCTTTGAGGATGCGAGACGGAAGCTCGTGCCGCGCCGCAGGAAGTTAAATAGCTCCCCGCCGTGCCCTGCAGACCGCGGGAGCCGTGCCGACGTTTGGGAGATGGGATTGAAGTGCTCCCTACCTCCCCCAATCCTCTCTCTCTCTCTCTCGCTCTCTCTACACTCGCCCTCGGGGATTGCACGTGCAGCGCCCTCTAGGAGATCGGCCGTGTAGCCTCAAACGCTAGCGAACGAACGGAAGCGTGCACCGAATATTTGGCGGAACATGCAGCAATACTGACAGAGACAGTTCTGAGAGAGAGAGAGAGAGAGAGAGAGAGAGGATGAGACGGCAGCGATCGAGGGAGGGGAGGGGGGATCGTAGTTCATTTGCGTATCAAAGCCTGGGCATTGTGCTGTTTATTGTGGAATGGTGGATTTCTGATTGGAGGAAGGGAGGTAGGATTTGGGATGAACGAATTTATTTGGATTTATGATATTACAGACTGCATAAAATGCTGTAGGGTTTAATATCGAGCCGCTCTTTAAACGAGAGCATTAATTAATACAGACATTTAACTTTTATCTCACGGTTTACCAAGAATAACTATAACGATATTTCAGAAATAATGCTACAAATGCATCGGTTAATTGTAAAAATTACATAGGTCATTATGTTTTTTTCTTATGTATAATATACAGCGTATTTATATTTGAATAAATAAATATTTTTGTCGGTCTTACAGTCTTTATAATATAATATATTAACTAAAATAATTACAGTCAGACTATCCTTTGTCATCCCCGAAGAATCTGAAATAAAACTTTATTATATTAGAATAAAAATTAAAACTAATAAATTAAGATAATTACAAAATAAAATAATATAAAATAACATAAAATAATAAAAATAATAAACTATATTTTATGTTAGCAAATGTCAATCTGATTGCCCCCACCACCTTATTTTCTACTTTCGTGTCCGACGTTTCGAACCGCTACGGTTCATCCTCAGGAACTAAACTAAATATTCATATTTATATTTTTTTATAACTATAATTATATTTATATTTATATTTGTAATTACATTTGTCTTTAGAAAAATGTAAGATCTAAAGTATTATGTGCGAGGTCTTAAATTGCTATTCGCTTAAGTTATAGATACTTGGACACTTACTACGAGTTGATTAATTTATTATGAGTATATAGGAAGCATATGTTTAATAATTCGTTTCAGTTCACCTTTACAAAATATGTTAATATTAAATATTGATGGTAAATATGGTATAAAAGATAAGGGTCCTTTCTGTGTAAACGCTGTTCTTTAAGTTAAATATTTAAATATTAAATATTACCAAAACTTTAAGTTAAACAATATTTTCAATGCATTGTTCTCCTGTAAATATTTCTGTTTAATATTGCAACTAATTTTGAATAAATGTAGTAAGAATAAAGAGCTCAAAAGATTGCAAATGCTCATAAGTTATTCATAATTATGTAAAATATAATACTAAATTTCTATCAGTTTCAAATAACTTATAATATTTGAGTATTCTAAAATTTCTATCTTGCAACGAATCCCGACATTTGCTGCCTATATTAATCAGCAACTCTCGAATTTCGAATCGCGTCGCTCCTCAATTTCAAAGCCGAAAAATAATGACTCAGCTACAAAGCCCAGAAAACAGCGCGCCCGCGCAAAATACATAGCGCTGCATAGTAATCTCGAGTTCTTAAAAAGACCTGGCGTTTTTTTCGGAATTTCTGCAAAATGTACCAGCGATGCTCGAGATAAAGAGAGGGGCGGAGGGAAGGGCAGAGCCGACGGCGCTAACAGATGCACACAACCGATAATCTCGAATATTAAGGCCGGAGCACGACGCACAGCCGAGAGGGAGAGTGGAGGAGAAAGGGACAAAGCGGGAGCGAGAGATGGAGCAAGTATTTTTGGGCCGATCGATTATCGATGATGCTCGCGTGCGCCCAGCGCGGCGTCCTCCACCACTGACAATAAAGCTCCCGGCTTCTCCTTTGCAGTGAGCCATCGAACGGAGACCGACGGATTTACGCGTGCGTTTCGATTTTCCAATCGAATTTGCAATGGCTTTTCCCGAGGTCTATACCTGTCTATACGCCGCTCGCTCTCTTTACCTCGCTTGTTACGGCGAATGGATAGGGCGCAGTGCCGATGCTTCTCTCCGGCGGACCATTCCCTCCGACCACATTACTCGCCAGTCGAATTGGCAGAACCGACGCAGTCGAATCCCCCGTGCTTTTTCAGACCCATTGATTTTAACCCCCTGGATTTTACGTAGATCTCCCGTGCATCTTTCCTTATTTGAAAAAAGTTGACAAAGTCATCCATTCAAGTTAATGTTGAGAACTGAAATATGTATTTCGGAACGTTGCTGTAATCCACTGTCTGAAAGAAGAATATTCATATAGACAACTGTATAATGAAATACATTAAATCAATTTTGTTAATTCGGATTTAATTAAGATTTGGCTGACAATATTTAGGATAGGATATTTTCTTCTTATTCCATAGAAAAATATTGGCAATTCATTTGTGCTTATTCCATTTAAATTTTTTAAATATTTATCTTTTTATTAAATTACTTCCTTCTTCGATAATAGCCATATTCAGCAACTGATATTACTATATACTTGTAAATATCATACTATCTACTTGTAAAAATATATAGTATAAGATGTCATTTTGATTATGTTGATAGATATGCTGATATCACCATTATTATGGATCTGTTATCCTTGAATAAAAACTGCAACTCTTGATTGCCTCTTTATTTGAGAACTTTAAACTTAGATGGAACACCAAAGACTGTATACAGTAAAAGTTTAATATATTTTTTAATCGAATATCTAAGTGATTTTCTTACTTTCATTCTGCTCGATACGACCATTATATGATTAAAATTATTTGATAAGTCCCTCTTTAACAAACAGAAATAAAATAACATTTATAATGCAAATAATCATGTTTTAACTGAAATATGAACCAACAAACTTCATGGGATTAAGTTACTTATTAAGCTTTCCTAGCGCTGTTCCATTTTCATTAGATCGTTTTCGAAGTAAAATGAAGAAATTAAGAGAATAACTACGTCAGAGATCGACTCAGAATGCTAAGATTTACTTGTTATCAAATATTAGTTTCGATTGAAATATTTGATAATTTTTTATAATTTGCAAGTAATATTTTAGTAGCGTCTCCATAAACATCTATAAAAATCCTATATTCGAATTCCGGTAAATATCTCTTAAATCAGGCAATGATAATGATTTTTCTTTTCTTTTCTCTTTTGATTTCTCTTAGTATAAAATACAATATTAGTTATTTCAAGTTTATAGACATAATTTAACATTATTCCAAAGAATTAAAGCCAATGTCGTACTTTTAGGTTACATACTGACACTCCTTTTTAAGGTTTCAATACCTTGTTAACTTTAAGTAAGCGATCAAAGAAATGACACACTTTTTCAAGACTTAGATAATTGGATCGTAAAAGTATTTCTTAACATTGACACCGAACTGAAAATGAAAAGATACGGGGCAAGCTTACCCCTTTACTGATTGGATGTTATGGCAAAGTGAAGAATGGATATAACTAAACCGATTAAAAGTTAACAATGCGGAGTTCGAGCATTATGCAAAGCTATTTAAATGTCAGAGTTGATTTTCCCCGACCGGCATACGCTTAATGATCATATCTATAAATGGGCAGAATTCCCTTAATAATGATTAAAGAATATTATTTTTAAGATCTTCGACACGGTAAAAAACTTCAAGTTTTATATTCCGAGATCATACAAAATTTAAGAATACCTTATTTGAGTTAAATGGACAAAAAATTAAAAATAATGCACTGAGCTTTAGCTTTTTGAATCAGTTGTAAGGATTTCTTAAACTCTATCATAATAAACGTTATAATAATTCTTCACATAACGAACAAGTTGAGCGTTATTATAAGAATGGTTATTTATAAGGAATAAAATAATTATCAGAAAGTCTCGATATACCAATGTTATACGATTACTCTACGATACGATATATTCCATGATACGACTATTCTATCATTTACGCAACTATATTTATCAACGATATAACTCAGGGAGAAAAAAGCAAAAGGACAAGACGCCATAAATTTCGGTGATTCATGCAGTGCATGCAGTGTGGTAATCCCCTGCACTATCGTTCTTTTCCCGACCATTAAGCAATCTTTACGACTGGCTTTTGTAAAGCACAGGCGACAAAAAGTTTATTACCGATTTTTCGAAAAATTGCTCCACGGTTTGAAAAATATACAGATTGCGGTTTTTTAGCTGAAGGAAAACTCCAAATAAAGAGCAAACAATGTATTTTCATATCATTGTAATGTCTATCATAAAGAAGTGAAAAAAAAACTAAAGTGTTTATAACATTTCAACATGAGCTTCAAGAAAATATCAGACTACTGTAGAAATAAAAATGGTTCTTTTCTGCCAAAATAGTCGTGAGTAAATATTGTTCAGTATGAATGTATTAATGAAAACTTTAAGAAAATCAACTACTTGCATTTTTGAACGCGCAAATCTTCAAAAATCTTTTTTATTTTTGGCGATCAAATCGAAAATAATTTAAGAATCAACATTGCAGAGCAATCTTGTAAACAAAATATCTCGTAAAGTTCTCTTAAAAGTAAATGACTGTAGATCAGAAATATTAAAAAAAAAAAAACTTTATACCTATTTCTTTCGAAAAGATATATTGGAAATTTACTACAGCTCGAATTCAAAAACAAATAATCAAATAAATTATTCGACTGGAATACGAATAATATGTTGTGGAGTTCGTCATACTATGTAAGAGAATTCGAATCATTGAAATCCGATATCAAATGAGTAATTCCGTGATTAATATTATAGCTAGTGCGGAATAATATGTTATAAAACAGAATTTATAACAATATTGTCGATATTAATGCAATACGCAAATAATAATAATAATAATAATTAAAACAATAGTAGATGTAATATTAGTGTTGTACAATACTTTGTGATTGTTACTTTATTTTCAGTTTCTCATTACAGTCATTTTTTCTTTGTAACATGGGTTTAAGGTTTTTTTCGTATATATGTCTAATAATATTCTATTCAAAATTTGCACAGAAGAATAATTTTTTAAAGTTATTTTCACTTAATTTGAAACTATTTTTTAACAAAGCGCAATTATATCAGATTACATTTTTTCGACAAATTTATAAGCTATATCTGTAATTTAAGATAAAACATGATTTCTTGAAATTTTATATGTCATTGTTATAAGAAGATCAGTGTGGTTAAAAATCCATTTCTTTTAATTATATTTTTTTTATTTTTGTAATCGCGACTGAATAATTATAATTAAATACATTTATATCCTTAGATACCAATCCCAAACATAGATAAACAAAATTCCATTCGTGCTATCAAAATAGTCTAAATATATTTACGTGTACTTCGTTCGTTTGATTCCCCAAGGGAGGCTCGGTGATAATTATATTTCGAAGCCAGTTTGCTCTCTCAATAAAAATTAAGTACTGGGAATGAATCCGCGAGACTCCCAGCACAATCCGATTAAACTGCATTACTTTTTCCCTCGATAGGGTATGGGGAAACGACGATTCTTTCGCAGCTCCGATCTATTATAGAGACAAAGAAGTCGCCGTTCCGCTTGCTCCACCAGGGGAAATTAATTAACGCCGTCGCTTCCTTCGCGAAAATTGCTGATGAGTATACGGGGGCGCCAGCAGCACTCGGCGTCGATCACTTGTCAAGTGCAGAAAATCGCGCCCCGCCTTTAGAGCTCGAGCCCAGACGTATATCTTTGGAAGCGCGACTCCTCGTTCGATGTAACATCAGCGGAACGTTACAGCATTGCTCCGGGCTTCTTATTATTGTCCCGAAGGTTGGGATTATCATATAGACATATTTACTGCTCTATATTTATTATCTCTCTTTATTGCATATATCTATATATTATTTGCCAACATTTTTATTATGTTAAAAAAAACTTTAAATATGTATTGATACATGATTTTTATGGAGCTCTATACTATTTTAATAATATATCACCTAATTGGTGTAAAAAATTCGAAATCATTCTAGGTATGAAATAATGAATTAATGCAGTTTTATGACAATCAAATAGTAATGAAATTTTGAGCGTACGGAGTAGCTACTCGAGGATTAATCTCTTAAAAAAGTAAGAATTAATTTAAGAAATGTTGTGTTTCAAAATTGGCATATACTGCTTTTGTAAATGCGCATAATACAATTATATTTTAATTAACTTAAATTTTCTATAAAAAAATAAATGAAGCTTCAAAATACTCCAGAATTGAAATATTTTAAATGTTGCATTAAAGTAATGCATGGACTTATCTATTAAATTGGATACGTGGTAAAATAAATATACGCATACAAGTTATTCGTATGGAAGGTTTATCGTTGAGTTTTTTATGGCTTTGATCAATCGTTCGCCACCCCTTTATTAAAGAAGTCTATTACTCTTTTGACTAGCGATTTTTCAAAACTGCGATTTTCATTCGGCGAAGTGAGCCGCGGGCTCAGCGGCTCGATTTGGTAGAAATCCCTCCGAAATTTCTAACCGCGGACTGCTCTTTTGAATGCTTGAATCTCAACTTTTGCATTCCGAAATAAATGAATTCCAAAGAGAGATAGATGAACATACCGAATTCAATTATCTGGTTTCATCCTCGCCCGCCCCCTCCCTCGGTTCGCGATTAACTTTCATAATGCAGAGCGAAAGCGAACGTAGCTTCAACCTGTATGATAGATGTCGAAAAGTCTTATTTTCTTGCCAGAGTTGAAAACTTCCATCCACTGCCTGTTCGGAGAATCGTAAAGTTTCCAAAGAGATGGGCAAAAAAGAGAGGGATCGGAAGTAGGGGTAGAAGAAAGCGAAGAAACAAGATACTATACACAGGCGGAATGGGGGAAAGAGAGCGGTAGGCGCGGGCAAGTAAGGCGGAAGCAGACAACGCTCCTACGTCTCTCCATCTCCTCCCCTCTCACTCTCTCTCTCTCTCTCTCTCTCTCTCTCTCTCGGATATTCGTGCGCAGCGACACGTAAGTTGAACTTGTCCGAGAGTGTACTTTGGCCACGGAGCAAGTATGCCAATGCCATTCGCACGACGTTTTCGTGGTCCGCACCACGCGAATCCCCTCGTCTTCTGATTCCCTCGGCTTTTTCGAAGTTGCCTAAAACAACAGCCGCAGTGTCGCTAAACTCCTCTCTTCTTCTCTTTCTCCTCTATTCCTCTTTCCACAGGCTTCGTCTCTTTCACCCTGTCTCTCGGTCTCTTTACCCACAGTCTACTCCCCCCGCCCCTCACTCTCTCTCTCTCTCTCTCCCTTTAACGCATGCGCGACACCAATTATTCATGCTTGAGAGAGTTGAAAGGAAGCATAATGCGGGTCGCGACCGCCACCGAGGAAAGGCTTATATCGGGGATATGTTTACGAAAGAACGGAGAGGAGGCTGGTCGATGACAGCTTACACGGCTAAACGCAAGGCCCAGAGTTTACCGTACGTGGCGCTACCTAATGTGATCTTAAATATATCGATCGATCGGAAATGCATTGTTATCTTTCAGTTAGTACTTTATCGGTACAGTTCATCCCTATAGATAAAACTTATTTATTGTTTGAAGCTCCGCTGCCAATAATATATCGTACAATTGTTCCAATAAAAAAATGAATTTGCTATATTTTCTATATTTTACAGAAAAAAAATGAGATGTCGACTCAGAAGGGTCAGAAAAATTATTAAAAATCTTATCAATTTTTCAATCTCAGTCAAATAAAACTCTCCTAGGAAATACAGTAATTTTTTATAAGCGATTTTCTCTTTATATCGCAATGTAAATTTTAATATATTTTAAATTTTGGTTTGTTAAATTTTTTTGATTCATTAAAATAATTATTATAAATTAATGTTCCTACCGAAAATAGAATAAATATCAACCAAATTCATCTGCCTATTTTTAAGTTGTTAAACTGTGAAAATACGGTTGACATAAAAATTATATAAAATAAATAATGAAAAATAATAGTTTTATTAATTTAAATCTTCAATGTACCTAAACAAAAAAAAATTGTTCTGTGCGTTGAAATTCACAACAGCTAATTGAAGAATAAGGTTATTTGTCTGACAAAAATTATATGATCATTCTCTTTTAAATGTATTTATAAATCCAATTTAAGATGATATATATATATATATATATATATATATATATATATATATATATATTCACACAGATAGTGAGCATGTGATACTATTTTAAATAACATAAGGTCTGCTATTATAGATAGGCCACATTGATAGTAAAAAATAATATATTCTACAAAGCTCATTCTTATATATCCCTTCTATTATTAATGATAATAATGCAATATTATTCTAGAAGAAATAGATTATAATTAATATGTTATAATTAATATGTTATACAATATGTTATAATTAATAGAAACACAGGAATAATAATGAACAAATTATGTTAATTAACACTGAAAAAATTCCTTTTTATTAACATAAGATATTCAATGTTTATGAATAACTTTCCATGCTTATACACTATAATCCATTAAGATTTGATAGGAAATAATGTTCAAATATTATAAAATTCTATATAAAAAGTTCCAAAACGTGATGCACGCATAAGATAAGGGCGAGAAAAATATTGCAAACTGCTCTACTCCGGTACTTGTCAACGCACTTTGCATCGTATAATCGTTAACTGCTAGCTCAAAGGCCTTTGCGTTAGTTATATTTTTCATCCACGCAAGTTTTACTTTGTAGTAACACTTTTAGATAATTGGCTCAGTAATTCATAAAATTCACATATAAGAGAGATTGTTTTTTTAAGCTAATGTTATAAATAATTTTTTAATTAGAACGATAAAGAAGTGAATTCATAATATTATCATTAGTTATCGGAATATAAATTATTCCATTTCGTCTTTAATTACAATTACTGAATAAAAATAGATTTATAAAATATTGAAATGTCTTGAATTAATTTAATATTTTTAAAGCTAGATTTAAGTTTTACTTCAAACTGTGTGAATGTAATGGAAGTTATAGGTAATGTTAATTCTTTACATATACTAAATATATATTACTAAAACATAAATATATTACTAAATAAATATAATACTAAATGATAAATATATTACTAAAACAAAATCATTAATTTTTTATCTTTAAAAAAACATTTATTACAACTATATGAAGTTACAAATTCAACAGATGATCATTAACGGAATCCTTTTCGTGCCTAAATAGAAGACAATGAAATCAGTTTTTTATTTTTTTATTATGTAAGCATTGTATAAATTTTGATTTAAAAGAAAAAATTGAAAATATCGACATAAATATTTCATCGTTATTCGGTTCTCTAGAACGTGTATACTAATACAACTAATTTTCAAATATTTATGAAGAAGTTATTTTGCCCATGGAGGATTTCTTTATAAAAGATTTTTTACGTTTTATTTTATTTTATTGAATATGGAATATCATATTTCTTATAAAATCTCATGAAAATTCTAAAAAAACTGGCTCCAGTTTGGAAAAAGCTGAAATACGGGTAAAAGGTATATTTATTTTCTATTTTGCATAAAACTATAAACTTGTTCATTCCATTTGCGAAAGTAAGGAATGGATATATTATTTCCAAGTAATTTTCACAATTATTTCCTAACATATCATAAGTTTTCGAGACTGAACGAACTTTTTTTGCTCCTTGATAGATCCCTTTCAGTGAAATGTAAGTTATTAATTCGATAGTAAAAGTAGATAGAAAAATGTAAACGTACGACAAAAAACCCTCTACTTGAGATTCCTTTTCCACTTTTTATCTTCTACAGAAACAGCAGCTGCCTCTGCATCCTTTCCATCGCTGCGGGATGGCATTTATGCGCATGCATTAGGCATGTGTGCTCAAGCATATATGTATTTGTATATGCAGGAAACCGGGATCCGTTTATCTTTTAGCTATCGTCCTCGCGCATTCACCTATATAAATGCGCGTAGGAAATCTCGGTGGTCAGTCTTTTGGGCTCCCCGGTTATCCTTTACAATCCCGTCATAAAGGTTGGACATAAACCAGGAATCGGTTGAATGTCTGCTCAGAATTCTCCCCTCAGGATCTCTTGAGAACGCGAAAGAGACGGAACGCGCGCGCGTGTGTACAGGATAGATGGTATGTAAAGAGTGTGTAGTATATGTGCGTGAAAATACGTAGAAGCGTGTGGGAGTGCTCCAGGTAGACTGTGGCTTTTCGAGATAAACACTTCATCAGGACGAGGGAGATGCGGATGAACGACGGAGGCAATTAAGTTCCTATTTATACGCTCAACCTTCAGCGATACCAGATTTCAACGAATCGCAATCTCCCTTCCTCTGTCCAGTTGCCTATTTGTTATTCTTCCTCTGAGCTTCCTTTTCGCTTCTTCTTTACTCTACTATTAATATCAAAGCTCACGAAAAAGCAAGTAATTATAAAGGCAATAAGAGAAAATATGAGAAACATAGAAACAGGATTTTTATTTAAGTTTGTTTTCAGAAGCTTTGATATTTGCATTCTAACTTCAATTTCCCATTAATTTTACTGGTTCTAGATGTTAACAGTTATTTTGACATCAAAAAATTTATGAAAAATATATAATAATCATTGTTCTTGTTTCGAATAAGATTTATGAAAATTATATCTGAGTTTAAGTTAGACTAAAGTACGTAATGATTGATTTCGCTAATGTTTGCATCGAAATGTTTATCTATCATATTATAAAACATTTAAATTATCAATCAATATATTCATAATACTTCAATTAACAGAGAATAAATAATTAGTAAAAAATGATATTCAAATTTGAATAAATTTACTTCCTTGTTTTTAAAACCCAACGCCTTATTAGAAAGCATACAGTAAATTGTCTGGTTTCTTCTCCACCGATTCAACTGATTTTAATGTAAATTCATGCATGCGATGGAAAAGTACGGCACGGCGCTAGATATCGAAATTTTATATTATGTCCCTGGAAAATTAATTTTAAAAAACTACATCATTATTAAAAGTAAATATCCTATCATCCATATGAACTTTTTTAATGAAAATTATTCTTTTTACCCGTCAATCAAAACAGTTTTAGAAATAGATTTTAGAAACGCGTTCGACAGGATTTGGGGGATTTCGTAGGCAAGCTAGAGTAGCTATCTTGACGTCCGATCAATCCTCTGGAAAAAACTAGAGAGAAAAATCCCTCTTTTCTTAGATTTTGTTCAGGACTACATTGCGATAATATATTGTAAGGGATTGCATGCTTTGGATAGATTGATAGAAGGAATGGCTGGTAATTCGTTAGTCCCAAGTTTATATGTTTTTTGTTTACAGAAAGATGATAGTCCCCGATGTTATGATTAACATCATTATTAAAAATATACTTTTAGTATTCTCTGGTCATCGTTTATAATCTCAAGTCTACTGTTAAATAGACGCTTTTAGAAATGATTGCAATATTTTAAATGAAACATCTCAAATCATTTTCTAAAAATCTTTGTATAACTGACGTGATCAGGATGACAGATTAAAATGTTCGAAGTAAATATCATTATTAAATCTCTGAAACTATATTTTCTTTAATATAATTATAACAGCTCGCATATAGAAGCCGTCAATTTGCAAATTAATCATTTAAATTTTGTGACAGATCAACTTTTACGAATTTCTACGTATATTAAAAAATTAATTAGTCAACCCGAGAGATCCAGGAAGATCTCTACTAATTATCAACTCTTTACTGTACGTATCATTATATCACTTAGATAAAAAACAGTTCATTTAATTTGTCGAGTTTCTCAGGAAAAAAGTTAGCAGTATCCACATGAGTAGAGGTATTGCGCTAATTATAATAATTATTTTAAACTCCCCGCATTTGCCAGCTTTTGCTCTCTCTCTCTCTCTCTCTCTCTCTCTCTCTCTCTCTCTCTCTTTCGTTTTATCAGCTCTCGTTCCTGTTACCAGCGAATAATTTAAATTTATGACTGTTTAAAATTCATCGGCTACCCGCGACATATAAGCGTAGGTAGTGGACGAGCGTGGAGGAGGGATGAAAAATCCAGCAGCACGATCGATCTTCGTCACAGGCGCGCTATTCTGATAGGGAGATCGGCCAAAAGTGCATTGTCATCTCTCTCTCTCCCTCTCCCTCTCCCTCTCTCACCTCGTGTGGGGTCGCCCGTCTTTTCTTTACCGCATGTGGGGGCGTGCGCGGTATATCGGTTACCAAAGCACACTGCACCTAAGGCGTCACAAGGTATCGCTTGCACTTTATCACGAATACTGATTACACCCCTATTCTTCAATGCTTTAGACGAGCTTGTTCGCGACTCAAAGCTTTTTTGTTATATATATATACATATCATAAATTCAAGAGAGACTGGATTCGAGAGGTCCATAGTTGCCTGCTATTTTCCGTGAACGAATCAGCTGTATGTCTCTGAGTTAGATTCCGATTGTTGCTCCAGTAGTGGTCATTTTAACACAAGTTCTTATCCCTTATACAATATAAAGTAATAGTAAGGTAATTTCTCATTTGTGCAAGCTTTTATCAAATGCATAGAATTTAGATCGTAATGGGACATTGCGACTCTAGTGATCATTTAAATGATGACAGTTCTACAATTTATGTATATACATTTTTTTTCATGTATTATAGATTTGAGCTTGTAATGGAATAGAATATGTAATGCTTAGATGAATTATGTATTATATCATCAATTCCTAGATTATAACCGGTTTGAGCTCAATCAATTTCCAAAAATTTTTTCATTTGTATTAAAAAAGATATCGATATCACAGTTCACAAATGATTCACTCTCGCGTGAGAAGATTAAATATAATGTTCAATTTTTGGCATATAATATTATATGCTATATTTAATATAATCTATAGTTAATAAGTCGATGTACCCCGTCGTATTAACCACGATTTCTTAATCCATATCTTGATCTATAGTAAAGATTATAATTAAAAAACAAAAAATGATTAATATAAGAATGCAAATACTGCAACTTAATATACATTTAATCAATTTTAACTTAATCAATTTTATTTTCTAATTTTATAAATTTATCGATGACATTATACACGTTTCCTGTATCAGAATTTCAAATTGTCGTAAAATCGATCAAATGGACATTTCAAAGATTTCCAATATTTTTAAAATTAGTATAATTATAAGCTGTAGGACTTGTCCACTGCTGTTTCTGTCTATCAATTCCATAGTAAAGAATATATTTGTTGAAAGAGGGGCAGAATTAAAAATAGAATGATTTAAAAGATTATCCTTGCGAATAAATATCTAAAGACATAAAGAATTCATTTGGATAAAATTGTATCGACTTCCATTATTTCAATTGTTTTTGTTTTCATAATGAAATATTTAATTGAAGTTAAAAAATTAGTATATGACTGAACACTTACGAGATGCAATAGAAAGGTTATTCATCTATGGTATGGAACCAATTATGTTTTTCAAATGGTTTTTTCAAAATCATTTGAATAGCCATTTTAAGGGTATTAATAATTAATGAAAAGTTACATGAGACTGTACTAAATTATAAAATTATTGATTGAGCATTCTTTCTTTTTTTTATTTTTTAGTTAAATGGATTGTTCTGTTATTATTATGTACTGACAGTTTGGTAATGAAAGTATATTTTATTTGAAGTAACAATAATATATGTCCAATGATTATTACTTGGATTTATGAAAATTATAATATAAACGGTTCCAATAATGACTAACGTAGGAATCTCTATTTGTAGTCAGAAGAATCAAGATTTTTGAAAATCAATTATAAAAATATTATTAGTAGGTAGCTGATCATTGTTGCAATAAATTTCTTATTTATAATATACAATACATAATAGAATAATTACAACGATACATTCTAACGATTATGTATGTATGCATTGCATTGTTATACCAAATACGAATACGTAGTATTATACGATATTTAATGAAATACTGTTAATATAATGTAAATTTATATTTAAACGGATATTAATGCTCCATTTAATATATACAGGCATGATGTTTTAGCATATTTATTAGCATGTGTTTTTTCTTTTGACGACTCACTCAGTCCTCTTTATATTAAGAGCAAAGATTATACTTTTGTCTACTAATCTGAATTCTCTGACTAAGATTGGCCGTTATGCCGATATTTTGGGATAATCTCATGAAAATATGGAACATATAATATTTTACAATTCTTTATATTGAATAAAGTTGTTATACATAAGGATATGAAAATTCTTATGAATGAGAACATTTTTAAAATCATATATTAAAACGATTAAAGTATCTTTCTATTACTATTTTCAATTCATTTTCTATCATTTATATAAATTTTACATCGTCTTATTTTAATTCTCTCTCCCTCTGTCTGTCTGTCTCTCTCTCTCTCTCTCTCTCTCTCTCTCTCTCTCTCTCTGGAAAGTATCGTACTGAAAAATGTTCAAATAATAAGAATAATTTAGACTCTGCGTAGCGCACAACGAATCGAAGAAGTATTTTTCTGATATCGGATAATGAAGAGAAGATCGCCAGCTTTCAAGGACTATAAAAATACAATCTGGCGCAAAGTAAAGCAGGAGCGGAAAAGAAATGAAAGTTGCAAGTGGCTAATTTTATAACTTAAGTCGCTCTGGTCTCTCTTTTCCTCTCGCTCGCTTCCTCTTTCATCCCCGAAGCAATGAAATAGTTTTAGGGCGCAGCAAAGAGAGAACAGTGCGTTCACTCGGCGCCCAATCAAGCGGCATTAGCAACGCGCAAACAGCCCCTCGAATATCCTCGATCCCGCTATTAGCGATCCGCAGTCCTGATTGCCGATCGGTTAAAAGCGCCCCCTGGCACCGCCATCCCGATCCGCCGGCGTCATCGTTATCTCCTCCCGGCCAACGCGCGGCTCAAAGAACTCCCCGAGCCGTCCGTCCATGCCTTCCCGTTCGCCCCGCGCTTTTTCCTCCAATCCCCGCGAAATCTCGGGGGCGCTCGCGCTCGTAAAGCGCAGGGAGTTTATTACGGGGGAACACATAACCCCTCCCACGAGCGCGTTGCCGGCGGCGCGGTCGGCCGTTCCGCGGGAGCGGAAGCCGATTAACGGAGCTGCGTTCTCGCCCTCCTCCGCCTCTCCTCAGCCAGCCCTCCGGCCGTCTCCTCGGTCGATGCCTTTCGCACCGCGAGGCCGGGGCTTGTCGATTTTAATGATCGCCGACGGTCGCGGCGCGTTGCCCGCCCACCGGCGGTATCGCCTTGCGCGATTCTAATTCCCGGGCAACTTTTTTAACGAGCATTATGGCCTAACTATACGCGGCCCGACTTTTGCCAGCGGTCGCCGTGTTTGTCCTTCCGACCACCGCCGCCCCTCTGCCCACCCCCGCGATACTCGTTATTTGTTTCTGGCGAGCTTTTTTCTTTCGTGGCCTCGTCGGCAGTAGAACTTCGCTGGTGCGCGGCATGCATTTGCGTATCGAGATCGCTCGTAACTTTTCCTCTGGAAACCCGAAGTATTTTTTCCCTCCCTTTTTCTCTTTTTTCTGCGATTTTCCCTTCCTTTTACCGATGGCAAGGAAGGTACAGGGGCAAGACGGGATGGTTTCGAGAACGGTGCTCTCAGCGCATCGTCTCGAGGGGATAAAATTCGAAGCTGCGCGCTCCGTAATGCTTCTTTGACCTTATTTTATACATCGAGTTCGCGCAGAGTTCGAGGCTTGAGACAGTGTCTATCCGTACCTTAGTCGTGTATACAGATATACAAATTATCATAAAATTTCACATTCTTTCAATGGTCCATTTCCCGTACGTATTCCATCCCTTACATTAGTGAAATTTACTATACATATACATTTTCTTGTATATATTTTAAAAGTCATCCGGTATAAAAAATAAGTTTTCGATCATTCTGAAACTTTGCACAAATTTTAAATATCTTTGTCAAAGAAAACATATTGTAGAATATTCGTATTTGGATTAAAACTGATTAAAATTGATAATGTGGAGAAATTCGGCGGTCTGCATATAGAAACGACAATTCTGTCGGAATATTGCGGGCGATATCAAAGGTGCGCACCGGTGGCCGATCCAACATCCACCAAAGGGGACACGTAGTTATAATCGGGAAAGCTAATCTTTTTTATATAAAATATGCAAAGCCGGCACAATAACCGCTCGTCAAAAGGAAGACAACCGCGTTGCTGCAGGATTAGTTTATCTAATCCCCGGCGCGCAGTAAATATTAATCGCCTCGGATGCCCGCGCGTACTTCTCCCCTCGCGGGGTGCCCTGTTTGAAATTCCGAAATCAGATCGCGGCAGCGACCCCAAAATCTCTCGCACCCCTCCCCCCTCGACCTCCGCGCCGCATAAAATACCTTTCGAGCCAGGGAACTCGGCACTCGCTGTCCCCTTCGCTCCTCGGCCCCCCTCGACGATCATCGATCCGCGTCGGTCGATGCGCGCGTTACTTCGCCCCCCCCCGGCTTTCTCTCACTCTTCCTGTCTCGTAAACTCCTCGCGAGTCCCGCGAGGCGAGCCCGGACCTTTCGCGCGATTCCGCGGGCTCTTCGCGCGATGCGCATCGATCCTCCGCGCCCGATGCGCTCGCCTGCCATTCGTTCCCGCGCCGTTCCGCGCATACACGCGGCGGAATTCACGCGCTCGCGCTTTCTCTCCCCCGCCTTCCTCTCCCTTGCTCGCCCTCTCCTATGACGACGGCCTGCGGGAGATGGCGATGGCCGGCTTGAGCGCCGCTGGGCCCGCGCTGTCCGTGTCGATGCGCGGGCTCGAGATGAGAGTAGCGCGGGGCCGCGCGAACTTCCTGAACAAGATAGACGTTGGCGACCGGGCTCGCGCAGGGCGCGGGTGCGGTCGTGTAGGGATCTTAAAATGACGCCCGCGTACGCACGGGCGTCCGAGCTCAGGTGGTGAAAAAGCCGCGTGTTTAACGGCGTGCAGGACGTATGGCGTTCGGGATGACGGGCAACTCTTATCGAGTGCTTTGGAAGCGAGACGTGATCGATGATTAAGTCGTCCTGCCGTGACAGGTTCAAGACGGCGCGCGCAATATTTGACTAAGAAATACTTTTCCTCGTGCAACATTTCACACTTTCTTTCTTGTCTCGGAAGCAGAATTTTCAGCCAAAGATCACATGATATTTATTGAATGTGTCGATGTTTCGAAAAAAGCCTGTCAAAAATGAATGAAGGCGAAATCCGACTGTTTTCTAACAGGCCTCTTTTCTAACATTGTCTTTTAATACTCTTTTTTTAAGACGCCATAAAAACGATATAAATATAATATTTTTTATATCATCTGTATTAGTATTCGAAGAAACTTTAAGGATTCTTTTAAATTATTAAATATTTTGTTATTGGTCTTACAGTCCAATCATTTCAATCTAAAAATAAAATAAAAATAAAAAATAAAAATAAAAATAAAAATAAATAAAAAAATAAAAATTAAAAATAAAAATTAAATTAAAAATTAAATTAAAATTATAATGACAGTCAGACTGTCCTTGTTTACATTCACCCCCGTAGACTAATCTGAAAATAAAATATTAGCTGAAAAAATTATTTGTTAGTAGAGTGCAGTCCGACTGTCCCCACCACCCTTACCTAATTGAAGATCCAGACCAACGTTTCGAGCTCGCTACGGCTCCTCATCAGGGACTAATCTAAACCTTATATTCTAATCTATATATACCCATCCCCACCAGCAAATTTAGTAAATTAAATATAATTCCCCCTCTACACAAATTGTCCAAAACCAATCAATTTAATAAGGAATGATAAACACTGTCCAATCTACTAGACTCCAATCTACTAACATTAAATTCACATTATTTCGATTCCTGGAAAAGTGAATACTTTCAAGACTCTCCCTTTGATACTTATTATTAATACCATGTTCCAAAATATCCACATTCGCAAAATCAAAAGAATGTAAAAACTTTAAACAATGCTCTTTTAAACCAGAAGTAATATGTGAGCTACGTAAACTATATATATACTCATAAATTCTCTTTTTTAAATATCTACCTGTTTGTCCAATATAGTATTTATCACAATCCATGCAATTAATCTTGTAAACAACTCCTGATTTTAAGCATAAATCATCCCTATCTTTGCAATTATTAAACAATCTACTCAAATTATTGCTATTTTTAAAGAAAATTTGAATGTTATATTTCCGAAAATTTTTTTTTATTCTTTCAGACAATCCTATATTGTAGTATTCTTTTTAAAATAACAAAAAAAATTTTAATTGTCAATGCCTACCTATTGTGTGAACTGAAATAGAAAAAAATGAAATATGTTTTGACATAGGTTTATATAAGGAATTTTTTATGTTTGTATCTTTCTTTGTTACATTAATTTAAATACAATTTATTTTGAGATCTCTTAATTACTCGAATTCATGCGAGGACTAGGCATATAATACATAAAATATGTAGTAATAACATAACGAATGAAAGTTTAAGAAGGTATCATATGCAAAAATGTCAACATTAAAAAATGTTGCATCGAGTATCGCTGACAATCGTTGCAAGAACGTCTAGTCTTCTTAGTTTTGTCTTCTTAGCATGAATATTTTTCACATTTTTATCCTTTTCTATTGTTTTTTTACGTCCAAAGCATTTAAACATATTATGCATGGATATTCAAGAAGTAACAAAAGCTTCGTTAGTAGCCTCCGTTTTTAAACATGGAGGTTTGAGCTAGACATTTAAGCAATAACAGGTCTACACCTATTTGATGCAGTAAACTCGAAATTCAGAAAACTCTCGTAACCCATTCCACGCTAAAATCATTAATAGAAAACAGTCGACATAAGCGTGAGTACAAAACAATGTAAAAATATTAGAATTATACTGACTTGAAATTGTATAAAATAAAAAATATATATATATATATATATATATATATATATATATATATATATATTATATTTATATATATATGGATCTTATAAACTTGATTATTTCTGCTTTGATTTCAGTATACAAATACAAATAAGAGGAAAATTTTATCAGAAAAGTTAAGGAATTCCAAATACAAGAAAATAATACGGACTATCTTGAAGAAAATTCTAATCTAGTGAAACTAATTGGATGTAGCCAATCTTTTCTTTTTGCTTCGCTTTCCTTGTTCCTTTTTCCTAAAGTCGAGATATTATAAAATCGGATAAAAGTAAACATCGTTCTTACGAATAAAGATCGCATCTTTGGTAGAATCGAAGCTTATGTGAATTTTCGAATAAAGCTGCGGTTTAAACACACAGTATAATAGTCGAGCAATTTTAGAATAATAATAAAATAATAAAATATCTAAGAAATTTTAATGAATGTGTAACATTATTGTGTTGTGACGTCCCGCACTATATATACATAGTCATATATAATGACGAGTGTCCACCCGGTTCTATGCGCGACGATTTGCTTCCGCGAAAGACCGGTCCGTAATTTGCCCCTATTTTTGGCCTAGTCTCTCGACTACTAGCCAGGGATGTGGGGCCGGTGAGCCGAGGTGTACGCGTTTTAGATGGAGACCGAACCTAGGCAGTCTTGGCCGATCTGTAAATCGCGAGTTACTACCTACTTCATAACTTGACTTCTATATGTTCCCGTACTAAGATTCTTTTCCCCAGTCTTATCTACTGCGACGAAAGGAGTGGCTTCCGTGTACAGAACTACGAGAGTCCCACCCGTTTAGCCTACTCAGCAAAACTACCAGAGCGGCTTCCGTGTACAGGACTGCTAGAGTCCCACCCGTTTAGCCTGCTCAGAAAATACAGGAGTGGCTTCCGTGTACAGGACTGCTAGAGTCCCACTCGTTTAGCCTACTCAGAGAAGATACAAGTAACAGATATATATAGGTAGCGCGATTAGGTTTAGTGGAGATTACGGATAAATAATGTTAATAAGGATAAACGATAAATATTGTTGATTACTTACTATTTATTTGCTTTTCTGAAGTACTTCTTATACAACCGTATAATATATAAAAATAAACTAGATATAAGTCGGGTATACAAAGTTAGTTAACATGTACAAGATGAAGTTCGAGAAACACGCAAATTTCAAAGTACGAAAATGCCGAAAAAATTCTAAGTCCGAAAATCACGAAAATTTTCTAAGTCCGAAAAAGTTGGAAAAATTCAAGTCCGAAAATGCCGAAAAAATTCTAAGGGTTATAACTACCGGATCGATCTGACCTAGTTGAAATCCCGACCGGCAGTGATTTTTCGCTTCGTCCGACTCCTATTTATATGTGGTCTGGACAAAGTAAAAAAAGGCTGTCCAAAATTTTCGTGGAAATTCATCCGAGCGGTCGTAGGGAAAGCCAATGAAGGGGTCAAATTTCATTTATAATATAAACTCCTTCGTTCGCTTTCTTAAAATATTTAATTTTTAAATATAACGCATCTGCTATGATCATGAACAACAAACTTATAGCGACATTATAAAATACGATCTTTAATTAATACCTTAACCGTTTGTTACGTTTATAATTATTAATTTTACATAATCTCTTATTTGATTAGCTAAACTAATCTTTATACCATAAGTTAGAACTCTTACTCTATTATTTAATTTATTTTACGTATCTTATAAAGTATATAACTGCTAACATACTGAACTAATATTATTAATCTTAATGTTTCGGTTTTGCTTCACGTTATAATTATTTACGTAATCTTTTATTATTAGCCAAACTAATTTTTATACTATAAGTTAGAAATCACTTAGTCTATTATTCGATTTACTTTATATATTTTACAAGTATAGTATTATTAACATTCTATTAACTTAGTATATTTTAATTAACATTCTATTAGCATAATATCGTAATTGGACTAACATTATTAGTCTAAATTGTTTGGTTTGTTCTACATTTTACAATTATTAAACTGATCATACATTATATCATACTCTAATATATATTTAAAAGTTTGTTAATTCATCATTCTACTTATAATAATTAATATTTTATTAATCATACTTAACATAGTAACTAGTCTATCAAAACAAAAGTACGTGCACATGCATATGTATCGATGGCATACCATCCTTTAATTTATGATTTAGTCTCTACGTTCTTTTTTAATTTTAAAAATTACAAATTTAATATTAACGTCGATTGTAATGAGAAATTTCGACAGTTAATATTCGGCGTTGATTCGGGAACTTTTCTCCGAGGTCAGCGTCGACGCTCAGTTTCCGACAATAGGGTGTCCGGTTACTCTCGGCGATAAGAAAAAGGCGCTTGTACCAAACCATGAAAATCAGTTCAATATACGTGTGTATATATATACTTATACATATATATATATATATATATATATATATATATATATATATATATATATTGTTCATAACGTCGCAGGACGCGACAGTGTTATTAAATACAACTCACGCTAGAGAAAGTGAGTGAAAAAAGATTTTCAAAAGTGATAATATTCGCATTCTTCTAGATTTTCCCTCACACCTCGGTGATCCGACATATAACCAAATAAATGAAAATCATGCAATAATTTTGGAGGGATTCCTGCCTTATGGCCCGTAACTTCCCGTTCCTTCTGGATAATTTCATCTCTACATTTATGTATGCTTACATTTGTGCTCTACGCTCTACATTTATGAAAGTTTGTGAACAGCTTTCGAAAATAGGCAGAATTTCTACAAAGTAAATTCACGCATAAAAGGCAGTCAATTTTGAAAAACTACTTATCAGAAAATCTACATTTTCCAGTTCCAGTACTGAGAATGTGAAATTACATCTCGCGAATATTTATTAATTTTGGGCGATAAAGTTTTAATTAATTATAAATTGACAACATTTTCAATTAGCACGTATTATTCTTTACAGTTTAAAATATTTTAACATTGATTTATGAAATGTATGATAGTACCGGATATCAACGAAAAAATTTTAGTTAAATTTTAAATTGCAATTATTTGCTTAACTCCTAATTTTTTAAATATATTTCGTTTGACGTGTTTCTTGGGTATAATAGTTGATACTTTTCCTCAGTATAGTTAGTAAATGATTTATAAGGAGTGACTTTGTATTGGTATAGAACTAACTAGATGTCGCTTTACAAAATTACGAGCCGTGCGTCTGAAAGCGCTGGATAGACATCGCGGCGGCGCACCTCCGTTTAAATTAGAAGCGCGCGAACTTATTCACCCCATGTCTCTCGCCTATACGCGTGCCTATTCTTCGTTTGTCGGTGCCCCGTACATAATACACCCCGATTCCTTTCTGTTCCCTGACACTACGCGGCTCCTCGTTTATCTTCGTTCGTTTGTTTGGATGCGCGCAGGCGCGCTTCGCCTATTATGCCGATGCGCGTCCGCAGAGCGCTCGAGCGAACCGAGCGAATCCCACTCTACACGCACTTATATAATTCTGATTAATCTTCAGAACAGTCTTTTTGCACTCGCGAGTGAACTTGGTGCTTTGTGGAATTTTGCGCTAGAAGTGGCTGGGGATTAACTGGGAGTAGGGTATTAAGACCGATTTCGAGTAAATGGAAATGTTCGCTTAGAGGAAGCTTATCAAGTATAAATGATCTCTACAAAGTTTCGTTAATTATTTCGACGCTATTTTCTGTTAACTTTGTGTTAATAATAGGAAATCTTGAATCATAATCGAGATTCTAAAATTAAGGCACAAATATATATAAATTTTCAATTAGGTATATCTATAATATGAGAAATATTATGAACAATGCACGAACGTCCCATCGTATATGATTTTTAACCTGTTGATTTTAAATCTGTTCAGTAGTTTCTTCTTGTACGTCAAAAGTTTTCTGTACCTTCAAAAAGAAAATGGAAGCAAATAAAAATTATGAATCTTCGGTGGAATGAATTTAGAATTTCTGTGGATACATAGGTATTAGTTGGATGAGGTGGGTATTTTTCGGCTTCGTTTGTGGGTTTAAAATAAAGAGTTCTAGAGTTAACGAGATCACGTGAGAGATGTTTGCTTAGTGTTCTTAGAAAATCCAACATACTTCTGATGAACTAGAGAGCAATGCTTAATAGGTTTGAATTGAGTAAGCCAAAAAGGCTATACGGTTTTTATGACTCTTTCGTAAGTTCTTTTCCGGGCTTCTATTCTGGATTATTAAAAGAAATCCCAATTATATAAAAACTACGTGGCTAGTTTACTTAGTAGGCAAGACAGGTGCTTCTAGGCATTTTGAATTTGCTTGAAAGAAAGTAAATTAAATGTAGTAGTTCCATTCGAGCAAAATATTTTTGTAAAAGTTTATACACTCTTTAATTAAAGAATAGTGTACGCTGAACTATGATGATATTTTTAAAACACTATCTAAAAGTATTTGTTCCCAACGTATTTAAGGCGATTGGCTTAACATTATATAATTGTTAGCATAGTTAGAACGACGGAAATATATTTCTTGGTATAGTGGTCCATATCAATTTATTAAGAATGCATTTTCCTGCACGAAAAAGGGAATTCATCTTTATCTATTTTAGTCCTAGTGACAGATTACTCATAGGATAATAAAGACTTAAAATTTATGAATAATATTATATGTTCATGAATGTAATACATACGTGGGAAATATTAAACCCTACATCCTTTATGCAATGTATTCGTAAAACATCAATAAATGACTTATTTAACTATTAGCCTCAATTTAGTCATTTTTCTTAAATTTTATTATTGTATGATTATTATAAAATGAAGATCGGAAAATTTAATAAATAATAATTCATCTAACTGTTTATGTGTGATCACAACTATAAGTGTAAATATTTATTTTGATACTTTCATCTAAATGTAGATTTTTTAATACACGTGAACTATTAAAGCAGAAAAATTCAATACTACAAAATTAGAAGGAACGGATTATTGACAGAGGTTCGAAGAAGTCCAGAGTGCAATGGGGAGGAAAGAAGAAGAAAAAAGTTGAGAATCGCCACATAAAATACACTCCGCACACGCCTTCTTACTCCTTTTCCCTCCTTTTCCACCCATTCTCCGAATGCTTTTCCATTCCAATACTTTATCCTTTCGCCCGCCCGGTCCCGCGCTGCCTTACCGCCGCCGTCACCTCTCTCGCGGTTTCGGTACGCGCACTTTTCGCTGCTCCCTTCCCCCGTCAATCCCTTACCTCGTCGCCCGCGTTGAGCTACCGCGCTCTCCTTACCACTCGTTTTTCTCAATCCGAGCAGAAGAAAGAGACCTTATAGCCCCCACCGCCTTACCGTATCTGCTTTTCCTACGCGTCGCGCGTGTACAGTCGACGCGACGGTATAGAAACCGAGGGGATAACGGGAGAAGGGTAAGGAGCACCGCCACACTCTCCCTATCGCAGTTTACCTTAACGTCCCTATAGTATCTTTTTAAAGCCTGACCCCCCTCCCCCCAACCCGTGAACGTCGCGCGCAGGAGGACCGGTCCCTCATTCCCTCTCTCTCTTCATTCTCTTCTCTTTTTCTTCCTTTTCGTTTCCCGACTACCTCCACCGCGGTGCAAGAAGGGCTGGCTGAAAGAACATAACCAGCGCGTCGATGCAACTGTTGCCGCCGTCGTAAAGCGCCTTGGCTATACGCGCAGTTTCCCCGCGCTTTTCCCGGATACGAGCCGTGTATTTAACTGCTACGACCTCCGCCCTACGTCCGCGCTAGAGAATCGGTCTTTTAAAAGAACGTCCAACTGTATACGAGGCTGGACTTTTCTTACCGTCTCTCTCTCTCTCTCTCTCTCTCTCTCTCTCTCTCTCTCTCTCTTCCTCTCTGTCACTCCCTCCCGCCCGCACCCTGTCTCTCAAAGCTCGGCCTCTCTTACGCAACCGTTGATTAATAAACGTAACGAGCTCCCTTTATTAACACGGCATTTCTGCTTTGACGGCTATCCACTCGAGCGACTGGGGCTCTTTTTTAATTGAACTCCAGAGATTCCGCGAGAGTTTATTTAAATAAGAGCATTACGTTTTACCCGTTACAATGCGAGTGGAAACGAATAAGTGCCCCGCGCTACATTTTCATTATTTACACTCGTATTTGCACATTCTGTACTTCACAGCTTTGCATCAACTCCACGCTGATAAAGTAAATATTCGTCTAGCGTTATATGTACGTTTTACCTCTGCTGGGATGTAATTCTATACATACATCCAGTAATTTAGCTTCTTACATATATTTCTATTCTTCTTTAGTAACAATATTCTACTAAAAAATTATCTCGATGACAGTAAGTATATCTTGGTTGGATCGTCGTTCATTGAATATGTAAATTAGGAAAGACCAATACGTTAGCATTTCATCGTTTAGCCGTCTTAAATTGTACAGGTAGTATGAAAAACTTGTCAACTGCTATTATACTGGTTGAATTTAAAAGAGATATTCATGTTTAAATATAAAATCCAAAATATAATATCCTATTTTAAATGTAAAATACTTTTTCGTAAAGAGTAAACTTATGTAAATTTTCAAGTTTCTGTAATTCGCAAAAAATGAATTAATGTGACTGTTTAGCTTGGTGCAGTCATTGTGAAAGTTGTAAATTTCCTAGTTACGTTTATTGAAGAGAAATAAGTATTAATAAATCTGATACATTAAATCTCGTAATAAAATATTAATTATTCTTATAAACGGCATTAGAAAGTTATTCAAGAGACACAAGCCTTAAAATTTTCAATGTATAATAATATTTTGCAATTTCTATCGTCAAAAAATGCAATGTCAATGGTTCAAATAGCCTGTTTATTTTTCAATTACATCTATTTCCTAGTAGATGCAAATGTTTAAAAAATACTAATAAATCTCAAAATATTGTTACATCTGCGATAGTAAATCAGTAGGAAAATTTTTCCAAAAGATATTTCGAATTTGTGAATTCCGGAAGGCATATTTACTGTACAAGAAGTTCATTCAGCATGTGTGCACGATACATTAGTATAGATAAAAAAACTTTGCTCTAACACTCGCTGAAATAAAGAAAGGAAAAAGCATTAGCAGTTAGGGCATTAAAACAATACGAGCTTTAAAAAATATATCAGCTAGTAATGTTGTGGGGGAAAAGATCTTATACGTACTTAAGCTTACTTGTAGTATTGCATTAAGTTTAAAACTGCATTAGTACATTCGACATTAACATTTTTTACCGCATTATTTTAAAAATGATATTTTAGGCATGCTTTCTTTATCATTTAATAGGTCATTTTTATCTAAAAGCCAAATGCAAGAAATTATACAACTTCCAAAATAGATTACATTTATAAATTTACTATAAAAGGAAATTGGAGACCTACGATGGCTCGATCGATAGAGCGAAGGACTAGTAACTCGGTGATCCGAGTTCAAATCCTGGTCTCGGCCGATTGATACAGGCACCGCTGTAATTATTTACATGTGCTTTGTTTACAAACACATCGTAGACCTCCGTTGCTGATTAGCACCGATAATTGGAAGCATAAATAAAGCGACGTTAAATTACATAAAAAAAAAAAGGAAATTGAATCATGCGTTCATAACAATGCAAAAAATAATACAGAAGATTTTACTTAAGTCTAGAGGACAATATATGAAATATCTTTATAAAAAATACTTTTGTTTTTCTAAGAGTTTTTATGAATTATTCCATTCTAAAATGTATATATATATATATATATATATATATATATATATATATATATGCTATTGTATTTATATTGCAAATATATCAAAGCATGTCCAGAAGTCGACGTCAATTTTCCGAACCTGAAATTAACTGAAGTAAACTATAAGACCACATGTCAAGATCCATTAATTATATTAGCAAATTATTAATTAACATATTAAAAATACTAGTAAGGTATCTTTCAACATTGCTTTACAAAGAAATCGTCCATTTCTAATTGTGCTTTTAAGAAAATTAGTACTGTATAAAAATAATTCTAATGAAACTTACACTTCACATATCGAAAGGAAATGATGAACTCTATCGTGCACTTATTATTCTTCAATTAATTTCGTCCCTAATCAACAACGATTTCTGATCTAAATTTTGACGAGTATCGGTTAGGAGGCACTGGCTATTCGAGCGTGCTGCAACTCAACCACTCGCGATCACGTCGCGTTATCCCCCGCGATTCGTTAACAAAATGCCGAGCTAAAAGGGGGAACCAAGATCTTAAACCCATGTGGATTCAGAAACTGGCGAACGGATAAGAGAGGTGAAGGCATCTTCGTGTGCTCTGTGCTTTTCCCCGCGGTAGTTTGATCCGGGCAGGCGGCCGCGGGAGTGCAAACAGAGGAGCCGAGGTGGAATGGGAAGGGATACGGAGAAAGTGCGAGCAAGCGCTGGATTTCCCAGGGAGAATGCATTTCCATACATTTTCCGCAGCACGCGCGACGATCCGAGGGTAGTATATATATATATATATATATATATATATATATATATATATACACACATACGTGCATAACGTATCCATACAACATACATAGACATACAGGCACAGTTCCGTGCCCCTTTCCTCTTGTCCTAAACCATAAATCATAGCCCTGCTTTGGTTGTCCGTGACTCTGTGCATGGGGGGGGGGGTATATTCGTGCGAGCGGTCGCGCTCTAGCTTCTTTTACTCTCCTTCGTCCGTTCACCGAGCTGGAGAAGGCACGGAGCTGTGTCCGTTCTCTCTCCGGTTTTGTGCCCTGTGCCCGGTTTAACGGGTACCCCTCTTCCCCCATCCCGATATCTTTTCTACCATCCTCTCTCAACGTTCCTCCGCGTCTTCTGTGCCGTGCAGTCGTTTCGGCGAAGCTTTCTTTTACATCCTGCCTTTTTATACGAGATATCCTATGAGACGTTGGTAGATATATATATATATAAATGTATGTATGAATGTATGTATGCATGTATGCATGTATGAATCTGCGAAAAGCATAGCGACGGACTCGTGCGCCTGTGAGTCTTTGGGGAAAAAGAGAGGAGAAGGCTGTCCTTGATTTGTCTACTATACTGTCGGCTAGCGATGAACACTGGGACATTCGTGCGAGTGCATAATTGTAATATATGACGGTACGTAGTAGTACTCTGGACTTTTCTTGGGGGATTTTTGTAGGTACATTTTTCACTTTGAAGACTTGATCAGTCGGTTATTAACTTATCGCTTTCCTTTATAAAATTATTTTAAGCAATTACTTATTTAATCTTTTAGATTATGTTAATCATTGCTTAATTTTTTAACCAACACATTTTTGAAAATATTTTTGACTTTTTATAAAAACACGAGCAACATCATGTTTTCTCTATATCATTGAAAATACTATCTTACGTACACTAAAATTTACGTTTATTTCTTTTCAGAAACGTGAATATGTGTATATCAAATTAGTAATTCAGAAGTTTATAGTTTTTAAGAATGTATAGTTAATTCTATAGATGATGTAATTGTCTCAATGAGTAACTAAACATTATCACTAGATTGTCATCAAGCAATTTTTATTTCATGTTTCAAACTTAATAAATCGCGAATAAAATTATTTCCCTCAATATTTATAACAATAGAAAATGCCAAATTATCATATTATAATTTGATTCTTAATCTCAACGATTGATAGAGCATCTGTTATATATTGAAACGTTAAAATTTCTAAACATCCGTTATAAATATTTAGTGACTCATATAGTGAAAGGTTTTGTTTTATTTAGAACAAGCGATTGGATATAATTTATATAAAGTAAGAAAAAATTTACTTCTTTGGATTTTTGGACTATTGTTATAGATTTTTCAGCGCTTGCGTTCTATAATGATTAATTTTTCAGAAAACTATAGATTTTATGCGAATATGAACCCTTCGTTAGATATATTAGTTAGAGCATGTTTACCGAGTAGAGCACTCCTCAGAAACAACACACATATCTCAATAAGTTAGACGCACTCATCTTACTAGTATAATCTTCAATAATTCAATAACGCAAATAATTCTTATAAAACATTGTTTATAATTTTCGTAATGCATGCATACATCCCTTGAGCAGTTATTTATTGGCAAATTTAATTTATTAATCTGAAAAAAGGGCAATAAATTTAAAGAAGAACAATTCTTCTTCTTAAGAAGAAATTTTAACAAATGATAGAGTCTTAACAATCACACCTGCAAGCTAAGCTATTTTTATTCCGACCTTCATCGATTGCAGCGAGAGAACGGCAGCTTTCGTTAAAGGCAGAGCGGCGCTGATTGAATAACGCAGCCGTTTCCCGAAAAAATTAGACGTGCAACCGGCATCAATTGCTGTCGCTGCAGTTCACCAACTGCGACGACGGCTCGATCCGAGATCTGGGCCGGCAGTGAATCAGTTTTCACCCCCCCCCCATCCCTACCCACCAAATACGTCACTCTCGAAACTGTCGTTAAGCTCAGATGCTGTTCCGGGAAGACAGTCGGCGGTAAGGACAACTTGCACGGTTGAGACGTCCGAATTTCCGATGGTAAAGCTGTTTCCGCGTCCGCGTAGGAGAAGGAGTTAGGGCAGGAGATTTTTTGCGTCGGAAAAAAGCGAGGTAATACGTCTGAAAAATTGCTTTATCTATGATTTAATCGTTTGTAGATTATTGAGCGTCGAATTTGGACGAATGAAACGATAATATTTATGATTTCGTTAACTTCTTAATTCATTTTTCAGGAATATTTAGATTTAATATTAGTGATTTTGCCCTTCTAGTATGTAAATATATGCGGAAATATCAACTTTCATACTTTAATTAAAAATTTTACCATTGAAAAGCTCCAATTGTCCGTATGAACTTATTACACGAATAATGTCCGTGACAAGAAGTAATTAAAAATTTTAGTTCGACTTCATTTTCTATTTGAATCTTAGCGGACTGGTCAAATTTATCTTAAAGCTTATCCGTACAATCATGACATGCAACCGCTTGAATCTTCGAATCGTCCAGTTTCCTGAAGTTCCTTTAAAAATCTTTACTAAATCCCCTGCCCCGTCCTTGCCTTATTCGAAAATGCAAGACGAAGCCAGAAACGATCTTCAGATAAGCGAACACGCTCGCCCCGTCTCGCGACACCTATAAATTTCGGGAGAGGGGGTAGAAGGAGCTAAAGGAAGGGAGCGGAGTCGATGATTTAGCATCCACCTTCGACTCGACCCGGCACCGTTATATTTGCGTTTACCTTATCCGCAGGGTGCATCGCGTGAAAACCATTAAGCGCGCGGCAACAGCGCGGGCTCTTAGGCGCGTGGGCGTGGGGTCGCCTCGCGTCGTCGTCGCGGTCTGGGAGCGCGAGCAAATAGTGATTAATTGTCGCCACGAGGTCAGATCGCTATCAGCTGCGCGACGTGTCGCGTGCACTTTTGCGTTAAGCTCCTTGTAGCGCAGCTTGCACCCCCGCAACTACCCCACCCCTTCGTGGGTCTCGTTGCGGCGAGCTTGCGGAGGTAAGGAAGTGACGGGCGGTTGCTTGCGGGGGGGGGGGGAGGAAACGGATAGTTCCGAACTCGTTACGCAAAGTCTTCGTGCACTGCGGTGGACGAATGGATTTGACGGGATTTTGGAAATTGGTCGGGGGGAGCGAGGCTTTAAAATTTGCGCTCTGCAGAATATCGCTGCTCGTTCGATCGATGGTTCTCAATGCTTTTGGCGAAACGATTATTGAATGGCTTCCAATGGTTTGGAATTACTTATTTAATAAGTTTTGTTCATTCAAATAGTTAGGTTGCAAATCTATATTGAAGATAGCATTGTACAGCGTAATGTTTTCATACAGCGTAATAAAAAATTACGTAGAAAATTAGTTAAATTTAAGAAAATTGATAAGATTTAAAAGAATATGAATGAGCCACGTAGCAGTATCGACAACTTTATATCCAATTTCTCAATATTATAAAACATAGTTTATTTTTAAAAGAAATTCGTTTCAACTCTTTTTCGTCAAAAATTATGGACACATATGAACGAAAATTCCTTAATCGTAAAATAGCATAGCTAAAGCAGTATTCATAATAAAATAACTAATTGGTGTTGCAAATAACATCTTTAGTCAGTGAACTTCTCACCGCTATATAATGTGATATAAATTTAATGTGATGATTCGTAAGACAATTGCTGGCTCAACCAGAATCGCTACTGGGTTAGATGGCCTTCTGCTGCTATACAATACTCCTCAATCTATGCAGCAGCGCCTCTAAATAGTAAAGATAACAACCTTTATACAATTGTGTTTTGCCGTTTCAAAATAAAATTAAAGTCTATTCATTCTTAATTATTTATTATGGCAGTGGTGCTAAATAAGGATAACGTTTATTTTCAAATAGTATTTTAAATGCACTAACAATGTCAGTAGTAAATATATATGGATGTATAGATATATACTAAGTTTAAAGCTTAAGAAAGACATGTTTGTATCTGGATATTCAAAATGTGCTACTTGATTCTTATATGTTATAGTTCGTTTAAGTTTATATTATTATAATAAATTACTTAATAATTTATTTGCTTCAATTGATATTTAATTTACTTTATCTAGAATCAAGTAATTTTATCAAATTAGGTATGCTTCCCGGCACCCAGTACTACTGACATTACAACCGTTATTCTACATTCGGCGAGTTAACATCTCAAAGCAATAAAAATGTCTCTCTCTCTCTCTCTCTCTCTCTCTCTCTCTCTCTCTCTCTCTCTCTCTCTCACTCACTCAGTCACCCACTCTCCCTCTGCCGGTCCCACAAAGGCAATTCATTCGTGTCGCGCGTAAATCTTTCATCAAGCAGTCCCACTTGATACTCTCTTGCGGGCGTGCGAAAAACGATCCAGGACGTATAGGTCGAGAGCGATATAAAGGGCCGACACGGGACCCATTCCATATTTAGCGACTACGACGCACCGCGCTCGACCGCAGCTCCGCAGCCCTGCAGAGACGGTGACGCCGGCATAAATAAGAGAATTCGCGCTGGCTAGAAATCATGAGGACGAGGGAGGGGCGCAGATATCGCACCCGCGACGAGAGATTTATACGCCAGTAGCGCGGGGCGCGACGCCCAGGTGCAGGGGTGAGTCGGCCCTTTTCCTACAAATATATAGTGTTTATACCCTCTCGAGCGTGGGTACACTGCCGTAATAAGGGAATATGTAGTCTGGTGCACGTGATCGCGGGCTTGCCAAACCACGGCGGAGGGCCACTGACGACGCCGTGCCGCGCGGCCGACTCGCAGGTCCAAAATTTCGGAGACGATTCGCTTGCCGAAGGACGTATGCGCGTGCGCTACCGGATTCGGTCCGCAGGCGATCGTCTTCCGGAGTCATGCAGATTTACTGGATCGACGTTGTTCGGCTGCCTTATAGTAACAAATGCGTTAGAAGAAAATAAAAAACGTAGTAACGCACTGTGTTCGGAATAATTAATGCCAATTTTAGTTAAAATTCGAACTACAATGTTATCGTCATGCACTTAAAATGAGATACTTGTCTACATCAATAATTATTAATACGAACAAAAAGTAAGTCTAGGTTCTTTGCAGTGCAATTGCACCAATTAATTGATAGTCACAGCAGCATATGCAATACTAACAATTTATATATCCTCTAAGGCAATTATCTAACATATATTGACATAATAGAATATATTGAAACATAATAGAACTTCGATACTAATACTAAATTTGACAAACTTAACTTTTGAATAAGGAATTTATAGCTATTTTTGAATATATTACTTTAAAATCTAACACGAATTTAGCATCTCTGAAACTGAGAAAGTTGAATTCTCTATTGATATTTTCTGATAAAGTGAAGACTTTTTTTTTGAAAATTTCAATAGTCCAGTTCTGGCCCAAATGAAATACACTGATTATTTATAAAACTTCTGCTACCATGGAATATAGTTTATTTTTATTATTTATATTATTTTAAATTTTTAGTCTAATTTTTTATTAGTAATAAGTTTTATTTCAGATTCTACGGGGGTGAATATAATCAAGGACAGTCTGACTGCCATTATATTAGTATAATATCGTATAATATAAGGACTGTAAGACCGATATAAATATTTATTAGTGTAATTGAATGCAATCGACAAAAATACAATTTTTAATTTTAATATATACGAGTCTATTACAGACATTTACACCGTGATTTGTATGCAGTAGAGTTTCTCACAAAAATAACTAAAAACTGAAAAAACTAAAATTAAAACAATCTCGTCATTATCACTCTTATTTATTCTATCGCCATAATAATTATAAGTAATTAATATGTTGTATCATATTAATGTTCATTTCATTCATAACCTATTCCTTTTATTTATATTACATCCTTGCCTCTAAAATCGTTTACAATTTCTTTCAATTCCCCGAATGAAATTATTTCTGTTCGGTCTAAACCAACTTAAGCCAATCGATAATATAATATAATACATGAGTCTAAATTCAGACATAATGTAATAATAGTTAATGATTTCAAAGGACTTCTTAATCTTGATTAATGATCTTTTATCGTAGTTTATTATTAATATCTTAAATTATATTTATATTACTATGCTTTATAATATATCACACCATAATTTAAATTATATAAAAAAATTGTGCGAACTATTACGGTCTTCAATAAATAAATAAATGTACTAAAAGTAAACAGACACCTGTTAGGATTAAATGTTAATAAGTTTATTTCCTATATGATGAATATTTTTAATTATATATTATCAATGAAGCTACCATAATAAATTATTGACTTAAATATACCTAAAGCACAATATTTTTATTATTTTTATTATTTTTATATAAATGTCACAGCAATAAGTCATGAAACGAAAAATTATTGTTGACATTTGTCGATATTTCTTTGAGAAGTTATTTTAATATGAAAACAGTATTTAGTAGAATTTGATAAATTTATTAACACTTAAAAATTCTCTCATCTTATTAAACAAATTATTTATTTAAAGATTAGAAAAACTTTCAATAAGCCTTACTTGGGTTATAATGCATCACAGAAACTTTAATATTTAAAATCCTATTTTCAACAGCTTATCAAACTTTAAACGCAATCTCATTTCGTAAAAGTTCTTAGACAGTGTGTCGAAACGGGGAAAACTTCATATTTTACTAAATAGCAAAAGTTCTTTCCGCGGGACGCCGCGCATTCTCGTAAAACTCGTTGTATACGCGGCAGAAGCCTTTAATAATAGAGATCCTAGAATCCCTTTAAAACATATATGTGAAGGGAGAAAAAGCGATAAAGGACGACTGTAGATTTTCGATAAGTGGTCCGCTATGTAGAGGGTTTACGAGACGGGCGAGGCAGAGTCTCCTTCCTTCCTTTCCGTGTCTTCATGCTCGGCACGATTGGCGTGAGTTCGTTTTCTATTGAAAGAAAATCCATACATGTTGGGACATTAACCGAGATGACCCCGACTTCTCCAACATTCGTATATAAATTATTTTTTGCAGAATACCGTTGCAAAGCTCTTAAACTGGCGTCTTCGTTCCAGGAAAGTCCAATAGATTCTTCTACGGTACAATTCGTCAGTGATTAATGTTGAGTTGTTTAAAAATTGTACGTTAATCCTTAAGGGTGCGCGATTAAGGAATTTGAAAATTGATTTTAAATTTATAAATGGTTCTTTCTAATTTAAATGAGGTATTGTTGAACATTAATTCAAACATGCTCATTCCAGAAAAATATAATAAGATAAAAAATAAAAGTAAACCGAAATAATTTCTTATTCTACGGCAAATGGAGAGGGAGAAAGACGGAGTCAGTTGTTTGTTCTACTTAAGGGAGTTGAAGGCCGGGGACGACTTTGCGGAGGCCACTGTTGGTATTCCTTGCGATACCACACACGTGCGATGCTCAATCACGTACAGGTCCAGTGCCCCACGGGACACTTACATCGTATATAATCAGGAAATGCGAGAAGGTCGTTGGGAAGAGAAAAAACTTTGGACTTACGGTAATTGATTGTCGGACATGGCAGGCGACAGGTGACATTTACAGTTTGCGGTAATGTTATATCATGCCACGAGATTTCCCCGGGCAATTATCCAATATCGTGGTGTCACACGTTTCACGTTCTGTTGTAGACAAACAATTGCAATTATAATGTCGAGTGCCCGACTTCGGGAGAAGGAAAATTTGCGAGGACATAATAATAAGTGCAGATTGTATACAACTTATACACATAATTTTAGCACAAAATTTTGATCCACTATGAGAAAAAAGCTTGGTAAATAAAGAAATCTTAAAATTATTAAAGTTTCACAGCCAGAATGGAATTTCATTTTCACACATCTGTAATTATATATAAAATAAAACCGCACTACTTCTGACAATAGACAATTGCAAAGGTTCTCGATCTCGTTCAATTCATCCCTTTCTTTCATTTTCAACTCTCTTTGGAATGTCTCATTTCCGCGAAAAATTCACTAGTATTGTCTACTTTTGTTCCTCTTCTCTCTCTCTCTCTCTCTCTCTCTCTCTCTCTCTCTCTCTCTCTGTTTGCATTCTTCTTCTTCTCTCTTAAAACTCCGTTATTTTTCATTTTTACACACATACAGATATTTGTATGTGCCCACAGGCATTTACAGAGAGTGAGAAAGAGAGAGAGAGAGAGAGAAACACGCGCACACATATCCACACCAAAATCGTAAAATTTTCCAGAACTATCCACACAGTAGAAACACTTTTAGAAATTAAAATCAATCAATTTATTACTTTATTTACGGATATGCAGTTTTTCACAGTTTATAAATAGGCTATAGAATTTTCAATGGATCTCAATATTTAGTAGCATGTCATTACGTATGCACATATTGTATTGATACTATATCATTTACTCATCAAGCTCCTACTTTTTCACTGTTATAGTTACATATATAATTTGCTCACTGAGGCTGTCATATCTTGTGGAATCTTGTGTCGATAAATTTCTCTCTGACGTCTTCGCTATTAATCCGGCATGGTTTACCTTATTCTTTTAGCTTCCTTTTATTTTTTAATTATACCAGTTTTAAACGAACCATCGAAATCTTTCTTCCGGTCACATGATATCCGACAAGACGATTACTTCATTGATTTTTTCAACCTTCCGCGCTTTTCTGGCCTGGTCTTTCTTTGCTTTGCATTACAGCTTTACTGTTAAAGTAGTCCATTAATATCACTTTATTAGTCTTTCAAACGAAATCTGGTTATCCTACTTTCCCATCTTACACACTACTTTTGTTGTTTATCTTTAAAATATGCAAACTATATATAAAATAGAAATTTTTTTCTCGATGTTTATGCGTTAGAAGTAAATCTTATATATGTTTTAAATCTAATATTCGCATTTAAATCCAACTTCAATTAAAATTCAGTCAGTAATATTCAATCTACTTTGGTTTTATATACAGTCTACGATGCAACTTTTTCAATGTTACTCTTTCAATTTTAAAGGAATTTTTATTTTAAAAGTATAAAATATTTTGAATAAACTATTAATACTTTTAATACTAATTTTACTTTTAATATTAGAGAGTTAAATTATGCATTATTAAATAATTAATCAAAAACTGTAAATATTTTAATTTTTTGAACTTGATTTCAGTTACCTTATCGTAGTATAACAGTAAAGTATCTTGTTATTTATGCCAGTGTTTCTGCATCCTCGATTTAAAGAAGAGGCACAAAGAAATTTTTTTTTTATTTTAAGACATTGGATTAATTTTGTAATGCATTTACTTATAGCAAGTGCGCTAAATGTGGCACATGATTAACTAAAAAAAAGATTGTGTTTAGTTGCAACGTATTTTACCTGTCTTCACATATAGCAAACTTTTGAGACTTATGTACAATAATGTTTTAAATATGACGATGACTAAAAAGATGACGATTATTGATCCCGCTAGCGCTCGCAAATTCTGCTATTTTATCCCTGCTGGATATTGACTTGACAACCCCTCCTTCATCGGCAGTTCGAACCTTTGAAACTCAATTTATGCATCGAGTTACGCTTTAATAAAGGGTGCTCGATAACTAAGCAGAGCGCGCGCCTCAGCTACATTCAACTTTTGAGAGCTAGGGCCGGACCTTTCAGCAAAGGGAGGGGCCTCTGAATGGGTTCGTTTAGCTAGTATATATATATGGAAAATGTTCGATATTGCAAACCAAGAGGCCGAATCCGATGTAGTACAGTGTACTCAAGCGAATTACGCGACATTAGAGCGACCAACGTGCAAAAAACAAAGTAAGTGATAATTCCAGAATCTGGTGACTCGATATTATTGCGTCACGAGAGCGGTGATCCCCGGGTGTGGGTTCTTTGCGCTACGAAAGTCAGACACGTCCCCTCCGTCCTCGGTATAATGAGTCACTTTTCCGCGTTTGGAGTAAAATACGCAATTACGAAGAAAGTGTTGCTAAATAGCCTTTTTTATTATTCAATTACCATTGATAGATGCTAATTCTCTCTTATACGACTGCTACAGTCAACAATAAATTTTTCAGTGGTTATTTGGATCCATGAAATATTATTTAACGAAGTTAAATTAATAACGATTGGAGTTTTAATGCAGTATATTAATTCTGAAATTGGAATCTCTCTTCTATTTCAATGAATTTTCATTGTAATAAAACTGGCATGATTTATTCTAAGCCATATAACAAATCTAATTATTTAATATCGAACGTAATAATGAAATAAAGTATCAAATAACGGGAAATTATAAATTATTTTTAATATGTTGATAACAGCCAAATAGTTTTATATTCGGAGATAATGCATACGTTTTTTTTATAAATGGCAGTTAGAAAAATGAAAATAGCAACTAAAATAAAGTTATTAATAAATTTATTAATGTCAAGACACATTAATGTTATTCCATTAGATATTGTAAAAGATTGTCACAATTATATTAAGGATCATTTCAATTTTACGTGGGATATATATAGGATTTAATAAAGTAGTACATAAAACGAACAACTCCCTGAAAATTGACACAACACTTTTCACATGCACGCACGAAAGTACGCACATTACTTCAGGAAAAAGGTTTTCACTGGCATTCGCGGAATAAACAATTACAGCGGAAATATCCCGGTCTCCGCCGCAAACCCTCGACAACAACAAAGCCGACCGCGCACTCTGTAAGTAGAGCTCAGCAGCGAGAGGCAAAAAAAGCTCGCTGGCTTCCACCGCGTGGCCAACCCTGCCGGAATAAACGCGCGGGAGGGGCTCAGGGGGGTCGCGCGGAGCACCGATCGGTTTTCAAAACATCGCGCGCGCCAGGCGGTCGGCGGGGGTGGCGGCGTTGCCGCTGATTGCACGGCAGCAGCTAATGTAACTACACGGCGCTCCACCCTCGGACAGATGTGGGGAGAGCGCCGGCGGAGGTTGGGGAAAGGGGTGAAGCGGGCGCGATGGAGTGGCTTTTGAAAGTTGATCGCCATTTGCTGGCCTGGCCCGGCGCGTCGGCGAGACTCTGCGGCGCACGGACAGGAAAGAGGAGACGGAAGGAGTCGCGAGCGACGCGAGGATGGGACATCGACCCCCCTCGGAGCCGCGCCGCCAGTGGGCGTAAATTCGGACGGCGTGGGGTGTTAGGACAAGGTTTGGTCGGTGTTCGATTGGGCTTTTTTATTATTGTTTGAAATATTCTTCTCTTTATTGACGAGAATTTTTCGTTAATTATTTGAAATTTGAAAGCATTCTAACGTTGAAGTTCAATTGAACAAATTCTTAAATGAGACGAACAATTACTGCTATTATATCTATAATTTTTCAACACTCTCCATTTATACTATTTCTTTCAGTTTTTAAAATGAAAAGTTTACTTTTATCGACTGTTGTAAACTGAACTAAAAAATATTGTTATCGGTCTTGTCTTACAGTTATTATAAAATGATATAAATATAATGACAGTCAGACTATTCTTGTTTTTAATCGCTTCTGTAGATGCTCAAATATAAATTTCTAATACTAATACATCATAAAAATAAATATATTATTGTTAGTAAAGGACGACCTAATTGCCGGCACTATGATTTCGAAGTCGATGAATCTACTACTGTTCAACGTTTCGAATCGCTGCGTTTTATATCCAAGGTTCTTTCTATTTTTCTATCTTTCTAAGATTCTTATTTTTTTACCGAGCATTTTCGCTCGATTTTTCGCAGGAAATTTTTAAATATCTCATGGAAACACGATGCCCGGCTTCAGTTGGCCGGTTGGACGAAAAAGAAATGGCGACAACGCGAATTATCCATAATTTTGTACAAATATTTTCGAACACTACTAGTGTAAAAATAGAAGCCTTCCCAAAGAGCAATGCGTTTTATTGTTTGAAGTGCTCAATCCATATCGTGCCGCTAGACTCTTCCCTTGTTTGTAGAAATAACCTTCTAAGATTTTTCTATAAAGTATAACCATTCGCATCAGCAAATCGATATGGTTTTATTCTTAAATAATTAAGAATAATCTTCAAACGTATATATTTATGCGTTCTGAACAGAATTATATTGGAAGCAGATTTACTATTAGTTATTATTACTAGTCCGTTTCTCCGTGAAAGCACAATTCGAATCAAACTAGATAAGCGATAATTAATTAAATTAACTTTCATTCACATTAATTAGTGTACTGGAATAATAAAGAAAAACAATTCCTTCGCTTTTAATTATTATATGTATAGGCTGTACAAGAAAGTTTCCAGCGTTTTTTTTTCTGAATGTGAGGTTTTATTATGAAAACGTGGTTACATATCCTTTATTCTAACTAGCGTCTATCGGAAGCTAGAACTTTTGCCCATCTTTCTTACAGTTTATGAATTCTGGACTATACAAAGTTCTCGTCTTTTGAGCCTAAGAACGTACCTAGCCAATTTTTTATTTCCTATACTCAACTAAATGTATTCCCGTAAGTGTGTTCTGCATTGATCGAAACAAGTGGTAGTCAGATGGTGCCAAGTCTGGACTGTAAAGCGGGTGAGGCAAAATTTCTCATTCACTATTTTTCAAATAGTTTTTGACTGAAACTGAAATATGTGGCTGAACATTATCGTGATGAAAAATGACAGACTCATGCCTGGCCTTATTCTTCTGTCTATCTTCCTATTCTGGCCATTTTTCCTGTGATGCTAGGTGCAAACAAATAAGTTGGGTTCGATACAATGTTTGTCTGATGGTTTGACCACTCGGAGGCAGTTTGTAGTTTATGATACCCTTTTTCTTCCACAATATGCAGAGCATGACCTCATTAATTTGAATATTTCGCTTCGCTATGGATTGAGCGGGCTCGCCAGGCTTTGTATACGATTTTCTGCGTTTAGGAATGTCATATATAATAAATCCATTTTTCTTCATCAGTGAAAATAGTTCATAGACAGTATGAAGATAAATCGACAAAGTCTCGCGGATTCAATCAGTACGGTATCCAATTTCCAACTTTTTGAATGAATCCCAATGCTTTTAGGCGCACGGAAATGGCTTATTACATGATGCCCAATGATGTCGTATTTCTTCTTGACTCTGATACGGATCCTCATACAGCAAAGCGTCTTATTCCTCGTCTTCAAAACTTTTCGGTTTTCCGAATCGATCCTTGTCTTCATTTTTCAAATCACCACTTTTGAACTGTTCAAACCACGCGCTGCACGTCTAGCGCTCGCCGCAAATATATATATTCCGTGATCTAATTATGAATTTTTAAAAGTCTTCAGAATTTATCAAATATTTTCATTCGAAAATTTTACAAATATAAGCATTCAAAAAATGAAAAAAGTTAGGAAATAAAAAAATTGCCATAATTTGTTTGAATGAACTTCCGAGGTTAATGATATTACTTTTTTTGTTGCAGCCCTCGTGGATGATAAGTCGAGAGTACTGGGACGACAGTTTTGAACGACGCTACCTTGAATTAAAAAAGGATCCCAGGAGGCCACCTCTAAAGGTAAGTTTTATGATAATGTAATTAATTCTCTTAAATTATTCGGAGTGCATAGGTCTCATATTTCACATGAGTTAATATTTAATTTATGTTAATTGATTGTGGAAACAATAGATTATCTCTTTATCTAAATGTATGTATATTTAGAAAAATGTTTTTTATACACTTTTACTGACTTTAAAATTCAACTGGCTTGTTTAGTTTTAAGTTTTTTATCAAGAAAAAATCTAGTGGATGTGTTTACTTCGAATGAAACCTCCACGTTTGTAATAATGAGAATAGATACTTGACTATTCGTGTTACTTTATCGTAAATTTTCATTTCATAGAGTAAACATGATCACGCTAATCGAAATGTTTATTAACTTTTTAAATTTCTTGCGACATTTACTTCTAACTTCTATATTCTGAAATAAATTGCCACTTTGGTGAGCTAAATTTTTAGTTGTAAAGCAGGAACTCTACAGTCTAGGAAATTAGACTGAGTAAAGACTCGATATGAATATTTACGAGTCTATGCAAGACGCACACAGAACCGGTGTATGTGGCATTTAATGTAATTCACGTGTCCACGTGTTAATGCCAAGCGTATATCCGCTCAGAATTTATAATCCAGCGATCATGCATGACCAGCGTCACAGTTCTCGATTTTCTTTATTAGTTTAGCTAGTGTTAGATAATGTGTTATTTACACAGCTTGTCCTTGATATTGAGATAGTGTTTTTGCCTGCCGTAATTTTGTAACTGCATTTTGGTAAGTTTATTTATTCATTACTTCAACATGTAAAGAACATGAAATAGTTTAATTCAAAGATTTTCGATTATTTTATTAATATTTTTAATAATAATATCGATCAAGTGAAGAAAATAATTCTGAAAGTACTTTTTGTAACTTTTCTAATGATAAAAGAATTTAAATTAACTTCTGATGATAGTAAAATTGTACATAAAGTTCTTTACGTATTGGATTCATTTAAAAAAAATTAAGATACCATTAGTGTTCTAAAAATATTTCTAGCGAACTATATTTTAATAATTATATCTAAACCCTAATTTGATTGAGATCATAATCTTTATTGTTTGCCAACCTAATATTAGATGAGTCTTATGTTCGCCTATTAAAATTTTAATAATTACCTGTGATGAATGTAAAAAACAATCCAATTCAGTTTTGTAGTATTTTATTAAATTACTTCTTATAATAAGAGCTCGAAAAATGACATATCTATTATATTCGGTTTCGTTATTTATGCAATAAAACAGTTGATTATTGATGTTTTATTGAAGAGATAATGCAGCTGTAATGTTTATTGAAAATGGAAATATTTTTTCTCTTACATGATATATTATGAAGATAGCGGAGAAAAATGTGATAAGGATGGAGAAACTCCTAACAGAACTCAATTCTACAATAGTTATAATTTTAATATGTCAGGGTGTAACTGTTTAATTCAATTTAAACACCATTTTCTCGAAACTATTTTCTTACATTACCTGACGAATTACACATATTTAAGGCATTCGTAATGAAGTTAGAACTGAAGTCACATGATTGCGTTGATATTAAAAAATCTTTTCGAAAGCTGTGGATAATATTTATATTGTTTAAGTGACGCTAATTATATATGAGTAATAACTCCCAATTGTAAATAATCGTTAGATCGCTATAGGGATGCGTTTAAAGAGAATCTCTTCGGCGACACGTTAGATGAAATAATTTACAATCGTTCATCTCTTAGGAGGAATACGGATAGAATGCGTTGGGAAACATCCATCGATTCGATTTTCCGAGATTAGATCCAATTAGACGAGAGAGCGAGTAGCTTCTGCTGCAGAATCTCTCTCCTCTTTTTCACATAAACGTGCGGCCCAAGTATAACGAGCCGCTCGACTTCTCCTCCGGTTGGACACCAATGCCACGCATAGCTTGCGAATACGTGACAATATACCACGAGTCCAGATTCAAGAGCTTACGCGTCTCCGCTACAGTTCCTCCTGCCTCAACCCGTCCATGGACTTAGGATATTATTTGCGCGAGGGATTTAAGCGCGGCACGGACTTCATATTTGACTTTCTACTATACACGGGCTGATAGCTGAGGACCGGTAGCGTACCTTCCTCGTTTCACGAAATTTCCACTTTGAAGTCACCGTGTCGCAACAATGGAGCCGCGAATTAAGCTCGATTCTCATACGAGTGGTACGCGAGGATAGTTTATTAGGGTGATTTTCATACCGATTTCCGTCTGATACTAAACAAAGCAGCTGCGTGCATTTTCTTATTATTTGAAAATACTATATGACAATGGAAATATATGTAATTGTGTAATTTTGAAATCCTGATATCATAATATAGTTCTCTAATTAATTAATTAAGCATTATAATAGAAAATAACATTTTATACAACTAATTAACAATACTCTGCAGTTTAGTAAAATATATAAATAATGAATTATTGGAATTGGTAATTGAAGCAAAAATTTTTTCTATAAAATATATAATCATTTTTTATATATAACACATACATAAAAAGTATATAGATAGATTCCACATAATGTTTATGGAGTTTATCTGTTCAAGCGTTTATCTAACATTTGTGTTTGTAAAAAACTAAAATAATATTTAAAAGAGCTTAAGCTAAACGACACGAAAGTGTCATGATATGATGACTCTCTAAATTAAAAGTGTCATGACATGACAATCTAAATTAAAATTGTTTGTACTAGAATACGTGGTCCTGGTATCCAAGATTGTCAAAAATATAGATCCGTAAGTTCTATGTTCAGAAAGGGATCAAGTGACCTTCTCTAGGTCGGTAGATTTAGTTTGGTAATGTTTACATTCCTAGACGAACGAGAAATGGTGGACGGAGCTTTACAAGCAGAAAACCAGAAACGCTCTAAGGATGATTGATCGCAGGCAACGCTGTAGGGATAAGCATTAATTGTAAATAAAACATATTTTTAAATTTCCGCTGTAAGACATATTAATAAATCTCAAAATGGAAGCGATGAACTTTTTGTGGCATACGTTTTACAAAGCAGAAAACCAGAAACACTCTAAGGATGATTGATCGCAGGCAACGCTGTAGGGATAAGCATTAATTGTAAATAAAACATATTTTTAAATTTCCGCTGTAAGACATATTAATAAATCTCAAAATGGAAGCGATGAACTTTTTGTGGCATACGTTTTACAAAGCAGAAAACCAGAAACGCTCTAAGGATGATTGATCGCAGGCAACGCTGTAGGGATAAGCATTAATTGTAAATAAAACATATTTTTAAATTTCCGCTGTAAGACATATTAATAAATCTCAAAATGGAAGCGATGAACTTTTTGTGGCATACGTTTTACAAAGCAGAAAACCAGAAACGCTCTAAGGATGATTGATCGCAGGCAACGCTGTAGGGATAAGCATTAATTGCAAATAAAACATATTTTTAAATTTCCGCTGTAGGATATATTAATAAATCTCAAAATGAAAGCGATGAATTTTTTGTGGCTTTTTATTAATTTACAAAGCAGATATTTTTGATGAAAATAATGACATTAGGGTTTAGAAACATAAAAAATTTTAACTCAGATTTTAAAAACTTTAAATAAAACGGATCCGAGATAACGACCGTAGCTTAAGATATCTATGGATTTGAAAACCTATTGTAAATAGAAATATTTTGGGATTACTAATTATAAATCTGTATTCAAATTTTCAACATTCCAAACAGCATTTCATAATAGCGATCATGTTCCATAGGCAATTATACGTTTAATTAAAATCTAAGTTCATAACACGTCTAATTTCCAATTTTAAACCAAATTCGCCAGTCTTTTCATTTCAGCTAAAATTATTAATCCACTATTTGGATTTTTCAGAAGCTATTACTAAATATTTTATTCAGCCTGTGCTAACACTTCGAACCTGTAACTCTGTCACAGTAATAGTATATCTCTACTCTTTCGAATGAGACTTTGACAACCCTTACACGATCATTCCTTCGACAGCTATTTAGTGTTTTGTAACAACGCGCGAGTAGTACATGTCAAGGAAATGGAACAGAGAAATTTAGACCAAGGGTGCGCGATAAAATTTCGTGCGAAACTCGACGAAACCGCAACAGAAACTTATGAAAAAGTGCTTAAAGTGTATGGTAGTGATTTCCTGAATCGTAGTCAGATGCTTGGGTGTCATGCCGATTTTGAAAAAGGCCGTGAGAGCATCAAAGACGAGGCGCGAAGCGGAAGGCCTATTCAAGTACGAACCGACGCAAATGCGCAGCGCGTCCACGCTCTGGTCATCAAGATCGGCAACTAACCATTCGAATGCTGCCTGACGCGTTGCATATTAACCGGGAAACAGTTCTAAAGATTTTAATCGAAGATTTCGCCATGAAAAAGCTGTGCGCGAAGATGGTACTGAAGAACCTTTCAGATGAGAAAACAGTCCACCGAATGAACATCGCTCAAGATGGTCTCGAGCAGGTTGAAAGTCATCCAACTCTTCTCAATCGAGTTATTACTGATGATAAAAGTTGGTTCTTTCAATATGATCCCGAAACTAAACGAAAAAGCCAACAGTGACTGTCTCCTGGAGCGTCAAGGCCAAAGTAGGCTGGAATGAGCAAGTTCAAAGTGAAAACCATGTTAATTTGCTTCTTCTACAGCAAAGGAGTGCTTCACAAACAGTTTGTTCCACCTGGACAAACCATAAATCAAATATTCTACCGCAATGTGCTAGGAAAATTACGAAAAAGTGTGCTCAAAGTGCGTCCAGAGATCGCGAAGATTTGGGTTCTACATTACAATGCTCCCTGCCACAGTGCGTTCAGTATCTCAGTTTTTGGCGTCTAAAGGCATCGCAACGTTACCACAACCGCCCTATTCACCGGACATGTCACCCTGGGACTTTGCTCTATTCCCCCATTTGAAAAAAATTCGCCAAAGGTCGATGTTTTGACTCTGTTGAAGACATTCAAGAATCTGTGACGAGGTACTCAGAGAGGTCCCACAAGAAGTGTTCCAAAATTGTTATGACAACTGGAAAACTCGTTGAAATAAATGTATAGATGCGGGAAGGGACTACTTTGAAAGGGATCGCAGCGATGTACCTTAATTCTTAAATATATTCGATAAATTTTGTCACATTTCTTAATTGCATCATCTCGTACGTATGGAAGGGTCCTTTATGTTAAATGTATACAAAAGAAGCAGTTTTCCTTTGAGGACTTGTTAATCAATAACAACTAGTGATATTTACCGCCAAAAAAAAAAAAAGAAATCAATCGAATTGATTTAAAAAATACTGCAACTAGAGAAGAACAAATTAAGAACACGATGCACTGTATGATGCGAGTACATTGCCCCATTAAGAAGCTTTGATTGAACGATATCAAATATAAATCTATTTTTTGTGTCTTCTGCTAATTTCTGAAAATAAATCGCACACGCATAATGTCGAGATCGAGAAATCTGCAATTAGCAGTAAACAGATAAACCGATGGAACATATTTGCCCGGCCTCCGAACGTAATGCCGAACAAATTATGCAGTTACAAGAACGACACGACCACCGTGCCGACATCCTTCGTTTATCCACAGGTGCGGGCGGCGGATCGAACATTGTTCTCTCGCGTGTATATCTCGTCCCGCCCCCTCCCCGTCGCCCTTCCCATCGAATTAAATTAGCACAGACCACATTGCCTATACTTAATGCTCTCGAAAAGCCGAGCGACCCGCCCGCTTCCTCGTAAATCTACGGTTCCTCCTCGGTCAGTGGCGGGGCGGGGGTAGAGGCTTTGCATCTCCGATCAGCGCTAAAAGCTCGAGCGCTTGATTACGGGCGTGCGCCGGAGCGCGCTCTTATATTTACGATCGCGATTTATCGGACTCGCGCAGCGTTGCCCGCCGGCCGGGACCTTTGTCCGCGAGATTTAATTTGGCGCACGAGACCTTTAGACACCGGCTGTCGATGACTTCGCTCGACCGGCCCTGATTTACGGGGCGAACGATTTCGTTAGTTTCGCGCGTGCGATCGTTCGCTCGCTATAAATATGACACGCTTGCCCTGGCCAGCTCTCTTTCTCTCGCTCTCTCCCTCTCTCTTCTTTTCATCGTTAACTGGGCACTGAGTGCTCGCTGTTGCACTTTTCAATTTTGACTTTGGCGATTTATCGAAACTATAAATTGTTGCGCGAACGCAGTGGTATCGATGATTATTCAGTGGGAACGTTTTTCGGTGCGAATTAACGCGCATATGAGACTTTTTAGTTAATGCTTCTAATCTTATTATACGTATTATCTTCGTATCTTCAATAAAGTATGAATATTAATCTGCAAAATTAAAATATGTAAGAGATTATCTTAACCTTCGTCTGACCATACTCTGATTCTTCTACTGAACCAAACTTTCATCATAGGTATCGGCAAACTAGCAACTTTATTGATTGCATTAGTAAGAAAATATATATATATATATATATATATATATATATATAGGGTGTATTTTATAATTTGCTTGTTTATTACCAAAATAAATGAATAAATAAATCTGGAAAGGTGGAAAACAGATTTCAAAATGTAATTGTACCAATTGCTTCAAGAGGAAAAATAATGAGAACATTTTAGTTCTCTTTTCTTATAAAAACTTTTCTTTTTTGTAAAAAATTATAAACAATCTCTGAGGAGAAAGAATTCTGGCTAATGAATATGAATTGAATTTTGTCCACCATTTCAATATCGCGAAATAAATTTTAGCAGCTCTAGAATCAGGCTTATATATATTATATAAATTTTATATATTATATATTATATATTATATATTATATACTATATAAGCTTATATATATTATACATATAATATATATAAGCATATATATATTATACTAATTATATTAGTATTAATATTGCTATCAAAAGTAAATTTCGTAACAGCAATTTCCCCTTATAAAACCTTTTCGATAATGCTGTAAGCACTCTAGAATGCCTTTTTTATAATTTTAACATAACTGTAAAATTTCCTAGACTTCATTTTGATGTATTTCGATAATTTTTTTTCTAAAAGTTTTAATGAACTCCGAAATTTTATTGATCTAAAGAATGCTTTCTCGTACTTTTGTAACGCAGTTGTCTGCCATTTTTTAGTTCTCCTATCCACCGCTAGTATGGCATATTATCATTTATCAAAAATCAGTTATATTAATATCAAACGTTTCACTTAGCTATTTAAGTATATTTGAAACAATTTTGTCTAAAACTATAAGTGCTAATAGTAGTCCTTGTTCTATGCCTCTATGTACATAAGCGTTGCTCCCCGCAAGATCTCTTTAGCGTAAAGTATAATAAACCCATAAGCAGGCTCTATACTACCACTCCACTCGGGTACAAAGATGAGGCGGGATGATAGTAGTCGACGAGACGCCTGCGTCTTACCGCACGCAGTACAAACACAAGTACAGACGCGCCTCAGAATAACGGCTTGGCTCGAGAGTAGCGAAAAAGTAGCTTCTTTTCCTTCTACTTCTTTTACTTCTTCTTTTTCATTTAAGAAAAACAAACGAGCCTATTCAAACGATCGTGACATTTTTCGCGCCCTGGCACTCCTTTAGCTTGTATTTTGTCCTTCTCCCCTCATCGCCAAACCTCAATGCTGCACATCGCAAATCTTATTGGACGAACATCTGCGAGATTTTCTTTTATTGTTCAAACTAAAAATTAAAAATTGTCAAGGTGCGAGGAGGGTCACAACAGGAAAAGGTCGTTATCGCTTCGGAGTAATAAAATACAAGGGTGGCGTGAGATCGTAAAGTTTCGAGAACGCGACAATACGAGGGAGAGTGAAAGAGTTGATGTCTGTTCGCGGGGGAATAGAGATCGAGATATCAGTAAATGTGGGGCAACAAATTTTTTGCCCTCTAAAAGGTCTTCGCGTCCATTTGCTCGCCGTTCTTTTATTCTATACAGTGGACGTTTTGTGCCCACGTTTGGTCAAGAATTTTTACACGTTTCTCGACTTTAAAATTATACAAATACAAGATTATTGCAAATATCGATGTAAGTCCAATAAAAAAATAGATATATTAGAAATATCGAAGAAGTTGGATTATCTACCCAATATTATCATATAAGGCAGCTTGGACAATAGAAAAATCGATATTCTGGCTCAATTGATATTCTTAAGTGGTATGAGAATTTGCAGTTTCTAAGTCCTCAAGAATGGTAGTAAAGCTGAAGACGGCGGAATCGTTTTTAATGAAGCCCTGATTTTCCAAAGCGTCGTCCTCTTCAAAATCCAAGGCCTCATTAATTATTATCGGTCAAACTCTAATTAGGTTAAGAAAGCCTTTCGGCAATTGAATTCATCAAGATCTTCAAAGGCTTCATCCATCTTTTTTCTTTCTGCCGCCGTGACTGTGAGCCGGAAGATAATGACCGGCGTAAATTATCCCTTCGGATTTCCCTTTGCTCTAAAAATATCCCAAAGATTATAAGAAAGTTAGTTGAGAAAGGTAGTGGAATAGTTTGGCTTTGTGCAGCAAGATCCAAAGAGAAATTTAATTATTTGTTTTAGAAGAATTCCTTTTTATTCGAGAACAGGCATCCCCAAAGTATTTTTAAACAGCAAAGACCAAATCTTCTATAGTTTGTTGAAATTATTAGTAAAGAATGATAAGAATGGATGGCATATAAATCCTGCTTCACCGAATGAATTAGAATTGATTTTGACGCGTTGAATAAATTGTTAAGTTAAATAACTCTAAAAGCTAATGACTCTATCAAAAAATCTATATTGATATCATTGTAGTTGGATCGACAAAAAAAAAGCTCAGACCCATTATAATTAATTTTTATATTTATGTGTATTGTATTTTCATATTATACATCTTTATTGGACAATGCAAATTATTTACATTGAATTAAAAAGCAACAAAGAATATTGTAGGTGCTGTATATCAAATAGAGAATTCGACAGATAGGAAACATGTAGCATACTGATACTTCGTGTTATATTATGTTGTTTAAACTGTATGTAACTGAGTGAATGTGCAGGTCATTCTTATTTACGGAGTGTATCATGCTAGTGCATAGATGTATAAATTAATAATCTATTCCATTCCTCAAAAAAGTAAGTTTTATATTTAATATTTGTAATTCTTATTGTATTAAGTAGCAAGACATTGTGTGTCTTCCTTCTAAAATTTTTCTATTGTCTTCAAACTAATACAAAATTAGTAAATTTTCAAATATATATCCATATACTAGACTTGATAAATCAAAGATACAGTGTGCATCAAAGTAAGTCATTTTCATCTTAAACTTTTTATATTTACACTTATAGCTAGATCTCTGAAATTAAAATCAATAAGCATCTAACATTAGTTTCAGAAAATTTGTACTATAAAAGTAATTCTTATTTATAATAACTTATGATCTTTAACTATATTTTTATACAATGATTTATAATAAAGAAATATTTTTTCTGTTGAAGTAAGTATTACAATGAAAACGAAAAAACGAAATTTAATCGAAATGACATTTAGCTTCAAAGGCTTATTAAACACGATGGTGTATAGCAATGTAGTGATAAGTGTAATTTATGGTTAATTGGAGACAAAGGTTCAAATACGATATACACTATACAAACACTGCTACTATACTGTAGAGTATATTTTTGTTATGCTTATGTCTGCATATATATATATATATATATATATATATATATATATATATATATATATATATCAATAATATATCTAACTGTTATTGCATAGATTTTCGATAATAGAGTTTGATTTACTCCATGTGCGGTTTGTCGTAATTTGGGCCTTATTATATTGCGTTCCAACACACATCGGGCCTAATCAAAGATGTTATTGTACAATCCTTCTAGTCCATACAGATTTATAAACATAATAGATTATATTATCTTGAATATATTTGTGTAAAGAATTCATAAACTTTTACTTATTAATAGACATCGAAACGATATTTAGTTTTGATTATTATTAGCTTCCGACGGTCTTTGATTTATTTTCTATTCATAAACATTTATAGATATTAATTAAAAATCTCAAGCGAGATGTTTATTTAATAATATTTAAGAATTATGTTATCCTTATGCAAACTTCATATAATTATTGTCATAATTACTTTTTTTGATGTGTATGAATATTAATAATGGTTCTTAAAATAATACACGATTTTGCGAAATCTCTTATTATTGATTTTCGCTACAAATAATTAATAATGGATATAAATAACATTTACTGTGATTAAATACTTTTAAAAAATAGTACTTAAGTTAATTCAATAAAGCTTATGGAAAATATTTTTTAATGCTTTATAGAAGTTTTTATCGGCTCTCGACTCTCGATATTGGCAGGCTTAATTGCTTCATGGCGAAACATAACAAGCGCACTGCTACTTCCGACGTGCTCCTGCCGCTTGCTAATAGGAAACATTTCCTCTTATTAACTTCCTCATTTCTACCGGATATTTGTACCCTCGCCCCTCTCCGTCAAATTTGCGAACCGTCGATAGTCAACAATAATAATTACTTCCACCAGTCTAATAAAAATGTAAATTTTCGAAATTTATAAACGCTCCAATGGGTCGGGACGAGTGGTGGTATTGCGCCATTTAGCGAGCTTTAAATTGAATCGACACATTTCTGTCTGAGTCATCTCGTCACCTGAAAACACGTTACGATAAATTACGATGATAAAAATAAATTTTTATTCTTGTTTAATTACATTCGCTTCGCTTATTTTCCACTCTGTACTACAGGAATGCTTTTACCGGCCGATCATTGAAATTGAGCGACAAGCTATTTTCTGAAAAGCTATTCGTGTGCTGCCTCTTGTGAAATAAAAATATTTAAAAATTTCAATTCGTAGGGTAGAATTTGATAAAAGTTTTTTGTAACTATTTTGGTTTACAGAAAACAAGATAGAAAGAGATTAAGTACAAAGGATAAAGAGAGACAGAGATTAAAGAGGCACTTTTCTTTAGGACAAATATCTAACAATATATTGTTCATATCTTTTCCTATGAATAAATTCTCAGCTGATAGAGAAATTTCCTGCTTATTAATAAGGTCAAAGAAAATTTCAGTTTCGTATGTATACGACATGAAAACTTCGCTTCAAAATATACACGTCACATACCTTCGTGCTTAAAAAAAAAAAAAAAAAAAAAAAAAAAAAAAAAAAAAAAAAAATATATATATATGTATATATATATATAAGCAAATGAGATATAGCAAAATAAGATTAGTAACGGTGTTCGAAGTGGATATCGCCAACGTTATTTCCGAGATCCTTATCGACGAAAAGCATAAACATTCGAAATCGAAAAACAGCGATGTAATAGAATAACAGTAAACGGATAAAAGAGAAAGACTGAAACGAAGTTCTTCATAATCATTAATTCTTCCATCTTTCGACCTTTCAATTGTAAAAATAGAAGGATAGAAAGAGGTCCGCCACTGGTCACTTATCAATGAGATGCCAGTATGTAAGGATTTGGTGCAAAACATTTCTTTTTCATCCTTCCTCACAATTTGCAGTACAATATGACGAACATTCTTCAGCTATGAAACATTAAAAATTATTAGAAAATCCAAACAGTATTTACTCTAAATGTAGACTTTCATATGTTATTTACTTTTATTTAATCTTTACGATACTATAGATAATAAGGAGTCGTTATTAAATTATTTATACAGTTTTAATGAGCCAGATATATCATAAAAATTTTTATTTTAAATTAGATGAATAAAAGATCGACTAGGACACCTAAGTCTTGCTTATCGGTGATCTCCAACATATATTCGATAAAGTTAAAAGTCACAATGATGGTTTCACAGTCATGCCGTCTCATCTTACAAAGAAAGTCGTTTGCTCTATCATTAATAATGAATTGACCCTTGAACCAAAACTTTTCTAATTTTGTATAACTCTTATTCACAATCCATTAAGCAAACTCGAAAAAAAAGCGTATCCTTGTTCACTGTCTCTCTTTCCCTCTGTGTCTGTCTCAGTTACTTCCTTTTCCTCGCTCACTCTTTCTTATTCAAGTCCGACAGGAAAATTCTAGAAACAGACTTTCTGCAGACAGACATGGAGGGAAGGACGGAAAGTGGAAAATAATGCCTTTGGAAAAACAGGGGCATCGAGAAGTTTTAGTCGAGTGACAATGAGAAAACAGGATTAGGGAGGACGGATGATGTCGCCTAGACGGGCAAGCAAGTGCCGCTTTTCGTTGTTCTTCTCTTGCTCTAAATATAAATCGTTTTAAAACTCGTTACGGGGTTAATGTTCTTTGTATGGATTATACAATATTCATAAACGAGTTACTAAGATATCTTTTATTTTTCTATAAAAAGCAGTATTGATGTTGTAGAAATGCTATATTAAATGGTTCGATGATAATGTCACTTATCTATATGTAGCTCGCTCGTTACATCTAATGAATTCATTTATATTAGACTATTCTTATTATTTTAACAAATTATAGAAAACTCTATTGTCTATTGATATATGAAACACCAAGAGGGAAATATTATTCTCAGAATTAGCATTGATAAAACTGTAACTCAAGGCACAAATCTATCGGTTTGTTTACTTGTAACCAAGCAACGAATTGCAAACCTTTGAAATTTCTTGAGACGAGGCTACTGCGTCTATTGATATACAGGTTCGTATACAGGTTTTATAATATTCGCTATCAAATATTCTTACAACTATTTGAAATTTGCTTATATAGTTAATTCAACTGAGTAATTTACAAATTAGTAATTCATATTAAATATAATTCTTATAATTAGAAAATTATATTAATGTACCTCTGCAGAGAAGACTAATCACTAGACTTTTATTTAGAACAAAGAATACTCTTGATTTTCTACATAATATATTACATATAACTCTTTCTGTAATTTACTGATTAACTTCCTGATTCATTTAAATCAGGAAGTGAATGAAAAAATGTTCCTTCGGAACAAAAATTGAAAAAGTACTATATCTTTATAAATATTAATGTTGAACATAAACAGTGATTTAAAATATATTCTTAACGAAAAATACAGTAATATTCATGTACAACGGTTGCATTAATAAATATTCTCAACTAATTGCATTATTAAGATAAAATCCATAAATAAAACATTTTTATATCTATGGCTATACAGAAATTTACTGAAGTATTCGTTTTCTAAAACAGGGACTATTATATGTTTCTATGCCTTCTGATAATTCTTAACAAAAAAAAAAAAAAAAAAAAAAAAAAAAAAAAAAAAAAACAGAAATACAGTTTAGCGCTTCTCGTGTGCCGTTAAATTTAGAAACGAGGTCTCCCGTGCCACGGTAAAAGAACCGCATCCCTCTAACAATTACCGGGTGTACTGCCATCCGGGTAAAACGTTTCCGAAATTAGCGGCTGTCCTCTGACTCCGGCAAATTCTCTGCGGCCGGTGGTCCCCGGCCAGAGTCCTGAAATTAAAATGCCCGAAGTTGTCGCAGGTTCTCCCATGAGCAAAGTAAAAAAATGTAAACGGTAAGAGAAGGAATTTCTTCTAAGCTTCTAAGCGGTGACGCAATTACACGGCTTATGAATCCAGGTCAAACCTGCCGTTCCCTTTTTATATCCTGGTAACTCCCATGATACGTGCAGCGTGTTTTAATTCAGCTTTTCAACTGGGATGATTATTTTCGCTGTCCTCGGAATTTTAAATAGTTTTACCGAGGCGATAACTTGCAGTGGGAAATTCTATATCGGTCTTCGAATTTTGATTTTCCGAAATTGGACAATGAAGAACGACAGCGCTTACACGGGGCCCGTCGAAAACAAAAAAAAAGAATTTTCTAAGCCATTATTTAACGTCAGACTTCATATGGTCATGCTTTACTTAAATAGAAGAAATATTTCGTGGTCACTACTAACGAGTCTTTGGATTCGATTAATTCTTTTATTTTTGATCCAAAAGGAAAATAAGCAAGAAGAAATGCTTGATCAAATAATAAGATTAAAATGTATAGAACTGACAGAATAGCAATCCAACCGATATTTAATTTTATGTAAAATCAAAATCAATGACATGTGTTAAACACAAGTGGGCTGGAACGTTCGAAATAATAAAAAATTAAAACCCAGTAAAACTTGAATATAACTTAAAATCTAAAAAAATAACTGGAATAATAAAACGAGAAATGATATTTACCTTAGCAGAGATCAGAGAGTAATAATTTCTTGAGCGCTCACACAGCGTCTTTTATAATCTTCGTTTCCTGTGACGCGAGGTGTAATATCGCGAGGCGATAAGCCCCACTAGCCTATAGTACAGATTCTAGCACATCCTGACGGTAAGAAAGTCTGAGGCGACAAAAGAAACACGTCATCTGATTTCGAACTTTTTCATATATTGTCAAAGCTAGAATACGACATATTTCCATATAAGTCTGTAAAATAGCTTTTCTTAAAATAATATTGAGAAATTCGAATTACAGCGGAAATTGTTGCATTTAAGATTTGTCCACAGCAAGTATTTGGTCACTTTATTTCTGAAACCATATACAGGTTTATATTATCGATTTTCCCGTCACAGCACGGATCGAGCAGGCACCTTAGTGGCACATATTATTTAGCCTATAACGTTCACTCACCATCATTTATTTCAACTTTATTAATCTTTAATTTCGTTTTAATGAAAACTCAGTACTCAATTAAATTTTTATTTTAATTATGTTACCATTTAGAAAACACGAATATTTTTAGATTTCCGATCTTTACTGTATATTACTCTTACATAAACATATCGCTGTTTGCCATACGAGAAGCCGCTTTGTCCCAAATTAATAAGCCGAGGTAGCACTTTACGTTTCTCTCTTCAAACATAGGAACGCATATAATTCTAAATAAATAATTCATGAAAATTATAAGAAAAAATAAAAGACGCTTTTGCTTATATATATATCTTAAATAAAGAAATACAGACTAACAAAATAATATCAACAATATATTTCTTTAAATTTCCATATAAAATTACAAACCAAAAATGAATAATTATTATAATTGGAAAACAGGTAAATAATATTACTTATGTTTCATTATTTTTAATTCTTACTACAAGTAAATTGTGTTAGATTTGTAACAATACGGCTAGTTGAAAATTCGATAAATACTTTGTTAAACATATTTATATGAGAACTTTTCTAAATAAATAAATAAATATAAATATAAATAATATATATATATATATATATATATATATATATATATAATAGTTGTACAAACATTAGCATAATTTATAAAATGTATGATTTGTTCTCGACAATTGTGTAATAATTAAATGATTAGGGAAAAATAATATGTAGTACTGTGCCAGTCTCATGTACCATTTATGTATTTCAAGTATTTTATAACCATTGAATTTTATTTTTGAAAAATGTCTTGTCCAAGAAAACAACTGCTGTTTGTAATAAAAATTTACTTTGTTGGATAGCTCAAGCATTTTGTATGTAAGAAAATATCATTTATTTTAAAATTAGGTCCAAACAATAATTTCAGTAGAAAAATAAATATAAATAGTTGGGATTTTTCATCTATACGTTATATAACCTCGCAAAACTGTAGCTTTGCTTTGATTGCTATCTAGGATCAATATATTGTATACTTTTTGCTTTGGCTGCTAGGCTCTATTATATTAGCTCCATAGCTGAGTAGATCAAAGCAACGCGTTAAATAAATCAAAATAAATAAGCCATCCAACGTGAGCTATGAAAACCTCTTCGCCTATTTGCCGGCTGCAGTCTCCCGGGAAGGGAGAGAAAACGAACGAAGGAGCCGAAACATATTGACTCCAGAAAGCTCTCCAGGACTGGCCGGCAATAGAAGATTCACGGGCCGAAAGCCTCGCAAGTGCCACCCATGAGAAGGCTTCGAGGATCGCCGGTGCAAATGGAGTTCGACAAGTTCGACAATGCTTGCTCATCAGGCCATTGTTATATCACGTACAATACCTAGCGAGAGGAGAGGGTGTAGATCGGGCGATTCCCAAAATACTGGGCGCCGCGACTTTCCGATATCAATGGTCGTCCTCAAAAGCACGATCAGTCTGTGCGCGTATTTACGTAGTACCATGCCGCGCCGTGTAGCCCAGCCCGGGCGTGCGCGAGGCTTCGGAAGACGTTGTATGTTCCCTTTGGGTATGGACGTGGTATGGTGGATAGAGAACACAAAAAGGAGGTTCTACAACTTCGTCTAAAAACGCGATGTAGGACAGGGATGTATCAATAGTGCAGTATCGAGGACCTTCAATGCTACGCGCAAGTTTTGCGAGACGGCACTTAAGAGTCTTAAAGGTTTAACTGGCCTACTGGCCAATCTATTATACTTGAAGTAGTTTCGTCGATTTATCGTTCTTTCGTAGTTGGGAAGTCTCACGCTTCGGTTAGAAATTTATATTAACGTCGTATATGTGCATTAGTTCTATCTGCATATATTTGTATTGCGGAAAATTGCGATCCAAAGAAGCTCTAAGAAAATAGATTAAAACAAAATTGTCATTTCAGAATTTCAGTCCTTACTAAGTTTCCTTAATTTATCTCAATTATAACGGATATTCCTAATTTTTAGTTCCATAAATTTCATCGTTAGAAATATCAAAATTCTAACATGTTCCTACTAGATCGTTTAAAAATTAATATATTTGAGGCTAATTTTAAAACTATGCTTGAGGACGCTATTTACATTACGTTCTTTATTGTTAATTCAATTTAAAGTGAGTTCAACTCTAATGTATTCATCAAACTGTCTTGATTTTTTATAACGGAATCAATTCTAGATAATATTCTTTATATTTGGTTTATCAATAAGTATATTGTTATTATTATTATTAATAAGTATCTCTATTATCAATAAGTAGATAAAACAAATAATATCCAGAAATGAAATTAAATTTAGGAAAATCAACTTTATAAGAAAATAAATCTATAATGTAATAAAATATATACTAAAAGTTTAGTCTTTGAAAATCAACCAAAGCGCTTCCAAACGTTGGCCGAAGGCACAAGAAAATTTTTATTTTTATTGTTATTTTTCTTGTTTTTATTTTATATTCTAAGGGGTTGCTTATTAACATGGACAGTATGATTGTCGTTATGTAATTATAATTAGACTATAAAACATATAGACGATCAAAAAAAAATTTGATAATGTAGTCTATAAAAATATTCAAAAGGATAATATTGATTTTTGAATGGCAATACCGTTGTGATATTTTCCAAATAAGTTTTATGGGCACATTTAACATTTACATATTAAAAATAAAGAATAAAGTTTTGAAGTAGGATTTCAACAGGTATAGTGATATCTATTTATGAAGCAAATGTCAAATAAATGAAATATGTAAGATAGAACAATTTAATTGTACTTATGTCGACTGCCCATATACAAAATAATAAATATTTTTTTATTTGTCTTACAGTCTAATCAATTAAATCTAAAAATAAAAATAAAAATAAAAATAAAAATTAAATTAAAATTATAATGACAGTCAGACTGTCCTTGTTTACATTCACCCCCGTAGCCTAATCTGAAAATAAAATATTAGCTGAAAAAATTCTTTGTTAGTAAAGTGCAGTCTGACTGTCCCCAACACCCTTACCTAATTGAAGATCTGCCCAACGTTTCGAGCTCGCTACGGTTCCTCATCAGGGACTGATCCAGTTCAAAACAGATTGACAGATTCAAAACAGACTGACTCATTCGGTCCCTGATGAGGAGCCGTAGCGAGCTCGAAACGTTGGACAAGTCTTCAATTAGGTAAGGGTGTTGGGGACAGTCAGACTGCACTTTACTAACAAAGAATTTTTTCAGCTAATATTTTATTTTCAGATTAGTCTATGGGGGCGAATGTAAACAAGGACAGTCTGACTGTCATTATAATTTTAATTTAATTTTTAATTTAATTTTTATTTTTAATTTTTATTTTATTTTTATTTTTATTTTTATTTTTAGATTTAATTGATTGGACTGTAAGACCAATAAAAAATATTTTTTAATATGTAAGATAGAACCACCCTAGCTCACCTGACTCAACTACATTCGGTCTTCACTAAAAGGCGTAAATAAATAAAATACATTAGAAAGAGTTTGAACTAGTATTGTATAAACTATTATATATTTTATCTATTAATAATATGTAAACAATAAAATATAAAGAATTTTACTTAATGAATGATAAATACCGATACGTACGACTAAATTATCTTTTCTGAACAGTGTAATAGTACTTTTATATGTACTTATTAGAGGCTCTAATAAATTTGGTCATTTTCAAAATGAAAATAATGGAACATAAACGCAAATGAAAGAAATAGCACATAACGACCGATCATTAAGACCAATTTCGCACTTACGCTCGCCTTTCGGTCAATCGGAGAATAAATTCTCCGATTGAGGGGTGGGGGCATTGCAAAGCCATTCTATGCCTTTTCTACGGCTTACATTTGACGAACGCTTTACTTTGAACGCTACTTACCCATGATTATGAAGTCAATATCGCCGTTGCCTGTGCGCTATTTTTATATATAAACTCTCGTGAAATATTTCACGCCTGGCTTTTATGGAGGCAAGGCCAGTTCGCAAGGGTGGCGCTCTTTTGTTACGCGAGTCTCCCTCTGCGACGCACCGTAGAAAACTTTACGAGAACTTTCAACAGTACCCGGGCAGTCACCCGGGTTATCGATTACGTGAAAGCCCGGCAGAAAATATTGTTTTTTTACAAATTTACGAGAAACAGCGTTCGAGTCAAAAGTGTTTTTCCTACTGTACACTTGTCTATTTTCACACGCTGATCTTTACAATTTACACCAGGCGTTAAAAACTCGTAGGTAGTATGCGCAATCTTTTATGCAATTAGTATATAAAAATGTAATATGTAAAGTCAAAATACTCAGTGAAGTTTCTGTTACGGACTCACAAGAACTTTTATTTAAAAAAAGTAAAATTTGTAGTCTGCAATTTTATATCTATTTTAATATTTAATTTGTAACTTTAGAGATATGTTAAATATGTGAATTCATAATTTCATATCTATTTTTTAAATGGTTTAGTTTGTAAGTTTAAATGTATTCTTAAATGTTTTAGTTTGCAGTTTAATATATATGCTAAGAAACGTTTATAGTATTTAATTTAAAATTATTATGAATTCAATATATGTATTTATACCTTGTAGTTTGTAAAATTTATCGTAATTCTATTAACTATTTATGTCGAGTTAAATTTAATAGTTTAAAGTATAATTGTAATCGGGAACTAATGCGATAAAAATAAAATCTTTAAATAACGTTTCTCGCGTAATAATATATATAGTGCTCGATATAGTATATAATTCAAATAAACAAAATGTATTCTCTTTATCGCCATATCGAGTCCCATATAGAAAATGAAAATGTAACGCGATCTCTCGGACTCGGAACTAAACTTCGGACAAAGCGGCTTCGCGTGTGTCAGTAATTCATCATATTATGATGTTAAACTAATGGACAGCAGAGATTGGAAATTTACAGATATTTGTTTTAAAAGAGTAAGGTCATGAAAAATTACTTCGTGGTTTTTTATTATGTAAGAAATAAGAATCAAATTTCCTAATATTATATTTTATGGAAACGATCGCCAGCGAACTCTCGCTATAAGCTCAACTATATGTACACATAAGGTACATGTTTGATCCATTCCGTGACGGGAAGAGGGCATTGACCTTGCCAAATACCATGCAAAATCTGGCAGAGATATCGAGAACCGAACTGTGCCATCCTTTGCATAACCAAAAATAAAAATACCCGTGTTTTTTCTTTTGTCGATTACAATTGTTTGTAACAAATTATTTAAATAAATAACTGAAAATATCGTAATTTTATAAAACTGAATGCGCATTCTACGGGCAGAAACACGGTAAAAACCTATGTAACGTTTTTTTATCAGCCGACTTGTTGAACACGAATATACAGTTATAAACGGAATAATAATAATGAAAAATATAGCAAATGGAAAAAACTTAAAAAATCTAAAACTTCAAGAAGACATTGAAGCCATCATAGTTCAATTATGAACCAATGAAAAATATGAATATATAACTATGAAAAAATCAAGCAGTTTCTTGAAAATAAAAATCAAAATTCTCCCTCAATAATATATTTCGAAAATATAGTGAAATTTGTTTCTGAAACGAATGAGAAGTCAAACCTCACAAACATAGCCTTAAAACATTATCCGATCAGCAATAATAATTGTTATGTTAAGAAAAATATACAAACAAATCGATTAAAATTTAGCCAACATCCCTGTAATTAGAATTTTAATTAGAGCCTGTAATTAGAACACTTTGATTAAAAAAGACGAAAAAAGTGAGTCAAGATGAAGATATAAATAGTGGCTACAATCAATGGATCTTGAAAGATAAATAACATGTAAAAAATTGCAAACATTTTAAAATAAAATATATAATATTACAGTAAATAATACTATAAAATAAGTAATAGTCCTCTGAACTCAAAATGTTGTTTTGGAATCCAATAAGCTTAATATTACGACTGCAAGAAATTAACAAAATTTTAGTAAACTTAGACACACTTATATCTATAGAACCTTGGCTCACAGAAAATAACAAAATAAACTTTGTGAGATGGAATATTTCCAGAAAGGACAAATCGTATCTAACACATAAAAATCTCAACTTTATAAAAATGTAAGCCTAAAAATCGCAAACGACTCTGTTGAACTATGCGAAATCGAACTAATAAACCATAGCTTACATAATAATTTATTGACGATATCTCTACCAATCAACTACCATGGAATATTATAACGAATAATATTAATGAGAATAACAATTTTATACTTATGTGTAATTCTAACACTCATAACCTTATTTGAATTTGCTAAAAATCGATAGTAACGCAGTAGATTTTACGCTTCCATAGAAAGTAAAAGTTTTTTTAACAGTATGAGAATTCTGCATACATAGATGAGCATAGAAATTTCGAAACTAATCTTGGTCATAATTTTTTAGTAAATAATATCATGTATAAAATAATGTTAAAGATAGTGACCAAAAAAGTATTATTGTAAAAATTATAAGAATCCAATTTAGTGGTGAGACTCAAATTGACAAAAATTCAAAAATTACGTAGAGCCGTATTGAAACCATTCAAATATAACCTTAAATTTGAACTCTTAATTAATTACAAAAACCTTTCTCAATGGATAGAAGACTTTTTAAACAAAAATATTGTATGTTTTAGTAATTTTGCTAGTACAAAATGTTAATACTTGATATTTTTAACAATATGTATGTAAATAAAGATTACACCTTAATTTGGAAATGTTCTATTAAATATTTTATAAAAGAGTCAGACCGCAGAGGACTACGCCCCATCTCAATAACATCTTGCCTTTATAATGTATTTAAAACTCTTATAAAGAATAGGTGATAATTGTAGGTTGAATTTAATAATATAATACTCTCTCTGTTAAACAGGATTTAGAAAAAGGCTGTTGAGCTTCGATAACGTTCTAAATTTAATGATGAAGTCTTTTTAGGAAAAATATATTAGTCACATTTTTGGATATAGAAAATATATTTGACAGTTGATATCAATATGTCATTAGAAAAACTCGATAATATTCAAGTTTCTTTTAAACCTGAAGTTTGTATGATTTATCTTACACAATCGACTATCTTTTTATACTAAAATTTGTATAAATTAATATGAAATCGCTAATAAAGAAGTTACGCAGGGTGTGTTTTGAGCCCTTTGTCAATTGCTATATAAGTTTTAAATGTGACGAATGTAATTTAAACATGTAAAATTCTTTAAATTTGCAAACGCTGATACAATGTATTTAAAATACTAATCTGTCGAGCAGGATAAACAGATTACTAAAAATGTGATCAATATGAACTTAAAAGTTAAAATAATTTCAATCAATAGGAACTTAAAAGAATTAGGCATCAATCTTACTGTTCGTAAGAGAAATTATTTTGCTTCAATAGAAAAAACATATAACCAGGCATGACAGAAATTCAGATTAATGATAACTTAATTATATCTAATGTAATTGTTCGCTTTCTTGGAATTTTTTTTGATTATACTCAATTTGCAAATGATGTTTGAACGATCTAAATATAACTAGATTTCTATACGATACGAGGTGGAGAGCTGCACCTGAAATATTCATGTTAATCCATAAAAGTTATGTTCGTTCCAAAATTGACTACTATTTTTTATCTACTAACCATCTCAAAAAGATAGAGGACAAGTTAGAATTGCACTAGGATACCGTAAAACTATATTGTTGAAAATAATATATAAACACATACTAATATTGTTCTCCATTAATTCAAAATAATAGCAATGTGAAACAGAACTAAACAGTCATGTAAAAACTAAGAAAAAATAGAATTCTAGGGCATATCGTTAAAACGATACAAGACTTTAGCTATCCAATCAACGAAAATGATAAATTTGAATTGACTCAGTATAAAACTAATGGATATTCATTTCAGCTCTAAATCTATACTCTAATGTTAGAAATTTCAATAATAATAAAATTATAATAAATGAATATATGTAGGTATATATAGACAGGCTATACTTAACAAGCTTAAAGAATTTTATAAATTTCAATTTGACTTACGAATATTTTAAAATACATTTCTGTTTATATTAAAGAAAATGTGAGGCCTAATATACATCGTTCTTAAATTACAAATACAACCTTCGATAAAAATAAATTATCTGCAACACATAATTATTCTGAGACATTTGTGCTTTACTCAACGAAGAATAAGTACACACTTCATCGTAAGTAAGTATCGTATTATAAATACTTTACATGAATTTAGAATACATATAATATATAGTTGCATATATCCAAACAGATATAAAATGAATAAATATCGATGAAGTCACTTCGTTCCTTGTCAAAATACGCTAAGCGCGGAATTAATACTGCATTTTCTTTTATAATAACAAAATAATTCTCTATAGTTTAGATAATATCACAACTACATGAACATTTTCCATATAAACAAAAAATTCAATATTTTTATTCTTTTTAAGCAAATAAAAAGTTAAATTTCTAAAGGCCTTTATTTCTTTCCCTTATTCTTTTGGAGTATTAATAACAAAACATTAAAGACCGAATTGCACCTGAATTTTCATATTTTACGACTTACTATTTCCTTCTTCACTACAGTTTTTACCTAGACTGTACTTTCATACGGTACTTTTAATGATGATTTGTGTATTATCATTAAACTTTATTACTAGAATCACAATTGAATTTCAGAACTAAACTGCAGACCATAATGTCACCTTAATTTTTAAAATGAAGACATTAACATGGAAGTAAATGACAACTAAGAAAAACATACCGAGACGAGAGTCTGATAAAATTAATTGACGTCGCAATATCTCCTCCCGTACGCACATCTGTAAAATTATATGAAAAATGAAACGACGATAAATAAAAACTTGTCAAGCGTCTATCTCGAGGAGTAATCAAATCTGAAAGCTTGATTAAAAGTCTAAATTTTAAAAAATCAGAGACAAAAAAAAATTTTTAAAATCGAAATTTAATCAATGAATACTACAAATTCCGTTTTACGGGTATTTCATATAAGAGCTCGGGTTGGTCTATTCGACGTTTTGTCTTCCAAATAAATATCATTTTGTTAAAAACTAATGCACGCTTCAAACGAATAATTTGGGTTCAATACAACGGTTCTTTGATGGTTTGAGCACTCGGAAGCAGTTCGCAGTATATGACACATAAGAATTTATTGTATATTTCGTTTCGGTATCAATTGGACGGGTTCGTCGGAATTTGCATACGATTTCCTGCGTTTACAGTTATATATAATAAATTCCTTTTTCATTATCAGTGACATTATAATGCAAAAATGGTTTATTTATATACCGCTGCAGCAAATTTCGGACGTGCAAAATTGCATATACAAAATTTCAAGTTCATCGGATTACATAGAGTTGTTCAGTAGCAGTTTGTATGGGAATATCAAATTCATCGCTGTCATTATTTAAGATGAATAAAAATATCGAACAACGTATTGTAATTAAATTTTGCTTTAAAGTTGGTACGCGTGTTAGACTCGAGTTGCGGAAAGGCCGCCCTTTTTTCCTCTTATAAGATAATGCACCAGCACATATCGCAGCAACTAACATTCAATTGTTGGTCAAAAAAATGGTTCCTGTTCGCAGCCATCGACCATACTTGCCTGATTTGAATTCTCCTAACTACTTCCTATTTCCAAAATTAATAGTGGACTTGACAATGAAATTAAAAAGTATTCTAATAGAGGAATTTTTAAAAGTCATGAAGAGACTGAATGATCGTGACAACTTATGTACTATGTCTAATAGAGATTAATTTGATTAAAAAGTTTATTGAAAAAATTTTATACGTTTATTGCGTCTTTTGTACCCCAGCCTTAAAACTTTTGGGACATATTGTGTATCTTTCTTTCGCCCCATAAGTTTCCGAAGGCAAATTATAGGCTTCAGTCGCAATGTTCCTCATATTAATGAATAGAAACGGCGCTCCGCGCAAATAACGTTTATTTGGCTTCGAAATTTGCCAAGATTTTGTTCAATAAAATAAACGACACCGAAAGAAATATTTAAATATAATGCCGCAAAGTTGTTGACAGATATATGAAATCTGACATTTCTTCTCAGCATCTACTGGTGATGCCATATTTTGACAAACGTATTTGTACACCAAATATATATGTTTTTATTCCAAGAAAACATTATTTTTGGATATTAGTTTTCAGAAAAATGATATTTGTTTGGGAAAAAACGTCCAATAGACAATCCCGAGCTTTTAGCAGATCTTTTAACAATAGCGAAGCTCCTATATGTAATATCCGGAAAACGCAATTGCGTATGTTTATATATATATATATGTGTGTGTGTGTGTGTGTGTGTGTGTGTGTGTGTAAACATTTTTAATGCTAGATGATATTATTTTTGAAATTACATTTGTCTTTTTCTTTTTATACCGTTAGAAAATCACAAATTTACTTTAAATGATAAAAAAAGATATCGTAGCTTCCAAACTCGTTGACGCCATAACTCTACCAAGACATTAGCCAAATTACAAAATGTCTCATGTCCCCTACTCTCGTTTTGTGTGCTCATGCCTCAGGGAAAGAAAACGCTCTCAACTCTATCTCGTTCTCTCTCTCTCTCTCTCTCTCCTCTTCTGAAACAAGAGTAGCGCCCAAAAAAGAACGACATCCTTTTCGCGGGTGCGCGTGTTAACGCTCCGTTCGACCTCTTATTTCCATGGTGGCAGAGAAAGAAGAATAAAAGGAGAAAAAACCAGCTGGGGAGGAATAATTTCTTAAGATAAAATAGGCAAGACCACCTTCCCTCGCTCGCGCGCCTATTACTCCTATACGAAACGACGATGTTGCCTCGGTGAGCCTGCAAATTGCTCGCCGATGCGTATAGCGCTATATAGTCTCATATATCGCTAGCATCACTCTGCGTTTCTCTCTCTTCTTCTCGTTTTCTCATTCTATCTCATGTGGACGAGGTCGACGCTATCACCTCGTTAGGGAAGATTCAAGAATATTGGAGTGTTTATGTATGGTGCAAGTAAATACGTCTTAAAATGCTCAGCCAGGATCGTCCAACTTTACGATGCTGTTATCTTGTTACGCTTATCTCTCTGCCTCTATCTTTTTCTCTATCTCTCTTTCGTTCGTCTGTTCCTTGCTCTACCTCCCTTCGCTATTCGATTCGGTAGACTCAAATTGAATAACCCGAATAAAACGAACCCTTATTACTTATTTCATTTCCACCGCACGAGTGACTGTACCCGCGAGTTTTTTCCATTCACACGGGTGACTCATCCTTCCAACCGGAGTAAAGTATAAGAAAATACTAAGACGGTCTTACATAATCTTTTTTAAAGCTCATAGAGAAAAGAAAAGGTGATAGAACGAAAGATATTGCGTAATACGATAAAGCTCAAAATACTTATTGCCGTTATCACTTTCTACTTATTAAGAAGGCAATGTGATAATTATATTGCCTTCAATCATATAAAATCAATCATAAAAAAACATTATCCCCACATTATCAGTGAGAAAATATTTTTTGACAAATTTTGGGCCCGCATAGATCATTTAAATTACATTTTGTATTACATTTAAAAGATATTTAAACGCATTTTCTAAGTAAATATTAAAAAATTTACTTACATCATATTATATATTCACAATTTTTATACAATTATTTTTATATATTAAGTAACGTACATAAATACTTGCCAGTCTATCCTATATTATTTTAATTACTTATTAAAATATACTAGTAAAAAAAATTAAGAAAATTCTTAAAATTCTTTATTTATGAAATCAGATTTCAAATTATTGACGAGTATAACAATTCTTCTCAATTAATTAAAATCAAATTGTAAGTACTATATTTTTCCGATGTTAAAATTTCAAAAGGAAGCAAAAGTGTCTTAACTGATCTACAGTATTTGTCAAAAGAAGTAAATCGAGAGGTTTGATGAAAAAATTTTTTTCCTTAGCCCCTCCGTACCTTCTACGATTCAGCATTCAAAGCGCTTGACATTTATTTAGCACTACTCAAAAATGTGCACACGCTCACGCACATACACATGCTCACGTGTATATGCCCATGCATATATATGCTACTGTTAATCCTTATGTACCTTTGAATGCTTTCTTTGGGGGATATTTTATACCCCGTAATTGGAAGTTGTAGTTATTTTTTTAACGATTTACGTCTTCTATAAATCCCCTGAATGCGACTGCCGGCTTTACACTGATACGAATTTTGCATTCGTTCATATTTCTTCCTATCGCTTTTTGTGAAAAGAAGAAGAGAGTAAGAGAGAAAAACTATGTAGCTAATAAACTACTGTGCTGAAAGATAAATGGAAGACAATGGATCGACCGGGAATTTAATTCGAAAGTTTCAAGGATTAATCGACAATCTGAACTCCTCTTTCCGTTTTCCATTTTGAAATCGTCAGTAGATTGATTCTTAATTTTTTGTCACTGTTTGATTATGAATTCTTGAATTTCTAGTTTTCACCACGTATATAACTTGCAAAACTTTTAAGATATTTTATTTTATTTTATTTGGATAATTAAGCTACCTATTTTCTTTTCAATTTTAACTGTAATATTTACGTCAGCAAAAATATCGTAGCAAGAAACTTCTCTACGAAAAGTCGTTTTCTAACTAAAAGTATGTTTAATTTAGCTTTGTAATTTTTGAATAATATTCTATTTATCACATAGTAAATCGAAATCGGATTACGATAATTCGCGTTATTCTTGTAATTACTCTTTTCTTAAGAGTTTTCGGATCCTTCACTTTACGAATAGTCACCTATTTTCCTAACGTTTAATTCTTTAAAAAAATGAGTATTTTTATATTTGTGACGCCGCTCAAAACGAACATGGTGTCAAAATTGTAAAGAGTATTTTAAAAATTTTATTGCATTTGCTACTTTGAATTTCGAAATGTCGATAGTGCAATTTTTCTCAGTGACCCCGAAAAATGTTCGTTTAATTTTTTAGGCACGTTACATTGATTTAAATTATTTAATTTAAAATTGACCAATTCCAATACTACTATTGTATTGGAATAATACATCTTTACGATGGCGGTTCAATAAGTACCTGTGTTTGAAGACAGAGAACATTCCTTAGGGAAGCTGGTATTATTATCGTGTGCCGCCATCTATCAAACAACGCCAAAACAAATTTCAGACTGATTGATAATATTTTATATGATATCTTCGCTATGAAAGAATTGTCAACCCGATGGATGCCACGATTGTTCATGGTAGACAATAAGCGGAAGCGGTTGTTAACTTCGAAACAGTGTTTAGAACAATTTAAGGGGGCATCCCTAGTCCTTTTGCATAAACTTTCAAGATTTTTTTCTTGTAGTAAACTTTATTATCACACTACAATTTTTTTATATTAAAAAAATACATATTGAAGTCTGCAAAAAATTTTGTTTACATTTTTCATCCAATATGGCCCAGATATGGCTGCCATAACGAAGCTTGCTTTTTTTTGGCTGACATCATATCTTGACACAGGAAGCTCTGAAATGAAAAATTCAAAAAGCATATTAAAGTATAAGAAAGTGGCTATAGCCCGTACTAAAATCAAGAAGTTTAAGTAAAATAAAAGCAAAATGGCGGGCTTTTCTAATTTTCGGCTTATTTTTGGAGGTTATGTTGTTTAAAAAAGTGCTCAAATGTAATCGAATATTCATAATTCTAGAAAAAAATCTTGAAAATTTATGTAAAAAGACTAGAGATGCCCCCTTAAGCGAGATTCGAAGGACTTTTTCCGTCATGTTGTCAGCGTTAATGGAACCTCGATTCATCATTACACACCAGAAACTAAGCAACAATTAAAACAATGGATTTCTCGCGACGAATCTGCTCCAAAGAACGCGAAGACGGTCCCATCGGCTGGAAAGGTCATGGCGACGACCTTTTGGGATTCGCAAGGCATCATCCTGATAGAGTTTTTAGAAAAACAAAGAAGGATCACTGCACAACACTACAGTGAGTTATTGGATCACTTCTATAAAAAATTGAAGGGGACACGGCCATAATTGGTGAAAAAAAGGTATTCAAAAAAAGATGTCATCATGATAACGCACCAGCACATTCATCTGGAGTTGTCGCCACCAAACTACATGAATTGCGATATCAATTGCTACCGCACCCCTCCCCCCCGTATTCACCCGATCTGGCTTCCTGCGGTTTCTTTTTATGACAAAATGGCTCGTCCAAAACAAAATTTGCTCAAACGAGGAAGTCATCGCTGAGACAGAATCTTATTTTGGAGAGTTCGAAAAACCCTTTTTTGGAGGGACTAAAAAAATAGCCAGAACATTGCGAGAAGTGTAGCTTTCTAATAGGAGACTATGTTGAAAAATAAAAAAAAAATTTTGAAAAATGGTGTCTTTATTTCTACCACGGGTACTTACTGAACCGCCCTCGCATGTTTCTCTAACTTTCTACAGAAAGTTAGAGAAACATCGTTATTAAATTCAGTAACATAAACTCAATAAAATCAGCTTTAAAAGAAACAGATATAATTATATTAGGTATACAAGAATGTTTTCTGGGTGTTTTTTCCAAAATTTCAGCTTTTATTATGAAAAAATGGTTACATATCCTTTATTCAAACTAGCGTCCATAAGAATCTATAACTTTTCCATCATTCTTGCAATATAGAAATTCCGGGCCAAAATTTTTTCTTGTCTTTCGAGCCCACGAACGTATTGAACCAATTGTTGATTTCCTCCACTGAACCGAAGCGTATTCCCGCAAGAGCATTGATCTCGTTTCGCATTGATCGAAACAAGTGGTAGTCAGATGGTGCTAAGTCGGGACTTTAAGGTGGGTGAAGCAGAATTTTCCATCCTCTGTTCTTCAAGTAGTTTTTGACCGAAGCTAAAACATGCGGCCGAGAGTTATGGTGCTGAAAAATAACAGACTCATGCCTGCTCTCATATTCTGGCCGTTTTTCGTGTAATTCTCGCTTCAAACGAATAATTTGAGTTCGATACAAAGGGCCTTTGATGATTTGAGCACGCGGAAGCACTTCGTAGTAAACGACAATCTTTTGATCTTATCATATGCATAGCATGATCTTATTTACATGAATATTTCTTTTCTACGTCGATTGTGCTGGCACGCCTGACTTTGTATACGATTTTCTGCGTTGAGGATTATCATACTAAATTGATTTTTCATTGAAAACACATAAGGTTTGACATTTCTGCCGAGGGTCCATTGCTGAGACCATCTTTTGACAAACGCTAAAAACTTACTTGTAGAGCCAATATTAAAATGAGTAAATTAGTTTATATAAGAAAGAATTTAGGGTATAGGAAGTATTCTAAAGTATATGAGAACATAAAAGGGAATTTTATATTCTAAATTTATTAGTATTGATTATATACAGTTTTTCCGCCAATATACAGATTTTTCAATCTTAAAAAATATGTCAGTATATTTAAAAAGTTTAAGGAATCTCGAGAATACAGAATGGATTGACATAGGAGTCACTCTAAAAATTCAAATGTTTTGTATAAATAATGATATCTATTCACACATATGATCTATCACATGTTATATATCACACGTTATATATGCTGATTTAAAAATATTGAACTATTTGGTGAAATATCTTCGATCTACAGCACATCTAGTTCTCTGTCAACACTTGTTTATCAAAACTCAGCCACTAACGTAGAACGCTTCAAAAAATATTTTAATTTCTTGCTAGTAATCATGGGATCATAAAAATTACTGACAGAAAAAGTGACGTCCAAAGAAAACATCCTACCGATTCTCAAATCTGTATATCTTATACACAACTAAACTATTCTTCGAGGCCACATATGACCAATACAATGAATTATAATGCAATAATGTTCAATGATTTGACTAAGTTGAATTTGGGATCGAATTCTGAGTCCATCATTCATAAAACTATTAGTCTAGTTTGGAAATATTTTTAAAATCGTCCAATATATACTCTACATTAAATTCTGAAAAATCTGTTGCTATACATTAAAGAGGATTGTTATATATTAATCTAAGTATATTAGTCATACTAAAGTATATTAGTTATCGATGATCTCGATTTCAAGTTCTAAAAACAGTTAAGGATCAAGAACTATCTCATCGTTGCTCGTGCTGTCCTCAAAATTTCGACTCTTAAGTGTTTCAAGAAGAGATTTAATATCGCTATTTAATCCAGTTTATTGACTTCCAATCTTATAAAGCATAATTCAGACTCAGAAGTAAATAGATACGATATCTTAAAATCAACTCTCATCCTGAAATAACGAAATTAATTTTATTTGTAGAATTGCTTTCACAACGTTTTCCTACTTAAAAAAGCTTGATCTACCTACATTATATATAAATTTCCCCCTTCATCCGTCACTCAAGTATCTTATATTTTCTCTAAATTTAAAGCAGTGAAAGAACTCATGTGAAAACTATATATTTACGGTGACTGAAGACAAAGAATATGGAGCAGATGTTGATTTAAATCAGTATGAAAAAATTTATTTAATGAAAAAGATTTGTTTTTTTAAAATAATTAATATTGTTTCGCATTAAACTTTAACATCGATTCTAACACCACAATCTATCGATATCGCTCTACTAGCTTTACAATGTTCTATTCATTCCGATGAAGATCCTTGAACGAATTTGATCCGGAATTTCTGGCATTTTGATTCATATAAGCTAAAACTTTATCGACTAAGCTACACATTCAATTAATGAACAATCTTATTTTAATTTAATCCCTAAAATAACGCCACTTTTATAGAAATTTATATATTTATTATTTAGCTACATTATTTCTACTAATTTATTTATTGGACTATTATTTCTTATAACTACGAACTGCTTTATAAGTAGAAAAGATGAAAGAATCCAAACGCTTTCACATGGGGCAGGTTATACCAGTATTACCATTACACACAAAAGATACTAAAGTTTAATAATTGTAAATAAATTAAGATTGCTAAAGTAAAAAAAATTAAATAGTTTGTAAAAGTAATTTTCAGTTCCTATTCTACGAAACTAAAACATTTAATATAAAAAATAGGCAGTGTAAAATACAGTAATTTATATAGATAATTGTTACTTTATCCTCTAAAGCAATTGATGTGACCGACTCAAACATTCCTTCTATAACTCAAAGTTAAGCCCGCCTTTCCTCATTACGTTGCTCGAAAGGTACTCGTTGACTGTATGATCAACACTTGCACCGGCGCCAGAATACTCGGCCGATAAATCAAAATCCCGAATGATCGGAGGAGGCGAAGCACCACCAACTGGAATATCCGCTAGGCTTACTCCATTAATTTGCTCCTTGCTCACTTGTTCCCATATAACTTCTCCAATAAAGTCCGAAAATCGCTGAAACGTATAAGTCGATAAGCGCGCGTTGGGGTGCTGGGGGAGCTGGGAGGTTGGCGAAGGCAGCAGCGGCGTCCTCGTCGCCGTTTCCTTATCTACTTTGCTCGCGATTTTTGCCGCGAAATCTCGAGCACGATATCGACATAAATCCCGATATTGAGCGTCGCGACGCTCGTGTGCGCGTTTCTCGATTCTGGGACGCGCACGCTTTATTGGCTCAATTTGCCTGGTCGGGTGCGAAGAGCCCCCTAGCGCGCAGGGTGACTTAACGAAGAAATATAGGAGCCCCGGCACATGCCGCAATATCCGTCGCACGATTACCTATGGTCTCCTTGGCGTTTGTCGTTTTAATAGCGTCGCTCTTCTCGCCCAAGAGATCTCGCTCGCGAGTGTAAGACGACAATTCAGCGACATCGACAGAAAAAAATGAAATTTAATCAAAGAATACTATTTAACGAAGCGAATACGATCATAGTCTTCAATTAATGGCACTCGGATACATCGACTACTTTAGTGTTTGATGGTAGAATGATATTATTAATATGAATAGTGTGAGTGATAACATTAAAACTATTGTGACTTATCCAAAGATAGATGTTGATCAAATCACGATTGTACAATAGATTGAGTATTAAGTGTCGCTCAACTTGCGTGAAATATTTTTTATATCTTATATTTTGTATCTTACTAATTAATTGCTGAGATGAAATGGACAACGATACTGAATTTTCGTTAAAATTTTCATAAACAATCTGAGCACAGATTCATTTCATGTTTCCGAAAATAACGCAATTAATTGAACAGAGCAGCGTATTTGGCACATCTTTCTACAAAGAAATAACCCAAATAACCTTCGGTCTCGTAAATATTCATTTGCCTCCCCCATCAGATCGTTCCCCTTCTTGCCTCGATCGTATTTGCAGTTAGGCGTCTGAGAGAGAGGGGTGAGAGGGATTCGGGATATCCGCTAGCAGATTTTCCAGGGTTTCCACACTCTCAATATGTATTGGCAAGTTTAAATATTCATCCGACATGAGCGAGTACTAGCACATTTAAAATTATGATTTTGACGTTAACCCGCCTTGGACCATAGGGAGTTTCGAAAAAATCCGTACATCGCGTTTTTTTGTTGAGCTCCGATATTCAACGCTCGATGTCGCCACCCGCTCCACTCCTCGTTCGAATTCCCCTGGGGAAACGAGGGAGACTCGCTGGGGTATTGGGCGTCGTGGATTCTCACTCTTTCATCTTTCTTGCTTGGCACCTCGGATAGCTTTTCTCCCCGCGGGCCGGAGAAGCTGCGAAGTGGAGTCCCCCTCTCTCTTCGCCATCGTCGATTCAACGTTTACCCCCGAAGTTACCAAGACTTCCTTCCACCCGGATCAAGGGAGCAGGGAATCACAGGGAAGATCTTCTTGGCCTTCGATGCCGTGAAGCAAATGGCCTCGTTCTTGTAATCGTGTATCAGTACCGGGGCTTGTTATAGTAATAGCTTACGACACCCCGGAACAGTTATTGACGTTATTAGTCACCTTATACTGATTTCATTATTTTCTTCATTTGATACACCTCGTTAAGGCTACAATTTTAAATTAACCTACTCCAAATTGCATTGCCCATTCGGAAATTAATTTTAGATAATATAAGTTCATTAGTAAATTGGATTTTCACAAGTTAATTAGAATTTAATGTATTATATTCAGCTAAACGAATTTGAAAATTTTTGAAAATACCACTGAAAAAAAAGTCGTTAAATTTTACAAATGCTTTATTTGAAACAGAATATTTCGTATTTCTCAATTTAATATATACATCTGAATAAAATTGACATCTGCTTAAAAAATATATTACTTTCTATATGAAACATAATTAAGTCAGGAATAAAAAAAAGTTTCTTATTTTTTAATACGAATTTAAAGCAAGTTTCATTATTCAAGTAAGCGAAGCATACGAATCTGCTGTCGATTTTCCCTAAACCTATGTGTTTTTAACAAAACAAAATATTTGTAAATATTTGATCAGAATATCTTTGTAGTGTATTAATTATCCAAAGAAATTTTTTCAGAAACTTTTTAAAATTAGCTCCTTTCTTCTTCTAAAAAGAAGATTTTAAGCTAGACTTTGTTGTTTCTCAATATTTGTTCTCCTCGGTAACAAATTTTTCTAAACCTTTCGAATGCACTATTTCTCTATTAAAATCATTGACTATAATTTGATCGAACAGACTTACAGGATGTCAGTATGTCGACTTTCTTTTGACTTGAATTAACGGTTGAATTCTTCCTAACTTGATATGTCGTAGTGCTTTAAGCTGTCGTTGTTTTTAGCGTTTCTACCACATTTACTTTCCACTCCTACAAAGATTTGACTCTTTGTTTAATTTCTGGTCACCGATTACGAGTCGATTTTCTTTTTTGTTTTTAGTAATTACTTCTGAATATAACAATATTGCTATTTAGACAACAGTTATATTTTCAATTTTATCAATTTTACAGACAAATCCAAAACTCTACTTTTTAAAAAGCATTAATATTCTAATGTTTTTTCAGCATAGTATTTTTTCGGATTGGGCATTTTAAGTCTGAATATTAAAGTAATGCATAACGAAAACTTTTAATACTATCAATATATGCGATATTCAGCTATTATATGGATAATGCCAACAAAGAACCCGCTTTCCCACTCTTAGTAAGGACCGATATTTATGATCTTCTCAATCCCTGCATAGGGAACTACTTACTCCCTCAACTACTTGCTGTTCTGTTGTAACGGCTATAATTCTCAAATAATGTATTATGGCTTCGGCCGATCACTCTCGCCTGCCTATATTAAGACCGCTGCTCTCCAGGAGGAAGCGGCATCGTCTAGCCGTACGCAAGCCGAATAATCTTCTACATCGTATTGAATGCAGACCAAAATTTTGATGGTTTGGATAGACTAAAGTATTTACAAATTTACTCGTAAAATCTGTGAAAATTGCTCAAGCATCTATTTCTCTCGTTTTCTTATGAACTTTTGAATTAAACAAAAAACGAAGCCAAAATGCGTATACATATAAGTGTAACGTTCTTGAAGTAGAGCCATGTGATATAATTTAATTTTAGGAATTAATAATACATTTACTGAGATCTTTATTTTGTGAATAAATAAGCGATTTCAATAATATAAATTTATTATACAACTGATTTCCTTTTCATGGATCGTTACTTGTCCAGAACACGTGTTCTTTCCTTTTATCCAACTTGCTGTACAAGTAACGCAAATTTACATAAACCCACCATGAACGATATTCGGACCCTCGAAAACTATGTCGCGAAGCGGTCCAAAAGACTCGCCCGGAACTTACAGTACATATGGTAGCCTCCCCGGTCTTGTATAATCGGTGGCATGCGCACCCCCTCCCAATCTCGTTCCGCGCGATTCTCGCCCCCCCCCCCGCGCGCGGCGACTCTGAATTCCGGCCCAGCGCGCTAATTAAGGCTCAGAGCCCCGCGGGCCGCAGCGGCGACGGCGGCAGTAGCGGCACATATCCGACGAGGCCACTTTGGAAGATTCGTTAGCGAAGTTTCCTTCCGGGTACGGATCGCGTGCCCCGCTTTCCCCCGCCCCTCTTAACACCCGCTCGCGCGATAGAACGGCGCGAGCGGTCGTGGCCGACTGCCGTCCCCGTACCTCCCGCCTCGCTCCGTTCGCTAATGAGGCGTACACGCGGCGATGCGCCCTGCGAGTTTCGCTTTCTGAGCGCGTGCACGCTCGTCCGGAATTGAATTCGAGAATTGGACGAGGGGGACGCCGTGCCTAGATGTGTGTGTGTGCGTGCGTGTGTGTGTGTGTGTGTGTGTGTGTGTGTGTGTGTGTGTGTGTGTGTGTGTGTGTTGTGTGTGTGTGTGGTGTGTGTGTGTGTGTGTGGTGTGTGTGTGTGTGTGTGTGTGTGTGTGTGTGTGTGTGTGTGTGTGTGTGTGTGTGTGTGTGTGTGTGAGGGAGGGAGGGAGAAAGAAAGAGGCAAGCAAGATTCATTGATAAATCGTGGCCACTGAAATTGGAAGTAGTTCAGCCTTTGGCTTACTTTTCCGCCGTCTAATTAAGTTCGGACCTTTTTCTCGTTGCTCTTTCTTCTATTCTATAATAACTATTTCTGTATATCGCTCTACATCTCGATAGAGTAATTTATAAAATAAAATACAAATATGCTAATTGGTTAAATTTCAAAAATTCCCTCAGCTTCGAATAACGTACATGTTATTTTTTACTTTATTAGAAATATATTTAAATATGTTAACATTGATTTATATAAAAAAGAGGACATGACCATTGAACTTCTTTATTTATTGTCATGTATTAATTTATTTCATAATTCAATTAAAAATAAACAGAATTTTGTTTGAAATAAAGAAAAAAACATTATGATGTAACAAACAGATGTATAAGTTATTTATTAGAGCGAAAATAAATTGTATTTACCACCTTATATAAAACAAATAAAAATGATCATAATATTTCTCTCAAAAATATATAAAGGCTTACTTATTGAGCTACAAAAAACCTTCTGTTAAAAAGTACACTTCAACTATGAACTATATTATAGATTTGAAAATAAATTAACTATTTATTTTATATAACAAAATCAAATTCGTTAAAAATTAAAATTACACTTATGTGGGCTGTTGTAACTTAACTAACAAATATCTTTATCAATGTTACACTCTTTCTAAAATAATATAATTAGAATTATATAATGACAGTGAGATTCTCCTTATTTATAATTAGCCTCGTAGAATCTGCAAAAGCTACCACTAAAAAATTTAATTAAATGAATAAATAAAAATGTAATTTTTAACTAATGTTATTAATTTTAAAAATCAATAAACTAATGTCAGAAACTGACAAAATGACTGCCTCAAAATGAAATGTCCACCACAAAATATACGGAATCTTCTACTTGCATCATACTACGCCTCGGTTCATCTGCAGGGATTAAACTTTTTTAATATCTTTATCTTTATTTTATAATTATATTGTATTTATATTTTATATTTTACTTATATTGTTTTATAAAAACTATAAGATCTAAGAAGAAAAAAAACAGATAAAAAGATTTGTTAATATTGAAAATAATTTTTATAAAATATTTTCTTATACTTTATTAACAATCTCATATACGGAAATGAACACAATATTTAAAAGACTTAAGGTGAATTCATTGGATTTAAATAAACTGCTCTTGAATCGAGAGAATAGTTTCTGACTTTAATAAAATAATTTTTTTTTTTGCAATACAATAAAATATTTAATTTATAATGAAAAATAGTTCTTTTATTGATAGTCCTTTAAAAATTTATAAGCAAAAATAAAATTATAGTAACGATATAGATAGAATGAAGATAAGTATAAATTATTACATAGATGGATAATAATTATAGTCAAATGAGTTCATATAAAAGCTTCTTTTATAAGCTATAACAATCACATAATATGGTGTAACACTATCTCAAGGTATTTTTATTGCTGAAGGAAATGAGGCTGGAAAATTACGAGAGCGCAGATTAAAATAAGCGCAGTAAGTGCTTGGAAAAGTTGTTTCAGCAGTTTGAGGAGGACAAAAACTATTAAATAGACGCCATATGTAACCCATCATAAAAAGTTTAATGTAACTATATTAACATGGCGGACAAAAGAATGATTATATGCGTGCATTCGAGATCTTTACAAGGCCAACATTTTATGAAAAAATTGGTCATTTATCACATAGTGAAATTAAAATGCTTCAGTAGGACAATGATAGGAAACAAATTGATAATTATTAAAATTGACTTAATAATAGAAAGATCAGTGATACATGCATTTAAAGTTTTATTCATTTTACTACTGTAATATACCCAGAAAAGAAGCATTAGATTTGGAATTATACGCATGTCTTACCAAGAAAAGATTTAGCATAATATCTGTAGTATTCTTAGGGATTCGCCAATACTTTTAATTTATTATTATATTATAATAAACCATAAATAAATTCTATGAACATAATTAAATGAAAAAAAAATAAAATTTGTATTTATAAAAAAATAAACAGCTATGAAATATTGAAAATGTTAATTCAATTCCTTGTAATGGTTAAAAAGTTTGAGTTATGGTCAATTAACTATAAAAATTGAATACATTATATTATTCTTAAAAAGTATTTGAAAATTTTAAATCTGATCTAATAATTTCTAAGAGCGTAGGAAAAATTGTTTTTTAAAGATGTATCAAAGACCTAAATAAATTACAGAAAAATTTTAGGCTACAATTTCATAATGATGGCCTATTTAAATTTGATAATTAGTATATGAATGTAGTCTGTCACTTTTAATTTATAGGTATACATTCCACTTCCATTCGGCTGTCTACTATCATTATCACTTTAAGCAGATTAAACGGAGTATAAAAAATTTATCGTGTATCCTATGCTATACTGCAAACATTTTGGATTATAAATTATCTTGCCGAATGCAGAATCTTGCCTGAAAATAAAGCAATCTATATTAATAAACTGCTCATATTCAAACGTTATATTCCACGCGTTAGCTTCCTTTATATCAAATCAATATAAATGTGTTCGCGACTTGGCACGTGAAGTAGAATTTTAATGCATCGCTCGTGTACGTGAATGAATGGATGCGCATATCCGCCCGGCTCGCCTGTATGACAAATTATAGATCTACATGGGTATAGAATATATGTGAAACGCTTTCGTCCACAGCTCTATTAATTATTTGGAGTACACTGCACATCGGAATTAGCCTGAAAATCTGCATTCTAATAGAATTAACTGAAAATTAGCTCAACAGCCTGGTTAAAATAAAATAGGCCTGTTTTCTAGATTAAGATTCTTTAAAAACTTTCATATGGAGAAATCACAAAATACAGATTTTCAAAAATTTTACTACATATCTATTCGATATTTAACTGCAAATTTGTATTTTTTTCTCGAAATTATCCATTTTATGCCGATATATTCTGCTAGAATGGCATCCACGTCAAAGGAGCAAGTAAAACGTTGGTTACTAGCGTTATTTGAAAATATTGAAACATAAATTTTTTATGTGTCTTTCAAATATTTTAAAAATTACATGTTCTTTAACAACTATATTTTTTTAATAAAAAGAGAAAACAGTAGTATTTCGTAATAATCCCAGTTTCCATAATTATTGAATATATGCGTAAAAATATTATTTTCAAAAAACCGAGTTTAGAAGTTACAGTTGATATGGAATACGAACATAGTATAAGAAATTCTATAGGTACACTGTCATATTTCCATTAAACTTCTTATTCATAAAATTCATATCCATAAAAAAGCATATTCTATAGATGCATTATAAATGAAATTGATGCAAAAAAAGTTATTTTTAAAATATTTTACACAGGATATCAGTAAAAATTAATAAGGCTACATTGTACAAAAAAGTTGTAGAAAAGTGTCCTAACAAGCATAGTTTTTAAGTATAATTTTTAAGATCATTTAAGTTATGTCTAATTACAGAGGAATATCATTAGTGTATGAGCATTATAAAAGTACTAATATCCCCCGTCTCGACTTCGCCCGAGATAATAATTTAACCGATTTCTTAAACAATTCAATAATGTCTAAGTGAAAAGTACTCTATATATAAAAATCCATAGTACTATAAATAACTGACTGTAATTTATCTATCGTCGCTTCTGTATATACAGTATGTATATACAGAATGTACAACGGTATTTAATATAGCCATATATGCATATTACATACGGCTTCTATGGGGAAAATTGTACTTTCGAGTTCGACCGGTAGAAAACGATGTCCAAGGGTCTCGAGACGACGTTTGCAGAGAGAATCATGTTCGGACTATAGGAAATATCTCGGGACTACTGCTATAGAGAGTTTTGTATTGGGGACGTAGAATATGATGTCCAGGTATCCCCGAACGATTTTACTGGAAGTGTGCGTGTTAGCATGATAGAATATGAATCTCTTAAACACTCCCTGTAGAAGTCGTTACAAAACATCCCGACATCGTCTTCTACCGTCCGAACACTCAATTTCCCGTAGAAATTGTTCCAAAACACTTGGAAATCGCATTCCATCATCCGAACACGAAACTCCCCGTAGAAGTTGTCCTGACGTACCTAAACATCGTTTCCTACGAACTAAACACGATACTCCCAGTAGAAGTCGTCCCGAGAAAGCTAGACATCTTTTCTTAATGACTAAACACAATACTTTCTGTAGAAGACGTTCGGAAACACCTGGATATCGTATTTTACCGTTCCAACACGAACCTTCCCATAGAAGTTGATTTCCTCATACTTGGACGTCGTTTTCTATCAACTAAATAGAATATTCCTTGTAGAAATCTCCAAGAGATACCTGGACATCGCATTCTATCATCCGAACACAACTGTATATATAAATCGTCTTGAGGCAATGGGATATCGTAATCAACCGCCCGTACATGCCAATACAATATTTCTCAGTAGAAACTGTATTTAAAATGTGTATATACAATCCGTACAATATAATATACATACTATATATATACGTACTATATATACATATATATATATATATATATATATATATATATATGTATTACGTATTTTTGCGTTTTGTATCCTAAATGTTTCTACCACGCATTCGGTTAACTTGATCATCAGTGTATCCGAGATAACGAAATTATGACCATGATGCATCAACTGAATGGAACATTGTTTATCCAAAAGTCATCATCAAATAAATTGACAAAGGCAATCCAGAGATGGAAGATCAATGATGTAACGTGTAACTTTATAGGAAGCGCTATAGATGGCGTAGAGAGCTGACTATCAGTGCGAGCTTCGCGATGGAACAAACGTATATACAGCCAGGGTTATACAGGTTGAATGCAACTCGGCCGGCTGCCCGGCTATAAGCGACGCATATTTGGATATAGTCGGGACTTTCGTTGAATGGTCGGCCGGGTCATGGGGTGGAGTCGTTAATTACCTCACGGAAACGTTCTCGCCAGGCGAGACGGGCTTAATAAAGCCCCTACAACTATCAGTGAATTATAAAGTTTCTCGATCGCGTTGCCCCCGTACCTGATTGGATGTCCGCGGCTGAGGGGGGAGAACGAGAGCGCACCAAGGCCGGAGAGACCGGAATAGGGGGAGGGTAGGCATATACGGTCTTAAGCAACGAGAAGCCAAGCAAGCGCGGGTACAAGCGCCTTATTGGTATGCATGAGACCAAGCTGGCTCCTACTCTAATACACCTGACTCCACGGACGCATCCCTCGCTCACTTCAGTCTCCGTCTCTCTGACAAGGCTTTGAGCGAAATCTTCTCGATGTTCCAAACGTCAAACCAGCGCTCCACAGTTAAGTTTACTAATACCGACGTAGTGAAGAAAGAGGGGTTGAGGAGGAGAAGGACGAAAGCGCGCGATGCGCAAGACTAAACTTGATTCATCTCCGTATGATTGTTCTCCTCAGGCGATCGAAATTGAGGAAGAAGCTGTGCCGGGACGACGAGTTAAAGGGAACCACTTGGCCATGAAAAGATTTAAAGTTCGTTAATTTAACTATCTGCAATTCTGGGACTGTCGCACGTGTGAAACGTCAAGAGGTATATGGAAGTAAAATTTCAGAACGGTTTAACTCAAGGGAAATAAATGTAAAGTGTAATAAATCTGTTTGTTATATTTCTGTTTCCTTAAGATTCATGTTTGATTTTTGACAGACTCTAGGTAATTCAAATTCAAATTGTATATGTTATCGTCATCAATGGGAATACAATTGTATGGATATAATCAATGATCATACCATTATGATATTAATGAGGCTGAAAGCAAATTATTCTGCTTAAAAATTTACCCATATTTACTAATATATTTTTAATACATTTTCTATAAAATAATGTAATTACATATTGCAATGAAATTGTAGAATAGCGTTTCCTAAAATCACATGAACACGCGCGTGCGTACGCACGCCGATATACATGCATCCAATAGCGCTGTTATCAATTGCAAAAGAGATCCTGCAAGTGCAGATCGGGCCGTGCACAAAAAGAGAGACAATGCTTGGGAGTTCTCGAATGTACGCTCTTTCCGAATTCTCTCAGAGAAGGGTAACTGTCCAGTATTTCTCGGAAGATCCTCACAAATTCATAAAATGTTATAAATATAACTTTACTATTTTAAATACAAAATCGGATACCCATATTTATGCTGACTATCTTAATACACGATTTCTAGATGAGCTAAGGCTCAAAATTTCTGTAGAATTTCTCAAACAGCTTTTTTCTGGAAAATATCCTTAAAAAATTTGAAGATCGATTATGAAATAATTTGCTGATTTGTCTTTTTTAGAAGTAGGTACATGTAAACAAAACATCGAACGTAATGCAATTTTGGTATTTAAAAAACGTTCTTTTTATAAATAATTGCAGATTTAAGCATTTTATAAATCTGCGAAGTCTACTCAGATGAATCGGTTTTGGTAGTTGTATTGTACAAATGAAATTCTAAAAAATTTTTTTGGAGCATATGAATGATATAAGCCTTAAAATAAAAATAAAATAAAACTCATATTTTCCAATATTTGTTAAATAATATAAGTAAAAATATTTATAAAAAACCAGTATGAAATCTAGTAAACATTCTTAGTTAAAAATCATGTATTTTATTACCAGTTTTCATTTCAAAAAACTTAGTTTGTAAATAATTATTTAACATTTAGGGATATTGTTTATATTATCAAAGTATATATTAATAAATAAATAGTATTTTCATATTTATTACAAATTTTTAGTTATATTTATATTTCTAATAACTAATTATGATATTATACATAATCTGGAACTATATCAAGATTTCGTTTCTGGGTATTTCTAAAATTTGAACATGAGAGCAACTGCGCCTTTATCATTTCTAAAGAATCTTATATAATTAATAGAAACTGTTACCAAACTGTACCCTATCTAAGCTTAAAAGACATTAAGATTGTTGCATTTATTGGTTAAAACTTTGTCAATCTCACTCCAAAGGTATAAAAGATTTTTATTGTCCAACTTCATACATACCTAAAATTTAAATCAAACGAATATTTTCAGCGAATATTTTACTTTGATATTTTCTACTACATAGATACTCATATTCTTTTCGTATATATAACTTCCAGAAAGTTACATCAGATTTTCATATTGTCACTTCCCTATAAAAAGATACCTTCTGAGCGTCCGGTTCAAGAAGGTTTTGCTTGAATTTAAGTGGGCACCAATACTTACATATTTGCGGTATTTAATTTCAAATACGCGTGAATTCAAGTAATATATATATATATATATATATATATATATATATATATATATATATACATGAGGTCAGACCATTCAGTAATGCGACAAAATTAAAAAATCAAGTATATGTAAAAATTAACGTACATCGCTGCGATCCCCTTTAAAGTAGTATCCTCCCGCATCTATACATTTATTCCAGCGAGTTTTCCAGTTTTTATAACAATTCTGGAACACTTTTTATGGAATCTCTCCCAGTACCCTCGTCACAGTTTCTTGGATATCTTCAACGGAGTCAAGATGTCGACCTTTCACGAATTTTTTGAAATGGGAGAATAGGAAAAAGTCGCTGGGTGACATGTCCGGTGAAAAGGGCTGTTGTGGTGCCAAAAACTGAGACACTGAACGCACTGTGCAAGGGAGCATTGTCGTGATGCAGAACCTCTGAGCACCCTTTTTCAAACACATTGCGGTAGAAGAAGCAAATTAACATTCTAATTGTTTCCCCGTTCATACTCAACTCATCAGCCAACATTGGAATGGTTACTCGTCGGTCTTTACGAACTAGGGCAAGAGACGCGCTGCGCATTCGCGTCGGTTCTTACTTGAATTGGTCTTCCGCTCCGCGACTCGTCTTTGACGCTCTCACGGCTTTTTATACAATCGACATGCCACCAAAACACCTGACTACGACTCAGGGCATCACTACCATACATCTTTAGTACTTTTTCATAACTTTCTGTCGCGGTTTCGCCGAGTTTCGCATAAAATTTTATCGCGTACCGTTCTCTAAATTTCTCTGTTCCATTTTCGTGACATGCACTACTCGCGCGTTGTTACAAAACACTAAATAGCTGGCTAAGAAATGATCATACAAGGGTTGTCAATGTCTCAATTGAGAGAGTAGGGATTATTACGGTTGTGGAGTTACAGGTTCGCACCGTTACCACACACACACACACACACACACACACACACACACACACACTACACACAGAGAGAGAGATAATTATGCGTTCAAATTCAGGAATATGGTGTCCAGGTGTCTGGGGACGACTCGTGCGGAGAATATCGAGTTCGGACAGCGGATTCTACGGAGAGTTTCGCCTTCGCAAGGTGGGAAAATATCCAGGTGTCTCTAAACGACTTCTACGGCGAGTTGCGAGTTAAGACGGGGGAATACGATGTCAAAATGAACGATGTTCCGGACTCTCTCTAGAAGTAGTTTAAAGACACCTAGATATTGTGTTCTACCGTCCCGCTAGAAAACTCCCCCTAGAAGTCGTGCCCTGACACCTGGACATCATATTCCACCATTAAAACGTATAACTCCTTATAGAAGTTATCCCCACACGCCTGGATATTGTTGTCCAACATATAAACGCAAAACTTCTCGTACAAGTCCTTCAGGGACACCTCGACATCATATTACACTGTCCGATCACTATATTCCCCGTAGAAGTCGTCCTCAGATATCTGGGCATGGTATTTCACCATCTGAATGCGAAGTTCCCCGTAGAAGTCGGTCTGAGATATCTGGACATCGTATTCCAGCGAAGCAAAACAATTGATCTGTGAGATAGCACCTTCTTGAACCGGACGCTCAGATACAACTTTTTTCTATGGAAGCAGCGATGTCAGCTCTACAAAACACAAAATTAAAATGTAATTTCCTAGCTTATTTTAACAATTGTACTCTACGCCACAAAATATCATAACTCTTTTCAAATTAATTTATACAATGAATGATTACAATAAATTTCTTTTCAAACATTTATATATACATATATGTATATGTATATGTATATGTATATAATATATATATATATATATATATATATATATATATATACAACATATATACATACAACATATATTAACCAATTTATTTATTTCAATACTTTAATATTGTATCGAAGTTATTGATTTACTAAATGCAGAAATTCACTAGAATTTACCACTTGTGAAAATTGCGCGATCGTGAATCTAATTAGATAGATAAAGTTCATCCAAATTATAATGTACATGGATGAATAAATAAATATAGATGGCCATAATTTGATTTCTGCGATATTCAGAACGTTAGCCAATTTGCGATAGCACATCAAAAGCAGCGTGTATTGTTACTATGTCACTGATGTTGAAATACGTTATGGAATTACCAAGAGGATTAGGAATAATCTGATAAATTTACATTAAATATTATTATCTACCATAAAATAGACTGATAATAATTAAGTTTCAACGAAGCAAAATTTATTGAACGATTGTCAATTTAAATACTTTGATCTCCTTTTGATAAAATGAAATGAAGAATATTACTGAAGTATAAGTACTGAAAGTATACAGGAACCCTTATATTTGTTGCGGAATTAATTAATAAAATTTTATTTATAATAAACTACAAAATAATTTATTGTTGGCTTATTTCATTATTAATTTGATAAATAGTTACACTGCCATAAGTGTTTCTACTAAAATTTTAAATTGTACAGATGATAACTACAATATAAAAATCAGCATATTTACAGTAAGAAAAGAATTAATGAGATAAACTTTTTTCAGGTATTTGTGATTTTAAGATTTTGGATAACACAGGTATCTTAGGCTGGAAAAATTTTTATCTGAATGCTAAAATATTTATTTATCGAAAATAATTTACATCTTTTACTCTTCTACTTTTTGTAACACTTCACGATTTTGACCTTTTTCTTTTTGAATCCCACTTTAAATGACTCCATTTGGAGTAAAAAATTTTCTTTCTTGATATATGCATGTTCAACTGCAAAGAAGATCTCGAACCATTTCGTAATTAAAAGTAAATCGCCAGACGACAAAAGGAGAAAAAGAACGCGGTTTTAACAAGAGAAAAATTTTTTGCATCTACCTTCGAACCTCACTGTTCTCGAATCCTTGTAAATCCATCTCACGAACACTTTTTTCCAGCGTTGTTCGCGCGAATATGGTGAGAACCACGTTAATAAAAGAAAAGCAAAATGTAAAACGGACAGAGAGAGAGAGAGAGAGAGAGAGAGAGAGAGAGAGAGAAGAGAGAGAGGGAGAGAGACAGAGGGGGAAAGAAAGAGAGAAGAGAAAGAGTTGGAAGATATACCATAATAGAAGGGAAAAGACTAAAAAGATAAAAATGCGAATATACTGATGGTGGACTTAGAGAAATGCATGGTTTCGGATTTAAGCCGATTTAGTACTGGAGTCCGAGTCAAAAGTTAATTTTACTTTAAATTAATACAAAATATTACATCCTCTGATTTTAACAAAAGTTATTTTTACATTTGTAACTTTGTACGTGCTAGGTATAAGCCAGAGATAATGACTTTACATTCTGGAGCATATTCTACATTTTTAAATTTTACTTAATAAAGATTGGATACAGCTATTGTATGAAATTATTCTTATTGCAAAAAAAAATTTCCAATACTAATGTAATATATGAAAATGACTTAATTAAATACATATAATTTATACTTTTACAAAATCTAAATTCACCCAGATTTTCCGATGTTTTAGAAGTATTAAAATTTTATTAATAACTCGTTTGTTCATATGCCTTAAATCAATCTAAAGTTATTTTTATAAAAGGCATACTTAGAGCACAATGAAATTCTTTCAGCGTCCATCCCTTCCCGCATCACGCTTTTGCTGGATTCCACTTACAGAAGCGTGCACCGACGTTGACCAGGGGGCAAATCCGCGCCATCAACCCTAAAGCGCTCTCATAATAGCCATTGGCAGGTATGGGAGGCGAACCATTACAATTTATCTCCACGGTTGGGGGCGCGTCATTTTTACGTCTATCGGTCATATATATATATATATATATATATATATATATATATGAGAACCCCTTGCTGTACAGCCGCGGCAAGCGCGAGCGGCTCGACGACACGCCGCAACGCGGAAAAAAGGCGAAGTATCGAGTCATTCGTGTACTCGGTCTCCTTTATGGGAACTGACTGTTGGCTGTTGGAAGAGAAATCGTAACGGGCGCCTCGCCAAGTTGGCGATTCTGAAGGTTCGTCTAAAGGTGGGAGGACATTTTTAAGAAGGGAAGTCGTTCAATGGCTTCTTTTGTTGGGAATCCCTTTGTTGCCGAGAAAATGTTAATATAAAGCTACAGCGTAAAAAGGTGGGATAGAAAGAGTGGATCGTAATATATTTTGATGCTTTATTATTTGCGTAAAGTCTTGTTTTTCTAACTATTTTATTATTATTATTTTGAAAGTAATAATGTTCTATCGTGTTATTTTTTAATGGTTTGGATACTTAACTTTCATGAGTGCATACAAATCAATCGAAAGTAAATATTTTATATTAAATGAATATCAATCAGTATTCCAGATGAATAATAACATATTATTAGCGCATCGATGTTATAAGTAGACGTGAGGCCTATAGTTATTTCTGTTGATCGAGCGTAAATTAATTAATAAATAGATTATTGTTACCCCACAAAATTTACCTGTTTGAATTTTCTGCAAAAAATTTTATATTAATTTTCACAGTTTGACGAAGGCATTGTGATAATAAAAATATAATTGTTGTCAATGACGATTCTCTAGCCTAAAAAGATAAATAATGAATAACAGAACAATTAATAACTATCAGGCGAAATACATCAATAGCGAAAATAATAAAAATTCAAATTAGTTTTAGAAAATCGTAGACTTCAAACGACACATTGTTAAATTTTATGGTAATCAAAAATTCGGTTCAAAAGATACAGTGATTTCAGTAAATACATTTTTTTCTTATTCAATAGAAATGGAACAATTTGATTGGTTTGGCTGTGTTCTTTAAGTATTGCTTATTAATAAGTTACTAATAATAAGTTAGTAATAATAATAAGTAAGTATTGGTCAAAGAATGTAGTAAATTAATAAAGGCTATTCAGTCTCTGCTCTATCGATAACATAGGTAGACAAGTTCTACATTAACTCGAATTGCAGTCACAAGAATATAAATGATCCGTAGTTGCTGCAAAATTAGAAAATTTGAAAAAACTTTCGACATTTAGTTAATCTATGCAGTGCATAAATATAACACATTAAAAAATTCCTACAAGTTCAACACTCACAGGATTCACCTTTATCAAGAAAAAACAATTATAATCCAATATTATTTAAATAAAATAAATATAAACTTATACATGCGAAACCACCAAGCTTTTAATTCATTAAGCGGTCTAAATATTCCAAATAAGAGTATTTTCACAAAAATGTTAATTTTGCTATTTATATACGTTCTAGTTTAGATCCTCAAAGAAATTACAATCACTTACAGAAACAAAGGAAGAAATATAATTGCTCTTTATTCTGTAAACATAAAATTACTATTTTCAAATTATAAGGCAATCGTTAGAAAGAATTATCTTTCATATTCGCAAGTTTTGTTGCGCCTGCCAGTTGTTTAGATAAATAACTACCCCTCCGAGTCAAAATCAACTATAGAAGTCGAATTTCATATCGCTTTTAACAGAGGAACAAAAGTATCTATACATTTTCATACCTTTTATACGGATTTACCATATCTAATATATAGGTGGAAGGAAAGGTGCATAACAAATATATATCGGAAAACGCTGCCCTCTTCCACAGTGCACAAGAAGCGAGAAAATTAGGGACTTCAGATTCGCGCGTTTGTGCTCCTTTGTACGTGAGTTCACGCACAACGCTGCCAAAGAAAAATCCGCGCGCCCCTTTTACGAACCGTTTCAGCCTTATACTAACGCGCATATATATATATATATATATATATAGACAGCCCTCGAAGCCCGTGGAACCTCCATGCCTCCGCGCGCTCGCGCGTCGTTTCTCCCCTTAGCAATATCCTGTTTTCTCTTGACGCCGTGTACATATGCGCATACGCTTTATGCCCCTGGATAATGGCCTCTATGCTCACGTCAGGGAAGTTCGAAGAATTTATCGTATATGAAAGAAAAGGAAAAAAGGAGAGAGAGAGAGACAGAGAGAGAGAACGAGAGGGAGAGAGAGAGAGAGAGAGAGAGAGAGAGAGATAAAGAAAAAAGGAGAAAGAACGTCAGGAAACTGCGGACGGATGTACTTTCCACTTACCCCTCGCGCATTAAAAGTTATTATTTTATAGTGGACCTCTCGTTGAATTCCTCGTTTCTTTTTTTAGATTACCTCGCCCGCTCAGAAAATAAATATCCTTTGCGTCCTGTCTCTATTATGTTTATTCGCATATTGTTGGTACTTTCCCTCGCTAACCAACAAGAAACAATTAGCCTACCGTACACTTTACATTTGGAAGCAGTAAAGGCTGTATATGCGAATAATAAAGGTGTGAATTAAATTAAAATTTAAATTAATTCCTTGATGGTGGATCGCGTATTATTTTTCAACATTATTTTAAATGTATACGGACAAAATTTTCATGATTTTCAATGCATACAGAACAAATTACTGGACACTGTGAGAAAAATTTAGCCAAAGATCGAAGATGAAAAAAATGCAATGCCATCTGAGTATAAATTAATCGTTTCTTTCGAGAAAATATAATCTATTTAAAAGAATATGAGTGTAAATATCATACAAGATTAACTTTATTTGAGAACTGAATAAATATTAATTAATTAAAGTGAATATTAGTCTGTTTTGGTCCAGAAGGATACTGGAAATTTTCACTTGAAAATCTTGTCCTTGCACAAAATTAATGTTATACGTAAGCAATGAAAAATTTTAATAAAAAGGAAGCAATATATGTCAATTGTAACTCACCGTTGCCTATAACGGCTTGGAAAATTCGAATCCTCGAATCCACCTGGCCGAATCCAATCAAACGGAATCGACGACTCAGGCACGGCAGCTATGTATTTACTATTAACGCAAGTGCAGAGCGAGCACTGTACCAGGGGAGTCGGAGCAACCGATATATATATATATATATATATATATATATATATATATATATATATACACCATATACACACGGAGAGATGCTCAAAGCTTCCCACTGCTGGCCCGCTCTCGAATTGCCCGAGAATCGTGCCGGGATTATACAATTGTGGGGATTGCGTGAGACTGCCTTGTGCGTGTCCTTTTCCCACATATATCCAATGCAATCGCTCTCTCCCTCCTTCTCTCTTTCTCTATATCTGTATATGCGCGTCTGTTTGTTCTATACACATATGCATATATACAGACATATGGATGCTGTACGACGTGTGTTTCCTCGCCGCTAGTATACAATAGGAGCGGATGCATTTTCCAACGGGAAATTTCGATTGATCCCATCCCAGCCCGATTTGAAGGGTAAGGGGTGGGGGAGAGAATCCCTTATACTCCGGATCGGGAGGGAGCCTACTATATGGAGAGCTTAGCTCACCTCGGCTTCTGTCCAACCTGATTATGAGCGAAAGATTATAGAGGGAGCAGTGAGACGGCGACCTGTGTTTGGTTCTCGACCAAATCGACTTTTTAATCTGATGAGTCCAATTTAATCCCAAAAGCTGGAATAGTTTGCCTAGATAAATCTTCTGTCCAATAATTAGTAATCCTCGATTTAAACATATTACTATATTGGAGGTGATACAACACCTCTAAACATTTTATATAAGACTTATCTTTTTAAAATATGTAATCATTATTACCTATATAGTAACTTGAAGGATTTAAAATCTATTTAAATCTACATCGTTGAAAGCAGAAGTAGGACGTCGTACAAAATCCAACTTGATGGACCGTAAAATTTTAATGAAATCAATGTAGTAATATTATTGCTTCAAATCATGTGGATTTAAGTAGGTCTTAAACACCTCTGAATAAGGTCTACTTATTGTAAATAATATAAGTTTTATATATAATATTTATGACATATTTCAAATGATACTTTTTCTTTTGTAATTTAAATCTGGTTGGTCCTCTTAATTTTCTTTTCATGTACAATTGTAATATGTCTATAATGTAAGTAATATCCATTTTTCGTATTATAAATTTAAGAATAAACAAAATTATCATCTACTAATCCTATGCAATAAACTATACATCGTGTTATTTGACTTAAAATGTAAAATTATAAATTATTATTCATTAAATGAAATTTTTGTACTATCTATAATTTTATCACTAAACTTACATTTTTATATACTGCTTTTATTTACAAATACTTTCCTTTAAGAAACGTAATGTATTTTAAACTTATAAATAAAAATTATATTAAACAAATTCATCATCAGAAATTGTTTTTTTTGTATTATTAGTATTGTGATTATTTGCTATTGCAGATTGCCAATTTTCGCATGTATATGAGATATCTGTAGCTGTTTTATAGAAGTTTTATTTCAAAATGGTTAATGATACAATTAGACATTATTTTAGAAAGGATTCATTGAATATATATTCAAAATATTTAAATATTCAATTTTTAATCCTAACAGCGTATGCATTAAACTTCTTCATACATTTTCGTTTCCATACATCTGTTTTATAACTTGATTGGCGGTCACTCCAGTTCATATATTGCTATCGGCAGAAGGCATTGGTAGGTGACTCGTAACCATTTACTAGTTGATTGCTGTTTTCCGAAAACATTTTGAAATAACTCGTTACAACAATTCAATTGTACTAAAAATAGTATTGCAATAATAAATAAAAAGCTGCCCTCGTCATAATAAATTGAAATTATCCATTCTTCATTTGTTATATAAAAACGCTCGTTTCCGTATTTATGCGACTGTAACATTTAATAAGAAGTTCCCTAAATAAAAAATGAAGGCATCATTTTAGAAGCATTTCAAAGTTGTCCGGATTCTGTTATAGAAGTTTACGTCGAATCCTAAACTTTTAGGGTCAACTGTTAAACTTTTTAGTCACGAGTCTAAAGTGACGTCTGTATTTCCAGTTTGTAAAACTTTTTAGTTTCTCTGTCTCGGAGCTCTAGATTTTTTTTATTATCTCGCGACATTTCCGTCAGTTTTACCATATTTTCAGCGTCAACTTTTTTTTATTGGCCCCATACAAGTACATACGATAAAACAACGGTCCTGATAGGTTTGCACTGGCGAGAAAAGAAAACAGCGGCAATTCAAGTTGAAATTATTGGCATTATATTCAACGTAAAGCTCGGAATATCAGAGACAGCCTGCGATTTATGGCAGGAGTTTACTGTATACATGCGCTTCAAAGCAAATTAATGTAAACGAGAGAGAAAGAGAGAGACAGAAAGACGGGAGGAAGAGGACAAGGAAGAAAGGGAGGGGGTGAGAGAGGCAGAGAGAGAGAGAGAGAGAGAGAGAGAGAGAGCGAATAAACGAGGGGGAGAGAGAGGTCGAGAGGCTTAGTCTGGTGTAGTCCTCATCTTTCGAGGATGATTAAGAGCGACCGGATATCGATTTGCTGGAATCCATCGAACAACGGTTCTCAACTTATTCAACCAGGACTTGTACGACCTCCTACGTTTCCCCGTCGTAATGTGATGTTGGGTAACCTTTTCAATTTGTCGATTCATCGCCATGGTACGTAAGATCCTGATGATTTTACAACATGTATTTTACAACTATAAATTTTACCTGTCAGTTCGAATTTCCAGGTCTCCAGTTAAGTGTCATTGATATTTACCATCTGGTAATTCCCATCAAGCCGCGAACTAATGAAGCATCGTACAAATGTCACGCACGCTCATATAATGAAGACAAGCAAATTACTATCCGTGCAAAGCTTTCCCTTTATTCGACTGAATCCTCTTGAGGTTTACGTTGCAATTCGAGATAAATTATTGCAACTGTCCTTGCTTTAAAGTAAAAATTTACTACCATCTTTGATATATCATCATCAAACTGGTCAAAGCATACATTAAATTAATAATAATTAATTAATAAATAATAAATTATAAATTAATTAAAAATTAATTAATAAATCTAATAATCTAGTAATGATTCAAATTGATCCTCTTTGCTACATCCGAAGTTGGATTAATTAAGTAAAATTAGAGGCGTACGATGGCTCGATCGCTAGAGCGAAGGACTAGTAACTTGGTGATCCGAGTTCGAATCCCGGTCTCGGCCGATTGACACAAGCACCGCTGTAATAATTTACATGTGCTTTGTTTACAAACACATCGTAGACCTCCGTCGTTGATTAGCACCGATATTTGGAAGCATAAATAGAGCGACGTTAAATAACATAAAAAAAAATTAAGTAAAATTATTAGTAATTAAATAAGTTAATTAGTAAAATTATTAACATTATTAAATAGTTCTAAGTGCTATTACTTTTTTTAAGTTTCCATTTATCGTTCAGAGAAATAGTACCATTGTCAATTATTATTACTACATTATTACTAAAAATAATATACGTAGTAATAATCTACAGATTTTAATAATTTATTTTAAATTAGCATTATTCATATTGTATTTCTGTATTGCAAATTATATGGAAAAAATCTAAGAAATAAAACTAGTATAAAAGTCGTATAAATTATATTACTTGAAAATTACTTCATAGAATCGTGAGCTCGACCTAGAGTATCAAAACCAGGATGCAATAAAAGTTTAAATTCGTTGAAAAATATTTACATCTATTTAAAAATCACATTCAAATTTAATAAATATTGTTTTCATTTTTAAAGCAAAGATAGAGTGGAATTCTATATCGTTGGTAATCATTTACTTTCAATATTTTGACATTCTTTAAATAAGCTTAATCCTAATGCGTGATTAGAATGGAAAAATATATTCCCTCAAAATATTTTGAACATAATATGAATACTTAATTTTCGTAAAATCGCACAAGTGATATTTTATTATAAGATTGAAATTCTTTCTGTCCTTCAATGTAAAATTTAATATGATTTTCAATTCTGAAATATGGAATAGAAGGGGTGGGGTACGAATTTCACAATATTGTTTTTGCTTTTTCGACGTAAAAAGTTTTTTCCAGAAAATTTTAACCAACACTATTAAAAAGATTATTTAAAAAGACCATTTATAAATTCCTAATTAAAATAGCAATTCGTCTCCTTCTAACAAGTAGAGCATATGCATTCATATTCATTTATTTTACTTAATCATATGTTCATTTTATTCATGTTTATTCAATTACTTGCTTCTGCCTGCGTTTATTTTGTAAATAAAGAAACTTAATAAAATGTTAAACATACTTTATGTGAACCAGATTTTATTCTACTCTATTATTTTTGTTGTAGGTGATATTAGTTCCTCACAGTCACACAGATCCAGGATGGCTGAAAACATTCGAGCAATACTTTCATAGTGCTACTAGAAGTATTTTGAACAATATGGTGACAAAATTGCAACAATGGCAAAACATGACCTTCATATGGAGTGAAGTGTCCTTCTTGTCGCTGTGGTGGGATAGGTAATTAATAACAATAGCATTTCTTTCCATATTTTTTCTGCTTCTTGACTGTAGAATTCATATACTACTAGATCTAAACGACCATTACTAACGAAATTTGAAAAAAAATTTCTTTTGCAATTAAATCTATATTTAGAATTTTTTTAAAAATTTTAAAAAATTTTGACTTTCTTGTGAAATGTAAAATATGTGTTAAAGTCTCTGGATACTATTTATCATTTCAAAATTTTCTTTATTTTAATTAAAGGATTTATGGAGCTTCATCAATTTTGAAAATATAAAGATATCTGGACATATGAAATTGTAAAGTTTGATTATATTCGAAAAGTAACGAATCCATTCGGAGAATCAAAATGGTATATCTCACTTATAAAAATGATGAACTCCATATTCTGATTTTTATATATTTTAACCTGAATATACTTGTATTAGTATAGATATAGCATTTCTATCATTAATAAACAATATCAAAATTCTTTTAGTCATTGGAAATATTCAGTAATTTATTTCAAGTTCAAAGAAATATTTAAGAGATTGAAATAAAAATTTGAACAATAGAGGGGTACTAAATTTTTACAGTCCCGATTTTATTTTATCTTTTTATTTGATTTATTTTATTTATCATTTTATTTGATTTTATTTTTCCATAAATACTATTTTATTGGCTTAATTTTATGGATAATGGACCTGGCAAATGATTCATTTACTACATAATTACTTTTAGTAGAATTGACACTGTCATGAAATATTTACACTGAAACCTACTTTTTTAACAAGTCTATAAAAAACAAATTTTTTTCGATCAAAAACATAAATTTTAGATTTCTATATCTTTAATGTAATTTTTATATGAAAACAGGATTTTATATTTATAATTTTCAGTCTAATTAATCTAATTAACGTTATAAATATAAATATAGATTATATTATATTATATTAACTAACTTACCTATGATCTATGAAACAAAATTTCTTTAATATTGAAGAAATTTAAGTCTATATTAAATAGTTCAATGAAATTTCGAATCAGGAATAATCTTTCGTAAATTTGTTAAAATAAGTAAACGATTTCTTTACAATTCATATACTAGAAGTCCAATGTCGTCTTTATGACGTTTCATTTAAAAATTTCGCATACATTATTACAAATTTATGATATTGTGAATTGCACAAAGAGAGTACAGCAATCGAAACAAATTCACCAGAATCAGTAGTCATTGAAAATCAAATGCGTATTCAAATCAATGCGAGCGTAATCTCGTCCTATTCTAATCAAATTCTCTTGACTGTGATCCCTTCTTGGATTTTCCTGGTCGATTCTACCAATGCGCACCAGCTTCCTATTCCGAATAGCCATATACGTATAACTTTGTCAATCATAATTTTTCAAATAGATGCCGCGAAAATTTGCAATTCACATATAATTTATTTTTATTATTCTGGTTATATAAAAAATCTGTATTAGGATCAATTATTCATATTGAATTTATTGTGTAACCAGGCATTATATTTTTTTATTAATCGATATGTCACTGTGAAAATGAATACTGATTGTGATTTATCAATTAAAATGACTTGAATTAATAAATTTAAAAATAAATTGAAACAGAAAAATGTTAGTTTCTCTAAATTATAATCCTGCATTGTCTTGACATATCTGACAAAATAGATTCTCGAATAAGATGTATGCGTAATACAGTTAATTAAGCGTATGTGCAATATATTTCAGTATTAATAGAAACTAATAATATTTCTTAAATACAATCTATTTAAATTTCTTTACAATTATGTATATTTAGCTGTTATTAATTCTCTGATATAAATTGATATGAATTATGAGCTGCAGTGAAAGCAGCATTTCGAATGAAGATTAAAAATATCCCTGTATGAAACAAGACTGGGAATGAAATCTACGCGTATTGAATTTCCCGAAATATCGAACTCCCACCCGCCCATCTGATTTATTCGAATGATTTTGTGACTGCTAAAATTAACGGATTAGTTTATAAGCCAGAATTTTAAATAATTTAATGATCGCATACAAAACTTTTTCTCATCCTACTTTTTCCATTCAGTGATTATTTTATTCCAATATTTCACAAGCTGTGAAAGGACTGTCGTGGATAATAAATCCTGAGTATACTGCATCAACGAATTGTAGTTTTAAGGCAGATCAACTTTATCTCATTAAATCGAAAACGTCAATTAGCGAGCGAGCTAATCAGATTTTATCAAGTTACTCTACCTATTGTAGTTAAAATTTAAATAAAATCGATATAAAGTAAATTAACGTTTCTCATTAAGTTTATTGATCTAAATTGTGAATTCGCGACGCGTTCAACCCTATTTATTAAAATATAATTTTCATGAAAATTGAGTTATCTTTATGTCCTCATGTGAAGGCAAACAATGATATAGTGTTCCATAAAATTTTAGTCTTCGATAACGTGATATTATGCAAATTTTATAATTATTTTCGAAAATAGTACGAGTTTTCGAATTTAAATAAAATTCAGATTTATCTTTATATTTAAGTTGCCATAAATTTATTTTCTTACGCTTATCATTATATCGATATGGTAATTTCATACTATTTGCTATAATTTTAGTGCGCACCCAACTAAAAAAATGATAGTCAAGAGATTAGTCAAGGAAGGCCGCTTGGAAATGACGACGGGTGGATGGGTTATGACCGATGAAGCAACATCTCACATTTATGCGATGCTCGATCAGCTGATAGAAGGTAACATTAATTATTTTACAAGTTATATATAAATAAATATATGTGACTATTCCATTTTTGTCACTAAAGATAAAAATACAAAAATGCGACCAGCAAAGAGATTTTAATGATTGCGCATAAAGTACAATTTCAAAGTTCGACGTCTCTTCAATACAACGCGCCTGAACACTACAACTGCATTTTTTATTCTCTCGATAATACTCGATACCACCGATTCTGATAAGTGCGATATGTATTTTTGATTCATTTACTCAGTCTCTGTATGCATAGGAAAAATAAACAGGATATCGAACGGATTGCGGGGTCGGAATCATATCGACAACTCTATTTTATGCACGCGAGCCGCGGCATACTTATTTTGAGATTGGAACGAGGTTCTTTCAATACGATTCTATTCTCGTGCAGTACGATCTTGTAGGAATAAGCGTACAGAGGATCGATTCGAAGCCCATCAAGCCTTCTCATATAGGCCAATGTCTTCCATCGTTTTTTTGTAAATAGAAAAAAAAGAAACGATATCAACCTATGCGCAACCTCCTTACTTTGAAACGCGTCAATTTCTTTGACGGAAGCCGGTGGGGAGTGCATTCGAACTCCTACGCATGCGCTCGCGATGTTTTCATTACATCACAGCTCGAACACTGTGTTCGCGCGCGCCTATATCACTTTATTCCGAAACGAATGGAAACTCAATTAAAAAGTTCAACTCTGGCAATTTTGACGGGGATTTAATCTAGCAATTAAAAGCTCGGTGCGAGCACTGATGTAATTATACGTGGACGCGCGCACGCGCAAGCGCTCTTGATATTCAGAACTACAATTAATCGCGCCTCCAAAGAGGTTAAAAACTGCGTGTATGTCCTTATCAAGGGACTGAATTCGCTTTTAGTCGGAAAACAAGATAGGGTTTACCAAATATGAAGTTTAATAACGATAAATCAAATCTATTAGCGTTCACATGTTAATCAAATTCGTTTTACTATGTAAAATCATTTATTCTGAAATACATGGTTATTAAGCGGATTACCTAAATTATGCACATTCTATTAAACGTATAGTACAACGCTAAATAAATACTAAATACATAAATTATGGCGATTGCATGTTCATTATATTTATTCTATGCTAATAAACCTTTATTAATATGTATAGATTTCTCGCGGCCATTTACCACCGAAACTGTTTCTCATCGCAAGAGATGAAGATATTGCCCAATCGCCAACATCGGTGCAATTGCGAGCGTACTTGGCGTAAAGTTCTGTCCCACCCCCCGCTCTGTCGTGTCGGATTCAATTTAAAATTAAGGCCGGAAACGATACTCTCGTTTCCTCGGTACTTTTGACTCCCTCCGTCCCGGCACCTCATTTGCATGGAAATCGTGATAGTCGGTCGCTCGTCCGCGTCCTTTCGCCTATTAACGCGGGGTCCCCCTCGATTGTGCTTAGGACGTTCGTCGTTGCTCGGGCATTGATAAAGAGTTGAACAAACTGGGCACTCTATTCGCATTCCTGTATCCTGATTTTGACGCGAGATCAGTTTTTATTCTGTTTTATCGGATGAAGTGGAAGGGTGCAGGTTACTGGTTTCTGAATGAATTTTGTCAAATAGGAGGCATATCATTGGATTAGTTTTACAAATGCAAACGTAGTTTGCGTGTGTTGTGCTACATTTTTGCCTTGAGAGTGATATAGACAAATCGTAGCAATAACCAGCCATAATGAAATGTTTCATTCTATTTTAAGAAAAATTCGAACGATGTATCGCTTTAATATTCTAGATATTGTTCAATTTCGTAACGTCCATTCGACCCTGAAAAGTGAAAACTTTAAAATGAACATTCTAATTAAAAATAAATGAATCAATTGTTTTACGTTACAGTTTTAATCAAGTATGCGAACTATGAATTTAGAATAACAGAGGTATGCAAATATTTATGATATTTAATATAAGTGTATTTTATGTGCTTTTTATTTTTATCTTTTTTCAATAGCTTCAAGAAAATATGAATTAAATTTTACTAATAAGCAATGCATGATTCAACGTAGAAAACTCATAATATCATAATAATTAGATTGTATTTACTTCTTACTTATTGTAAATTATTAATGTGCCATTTATACTAAAACCTGAGCACCAATGTGATTCTTATGTTGACTTATAAATATATATTCATTTTATTGATTGTAACGTGTACATATATGCATGTATATGCTTATAATATTTTAGGTACTTGTAAAATATTGGAGATCAAAGTAGGTAAATGATTTTACCTAGCCGTAAAAGAACTGTAGAATGACTAAAAGAGTTAAAATAGATATTTCAACTGTGCTTGCATTAATTAAATACGCAGTTTTATAAAAATGGGTTTAAGATTTAATTTTGAAAATTACAATAACATCTTATTATTTAGTATTTATTTCAGAAATCCGTAAAGTCCCTGATATACTCACCTATTGTTAATTGGGAAGAAGTCGCACTGACTTCGAACTACTCATAAATTTGGATTCTGATGTATATAGCATATTTTTAAATACATACTGTTTTATATATAGCAATTCTTATTCAGACTTCTTTATTAAAAACTGTACCAAACATCCTATATATTTTATTATTCATTTTCCAGTGGCATAAAAGCTCATGCGCTGATATATTAGTGGAAAGAAGACCAGCATCGATTTGTCTCTTAGTCATTTAGTTAAATAATGGTTGAACCCGGCGCTATGGAGTTGTGATCGCGGAAGCAGACAACAATTGCGGTCGCGCGCTCGCCAAAAAGAGAAGTAACGCGTTTGTCGTTTTTTCATTTTTGACCGTGGGAGGCTGTAGCGCGAGAAGCGAGGCAGGGCGAAATACGCTGCGGCAGGGCGACGCGGGGACGCAAGATCGCGCGTCAAATGCAAATCGGGTGACTAGACGGTCGCGTGAGCGTGAGCAGGAGAAGGTTGACGTGAGCATGCATATGCATACGGGCTCGTACACGAGGAGCAGGTACGTGAGCGGTGGTTAGGTAGTTGGATGCGTGTGCGCGTGCGCCCAGCCTATTTTCCGAATTTCTGTTCGCGCGGCCGCAATTTCGCATCAGGGAGCTCCGAGCTCGCGACGTGCGGTTATTCCTTTCGCCCCGGGCGTGTGAATTCGCAGCTAATGTCCCAGCGAACTTGACCAGAATATGACGACGTGCAAATAATAGTTCTGCAGCGATTCTGTGTTTGTTTTTTGCGATGATGAAAAAACTATAAATTACAACTTTGTATGCTTTTCTATGCCGTTTTTCTTCTCAATACAGCTACTTAGAATCATAATTCCATGAATTTGCTGCACAAATATTCTTAACTTAGCAACAAACCTTATACATTAGTCTACAGTTCGAATGGTTTCTTCCCTTAGAAAATCGTGTTTCCCTTTTACGATCTCGAACATTCTCAAAACTTTTGTTTTAAAGCAACATTTTAAGCTGACGATGCTTGATACAAAGCCCAGGGTAATAAACTTTATAATTTGAAATTCTGAAAGTTTACATCCGAAATACTTTAACCAAATACCTCTAAATCTTCAACTTCTATACACGCTCATGTATAGATACACATGTGAAAGTATTTTGTAAGCTTTAAAATGTTAAACATCTTCGAATTCGGAAATCTGTAAATAGATTTTCTGAAAATTGAATAAACTACTTCTATAAAAGTGTATAGATAATATTTATAGTTCTTTTTGCTAATGGTTTGCAAGCACCACGTGACTTTCGTAAAAAATTTCACAAATATTTAAAATATTCAATCGCATGTGTTAAGAATTTTTGCTAAAATATTTTTCAAAATAAATTTTAAACCTACTCTAAAATGACTGTAAATCTATTTAAGAGAGTCGTCGTACAACTTTCTCCATGAAACTATTTCAGTGCACTTTTAAAAGTGAATAGATTAAGCTTTGGAAAATTCAATGAGAACGCTTTACGGTAGGTTACTCGTATCTGAAAAGTCAAGTAAAAGGCTAACTTAAATTTTATTTCTTTTTAACGTGATATGAAGTGTTTAAAGATAAAAGTAGACATCGTCTGAAATTTCAAGTCTAGTTTTCATTCCGCGATTCATAAAAAATTTTTTATTTATCATATACTTTGCATAGTGTTTCAGAAAATTTTGAGCAAACTATATATATATATATATATATATTCATACATATATATATAATACGTTAAAGTCGAAACAATATTTTATGAAATTAAAAATAACTGTACTCAGAGAATAACAATCAATAATACTCATATATTAAACGTATTAAACTTTTACATTTTATATTGCAACATAATAACTAATTTCATTGAACTCGTTAATAATAAGTAATCTGTTTAATGTAAGAACTGCATATTGGTTTATATATAATTCAAAAGTTGTAAATTTCCTTTTTGCTCACATTACCTGACTAAAATTAATACGCATTGTTTCAGGAACTTTTTCCAACCGTTTTATTTGATTGAATAGTAATATTACCTATCTTTTATAAAAATTTATATTTAACTGATTTACATAAGTGTCTTTAAAGATTTTAAAAAACCATAAAATGTGCTGTACTAATAATAAAGCTTTGCAGGCTTCATTCGGACTTTTATGGATATTGAAAAAAACGGATTGTGCATACGCGTTAAATCAATAAAATTATACAATTAAAACAATAAAGTTATAAATTCTTTATCATTGTGCTGGTGAATGTCATGGCCGACTAAACTTGGCACATACCCCTTGAAATACCAGTAATACCACTTGAAGCTTCATGCAGTAATGTACTTTATAAGGAGCCAGCTGCTAAAAGTTTTTACTTTTCATATATATTAATAAATTTAATTATATAAATAGATTTATGAAAATAACAACATTTTTTATCAGCGTTTATTCCACTTATAATCTTTTTTATGCTGTTCGATGATTTTATGCTCTACAATAAAATCAATTTTATTACTTTGATATACGACTGAAATAAATAAAAATAATACGATGAACGAATATATTATAAAATTTTAAAGGCATTACATTTCTTTTAAATATACTATTCAAACATAATTTTTAATAGGCAATTTTAATAGTCATAAATTCAAGTAGTAAAAATACATGACCAACTCGTAAGAGTAACAGAAGTGATTTGCTGGGAGCATCATATTAAATGCACAGTAACACGTTTTCATTCTACGCAAATGTTATTAAAATATGTTTTCAATACTTGACTCATATTTACTAAAATTTTCGAGTATTTAGAAGAAAGAACGATATAAATTATTGTAAATATTATTTTTAATATCTAGAGCAGGAACTTTACGTAAACCTATCTATTTTAAAATTTTTATTTAAAGAATGTATGTACCAGTTCGAATAATTTCGTTAAAATACACAATATTATTAAAATTAAATGTAATTAAATTTAATTAAATCTAAAATTACATTAACTATTTCCTGAATTACAAAAAAATAATATATTAGTATACGTGTTTACTAATAATCGATAGACACATATTATAAGTACTGTAATATTAATTAAAAGAATGTAAGCTTAAATCTTACAATCAGAAACTTATCCATATATATTTGAAAAATATATTCGTAATTATTGATTTAAAAAAATTTTCATTTTTCATTGCTCGCTGCTTTTGCGCCACATAAATGTTCATACAATAAAAAAGATTCTCGCAAATACTGACAACCTTCGCTAAGAACTAGTTTGTTTAATCATTCCTCGGCGTCCTTAATTTTCTTCGGTCTCTTCCCTGTATTTCTGCGCGATATCGCAGTACTCTATTGCTAGTTTCCCTCGACGAACGTGTCCCTGTTTCTTAGCCAGTTACCTCCCGCCGTTTTAAATTTTTGTGCTTTAAAACTGGATATTTCAGCTCTCTGCGCGAGTGATATGCAATTATATCGGCGGAAAGGGTGCAGCAAAGACAAAATTTCACTCAGCCTGGGATTCGCGAAAGTTTCGCGCGTTCATTGCGCCCGGCCGGATCATGCAAATCAATGCTGTCGTCGGGGCGGATTTCTGATTTGCGTACCGCTCGGTCAAAATCCGAGTGTTATCACTTCTCGCGCACTGATTAGTTTTTGTTTCGCAGGTGCAGAAATGAGTTAAGCTGATTAGTTTCGATCAAGTGGCATCGTGAGAGCATTATTGAAAATCCAATCATTTGACGGTCTTGATTTACAGTATTACTCAGCCGTTCGGAGTCATAGTCTTTGGCAATAGATATGAACTGTTCATTATTGTGTACTTATTATACTCTTTTCGCGAACCTTCCAGATCATTTAACTTGCACCATAATTCTTCGAGTGTTACTTCGACTCTGACTAGATCTAAAACTATATGATTTTGATTATAATTCCAAATTAAAAAATAATTATAATCAATTAATATTGAATTTGAAGCGAAAAAAGGTCAATTATAATTTTTTTACATATTATTAGGTAGGATTCACTGAAAAAGGGAGTAATTATTAATGAAAATAATGAAAACAACTGAAACAATCGAATAAAGAGATTCTGAACTTAAACTAAAAATTGGTTGTATTTTCCTTATTAAGAGAGGAGCTTAACGAAGGAAAAAAGTTAGTGGGGAGAAAGCGAGTAACAATGAAAAGGAAAAGACGGCAAAACAGCGGTGCGATTACAGATATCCTCGAGGTAATTAAAACCTTCACCGTGGTGCCCAGCAAAGTAAACCACTTTCAATAGCTCCGACGTTGGCTATCTCGGCACCAGGCGCAGGACAATGTTGAGCATTTTTCAACGAGCCCCCCCCCCCTCGTCCCGCCTTTGTCGCACGCCTCGACCGCAACGGCCGTGCTATACGTATAGAGCTCGTCCGCACCGCTAGGTGGCAACGCTAGAAGGAAGCTTCGGCGCGCGATCGGTGCCACAGAGAGGAGAAAAAAGACGACGAGAAGCCGCAAAAAGACGGAAGGGCGAGAGGACTTTGGGGAGGGGGGAGAACGCAGAGAGAAGGAAAAATAAATTTCGAAGCATACACAGGCGAAAAGGAAAAACAAAGACGTAAAGCGCCGGAAAAATGGACCGGCGCGCGCAAAAAGAAAAGTGCGTCCGAGGTGAATAACAAAGGCGCACGCGCGCGCACCCTCGCACGGAGAACGCGGGAGGAGGGATGGGGTAGAGGAGAAAAGCAAAATAGGAAACGGACGAAGAGAGGAAAGTGGTGGAAGAGAAACAGAGGGAAGAGATCTACTCGTTCGGAGCCGAAAAGTAGAGAAAGTGCATAAGCCGGCGGAAAAAGACGCTGTTGGAAGAAACTGAAGCTGCTCGTCCCTTCGCTTATTTATTTCTCCGAGTGGAATTAATTGGGTGTCGAGTTTTCGCGCGTACCGTTCAATCCTGACCCTCGCTACCACTGTGAATTCTTTCGTTCGCGTCGCCACACCCCAACTATTTTCCTCCTTCGGTACCGCCGCGCCAGTCTGACAAAGCCGATGATTATAAAGCCCCCCCCCCCTCGCCAAGCCCGCCCAGTTTTATTTCACATTTCGTCATACGCACGGCTGGCAGAATTTTTACCATCTCTCCCGCGCCACCATCCCTCCATGAATAATCCCTCGTATTTTCTTTTCTCCAGCCGCTGAGAGCTCCTGGAGTTCTCGCCACCTCCCTCCCTGCTCTCTCGGAAATGCAGGCGTATCGCGGAGTTATCATTTTTACACCACCTTGTTTACGGCATTTTATTGGTAGCCTTAATTATTTTATTTCCCATGTTTCTATAATACGCACAAATTTTCGAGGTTGAATCCAGTCACCAAATGTCGATGTTTTTCTAATAATCAATTCTGTAGCAAGATTTTCCATCGAAGATGAACTCGAAGAGTTTCTAAGAGAGTTTCTGATCCATTTTTATCAATCGAGACTATCTATGAAAGTTTATATAATGCCCGAAATAATTAAAAGTTTTCATTAAAAAAATTTTTACGATTTTGGACATTTATAAAGTAAAGGAGCTAATAAATCAAGTTAATTCTACAAAGACATTGCTCATATAATTATTCCCTTGGTACACTGAGTAAATATCTTATTATAAAAAAAAATATTCTTCAAGAGTATCTTCAAACTCCGAAGATAAATTTTCGTATAAGTAATTCTCAAGAAAAATAAATAAATAGATCTTATGTATTAATTAGTAAAGCGGCAGTCTCTATAATATATATAATTAACTGAACTATGCGTGTATAGTTAATGGGATCAATAAATTACTTGTATAAACTAATTTATATTATGTACAACTCTCTAGAACTAAATAGAATAAAGTAATTCATTAGTATCCCTCTTTTATGATTTTATTGGAAGTTTCATTTTAAAGAGCCTCTTTTTCTTTATATAGAGGCCGATATAACCATAAAACTCCTATAGCTATACTAATTAAAGTATTATTTAAAAAAAGAAACCATTTATTCGCTATAATAAATACGAGTCGTATAATAGAAATAGTATGTCGCTAATTAAATTCAGTAACGCTTATTTTACTTCGACGAAGAAATTTCACATCTACTATTCGATATTATAGAATTATTAATGAATTTTATTATCGTAATGAATATTTTACAAAGTGATTCTGTCGAGAGTATTATTATTATTATTATTATTATTATTATTATTATTATTATTATTATTGTTGTTGTTTTTGTTGTTGTTGTTGTTGTTGTTGTTATTATTATTATTATTATTATTTTCATTTTCGTGTAAATGAAAATTTGTAATAGAAAGCAATATCGGAAATATCTTTGATATAGAGTAAACAGTATTATTCAAACTACTATTACGTAATTAATCAGGCTCTCGGATCAAAGCACACAGTAGATTTGAAATCGGAGTCTCTAGACCGACCACCTGTACGTCAGTTCTTCTCTCACATCTGTTTATGTAATTGAGAAACGATTTCCGTTGCTATTATTTTGGACGTCGATATTAATCCATCAATTCGAAACATTAATATAATGGATTAATCAAGATTTACTTAACATTGTAAATTATTTATTTAAAATATTAGCTTTTATAGATATTAGATTGAGATATCGAAGTATAAATACTAAAAATCAGAGGTTTCGGTTATGTATATATATATATATATATATATATATATATATATATATATATATATATATCGAATTCTAAGTACTGAAAACCAAAGGCTTCAGATACACACACACACACACACACACACACACACACACACACACACACACACACACACACACACACACAGACACACATATATATGAACGTATCTTATCATTGCTATACTATTAACGGCTTTAAATGAATTTTAAAATTAATATATTGAAATATGGAATATCTCAATATATATATATATATATATATATATATATATATATATATATATATATATATATATATAAATGTGAAAGCCGGTTCCAACTGGAATTTAAAAGCCAGAAAAGTGTCGAATCACTTTTAATTAAAACGGGCGTTAATTAAAAATATAGCCTATACATTTTCATAAAAATTTATAAAACATATTTTCAGTTGCTCGTTCTCAATTAAAAAATTTAATTACTAATTGTTTTCCTTCAAAACAATAACTTGTGGCACTTATTTATTGTGAAATGATAATTTGCTCTCTATAATGAGAAATCAGAATAAAGTATTCCTTAATATTATTGCGTAGTAAACTAGAAATTTGTCAAATCACAAGTCCAATTATAATTCGTCTTAGCAATCTATTTTATACGATCGCGAACGAGAATACATCTGATCATACGACTTAGTGATGTCCCAAGAAACGCTATAGTTAATATCTCGAAACAACTTTTCATCAAGAGTTAAAAAAATGGCATCGTGATTTTCAAGAGGACGAGCACTGAATTACAATAGTTTCGAAACTTAACCATTTAGCAAGAGCGTTATGAAACAAACGATTCTAGTTTCGATTAACGCTCGCTCTTCATTCCTCCCGAATTCCACACACGTGTAGCTCTTTGATCGTTCATACAAATAGAGTCATCGAAAGTTCAAACTAACCGAGAGCTCGACTGAGAAAAAAATGGTAGAGAACTATAAAAAAGCAAAGGAAGCCTAGGACAGCTCAATTTTTTCTTTCATTTTCTTTTCTTTTCTGTTCTTTTCTTTTAATGATACTGCTGGAGAAAAGTTGCACGATTTCAAGGAAAATTGTTTTCCAGCTTTCAGTCATAGGCTGGCTCGATTAGAAATTGCGCCGCCGAAGGCGTGAAAGGGATCCTGGACTTCTTGTTCACGACCCACATAGTCCGTGATTGCACGCCACGCCATACAGAGTTTTTGTTTACTTCCAAAGGGATAAAAAAAGCGCCGAGAACCGTCCAGAAAGACGTAAAGAAAAAGAGAAATAAGGGAGAAAGGGCGAGAGAAAGAGAGAGAGAGAGAGAGAGAAAGAGAGATAGGCGGTACCCTTACTCGGAGCAAAAGGGGCGAGGTGGATTGCGAGAAAAGCGGCACCCGCGGGATTTCAAAGTTCGCGGGAAATTGGATAGCGAAAACAATTGAGTGCTCCCTTTTTTATGCCCGGCGAGAAGAATTTGAGTCGCTTACCTCTTATAATTAAATCATCTATAAAGTACGACGTGACTTTCTTCGAATAGCTTAATTGCCTCCCCTTCCCCTCTTTCAGCATTCGTCTCTCGAGCCTCTTTCTTTATCGTCGCTCGCACGCTCTCTCTCTCTCTCTCTCTCTTTCTCTCTCTCTTTCTCTTGCGGCATACAAATGGTTCTTTTCAGTTTGCCTATTCTATAATTTCTCCGGAGTTCGCTTAAGAATTGTTAAGCAGACGACGGTTTACCCGAAAACTAGGTTGCCAGATTGTTTATGCTTGCTGACATTCGCCATTGTAAACTTTGCGATTTATTAGCTTTAAGAGTAGTCAAAAGTTTTCCTTTAGTTTCCATGGAACTCTAAAAAGGTGTGTTTTTTTATTTTGTCTCATGCCTTGGTAATTTTTCTCAAAAAGCTTCTTCTGCAGCTTTGATTTTGAATCGGTAAATTTTAAATATCTACGAAAATCTATCTAAAAATCTGAAAACGAATTCAATTAAATAAAAAATAAGAAAGAATTATTTATCTCAAAGTAAGTAAACGTATTTTACATTTCTTTTCAAATGTATGTCTTCAGTCTTAACTAAACTCATTTTTGGTTGCATAGCATTACGTAAGTGTTGAATAAATGTGATGATGAAAATGCATCAAATAAATTATGTTTCAAACAATTCAGTTGAATTTTTCTTTTATATTTTAAATATTATGTAGGGAGTATTTTTAACATTTTTCATCTTCTCTTACATTTTAAAATTTTTGAGCATATGTAGTTCTTCTTGACGTTATTATTCCAGAAAATGAAACTTATTTTCGTTCATTAGTCTAAATTTTTTAATGGTTAAAAATTGTACTTATTTCGACTGTTTTTAATTAAATTAATAAATATGTTTATCCATATTTCAGTCTTTATACTATAACATATTATGCTTATATACAATTTTTGAGGCTTACGATGACTCGATCGCTAGAGCGAAGGACTAGTAACTTGGTGATCCGCGTTCAAATCCCGGTCTCGGCCGATTGACACAGCACCGCTGTAATAATTTACATGTGCTTTGTTTACAAACACATCGTAGACCTCCGTCGCTGATTAGCGCCGATATTTGGAAGCATAAATAGAGCGATGTTAAATAACATAAAAAAAAAAAATACTCATATACAATGACGGTCAGAATGTTCTTGTTTATGATCACCCCCGAAGCATCCGAATTAGAAATTACTACTAAAAATAAAATAAAATTAGATTAAAAATAAAAAATAATAAAAATAAGCTACATTCTATGTTAGCAAATGATAACCTGACTACCCCCACTACCAGTAAATTGAAATTTACTTTACATGTTCGACGTTTCAAACCGCTACGGTTCACCTTCAAGGACTAAATTAAAATATGAACCTACAATACTACTACATATACCCTAACCCAACCCTACTTAATTTATATCCTATTTATAGAACTCTTACCATTCCTGATCTTAAATCTAAACAAAAAATTATACTTTCTTGTATATTAATAAATCATAATAAATGTTGTCCAATTCACTTGACTCTAATATTAAATTTATGTTATCGCGATTTTTCAAAATATGAATACATTCTTTTAAAATATTTCATTTTCAAAACCAGAAGAATCTAACAAGTCTAAACTATGTTCCCTTACTCCAGATGTAACATTCATGCTGTGTAAGCTATACTGCTGCTCAGACATTCTTTGTTTTAGATATCTACCCGTTTGACCAATGTAATATTTGTCGCAGTCTTTACAATTTATTTTGTATACCACTCCTGCTTTTAAACATTTATCATCCTTAACTTTACGATTATTAAATAGACTTCTTATATAATTATTATTATTATTATTATTAAAACAAACTTGAAGATTATGTTTTTTAAAAGTACTTCTTTCTGACAAGCCTTTTACATATGTCAATACTACGATGTTGTTCTTATTGTCTTTTATATTAAGTTCTCTTCTATTATTGCAAATCTGATTCACTATTTCGACAATTATTTTATTTATAAGATCCACTGGACAATCATTATTAATGAATATCGCTTTAACTAATTTTAAATTGTTTTTTCTAAAATCTTTTTGTAATAATTTGATTGCTCTGTCGATGACTCCTTTTATAGTACCTGTCTTATTTCCGAATATATGATGTGAGTTACAGTTGAATAATCTACCTGACTATATAGGTTTTTTAAACTAATTTAATTTTACTCTATTATTACTAACTCTAATAAAATTGACGTCCAAAAACTTAATTTATTATTTAATTTTATTTCTTTTGTATACTTAATTCTATCATGAATAGAATTACAAACATTCACTATTTCGTCTACAAATCTTTCTGGTACAATTGTAAAGACGTCATCAACATAGATTTTTTAGTTAATTAGTTCAAAAGTTAACTTATTTAATTCAATCTTATCTATTTATTCCCTTACTAAATTAGCAATGGCTCAGGATAAAGATGATCCCATAGGAGTACCATACCTTTGTTCATAAAAATTATTTTGAAAAGAAAAAATTGTATTATTAAAAACTAAACTTATTGTTTTAATAAATGCATCTTTTATTAATTTTATGTATATACTAATTGGTGTATATTTTGTATATATTTTACTTTTTAATTTCTTTAAAAAAACCGAATGGTATATTCAACCAGTGAAACGTATTGGTCTACCTTCATCTATCAAAACTCACCTGGCAACGTAATGAAAATATCTTATCTAAATCTCGCACAATTTCCTTTCTTAGCCTCCTCCCGTCTGCCTGACCATAAAACAAATACTTTTGGTTTAACGCTGGCAGCCGCCCGGCATAGATCAGATTCCTGGAGCGCTCTCCGTGATTTTGCTCGTTATACCGCGAAGGGGCACGTAACGATCGTAAGAGGCTCTCAAGGGCCGACAGAGAAAGAGAGAGAAAGAGAGAGAGAGAGAGAGAGAGAGAAAGCGAATGGATAGGTAGGCGACATTCGCCATGAAAGCTAAGCAGAGGAAGACAATACCAGTATTTGCTTGGGCAATATCTCTCTCTCTCTCTCTCTCTTTCTCTCCCCTGGCCTCTCACTCATTCTGTTCCTCACACTCCAACGTAATCCAACGCGTTAATTTCGAAATGCCATTCTGAACGCTGGGCTCTTGGCTGTCTCTCACTTATCGCCCCCTCTTCCTCATCCCTCACCGTGCGTGCCTCCGCGGCCGTTATACGAGCGGCTCCTATACGCAAAATCAATATTGAACGCGTATAAGCGCCTAAGCGTAGCCATTCCTTATGCCACGCCGATGCTTTCTCTCCTATTTACCTTTGATTATTAACCGAACCAACCTGCTTTCTGCCTCCACGCGAATTTGCTCGAGTCCTTAGTTTTTGAAACGCAGGAGATTGCTCGATTGAATTGTATTATCTCTCTCTCTCTCTCTCTCTCTCTCTCTCTCTCTCTCTCTCTCTCTCTCTCTCTCTCTCTATTGTCAATTACACAAAACCAAATTTTGATAAATAATACGAATGTTTGGAAAAATAACTTTTGCATTAAATCCTAATTAATGTACGAATTAAAATATTAAGAAGTCAGCGATGATGTTTCAATTCTTTTTATTTATTGCCATTAAATTTCTGCATTATAGAAAGGAATTATACATTATTAAATAAAAAATAATTTATACTGATCAAGAAAAGAATGTAATTTTTATAATTTTAACATTTTTGTAATTTTGAAATTTTTATAATTTGTGGCTGCGTGTGTATGTGTGTGTCCATACAATGCAATAAAAGTCGAAGACATTTCTGTATTGGAGTCAAAAACGAGTAATCAGTTTAAATATAATAAGACTTTCTTGGAAATATATTAATTATTCATTTCCAAATTTCCATGCCACTCGTTCCAAACGCTTTTGCCTTAGTGAGAATAAAAATGATATGGTTTTAAGAATATCTTTAACGGTTATGCTTATAATTTAAATAATGAAAATGTGTCGAACAGAATGCAGTTTTCATTGAATGCCGTTAACAAAATAACTCGTAAATAATGTGGAAAGAGCCTAAATCAATAAAAAATTACGAAAAGTAATGCTAAGAAATGGAAAAATTCCATATCTAACATACGAGTGCGCTTCTTTTTGAGCACTTCGTCATTAAATATTTTGTTACCATTTAAAATCTGCTTCTCTGTACTTTCTTATCGTTGATATGAAATCATGATTATGACTTTTTACATTCATTTCTTTTCTTGCTCTCATATAGAAGCTGTCTTGATTATCATTCCTTTATTTTTGAAAAATATAAAAATCATATTTCCAATCTATATCTCCATAATTGTTCTAAAAATATTCATTTCATATTTGTGCCTTGCGGGAAGATCTTACCGTTTTCGTAAAACATTGTTTTTTTTCACTCAGCCTTCGAGAGTATTGAATTCATTCAAGGCAAACTAGTAAATTTATAACAAACTAGTAAACTTATAACCAATAAAGAAGCCAAGCATATATATATATATATATATATATATATATATATATATATATACCATGTATATACACACGTGTGTATTCATCGAATACAGAGAGCCAAAAAAGAAGAGCATTTTTTTTGAGCTGCATCGATACATTTCCTAATGGGTATCGGCCTGTAACTTTTATATATAGATATAGGTATCACCAGTTAACGCCGGGTCAGCGAACGTGGCCCGTGTGTGCGTATTTACGACCGAGAAGGCTGTTTTGGATTTGATTCGCGCCCGCTCTCAGAAGCTGTTCTGAAGAGAGATACACGTTTACATATATATATATATATATATATATATATATATGTGTGTGTGTGTGTGTGTGTGTGCACTCTCGCTCCCCAGTACTCCCGTCACATTCGCACGCTATAGAAAATTATCGCATACCTCGAAAGGGTTACACCTCTCACGGTCGTTGATTTTCGTGCTGGTGTAGAACAATTTCTAGTATAGAATTATATATATGCATTATTTATAAGCTCTAGATAGAAGTTAGTTCCTAAAGTAAAGTATGTGTTTTGCAGATAAATATTTTAAATAATATTAATATTATTAATTATTTAATATTAATAATGTTAATCAATTATCGGTAATAATTATTCGTATTCTAAATATAATCAGTGAACGATATATACGTTAATTTACAGTTCATTGTAAGTAATAAAGGAAATAATTTATATGTGAATATAGTGCGGTTTATAGATTAAACGAATATATATGTATCATTTCTATTTTGTGATTTTAACATTATCTTCTTCAATTTTCGATAAAAAGCTTTGATCTATTGCAAACTATGTTCTTTTTCGAATGAGCCACGAAAATTATAAATATAAATTTAGTGTTATTACAATGCTCTGAAAAGTAAAAATAAATGTATTTTATAAAATACAAAGTATATTTAAATTTTAATTAATAATCGATCTAAAATTCGGTTATCGTTAAGTAAAAATAAAGAAAATATAGTAGAACTGAATTCTATTTCTAGTGTCAATTAGGCAGTTTGGTATTGCACTGTTTGTAGTAGTTGTCGTGCCTAGTACCATTATTCAGTAATTTTCACTGACCGTAAATCTCGCAAAACGATTTACAGAACCCTCTGGCGTTTATGTAATTATATCGAGTATACTGTATTATATACAGTATATAAAAACACGCGATTCTTTGCTAGTCCATATTTTTTTCTGTCGCAGTCCAACAACTTACTTATTATTATAAATAGTTATCATATATTATAAATATTCATTATTATAAATAGTTATCATTATAAAGTAATAATAAAGAAATTTGAAATTATTTATTTTCCACGTAAAATTTCATCTATCGGCATGGGCTTTTTTCAATTTCTTTTAATAATAATGTAAATTTTCATAAATTGTCGATAGATAAAAATATCGAAGCAATGTTTTTATTCATGCTGCAGTGGTTTAATAGTGTAAAATGATTTTTAAAATAAAATAAAGCTACTGTTTCAATAAATATTTATGTTATAATTATCAACATGAAAATACTGATTATTAAATAGTGTGCCTCCCAAAAAATTAACAATACAACATACTGAATTATCGTCGGATGAATATGAGTGGATAGTAAAGAATGAATGCATAGCAATATACTCGTTAAACCTTGAATCTACCAGACAAGTTTACTTTGAATGTGCATTTATAACGAAGCTCAGTAACGACTTAGTCGATCCAATATGCGTTGGACTAAACCGAGGTACTGCAAACACACAAACATCCTCGGTTGTACGTACTTTAACATATCTAACATTAATATTTTGATGCATATCTGCATTAAGTGGAATTGATCGTAGATAATCGATTTGCGGTAAATACCATTAGAAATCAGTTTGCGAAACAGTAACGTGCTTATGGCACAAATATTTGTCTGGTGGTCACTTTACCGTTCGGTGACTTGCTCGTGAATGTCCATCAAGTTTCCATCCAATTGTCCTCGAATTATCCTCATCTTTACCTTCTGGTGCAAACTGTGTGAAAATAGTACGTGAAAAAGAAGACCAAAACCTGACCGATAACATCATTTTTTGATCAATTAAATTACGCAGGAGACGTTAGTATTCTCGCTGATCCAGCGTTGCAACGAGAAACCGATGGAGATAATAATTTTAAAGATTATTATGGAGCATTTAAAATGAAAAGACGGGCTTACATCCAATTAAAATTTAATAAAACCTTTTCATTTTACTTTTTGTAACCAACATTTCTTATTTTATTTTCTTTTATTCGTTTATATTTTTACTAACTATCACATGATTTTCTTACTTCATTGTATTTATCTCTATAAACCTTCGAAATCTTTGAATGAAACCAAAACACCAATCTCGCTCTCTCTCTCTCTCTCTCTCTCTCTCTCTCTCTCTCTTTCTCTCACTCTATCATATGAAACGATGTAAGCGCGCCGACCTCCATTTGTTATTTCGCGCCGTTCGCTAATCAACTTTAATTTGCTCGTTTTAGGTGCTATTTTTTTATATTTGGTAAAATTAATGGTTGTGAAAAGTGGGGTCTTACCAAAATTGATGATATACTCGTCTGGACATCGGAACTGTCTAATGATATAGGAACTGTCCAATATTTTTATTGATTTTTTTTCTCCTACGATTTATTAATAGTATTAAAGGTACGCGCTGTACTATTAAATCGCATCTGACCAAAAAATTCTTGTTACTTTCACACAACAATTTTTTTATATTTTACACGTAAAGCGATAGTTTATATTACATTTTAATATGTTAAAAATAAATTTTAGAAATCTGTAATTCAATTCGACATTTTTATAAGAAGCAATAAATATAAGTAGATTATAAATTTTCACAAATGACCTTTTCTGCTCAATCTATTTTATTACTGCTGACTTCAATATGTTTATTCTATCAGGTACAGTGAAAAAGATATTTTCCGATATCAAGTAAATATTTACTTGTTCTGTATCAAGTAAATCATTTTTTTTAATTAAGAAAATATTCACTCGATTGAAGAGTAAGTGGTTTGATTCAAGTGAATTCTTCTTGCATTAAGTAAATACTTCATTGATTTAAAAAGATGCTTTCTCAATTTAAGAAAATAGTTTACTTGATACAAAACAAGGAAATATTTACTTGATAACAGATACTTTTTTCTCAATATAAAAATAAGGATTTGTTATATTGTAATAAAGAAAGATTGGTTCTTGTAGAATATTCGATGAAAATACTGGTTGTTAGTTTCAAAATTAGAGAAAACGTTAAAAATATAAATATTTGTAAACCTCAAAAAATTATTGCTTTGGTTAGGAAAAGTTTTTTTTTCATTTTTCCATTTTACTTGTTATGCTATTTTTACTTTTCATAACTTTCAAAGTTGTACAAGCTTTGAAAACTGTGATATAACCTGTTAATTAAAGTAGGATTTCAAAATATAACCTAATTTCATTTTGGCTACTAATTATTAATTTTATCTTTTCTATTTGCATGAATTATTATGATTTTATTAAATTGAGAATTTTATTAAATCCTGAAAAATAAAGTTTGGCAGAAAAAATATTATAAATAGTTTGAAAAACAATGATTCCACATGCATGCCAAAACTTTTTCATTTTTAAAATTCTTCTTATCGAATTGCGAAATTCATATTTTAGTTTCGTATTTCAGTTCGAGCTTAAGAATGAAAAATCACATTTAAATAAACAATGGTTTCTCTAAAAATAAATATTACTAAGAATATATTTATTATAATTCTGAGTAAAAATTAGATATGTACAATAGCCTAAAATGTTGTTAATATTTATAATACCTGTTTTGAGTATAATCCAACATAATAAATTTAAAAATTAATAAATATTTTTTATTGGTCTTACAGTCCAATCAATTTCAACCAAAAATAAAATAAAATAAAAATAAAAATAAAATAAAAATAAAAAATAAAAATAATAATAAAAAATAAAAAATAAGAAATAAAAATAAAAAATAATAAAAATAAAAATAAAAATTAAAAATAAAAATTAAATTAAAAATTAAATTAAAATGATAATGACAGTCAGACTGTCCTTGTTTACATTCACCCCCGTAGACTAATCTGAAAATAAAATATTAGCTGAAAAAATTCTTTGTTAGTAAAGTGCAGTCTGACTGGCCCAACACCCTTACCTAATTGAAGACTTGTCCAACGTTTCGAGCTCGCTACGGCTCCTCATCAGGGACTAATCTAAACCTTATATTATAATAAATTTAATCTTAAATTTTGCTTAAAATCATTGAAGTAGAACAAACGTGGTTTAGAGTAAAATTATGAAAAAGTTTTTAACGGTTGACTTGACAAGAGTGCCTTACTATAATTTAATGAAATTAGATATAGAAACAATATTTTGAGATGTATGCAAACGTACCAAATACTACCTCTTCATCATGATTTCATAGTCTCGAGTTTTATACTCATAAGAAGAGTCTTCAGTAATCGATTCACTAATCACGGTTTTATTCAAATAGAGCTTTATTTCCACGATTTTGAATTAACGTATATTTATTTAATTTTATTAAATGATGCAGTTTCTTTTCTACACTATCTGTAGACAGTTATGAATCACTTCGCCGTTCTTCACATATCTCATTATAATTTCATAAATGCAGACACAATATACGATACCTTTTCATTAATTCAATTATGAATTTCAACGTATGAGTTTATTTACTATTTATTTCATGTTTAAAAATTTTTAATAAAATATCTCAGGAAATTTAATAAAAAAATTGTATCAATAATAAATAATTTATATGAATACATGCGAAAGTAGAAGACTGTTTTTCACTGCAAATACATAATTATTTTTAAAACCAGTAGTCTTCCATTGTCAATGTAACTACTGGAATCCAGTTTAAATTGAATCATGGATAGGATTTACACAGAAATTCAAATAAGTTTCACTAATTCAGATTTAGAGAGCATATAATTCTTTCAGTTATTTTGGACTTTAGTTTATCTCTACTGTACGTTGTCTTTTTGGTCGCCCCTCATATTTGTACAACACAATACACAGGAATAAATTTAATTTATCGCGCTCTATAGATCCGCATGCGCTCTGTCGCTCTTTCTCCCTTCGCGCGATCCCGCCGCTCGCACACCCGCAAGCCCACAAAGATCGCTCGCTCGGAATTATTACGATCAGCTGATTCACGAGAGTGCCCGCAAGTTCGTGACCCGAGCGAGTGGCGTGGCGGCGGCGGCGGCGGCGGTCGCAGCGCGCACGATTTAACGAGCGCGAGTCGGCGAGCCCGATGGGTGACGGGTTGCTCGCCAATCGAATAGGGGAGTAATTTCGCGCGAGGGGGCGACGCTCGATATCACTAATGCTCCTCTGCCGTCCCTCGCGCGCGCGCGCCACTCGCACACCGACGTAATGTCGCTTGAACGTTTTTTAATTGAATAGCTCGTCGGTGGAATAGGAGGCCCCCATTAGCTAGCTCGGGTCGATATTTTTAACGGCTATACGAAATCCGTATATTTATACAGAGCAACTGAAATTTACTTCGCCTCCGCTGATGGGAAATGTAAAATGAGGTATAATGAGCGAGCGAGCGTCGCAGCGCGGTCCAACGGCTCCTTCGCTGCCCGGTTATTTTTTCTGTTCGATACATATGGATTCACATGTACTTGATTTATGCTTCTCGAAAAAGCTGCATCATAATTGCGGAACGAACGAAACATGTTATCGCGTACAGAAAAACTATTATTTCAGATTTATTCGACGACACAAGTCCCTCTTCACACGTATGAAAATAGTTTTATTTACAATGGAAGCTTTCATAAATGATATAACATTTATTGTTTTATCGGTTTTTAACATCTATAACACTGTTAGATGAAAGCATATATTTTCAAAAGCATTTATATAATGCAATTATATGAAAAATATTAATTGATAATAGAAAATACTATAATCGTGATAATATTTTACAACACTATTTTTTAAAGTTTTGTTATTCGTATGTGGTATGCCATCTATTGTTATATAGGACCCTATTTGATGCCGTAAAAATCATCTTCTATCGAACTCCCTATCGGTGCTCCAAGAAATACATTACACAAAAATATAAACAATAAACAGAAGAAAAATTGTTGAAAAATTTACAGAAGAGAAATAATTGATAACGCTGTAGTAATAAGTAAATAACATTGCAGAGACTGTGATTAAATTTTCAAAAATAAAAATAGTATGTTATTCTACATTTTTTAATTCTTTTTTATTAATTCCATGTTCTTTTTCTTTTTAAATTCTGGTATATATTCCAAATTCTTATAAATTCTTCGTATTTTATAAGTACTGTTTTCTCTTTTTCCCTTTTTCTTATTTCAAAACATTCCATCAATTCAAAATCGAAACTTTCAAAGATAATTTACTTTTTATATAATTTGCATAATTTATACGTGAAAGAAAACATTAACATTTAAAGACTTAACTAATCTACTTATTTAAGGTTATTCAAATTAAAAAACTTTTTATAAATAAAATACGGTAATAGAAGAAAAAATCGAAATTACGAGAAGTGCAATTAGAAAACTATAAAAAATACTAAGACTACAGGGTATAAATCCGAGCTGATAAATAAAGCATGAAAATCTATACATTTACTTTCAGCGAATGGAGAACTGAACGCTTTATTTTTCTTATTAAATGATAACTTATAATACAATAATAAACTTAGCTTAAAACCTTTTATATAACAAATTTTTTTGTGAGCTGCAAAGTAAGACCATAACACGAATGTATATCATATGGATGCGGTCACTAATCGCATACATATATATAAATATATATATATATATATATATATATATATATATATATATATATATATTGATGTGCAAAATGTGTCGTGGTTTAGGTAGAACAGTTAGAGATTTTATTGGTATTGACATAATAATATTCGTGTAAAGAATCGTATGAGATATTACGAATTAGCTTCGAAAATTTTCTTAACCAAAGCACATGCTGTCCTTTGTGCTTCTGATTAGCTTATTCTATGCATTGAATTATAGCATATTAAGTTGTTACATATGGTACATTTATATATGTAGCTGATCACTAGTGTTATCAACTCAGTCTCCGTTCAAATCGGCATGTTCATTTTTAACGCAATATTAATCTTGAATAATATGCAAATAAATTATTTAAAAATAAACAAAAATATGTTTTGTTAAAATTGTAGTCAACGCTACTGGGAAATAATTTTATCTGACTAAGTTCATTTTGCGATTTATGATATAGAGCTGAGAAATACTAATTGCACAAAACGAGAATGAAAAAAGAACTTTCTGCAACTAGAATGAATTTCAATACAATTTAGCTGCTTGCTACGAATGTATCTTAATAATGATGATTTCGTATTGGTGCAGAAAAAAATTGCGCTTTGCCATCATATTGACAAGTGGTGGTAATAGGCAGAATATTACTATGTATAATACTAATATGTGCTCTGCAATCAGAATTAATCAGTTTTATCGGCCTTTATATTTAATATATGATATTATACTAAAATAATTTGTTTACGATCACCCCCGAAAAATATTAATTAAAAATAATAAAATTAATAAAAAAAATGTTGTCCTTTGCTAGCAAAGCACAACGTGATTGCCCTCCACCTTAAATTAAATTTTTCTTCGATGCCCGACGTTTCGAACCGCTACGGTTCATCTTCAAGGACTAAAATAAAATGAAATACCTAGGATGTTACTCGTTAAAAAGTCGTCAAATCTTGGATCCAAAAACAGGGGACGCCATTATTTAGGAAAGGTTTTTTTTAAACTTGTAAACAAATAGAAAAAATCATTATTTTTATAGCTTAAAAGTAGTATTTTGTTTTTCTGGAACTTAGGGAAACTTACTTTATGAATACCCTTCGTACTGCTTCAGCACTTGATATATCAGATTGTAATAAGTTATTCATATTTGTATAATATCTTCTTACTCCTAGACCTACTTTTCACATTTCGTTCCGAATAAATAATATTTGCCCGCTGTGGACATGAAAGCATATTTTATTGAACAGATTTTTAGTTACCACACTTTAGTTACCATACTTACACAGAGCAATGCTACTGTAGAATTGATGGTTCTTGCATGTACCCCTGTTCTCTCTCAGAATACACTATTTAGATTCTGCCTTGTTAATTTTTTTCGCCGTTTATACTTCTGTAGCTTTTAATTATTTTGTTGGACTTAATTAAAAATGTTACGTGTTTTCTTTTTACTTCGCGTGACGGACCCTTTCATAAAATTCACCGGTGCGCCCCTTACTAGCGCTTTTTTTCAATATTCTACGAGAGCTTAATTTTGACGCTAGCGCTGGCTGTGTAGCTGAAAAGGGTTTCGTTCAATTAAGTGGCAAGATTTTTTCCGATAAATTGTCGCGATCCTAACCATTTCCTCTCCTTCCCCCACCATCCCTTCTCTTTACGTGCTTGCATTAATCGCGACATGAATCGATTTTCCAAGAGAGAATTCAAAATATTTTTTTACGTCGATTTCAAATTAACCCGGGAGAGTATTAAGCCCGGAGCATTAGTGCGGTTTGCGCCCGTAAATTCGATGGCGCCTTTAATTAAAATGCAGATGTTGACCGTCATCGAATTATGCTTTACCCTCGTTCATATATAATCGAAAATCGTTTATGAGGCAAATTTATATGCAAATGGTTTCACTGTAAACTTATTAAAATAATATAATTTAATCATATTCCATTTAGCGTGAAAAGCGTTTTTGCAATTAAATATTACAACGTGAAACCGATTTTCCGTAATATTTCATTAGTTTTTGGCTATTTTAACTTTGTGACTGTTGACTAACAATGTCGGGAACATGTCCTAGTTCATGTCATACAATAATAACATAATGCATTTTAAATGCCACTGGCTTCACGACAAAATTGCGTACAATGATAATTCCAGTTTTCGACAAATAATTATATGATAAATAACTTATATGATAAATATAAAAAAACTTTCACCGATCTATGTTAACCCGAGATCTTTTCCTGATTTCAATAAGCAAAAAGTTATGAAGTTTTTCATTATTTACCCTTGCGATGTAATTCGTTTTGCACTTATTACTTACCAATCATCTGGTCACTATTACGAAAATAAAATGAAATTAAAGTTTCCTCTCCGATGATGCGATGAGGGAAGGAATAGAAAAGTCAGACTGTCGAAAAAATAACAAGAGAGAGAGAGAGAGAGAGAGAGAGAGAGAGAGAGAATGATATTGTGGATTGGACAGAATTTTCTCGTATCTCCACCTCTTTCTAGTCCGTATAAATTACAATATTCAACCAATGAAACATGCCGCAGTTACGGTAAGATCTTTCATCTGAAATTATATACTTCTACACTTAAAATCATGACAAATTTTCCGTAATTCTAAAATTTACAAGCCTCTTTGTAATGTCATCAACGACAATCATTTCGTAAAAGGAATATTGTAATGATCTTACTGTTCAATTTATAATACAGCAAGTGAGCTTGCAAAATTAACTTTTTACCGAGTAGGTTAAAATTCATAAATATTTGTATCGATCTTGCAGTCTTTATAATATATTAAACTAAAATAATCACAGTCAAGTTGTCCTTGTTTATGATCAGCCCCGAAACATCTGAAATAGAAATTACTACTAAAAATAAAATTAAATTAGATTAAAAATAAAAAATAATAAAAATTATAAAAATAATAAAAATTATCAAAGGACAATATGACTACCCCCACCACCTCAAATTTAAAATTTCCGACTTCTCGAACCACTACCGCTCGTGGACTAAATTAGTGGGTTAAAAATGTTCCCTATTATATCAGTTCGATGTTCGATAAGACAATTTCTCTCTCTCTCTCTTTCTCTCTCTCTCTCTCTCTCTCTCTCTCTATCTCTCTCTATCTCTCTCTCTCTCTCTCTCTCTCTCTTTGTCTCTCCGCCTCTCTCTCTCTCTCTTTATCTCTGTGTCTCTCTCTCTTTGTCTCTCTGTCTCTCTAGCCTTAAAAAGAATCTAAAATAAATAATAGCTGATAAAAAATCATATTTTACAGGAAAAAAATTAAAATTTATAATGTCTCTTTCTCTAATTACATGTATATAGATATAGGTCAAACAGATCGATCATGTTTTTTTATTATTTAACGTCGCTATATTTATGTTTTCAAATACCGATGCTAGTCAATAACAGAGGTCTACAATGTGTTTTTGTAAACAAAGCACGTATAAATTATTACAGCGATGCTTGGGTCAATCGGCCGAGACCGGGATTTGAACGCGGATCACCAAGTTACTAACTCTAGCAATCGAGCCATCGTAGGCGTCAATGCATCGATAATTAGATACTCATTAAAACAAGAATAAAAGAATATACAAATTATTTAATATAATAAAAGCTATACTGATGTATCAGAACATTGTATCAATTATAAACATCATCTGAATACTGATCACTCCAAATTATTTCGTACTATATCAAAATTCGTTTCCATATTAATATTATGCTTTTCCAAAACTTTTCGAAAAGCTTAAGCTTAAACATCTTTAGGTACACTTCTTAAGCTTTTTGACACTAACAAGAATTTGATCACTGAAGCATCACTTGACAGTTTACTAAAATTATTTATCAAACGAGCCAAAGGTTTTTTAATTTTTTCAAAACTTAGATTATTAATTCAATGCTTGTACTTTTAAATGAACTCGTCGCAACAAAGATATGGTAGGGATAATAACGCGTTGTCATATTATAATATCATATCGTATCCATATCATATCATGTATATATATATATTAATTTATAAAAACAAAGCGTGTTTTTGTTTGTACACGATAACCGAAAACACTACTGAACCGCTTGTTTTGGAATTTGTTTTTTAATGAAAATCATTTTACTTTCATCAATAAATTATGTAAATGGTTTTAACAATCAGTTTTACCAGCGGTCACTAGGTGGCGTTTTGAATCGAACATCAACTCAAAGTAGTCCGCTTAAAGTATTAATACCAGGCCAGCTCAAACGAATGTTTATATCCAACTTTAGGATTCGTATCCTAAAGAAGGTGTGACGTAAGTCGGTATTACTCTTTTTGTTTTTCAGTTTAATCTAACACTATTCTCACACCTTATGGATACCTTATTTTTGTAAATTTTATCTCTCTCTCTCTCTCTCTCTCTCTCTCTGTTTTTGTCTTTCTTTCCTCCTTCTCTTATGAAATAGAACCGTATGCCAAATCTTACTGAATATAATTTGTGACAATAAATTATATTTTTTTTATACATTATATTAATTTCAGAATTGTGACAAGAGACTATGTTTTTTTTAGTTTGAACAAAAGAAATGATGTAAAAATAGGGTTCTTTACCAACAACCTCGAAACTATGTATGTATAAATAAAATATATTGTCAATCCTGCATAAAAAGGTAATAACCATCGTATGCTTAAAACATATGCTATTCGCATATCAACATTTGGCTTGAATTTCAGTTGGAATTACTACGAAAATATTCACGGTATTTAATTGAAAAAATAGAAATATACGAAATATGTATGTGTATATATACATATACATATACATATATATATATATATATATATATATATATATGTATATTATATTATATTATATTGTACATATTATATATACACATTTTATATTGGTTTTTACCGAGAAATATTGTATTGACGTGTACAGACGGTTGATTACGATATCCCGTTGCCTCAAGCCAATTTCTATAGGCAGTTGTGTGTTCGGATGATAGAATGCGATGTTCAGGTATCTCTGAGAAATTTCTGCGGGGAATATTGTATTTAGTTGATAGAAAACGACGTCCAGATATGAGGAAATTAACTTCTATGGAAAGATTCATGTTAGCAAGTAAAATACGATATCTAGGTCTTTTCGAACGACTTCTACGGGGAGTGTCGTTAGATTTTTATATATAGAGTAGTTTTTACTTAGATATTATTGAATTGTTTATGAAATCGGTTAAATTATTATCTCGGGCGAAGCCGAGACGGGAGATGCTAGTTAATTTATATAATCAAATATGTGTTTTCATTTATTTAATTTTATCAAACCTGTAACCATACAAATAAAAACTTGTGATGCTACCTTTTATTTTTTGTCCAATGCTCCTTGGAATTTTCACAGGACAAGTTATGGTAAATTTCATAAACAATTTATTAAAATTATAGACATTCTAATTTAAAATTTATGAAGTGCATATTTAGGTTAATATAATAAAATCGTGATATCGTGAAGAATAATCAAAAACGTGTTATTCGAAAACTTTCAGAAAATAGAATGATCTCTATATATATGCAGGAATTTCGTTGAAAGTTAGAAATTTAGCCTATCGCTGAAAATATAAATTCAGGATAGATCCCCCCTCCCTCCGAACAAAAAAAGGTTGATTGCAACACGTGCATAGGATAAAATCAAGTGCGGAAAGATCGCGAGTAGTATAAAACGCAGAGCAGGATCAGCGTGGTGATACAGGAAAAACAAAAAATAGGAAGCGGAAAATGCGATAATGAAAAAAAGCTTGCAAAACCGAATGGATCGTGGAATCCCGATGATACCTTTCCCCTTCTCCCTCACCGTACAACCAATATCGAGAGCACTGATCCCCAAATTAAATCAATAGATACACGCCCAGTATATACAGCCAAATCTTCCCAGAATTCGCAGTCGCTGTGCTGAAATCGGACAAAAGAACTTCATCACCTCACCATCTTATCTTTATGATTTAAAAATAAATACAGAAATGAGCATAATCTCAGATACTAAGAATTCAAAATTTATAATATCAAAATTACTTCCGTGTACGACTACATTAAGAGCTTCACCACGGTTATCTTTGTTCTTCGATCATAGAATAGGTGTTTATTGTAAACTTACTAATTATTTTCATGTATTAATTAAAAATACTTTTATATGGGGTAGAATCTAAGTCTTTTTCTATGATTATGAAAGAAATTGATACAAAGATGCGTAAAAATTCGTTACCGAAGTGGAGTTTCCTGTTCAATGTCAAAAGAAGAAGAAGAAGTATATACCGCATATGTATATACCGCATCCACGTTACGGAGAGTTTGGAACGGCATCATCAACGAAACTCCCCCCCCCCCTCCCTGACGTATATCCGTCCGCAAAACTCTCGGCTTAACTTGCTTCTTTCCATCCAATTTCCGGATGTAGCCGCACCTGCCGCCCCTTTCGAAATAACCTCGTTACATATAATGCACCTGAGCGGCACTGGTGGCGCGGTTCCACGCGGTGTGTCGTAATTGATATCGCCCGTGCGAGATTCAACCAACGAGAAGATAAGAACCGAAAAGCAAATAGAGAAGGAGGAAATAAAAGGAAAGCAATATAAAGAGAGATCCGTGAGTGCCGATCCATGTACCGAAATTCTCTGTGACTTCACGGGGATTAAGCCTTGACGGAAAGACAGAAGAACAACGCGGCGAGTCTCAGTCGAGGCGACGGCGGATTACAGTGGGCGAATTCCGTGAAAGTTCATGGAAGATGGATCGCGACTCGAAGCAGAATAAAGAAGCAGCGAAGGGGAGGGAGAAGCGATGCGCGAGTAAATAAAGAAGAGATCTCGGAATGCGACGCAGTAAAATTAGATGTCCTATTTGTATAGACGAGGAGTTATTTGGAAAGCTTATCGGAGCGATAAACTAATATATGTATATCTAAGGCAAAGTATTGTAAGAAAAAATCCTATAACTAGTTCCTCTTACACGAATGTAATTTTGGAGAACCTCGATTTCAGTCGTGCGATGTAAGGAACAGGTCACATTAAATTATAACGGTACTTGACTGGGGTAATTCTATTATAGCTGGGTTTGACTTCCTAGGGGACTAATTCTACTGTCTATTAAGATCAAACTTGACTATATAGCTTTAGAATGCATTATTCTCGGCTGCGAGTACGAGTTTCTAAGACCGATAAATTATTAATGACCGATTAAAATTGCATATCAAGATTACATACTATTATTAAACTAAAATTTTCAATAATAAAATGATTCGAGGGTGCTGTATGCAATATTGATATGATACTAAAACAGTCCAAAGTTTTCACTAAATTTTTATTGCATTCGATTCAGAAGTAACATTTTGTTATAAAGAACAAGATCAGATAATATTCTAATAATAACAACTTTTCAGCACTTGTAATTTTGCATATTTACATATATGTATATTGCAATAAGCAAATGCATACAAGAAATGGGTACTAAGCTTCCATTAACTCATTATCCTATGTATTTTGTTGATTATACCTTTCATATTCTGCATCTAACATAATTTTATAATTAATACATAATTTTGTAACCTTTTTAATTTTTTAAATGATTATTATTTATGTGATGTTAATCATTATAACATATAAATTTATATTACTATAAATAAATAGTATTTTGAGTATTGTATAGTACTATAAAAAATTATACTGTTAATGCGCTTATAAGACTGTCAGGCTAAAAGACCATTATGATGTATATGCAAGTAAAAGTGATTTACATAATATTATTGTATCGAAGCACGGCTACACTCGATCCTCCTCACTTTGTCAGTCGGGCGTAGTCCAGCTCAGTATAAATTCGCTCTTTTATGATAAAGAGCAATGTCCTGTCTGGTAACTGCATAGTGTTATGTTTTAAACTCTAGTTCTTACATTTTGTACAAACATTATAAAACATTTAATCTAATAATAATAAAAATAATTTTGATATTCTATAGAATATTATAACGAAGTCCTTTTCAATAAAGAAAGTCTAACTGCCAGTGTAAATATATTAATTTATAAAATGTACACTAATATCGATAAAATTATTTATTATTTTCTTTTAAAATAATACTTTCATTACCAAAATTGTATAGTGATGTAGAGCGTACAGAGATGTAATAAAATACTGCAACTAGTCAGTGTAGTATCTCAGATTATATTTACTTCAGCAACGTAATTTAAGAGCTCAAGTAATGATTTCTTTATACCTATAGTAATACGTAAACGAACAAGAGCTTTATTACGTTTAGCAAAATTCGACATCTCTCTACAGTGACGCTTTATCAACATAAAAATCGAAAAGTTGCCTATAAACATTTCGAATATAGATATAAATATTGTAAAATCCGCATGGCTCTCGATATTCCACATACGTGCCGGCGCCGTTTCGTAAGCTCTGGATACCAGGAGCAATAACAGTCTCTATAGAATTGATCCGTCCTTCAAACAAGCAAACGAAAAAAAATATCACGACCCACGTTGCGCATGCACTTTCGCATCGATATACGACTATTTTTTTATAAAAAACCCTTTCTCTTCCTCCCCCCTCCTTTCTCGTATATCGAAAAAGAACAACGCACTATTTTTCAATCGCAAATCTGCCGGTTTTGTTTTAGTCAGTTGCGCACATAACCCTATCTGTAGCAGGAATTCCAAACAAAAAATAAAACTATTCTAGCTAGATAAGAGCGAGAGAGGAGAAGGCGGAAGAAGAAAGAGGGAGTTATATTGATGCAGTCAGTTTGCAGCAGCACCACGGCATCGCCAGGTTCGTGGAATGAAATAACTGTCAGCTCGTAATAATTGGTTATCGATTGACGGTGAATCAACCGGCATGTCGATAATCCGGCGTGTTGTGCGCGTATACAGACGATGAGCGCGAACGCGAGAAAAAACAATTCGATCGAATAATAAATAAATAAAAAAAAATCACCAACATTTGCTTCCATAAATTAAAAAATGTGGTTGAACTGTACATGGAATACAATTATTTTACAATTTCGATCTTCCGTTGGCTTGGTAGTTATTATTTACAAAAAACGGTGTTTTACCTCGCGCTCTTCTTAATAAAAAATAACATTTATTTATTACGAATGCAATCGACAGGATAGAAAACCTTTTGAAGGCGATTCTCATTGTTTTTCCCATCGGGCTTTTACAACTGTCACTGCTCTCACTGCTGCGGCAACAGTCTCGAAACTTTGGCTATACGAATATAAAGTACAATCTATTTGACAAGAATGAGAATTAAATAAAAATTTATATAAATGCGATATTGTAGATTCAACATGATTTCAGCTTAATCAAAAGCTTGATTAAATTTCCCTTTTTGATATGAATTCGTACTATATTTATTCTATACTATATACTTTAGTTATTGATCATCATTATATTTATCAAGCCAAGTAAATTTCAATATTTTACTTATTTTATAGCGCAGTTATCTATTCAAATAAGTTAATGTTAAACAAAGGAAAATCTCACATATTTAAGGTAGCGATAAATTCAACTAATAATTGAATTATTAATTTAATCATCTTCATCGTGAACTTGTATTTTATTATAAGAAACATTTTTTAGATGAATAAAACATGATTAATTAAATTTTGCACAGTGCTGGTAAATTTAAATTAGTCTCTAAATAAAGTGTTTCGTATAGCTATGCTCGTCCATTTCAAAGTAGGATCTTATAAAAAGGCGGAAAGAGCAAATGACGCGCTTAGTGCGACGTTCGATTGCGCCTTCTAGATTATAATACGGTGCCACTGTGCCCCCGATTATGTGAATCCTATTAGACAATGGCATGTGTGTGTTGAAACACACACACACACACACACACACGCGCGCGCGTACTCATTTATTATATATATATATATATATATATATATATATATATATATTATTATATATATATATATATATATATATATATATATATATATATATATATATATATATATATATATATTTATATATATATATATATATATATATATATATATATATATACATGTTTTTATGTACATATGTATGGACCTAAGTATGTTTGTAAGTATGTATAAATGTTGTTCGGATAATTCCAACCGAATGTATAGTAATGGTATAATAAAGTTGCACTTATTCTATATATAAGTTCGAAAAGAAAAATTACGCAAAATTCAATTACCTGAGATGAATTTCTTTGGTCAAATTGTAGAAATTCCTTTGATGCACCTTGAATTTATATAATTTTTTAATTACTTTTTAATTTATGCTTTTATATTCGAAGATGGAAATTTAAAAATAAAAGTATAAATTAATTTAGATACGAATCAACAGAAGAATAAATGACAATAATTGTTATTTATTTTTATGAAATTATGTTATCAAGAAACATTTTATAAAATAATTATAAAAGAATATTTGATTACGAAGTAGTTGTAATGAAATGAGAGAACCATCTCACCAACAGCGCAGGGAGGGCCTTTAATCGTCTTTTTTTCATTTTATATATAATATATTTTTCCTCACATATTTTTTTCGATTGATATATGTATACTTTTATTTATAGGTAGAAAAACTTTAAAGTGACCAGAACGTAACATAGCCAAGTTTTATCATTATTAACAATTGCTCGTAGATGTTAATTCACAAGATTGTTAAAAGTTGTAAGAAAATTAAAAAAAATTTCATCTAAATCTTCTTTCTTAGATTGAATTTCGTAAATAAATAAGTACACCTCAATACGGATGGAAAATTCTTAAATGAAACATAAATCGAAAGCGTATTGAAATTTCATTTATTTTACTTTGTAAATACAGTAATCATAAAATGTCGATTTCATGCTAAAAATACTGATCTGAAAGTGTGCAAATAAGCACAAGAACAATCGAAAGAAAATTCTACCATTTTTTTTCTTACATCTTTTGTTGTTTAGATTGTTATGAATTATGAAATGCTTATGGCAATTGCAAATTTTTAATCACTACAACGTGATGGGCATTTCACGCTTGAAAGTTCAGAAGGCTTGTTCATTGGCAATTATGGCTTTTATTATAGGGTCTTTATGTATATACATTATCACGGCTTAATTGCTTGTTTATTGAATTAAAAGCTTCTCGCGACCCACTCTCCGTCTTTTTCTCTGCTCCTCTCCCCAACCCTCTTCCTTTTGAGCTTAGCATTGCAGAACAACTTCGGCACCCTATCGCTCGAAATCGCATGGACCGGAAAGTACACACATACGCAACACTATAAGGGAGGAGGGAAGGAAGGCGAAGCCGTCTTCTTGTAATTATCAACTTCGTGGGGACCTTTAATTAAAGTTCTGTCGATCGCATACGCTCGGTAGACGCGTGACAAAGCACTCACCGCGGCGATAATGCAGTCTGTGGAGCCTGCGGACCGCATGTCTCACACCCTCTCCACCACTACGCCGACGACGGCACGGACACGGTGGTACGGGTAGCTCGACTTGTGAGGCAACGTCGGTACGACGTTATAAACTGAAAATTTTTATTTCATTTTGTCAGGGGCTTAGCGTGGGGAGTTGACGAAAGGGTAATAACTTGATGTATTCGAAATCAAGTGCGTTTAATCGAACTTTTGAAAAAGCTAGAAATTCCTGCGCAAGGACATTGCTTCTTATTTATAATCACCTGTAGCAGATAAAATCATTAGAAAATATTGCTTCAATTGTGTTCTAAACTTATTTCATTTTCGATGAAATTATTTACTAGCCTATATCGTATACAAATGCACAGGGGTGGCAACATCGTTAATCTATTGTGGACTTTTTATATCAAGAAAAGCAAAAATATGTTTTCTTTACCTATAATAACATTTCGGATTTATCCCACATTTTGATTCTTAATTGTGACAATGTATAAACCTTATAAAATTTTTTATGATACTTAAGTATGTAATTCTGAAATATTTTTTTGCGCTATATATAATTATATGTTATGTTCATGAATACTCTGAGCAATCTGCTCTAAAATGTTCAATGTAAAATTGCCCGTGCTAAACAAATTCTGATCAAAAATCTATCCCAATATATTTAAGTTTCTGACCTTATACTTTATTGATTGCCATGGTAAAAGAAATTTTTATTGGAAACTATATTATTTTTAATTGAAAAGTAATCTACTTGGGTTATTAGGTGCCGGTGTGTGAAAGCAGTCTGTCCTTCATCTGGACCAATTAAAATAACCGCTTCAACAACGTTGAATTCATTTCGGATACTTTTTACTTTCAATTTCCTTCCATTCCATAGGCTTGAAAAGTTAAAGTTTCGAAGGAAAATAATAGAAACTTCTAATTTAATACAGAAATTATGTGATGAAAATTCTGCAGAATGTAAAAAATTTAAAAACTCTGTTGGAGACTGTTTCGCATTTTCATTATTAAAAATCATTTCATTATTAAAAATCATATCAATATGACTATCATACTAGCTCGATATTATCATTCAAAACTTGTTACAGACTTAGACGAAAATAAATTTTAAAAGTAAATTATTTAGTTCGTAATGTTATTATCTATGTAAAAAAGAAAAAAATCTAAAGTTTATAGAGTTTAAATTATCATTATTTTGAATTTAATACATCTATCTAAACATAGTATCGTATTTTATAGGGTTTTCTCGTAATTTTGTTAGTATTTATATAGAGTTAAATTCAATATAGTTTTTAAGTATAATTCTAATGTAATATCCTTTGTAAAGTCTGATTCCAAAAAAATCTTGTTTTATCACGATAACCAGCGCACATGTCAATCGTTGCTATGGCTAAAATCAACGATTTGAAGTTTGAATTGATGCCGCACCCTTCCTAGTCTCCAGACCTATCCCCGAGTGTCTATTATCTATTTCCTAACCTCAAAAATGGCTTGGCGGTAAGAGATTTGCGGACAATGAAGAAGTAATCGAAGCTGCAAATGGGTATTTTGAAGAGCTTGACGAATCAGTCTATGGAGATGGCATTACTAGACCACTACATTTCTCATACACCGCTGTGAGAAATGTATCAACCTTGGAGGAGATTATGTTGAGAAATAAAAAAAAAAATGTTTTTCTTGGTCAGGCCGGAAACTTATCAATTCACCCTCATAGCAAGCGAGGTTTATCGGTCCAATTTAACCCCACTCAGAAAGGAATAGAGTTTATAAAAGTGCTGTCCGAGCGCTCGAATTTTCATTCTTTTCTGACCTTTGCTTAGCGAAGTATCTTTTGAGTCTTATATTGTGATTTATTAAATGCAATTTGAATTTAAACAATGGGTGTACAAGTAAGTTTCCAGCGTTTGTCAAAATATGGCGTCACCAGTGGATCTCTTGCAGAAATTTCAGACCTCATGGGTTATATTTGTAAGTTGTGTATCTGTCAACAACTTTGCAGCATTATATTTGAGTATTTCTTTCGATGTGGTTTTTTTATCCAGAAAAATCACGGCAAGTTTTTAAACAAATAAATGTCGTGCTCTGCATATGGTACAATCAATAAGGTGTTATAAACTACGAACTGCTTCCGAGTGGTCCAACCATCAAAGGACCATAGTATCGAATCCATTACAAGGCTTAGAGGAATTTATGAAATAGATCTTGTTTATAAAAATCTAATTAAAATTCAAAATTTATGCTAGATAATTATTAGTTTTGATACTTAGCAGTTGCAAAAATAAAATGTTCAAACCTTAACTAACATAATATTTATGATTCTGAGATCGCTATATGCAATGTTTAGAGTTATTATATGATTTTAGTATTAAGATTAATTATAATACTAATTGTAAGATTAATTATAATATGAATTATAAGAGATATATATATATATATATATATATATATATATATATATATAAGATTATATTATAAGATTAACATTAAATATTAAGATTAATATCAATATAAAAATGTAAAAAATTAATTCTATGTTAACAGGACATCAGTGGCTTAAAACAAATCTAGACGTAACACCAGAATCAGGATGGTCAGTTGATCCTTTTGGACATGGTTCTACAGTTCCCTATCTATTGAAGTCTTCGGGAGCGTCTGGTACAATCATTCAACGCATTCATTATGCATGGAAGCAATGGTTAGCTAAAAAACAGTATGGTGACTTTCTCTGGATACAACCATGGGACCAAAGTCGTGCGTCAGACATGCTAACTCATCAGCAGCCTTTTAACATTTATAACATCAAACACTCTTGCGGACCATATCCCCACGTTTGTCTAAATTACGATTTTCGCAAAATCCGTAACGAATATACTGAATACTCAGCAAAGGCAGTAGACATAACTTCCAGTAATGTAAAAGCAATGGCTGAACAGTTATTAGAACAGTTCTTGAGAACTGGATCATTGTACGCACATAATGTTATATTAATGCCACTAGGAGATGATTTTAGGTAAGGAATAAAATTTATGCTTAACAAAAACAGAATTTTTGAAAATAATTTTATTGGGATAGAAGATAATTTGCATCTTGATCATGATATCTAATCCAGTCTAATTTTTTTATACACGTTCTTTCAAGTTAAATTGGTTCTTTTTCTACCTAATTTTCAAATAAGAAATCCATCTTCTCACTCTTGTATTAGAATTTTCGAAATATGTGTGATAAAGAATCAGTTTTAGCACATTATATTTTAATCTAGTTTTTCTAATTTAATTAAAATTTAGTGTAATTGTCTTTATTGTTTCTTTATAGATATGATCATCCAATTGAATGGGATCAGCAATACACAAATTATAAAATTTTAATGGACTATATAAATAGTCGTAAGGACGAATATAATGCTGAAGTATTATTTGGGACGCCAAAAGATTATTTTAAGGAAATACAAAAGCGGATGGCCCATTTTCCAACATTAAAAGGCGATTTTTTTGCATATTCTGACGTCTTCAGTGAAGGAAAGCCTTCTTACTGGAGTGGCTATTTTAGCACAAGACCCTACATGAAGATTTTAGATCGTGAACTAGAAGCTAATCTTCGATCTGCCGAAATTTTATATACAATAGCTCTAAATATTGCCAAGCAATCTGCCAAAGACATCAAATTTTACGAAACATACTTTGAAAAATTAGTTAAAGCACGGCGCAATCTTGGTCTTTTTCAACACCATGATGCTATAACCGGTACATCTAAGGCCTTTGTAATGAAGGATTATGCTCTGAAATTATTTGAATCTATTTCTGACATGACAAGTCTTCAGAGCTTTGCTATTCAATCCTTAGCAGCAATTGAAGTGAAAAACTCATCTTCCAGTCAAGTATATATTCTTTCTGAATCTGATCGTGACAGTTATGAGAATCTTCCAAAAAAGATTCCTATAAATCTAAATAATCGTGATACAAAACGGATCGTTCTCTTCAATTCTCTTGCTCAACCCCGACAAGAAATTATTACTTTAAAAGTTTCAACGTATAGAGTTCAAGTACTGGACTCACAAAAGAACCCTATTCATTATCAAATCGCTCCAGTGATGAATGCTACTAGCATAACTCATGATGTTTATGTATTGATATTTGTAGCCGATCTTAAACCCTTAACAATAGCGGTATATCACTTGCAATCAACCGACAGAGTTCCAGCTGAAGCAATCTCAACAATTTATTGTTCGAATTGTGGTAAAGACAATGTTTTTCCTGTTAAGCCTATGCAAGTAGGCGATGTTCAGCTTGAAAATCAACGAATGAAATTATTATTTGACGGTCAAACAGGTTTTCTCAAACGTGTAACTAAAAAACCTAGTGGTAAGGTTATGCAGTGTAATATTCAATTCGCTGCATATCCATCAGCGCAGTTCCATAGTGGAGCATATTTGTTCATGCCAGATCCAAATTTACGTGATTCCGATAAGGATGTTTTGGAGGCTTACACGCCACATCAAAAAATTTATATCGTTTCTGGAGCACTTAGCTCACGGTTAACGGTTGAATACGGAAAATTACTTGCACATCATGTAGCAATCTACCACAAAGAGGGTGCGCTCTTGGAAGCCATAAATATACGAAACATTATAGATTTCGAAACACCACCGAAAAATCGGGAAACAGAAATGTTCATGCGCATTCAATCTGATATTGTCAATGGAGATCCACCCGTATTTTATACAGATCAGAATGGTCATCAGATGATTAAGCGTACAAAAGTTGAAGTAGCAGGAATTGAGGGTAATTACTTCCCTATCACATCAATGACCTATCTCGAGGATTCAACTCATAGACTCACACTTATAGTAAATCATGCCCAAGGTGCTGCAAGTTATCAACCTGGATGGATCGAGATCATGCAGGATCGAAGAACTTTATATGATGATTCAAGAGGCATGGGCGAGGGTTTGCTAGATAATAGAAAAACTGTCTATAAAAATTGGTTGTTATTAGAAGATATCACGGGTGAACAGGATACTTATTCTAAGCCATCTCTTTTTGCCAATCACATGAGTAATGCTTTAAATTATCCGGTAAATATTTTTGTAGTAGATGGCACAGAAGCAGACATTAAGTTATCACCGGAGACGAGATTGCTTAGTCAAAGTCTACCTTGCGACGTACATTTGCTAAATTTTAGAACAAATCATGATCCAAAAATGCCCTACTATCCCATTAATAATGCATTGATGGTGCTCCATAGGCAGGGATACAGCTGCAATGTTGGGGCTGATGTTAGCATTAAACACTGCCCACTGTACAATAAAATATCCTCCGATACAAGTTTTTACAAATTAAATACACTCAATGTTACCAAAACATCTTTGACAGGTACAAAAAGTTTTAAATATTTAAAAGATGGATTACAAGAGATCACTGTTCAACCTATGGAATTGGAGACTTATAATATTAATTTCGCGGTCAACTTACATTAAATGAAAAATGGAAAAGATAAAAAAATCTGAATAGATAATAATAACGTATCTAGAGCGATAACATTTGGTCATGAACATAGATGAATTATGAATGTAGCTATTCTGGAAATCGATATCTCCGAGCCTGGAAAATATGTTAATTTTCCTATTGTATTTGCAGAATAGGCGTTAGATATGTAATACTAGAATATTATGTATGCATCTTCATCTATCAAAATAATTATTAATTTTCACATTATTGTACGAAACTAAGATGTTTAATTTATTAGTTTGCAATTATCCATTATGTAAAGCTTTTATGTTATAATTTACATAAACGAATTTAGTAATCTCTTATTTAGAAACATAAATCAGTATTATCAATTTAGTGAGATTGAAAACTATTACATTGTAGTTTAATATCTCTGCACGTAAATTAAAATATTGTTCAGACTGTTGGAAATCAATTCTCGAGGGCAAGTCAATTAAATATATAAAATACATTAATTCCAATGATGGAATAAAATAAATACAGGTTGACTAAAAACGATTTTCGATATACGGTAATTGCAGAAAGAAAGCTGTAAGTAAGGTAGCGAAGATCAATGCAATGTAAAACGATGGTAACTTATTCCGTAGAAAGGTACGTCATCGCATGCAATTAAGCGAGACAAAACGATCCACTAGATCTATGCCGAGTCTTAGATCTACGGATAATCACTTTGCTATTCTTTGCATGCCAAATACCGAAAATGTTAATTATCAATTAGTTCCGCCGATGAGGAATGTGGCTTGTTATCGTCTTCAGTAACCGAGAACACAACTGCTAGGTGTGAAAAGCATCATACCGATCTTTCCGCACAATGTCGACCGCGACTACGGAGTAAAGCCGAGAGGCAAGAAAGACTATCGATTATTTTTCTACGCCTGCCAGAAAATGAAATTCCATAGCGTCAAATAGATACGAGGTGATATAAAAATCGATTATCTATTGAAATAGCCTCAACGACTCTGCGTTCGATCAATAATTGTTTGAAGTGGTAAATATTCAGGCGGAAGAGTCGGCTTTTTTCAAAATGCATCGGTCAGATAAAAGAAAATCATGTACTTTTTTTATGCACTTTGATCAGATGAATGTAATTATAATATCGAAAAAGTTTTTATTTTGACCTGTAAAAGTTATATACAAAATGTAAAAATATTGACCTGATCGTTTGAATATAGTGATTAGATGGTAAATATTAATTATTTATAAATATTTATCACTATAGCATTTAATTTCTCTCAATTATTTGTAATTCTTACGCTTTTTGACTGGACTTGTAAGTTGTAGAAGTGTATTTATAATTACATGTATTATTAAATTTCGTTATATATATTATAAGTTAGATTGTTTTATAAAGAATATATATATATATATATATATATATATATATATATATATATATATATATATATAAAGAAACAAGGAAAGAGCAAGAGAACTGTAGAAATTAATATTTCTCACTGTACATATCAGTCTGATCTTCGATGTAAACTATTCATAACGTGAAAAATAGATGTGCGGCAGTAAAAGAATATAAATATTGCCTATTTTCATATTCTGGACATAATTTTAATTTGAGTAAAACTTATCGTTTGCTCTTTCCTTTTTTCTCATTTTCCTACTTGGGAGCGTTAGTAAGTTTATTGATATTAACTATTAGAAAATCTTATAATACTTTAATATCGCTGAAAATTTATTTGATTAATTCATTTAAAAAAAGAAAGAGCTAAATAATTACGATGAAAGTGATCTTTCTGTAAATAAATTAAATTAATTATGTTTATCGAATCTAATTTTTGAATTCATAGCCTATGTTTTTGTAAAGATTTATAAAAAGAAAATGTAACATTAGATTTTTATAGATGAGATAATGTCTACCCCTTGCTCACGATTTTTTTTGGTGTAAGTTTTGAAAAAATATCGAACCAAAGAAGATTATAAGAAATTAAAAAGCAACCTAATTGTAGATTAAAGCAAATTTTAAAGTGAGAATAAATAATATGTGTACTTTTAAAAATTATTATTCGAGAAATTTCAACTTTTTAATTAATTTTCTTTCAGATTACATGCTTAAAATATCGGCATTACTTATATTTAAAATAAATTTTCAATATTTTTAATTCTTTCGAAACCAGTTTTGATGTAAATCAAGAGCAAGATAAAAATTTGTAGAATAACAAATACATTGTATCGAATTTTTTGTAAATGAATTTATCGGCTAGTGAAATATGTAATGTGTAAATAATAGACTATGTAAATCCTTATAGAGAAATAAAATGAACTCCGCGATATGCTTTAAATTGTATTGGGCTATTCAGTGAGCGTAAGATTGGAGTAAAACTAAAATGAGTGTAGAAAATTCTCCGACAATATTTTACAATTTAATAGCATGGCCTATTAAATTTGAATGCCCAGTTGTAATGGGAAGTTTTATAAATAACTTGTTCTTAATCAGTAAGTACTTTAATTACAAGTGACACTATATGAAATGTAATAAAAGTAAATTACCGACTAAATATTTATAGCAGTATAATTTAGTACTTGCGTAAATTGTTGAATTAATTTGATGATCTATGTAAAGAGTTGATATGTAACTTTATTTTCTTCACTAATATTTATTTTGTAAGATGTGAAACATTAACTCTTCGCATAACTATATTTGATCGAATTGTGTTGTTAAATCTAATGAGTCAAAATTGTACAAATTTCGAAGTGATTAATGTAGGAACTAGTAGCGAAAGAAAATAAAGTTATCAGAGACTGAGTGATTTAATAACGTATTTACTAGAAAATTAGCAGTATATCTATTTATAAAGGATTGAGGTATGTGTAATAAACTCATATTTTAATCCTTTAGAAAAGAAATTTTTTATATTAGCAAACGAGTGTCTATATATATTAACAGACTTATTTGAATAGTGCTTGAAGAAAATGTAGCGGATTATTACGAGGTTCGATGAAACTTTAGAACGTATAATTTGAGCGATGGGCACTTCTAAAAACATTCTATTGAATTCCAAAATGAAAATTCTTTATTTCAAAATCGTTATATATTACTGACTGAAAAACAATTTTGTTATATTCCTGTTGTTAAATTATTATAATTAACACTTTCAATTTTGAAGACTCCAAAATTTTCATTTTGCTGCAAATCATTATTATCATTATTATAATATCTAATCAATTTGAATTACCTAGTTATATTTAAATGAGTAATATTTAAGAAATATTTCATTAGAAAATATGTAAGTAATCTATCTTTGTAAGCAAATTAAAATATCAGTTTTTAATAAATATTATACTTTTTTATCGATTAAAGTATAGATAATTGAACGGAACACTAACAAAATCTGAATTTACTACCGAACTTGTCACCCCAACCTTTACTAATGAAAATCTAGCAGTATATTTCTATGTTAAAACTTCAAGAAAGAATTTTTTACTGTAATTTTTCTAGATATTAGTAGTTGCTTAATTTCATCGCAGTTACTACTGATTGATATAGCGTTTAAATTATCTAGAAAGAAGTGTCAATCTGCAAATCTATATATATCTAGCGAATTTTTGTACAAATAAAGAGACACATAAATAATTATAACACTGATATTGAACGCTGTCATTCGCCCTCTCTTCAACAGATGAAAAGAGAAAGAAAATTATTATTATAAAACTATGTTATTACTGTAAAAGATGAACGAGAGAATGTATACATGAACTAAGTCGAAATAAGGAATATATGAAAAAATGCGTCACTCTCACCTGACAAGCTTGCTCGTTTTATACACTGAGACTTTATTACTGTATATATATATATATATATATATATATATATATATATATATATATATATATATATATATATATATATATATAGACGTAAATATGCGCGAATGAGCGAAGAAATTGTTTGGGGCATCAGTAAAAATGGGTGCTCGAATAAATTGCTTTCTTTGTCACTGTGAACCGCGTGTCTAATCCCGTCTCACTACTGTACTGCTTTTAACTATACAGATTGTTCGAGCACACATCTTGAATGAACTAAAGGATTGAGTAAAAAATACACAATACTCCCAAATGTTATAACTAATGTAATATTATATATATATATATATATATATATATATATATATATATATATATATATATATTGAATAAAAATAGTAAGTCGTATTTTTATTCACCTGACATTGAGTTCTTATTTCATTCAAAATGTTAATGGATTTCCTTTGTGGCCTTCCTTAATAATTGATTTTAATATATTATTCAAATATTTTTCTATAGTAAATAAAAAACTAAGTTTTACCCGAACATTTCATCTATTCTTATTTTATGTTATTAATACATTACGAAGTTAGCATTTCTGCACATGCTCTTTTTTTAAATGAATCATAATATTAATCTTTTAAGAATTGAAGAAGACTGGTCTAGATTTCGACTACTGAAGTATCATAATATTTTTGAGTCGTTTTGTGGATAATATTATGTTTTGAATACAAAAAATAAAGTTTAACTGTTTAGATTAAAATAGTGATTTCAAGATCAAATTTTTGAATCGATACTTTGATATATAAATTGAGAAACCCGGGTATTGTTATTAATTCAATACGAAAAAAGTATTGCGGATAGCCGAATGCGTCCTCAAGGTAAATATAAAGCTAAAATATTTTATTACTATTATTTGCTACCGACTGCCTAGTATTACTATTCCACTAGTATTATTACTTTGTTTTTTATACACTACGGTTCATCATCAGGAACTAAACTGTTTAGTTTAGTTTAGTTTAGTTCCTGAGGACGAACCTTAGCGGTTCGAAACGTGGGACGCCAAAGGTGACTGTAAATTTAAGATGGTGGGGGTAATCAGGATGTCCTTTACTAACATCGGATATTGATTTTATAATTTTTATTTTATTATTAATTTTATTTTTATTTTTAATTTTTAATTTTTAATCTAATTTATTTGTAGTAATTAGTTCTATTTTAGATTCTGCGGAGGTGACTATAAACAAGAACAGTCTGACTGTCACTATTTTATTTAATATATATTATAAAGACTGTAAGGCCGATAAAAATATTTATTAATTTAATTCAAAACAGTCGATATAAATAAAATTTTTAATTTTAAGTAATAGAACCAATCAAAGGTATTACATATTTTCCGTTTAGTAAACAAGAATCTGTTATATTTCCTGATGAAGCGTTACCAAATTCAATTATGATATTTGATGATTTGGCATATGAGGAACAGGATAATGTCGGAGAATGTTTCTATATGAAGAGACATAAAAATGTAGACTATTCTTCTCTATATCAGTCATATACAAAAACATCCTATGGAAGCCAATATGTTAGTAATGTATCGCCAAAACGATGTGAATCTGAAATATATTTATGACCATGTGAACACAGATCTGACATTCAATGATTTTCGTAGTCTTTATCTGAATGTTGGAAAAACGATAAATATGGATTCGTTGTTATTTTAAAGATAGAGTGATAATTGATTATCAATATAGAAAAGCATTTGACTGTTTTGCAATAAACAGGTGCTAAAAGTCATAATTATATAGTTTGATTTGAAATAGCATCTCGTCCGCATGTTCATCTTCGAGAAAGAAAAGAATATCCTTATCAAGCTCTTACAGCTCGCAAGGCTATTAAAAAAAATCTATTTCACCTAAACAGCACAGAGACGATGTTGAAAAGGCTATAAGTGATACATTACGAATCCAAAAATGAAAGCTCGCAGACTTTTATTCAGTTTTTCGATATAACTAGAATTAACAAGCCAATAGATCGAGATAAACATTGAATAGAAGATGTTTTATCATTACTAAATGAAAGCTGCAGTAAAATGGATAACATACGGAGTGAACGGTGTATATCTACTTGGTCATTCTGCGATATAATTGAATGATAAAGCAATAAAAGTAAGAGATGTAATTTATCTCAAAAGTACTGGACTCGTGGGATTGCTATTGCTAGTAAATAGCTACTGAAGCTACTGATACATTTTATGTAAAAATATTGAATAAAATCATGTAGAAAGAAGTAAATTCTTTACCATCAAAAATTGGCGACTTTTTACATTTTTAGAAGTTAATGCGAAATAACATTATCGAAACGGTTTGGTGGCAGAAGAGCAATTTAAAAATCTTTATAAAAATATTACGAATGTAATAAATATTGATTTAAATTGGAGGAATGATTGAGTAATTACGATCAAAATCATATAAAAACCGATCAGTATCAATACGATCTGCAATCGAAATTAAAAACTTTTAATGACTCACATGATCGATTAAGAAACAGTGCAGCCCATATGATTAATAATATGAATAGTATTGCAAAAGAGATTGGAACAGAAAATTCATTGTCTAAATCATCATAGCAAAAACTAACAGGAACAAAGACATAAAGTGGCTGAAGAACTACAAAAACCTACTCGTCGTTGATGTAAGCGAAAAACATATTGTATACGTGGTATAGATGAAACTTGGTAAACAGATCTTGTAGAAACGATTTCTTACTCTAAGAATAATAAAGGGTTTCATTACTTATTGTTACCGCTATATTTTCGAACTATGCGTGAGCTTCATCAGTACAGTCAAAGAGTAGCAATGACGTTACTTTGGTTATGAATACGATATTGAATCAAGGATGAGTACCATCGAATCTACCAACAAATCAATAAATCTTACAATTCACGCTTTCACAATTTCATGAAAAAGTAGAAAATAAATTTTTAATCTTTACACATTAATCTACATGCAAGTGTTTGTGAACATTTCATAGAACATTAAAAAATACAAAGTGCATACAATTCAGCAAATGGTTACATATCCTATCAAATTTATTGGAACGTACCAATTCAAGAAAACATTAAACAATAAGAGTCGAGCCTGAAAATATAAGCCATGAAAACGAATGTCAGGTGAAAAAGCATTTTTCATTTCAGAGGTTACCAAGGACAAAACGAAAATACAATGTATGAGATAATGTATGAATAAGTAAAATAAAACATATTTTTGAAAAAGGCTATATAGAAAATTGGTCTACTGAAATTTTTACAATAACAACAATTGTAAAAACTAATCTAGGAACTTCTAATTCTAGTTCAATACACTTTGACCAACGTATGTCCAATTTTTTTAAGCCTTCAGAAAAGTATGATTGTTGTAGTTCCTCAAAATAAGCATTTGTGTGAGTGATGACCTCCTCATTTGACGTAAACCGCTGTCCGCTAAGTCAGTTTTTTAAATTTCGAAATAAGAAGAAGTCACTCGGGGCCAGATCTGCTGAGTACGGTGGATAGTCTGTCAATTCAAACTTCAATTCCTGAATTTTAGCCATCAAAACTGTGTACGTATGCACTCGTGCATTATCCTGGAGAAAGAGACCTTTTTATCTTTAAATTTTCTTAATAATGACGCATAATACCCTCCAGTAATCGTCTTTCCCTTTTCCAAATAGTCAATAAGGATAATACCACGTACATCCCAAAACACAGTAGCCATAATCTTTCCAGTTGATTTCACCGTCTTTGTCTTCTTTGGAGCTCGCTGGCCTTTAATTATGCATTATGTAGACTGTTCTTTTGTCTCAGAAGTGTAGTGATGTATCCATGTTTCATCTATAGTGATTAATCTATGCAGAAGATCATCTGGGTTGCGACGCATGTACTCCAAAAGAGCCTTAGAAGAGACCACGCGATTGCATTTCTTCTCAGTTGAGAGCAAACACGGCACCTATCTCGCAGATATTTTTTTCGTAGCCAAGTTATTGTGCAAAATTGAAACGACGGTACCTTTTGAAGCCCCTGTGGCCTTAACTATTTCCCGCAATTTTATTCTTCGATCACTTAACACCATATCGTGGATTTTATCGATTATTTCCGGAGTACTCACGTCTACGGGACATCCTGAACGATGTTCATTTTCTGTTGATGTACGGCCACGTATAAATTCATTTATCCAATTGTAAACTGTTGCAAAAACAGGGGCAGATGTGCCATAAACTGAATCCAACTGAGCTTTTATTTCGTTTGCTGTTAAGCCTTTTGAATCGAAATGTTTAATCACCGCTCTAAACTCACATTTTCCATTTTCTTAAGTAAACAAAAGTTATTTATTTCAACTGACGATAAAAAAGAAACCACTAGATGAATATGGCTGCAATTTTGTCAGATACCTATTTGCAATGCTACGAACGCCATCTCTTAGATTTTCTAAGGACTTATTGACCTCCCCTCGTACTAAAAAAGAGTGGCAACCGCGTATATGTTAAATAGTTAGGATTCAACAGTGAGCATCATAATTGAATAAATAACAAAGAACATTATTGAATAAATTATGTAATATAAATGGAATACATGGATATATGTAAGAATATAAGTTTTAAAGTAAATGAGAATATCATTGTATTATGATTATAATATTAATTTATGTAATTAAGTTATATATGGATCAATTTTTTTAATAAATTACTATTTTCAAGAAGTGAATATATATGTTTTATTATTATTGAAAAGTAGAAATAATGATGCACTATAAATAAACAAAGCTTTGTCAAATTCGACAATCGTTAATATTCTTACAATAATTTGCATAATTTTTATCCTTTTCTAACTATAAAAATGTTGTAAAGATATTTCATAATGGTATAATTTTTTATGAATCTTATTCACTTATTTATATAGAAGTCTGAATATAATTTTAAATCAAACATAATGTAATTTAGGCATTTTCCTTTGTTACCGGAATATTATTTTCTTGATACTCGTCTATGTAATCTTGGATGAGGAGAAGATTTGTATGTTTCTCATTCCTGTTTAATGAAATACAGCAAGATAATAGTTCATATTTCGATGCAGACTTTCTAAGCGTATAAACATTTACTGGAATATTATTCAATATTTAAATATAATCAATCAAATAAAATACAATAACAATATGATGTAGAAAAAAAAGCATATTTGAAGCATTGATTTTCAGTAGTAGGCTCTTTTAAAAGTGTTATGTCGTAAGCGAACAAATAAAAATGAAACAGTTGACGTTCGAATTATCGCTCACTCCACGCGGACACTTAAGGACGTGTGGATAAATTGAAATAAATTAAGAAAAACTTGATTTAAAGTGAATAGCAAAACAAATATTTATTATATACAAAGCAAATCAACAATGTGTAATTATTATATGTATAAAAATTCTTGATTGAGGTTTAGATTTGATGTGCGCTTGTTCGCGTCTCGATCTCTTCTGCCCTATATCTTTTCTTTTCTCGCAATGGGGTTTGTCTGTTTGTAAATTTTACCTTTCATTTTATAAAACTAATTTGGATTGGTTCAAAGGACGAGTGTATGGGAAGAGGGAAATAAGAGTGGGAGTTTATACACTTAGTCGAGTGCAAATCCTAATGGGTGCAGGTGTAAGCAACCCTCGAAACCGATATGCATCTGCACATCCCCAATTGTAGGGAAATCCCTACATGAGAAGTCACTTCTGGGGAAAATCCACATCGATTCTCTCGTTAAGCTACACATTCTAATATGGGTCATATATCGCGCTCAAACAAAAAGCTACAATTTTTTTAACGTTTATGCACAAACTTATAATAATTTTCAATATTCATGCGGAATATTTTTTCTGATATTCTTCTAAATGTCTAAGAAGAGGTTCCTCAATCTGCTCCTCTAACCATTTTCTTAAGTCAATAGACATGTATATTGTAGCACTCACTATCGTGAAATATTTAATATCTGCTGTTTCATCTCTATTTTTCTGCATTTATCTCCAAAGAGCTTCTATGCGTTCTTCAAGAATATTAGAATGTCCATTTGTTGTAAATTAACATCACTAGTTCTTATTCGATTTTTCAAAACTGACTGAATATTTCTTTATTCAACTTTAGCTATCTCTTTAGAAATTAGACTACCTCCGTCTGTCGATATACTATAAAAATATTATGAAAATCCTTTTTCTAAACACGAAAGATGAATAAAACAAGTTAAAAGTAATAAAAAAATAAAACACACTGATATAGCTGACAAAGAAAAAAATAAGAAAGATGAAACTGAATTTATTTGACTGTAGTACAGAAACTGTGTATCTGCAACAAAATGTTCAGAAACAGAAGTAGAAGGAGAATATGGAGCCAGCTATAGAAAACGTTCAATAGTATGTTGGAAGAAGGTATATATTAGGTTGTCAAATATCTCCCTTCCACTTTTTTGCTCTTCATTCAATGCTTTATAAAAATTGTTACAGTGGTCGGGTTTACTTCAAATATGCGCTGTTTTGTTCGATAATCTGTTTCCATCTAGACGGCAAGTTCATAATACCCCTCTCATAGAAACCTCTCTCCTTATTTGCGAAGAACTTGGACAGCCACTTTTCACAAGCATCTTTTGAGTCCAACTTTACACCACCAAGGGCGTTCTACATGGACAGGAACAGCTGGTAATCACTTGGCGCTATGTCTGGGCTATATGGTGGATGCGATAAAATCTCCCATCCGAACTCCCGTTGCTTCTGACGAGTCATCAACTAAGTGTGTGGTCTGGTGTTGTCCTGGTGGAACACTACACCCTTCCTGTTGGCGAGATGTGGACGCTTGTGATAGATGGCCTGCTTCAAGCGGTCCAGTTGTTCACAGTAGATGGTAAAATTAAGCGTCTGGCTATATGGGAGCAGCTCATAGTGGATGATTCTGTCCCAATCCCACCAAACACACATCCAAACCTTCCTGGCCATCAGTCCCGACTTGGCCACTGTTTGGAACAGTCCACCGGCCTTGGAGCACGATCACTTTCGCTTGATATTGATGTACGTGATCCATTTTTCGTCGCCAGTCATCATTCTCTTCAAAAATGGGTCGAGTTCGTTTCGTTTCAGCAGCTCATCGCAGGCGTTGATTTGGTCCAGAAGGTTTTTTGTCGCACCCAAACATCGAGCCTTTTTTGCATCCAGCCTTCCGGAGATGGTTTAAAATGGTTTGGTGACTAACTCTCATCTCTTGATCGATGTCACGAGATGCCACATACCCCCCCCCCCCCACAATTCGATAAATTCCATGATTTGATCGGTATTCGTCGTCACAGGTCTTCCGCGGATTGGCTCATCCATGGTGTCATTTTCATCGGCTCTGAATCGTCGAGACCATTCCTTCGCAGTTGGAAGTGATAGCGTGCCATCTCCAAAACACCATTCATCTCACGGAACATTTCTCTAGCGAATTTGCCTTTGACAAAGGAAAACTTTAAAATAGCGCGAATTTCGGCGTTAGTGAACTCCATGTTTACACGTGTATAACTTTTGAACGCAGTATCCAAACTAATCATGCATAGCGTCGTTTTGTACCTTATGTCAAGAGCTTTCAAATGATGTATAGTATTGCTAGATCCGAGCTCTGTAACGCTTTGTACATAGCCGCGAACTTCATAACACAAAAAGGCGGAAGAGAGATATTGGACAACCTAATATTATCTGGCTGATCAGCATTTTGTCTTTGAATATTTAATCATAAACGTCATTTCTTACTGAAGGAAGGAGGCGTGTACCGTTTTAGGACCAAGTTTACGTCAAGTTTAGGATTACGTCCCGTCAATCATACGAATACTTTTCTTCTCCTGCACTCAATCCTAAATAGAGGAGATGAATTATTTTTTAACAAACGAAAATTGGAATCTATATTTATATTTCTTCTATTAGTTAATTGTAGGATAGTGGTCATTTCAGAAGGCGGAGAGACCTCTTATAAACATGAGAAAATAGAAACAGAATTTACATTCCTGATTATCACTTCTGCTTAGAAAAAATAGGTATAAAAACTGAAAATCGCTAGAGTACGGCAATACGAAGTCATGTTTAAAAAAAATATTCTACAATTTCCGGAATATAAGATATTTTTCTACTGCATGCAGAGATTTCAGGGAAATAACAGGCAAAGTTTTATATTCAAAGAATTCAGATTCTTGAGATTGGAAAGAGGTACATTACCTGTGGCATATCCCTTTAAACCACCCACTCTATGAAATACATTAAAATGAGGTGGAGAATAATCCAATCGGTGACTGGTATGAAATTACCATGGAGAATTGAATGAGAATGTGGCGACATGAGTTCATAGACGGCAAATAACTTTGGAGATTTGTTGTGCTAGAATGCAAAAACTGTACGTAAAGCGTGGGGAAAAGAAGAAATGTTTATCAAACCTTCTACTGAATAGTAGTTTCGATACTATACTGTTGCATTAAAATATTAGCGGTTAACGTCGGTCCACCGTGAAGCGCAATTCTATGAGGGCGCCTTATGAATAGGTGGCTAAGAGTTGATGATCGGGGGATGCTTACGTTCAATCGGTAAACCGGAATGCAAAAGACGACCACCTACGCGAAATATCCCTGTCTGTTCGCATATTATTGGATTGAGCTTGCTTAATTAGCTGCTTTTCGGAATGTTTTTGCCCGCTTTTAATAATAATAGTTCTGCATTAAAGCTGTACGCTTGTGCAAGACGTGTAATCCTAATCCGTGCCTCTTTCAGTTCAAATACAGTCAGATCGCTGAAAAATTCACTTAAATCATTTTTTCGTCTACGCAGATTAGTCAGAGGTCAGAGACAGTAGGCAGCAACCCTTGTAAGTCGCGTTAAGTTGGAAAACCGGATAATTATTTTAGGCTTGGCTGCAGGAATCTTAGCGTGCATAACCTTTATGGCTTCTAATTTTTGAGGCCAATTCTCCGATGAAAGCGAAAGCCACTGGGGCCCGTGCCAGCATAAAGCTAAGTCGCGCAGCTCAATCGGAGTAGCCCCACGCTTCGCGATATCCGCAGGGTTTTCTTTGCTTGGCACGTGTCCCCATTTTACGGCCGGTAACTCAGTTTGAATCAGAAACACACGGTTTGCGGCGAAGGTCTTCCAGTGGCACACACGTTTACTTGGCCACTTGAGCCCGATTTCGCTGTTCGCCCACATGAAAATTGGGTAGCATTTAATAAAATCCAGAGATCTTAAATGATTTACGAGTTTTACAAGAGGCGTGGGCTCGCATAGTTCAAGATTTGGTATACTAATACTTTTAACGGGGGCGACCTTTGTTTTGGCTGCTAGTAAAGTGACCTGAAATTTTCCATTTTTGCCTTCTGTGCGTAAATAGACAGCGGCCGCGTACGCGCTCGATGAGGCGTCTGAAAAGCCATGTATCTGACATGCTTGATTTTTCTGCATTCCTAACCAACGTTTTATCGACAATTTTGGAAGCGCTGATAGCACACTGCAATACCTAATCCACTGTTAGTGAATCTCACTTGGTAAAGAATCGTCCCAGTCGCACTTTAGAATCCATAAATCTTGCATCAAGATTTTAGCGACTATCGTGACAGGAGATAAACAACCGAGCGGATCGAAGAGGCGTGAAATATTCGAAAGTACTATTCGCTTCGGATGATTCAAAATTTACAGAATTTTCGGATGATATATTAATGTTGAATGCGCTAAATTCAAAAACGTCTTCTGATGCATTCCAATGTATACATAATGTTTTTATAGATTCGTCGCGATCAATAGACCTTGATTGTACGGACTTATTATTTCACTTGTCTAGTACAATACCCGTAGATTCAAGCAGATCGACGAATTCTTGCCGTTTCTGTATAGCTAATGAAAGATTGTCGGCTCCCGAAAATATATCGTCAACATACATGGTGGTTTCTAAGCATCGAGCACCTAAAGGGAAACGACTCCGTTTATCTTACGCTAGTTGGTTCAACGTACGTATGGCTAAAAACGGAGCACAAGTAGTCCCATATGTAACGGTGTTTAAATGGTAATCTACGGGGGCATCATTCTGGCTGGGTGCCCACACGATCCGTTGAAGGTCCCGATTCTTTTCAACAACGCGAATCTGCCGAAACATTTTCACGATATCGGCGTAAATATGAATCGATATCGCCGCCAGTTTAATAAAATCTAGCCGAGATCTTTCTGAAGGGGAGGCCCACATAATAAAAAATCATTTAATCAATGTTGCCCCCGGGTCCGTCTCGATGCGTCAAATACTATTCTGATTTTGTTATTATGTGAAACCGCATGGTGGGGGAAATACCAGGATCGCGATATGTATATTCCGAGCTCTTCATAAGTACGCATAAACTCTCGATAAGCCGTAGCTAATATAGAATCCTTCTCAAAACGCCGGTGCATACATTTAAGCGATCCCATTACCACCATTCGCCGCGTTCCCGCTCCAGCATCAGGTAGATCATCTTTTAGCGGGAGTTGTACCAAATACCGGCCGTCGCTCGCTCGTGAGTAGATATTGATAAACTTTTTCTCCTACAACGCATTGTCTGGATTCAACTTAAGCTCAGAACGTGGTAACTCCTTGAGAGTCCAAAAACGTTCTAATCTTTCATTGAGGTCATCTCACTGCGAGTTGTGCATAGTACTGATGGGACAATCATGGACAGGTCCCGCCCACCGTGGCAAATCTCGAGCGATAGATCCGGAAATTATCCATCCTAAACTCGTGTTTTGCGCGATTAGTTGTGATGGGGCAAATCGACGCAGTCTTGATCGTAAAACTACTCCGTACACGTTAGCTCCCAAGATCAGATCAACCGATTCCGAAAGATTGAAATGAGGGTCGGCTAAACTAATATTAGAAAATTGCCCTATGTTGATCTTGAGAAGATTACGATCAGGTAGCTGCGAGGTAAGTTGCGGTAGCACGAGGGCTTCGGTTTTAAGTCTAAAAGTTAAATTTATTCAAGAACGTATGGTAAACCGAGTTCTTGTGCGGTCAGTTTCGATGGCCCTACCCCCTACCACGGACAACGGTATACGTACTTTCTCTCACGGAAGCCCGAGCAATTGAGCGATTGCCTCCGTTACGAATGATCCCTCCGACTCTGATCCAGAAGGGCACGTGCTCGAGTCTGCACACCATTAATGCCTTCTATTATAACTTGAGCCGTGGCGAGAATAATTGGAGATTTTACTGGAGAGGCACAAACTGTATTTACGTTTATACCTGCTCCATTTTTCGACTTTTCTTTACGCGAGTTGGAAGACGGGGAAACAACATCGGGCTGCGATCGCGCTTTACTTTCAAAATATAGAACCGTATGATGCTTACCTTTACATTTCATGCAGCGACCGGTCGAGTAGCAATCCTTACAGTTATGTTTTCCTAAGCAATTAAAGCAAAGGCGGCGATGACGGACGTCTAAGCGAAGTTCATATGGCGCCTTTGCCATAAACGAAGGACACTTCGACAGGACATTTAGCGACGAACAGATGTGACACTTCGATATACTGCCTTTAAATGATCGGGAAATACTAGCGTGAAGAAGTTTCCGTGATCCAATAAAGAATTTGTTGGTGCGTTGAGAAGAACTCGACGCGTTGTTTTTCTTCTCCGTTTTATAATCGTTAATCATACTTAATTCATGAGAACGCGTTTCGAGAAAGGTTGTTAATTCGAAAAAGGTCGGGAAACGAGGCCTTAGTGTAGAATTACGGTCATTAGAAGGGGGGCTCGTATTTACGGCTTGATCCTTGGCACTAAGTTTCGACTCCCACAGTTTCCGCGATTCGGAATCTAAATGCGCGCTTAAAATGTGGACTAACCATACGTCCCAATGTTGAACCGGCATTCTCAAATTCGTCAGTGCCCGTACGATTCTTTGGCTTTTGTCCGCAAGAGTACGTATTTCCGACACTGACTCTTGCTTTACATTTTTCAAATTCATGATTGCGGTCAAATGTTTAGCAACAATTAATCGCGGAATATAAAAACGATTTTTTAACGCTTGCTAGGTTGACATATTATTGACATATAATTCGCGCTTGTTGTAACGTTTTTTACTACATCTGCCGCTGGACCCATCAAACATGACTTGAGATATTGCAGTTTGGTAGTGTCGTCAACGGAAGGAGCATTATGCACAAGCGAAGTGAACAAATCACAGAAGCTATCCCAATCCTCGTATTGCCCGGAGAATGTGGGAAGGTCAAGTTTAGGGAGTTTAGCTGTTCGCGATATCGTACCCTGAAAGGTGCCCGCTACCGGTTGTGCGGCACTCTCCCTCTCAAACTCGTTCGCGAGAATCAAAAGATGATTGAGCGTGTCCTCGTATGTCGTTTGCAGCGTCACGAAAATTCCGTCCGTTACACAATGCTCTGTTTCCGCCGCATCTTGAGCTATGATCTCGAGGTGACTTTTACGCGCTTCCGATCAAATTTCTTTGATAGATGTTAACCATGATCGGACAACATTCGCGTTGAGGGAGTCTCGCAATTTCTCCATTATTCGCTTGCTTAATAATGCAAGCTCGGCTAAACGCGCATTTTGCGCAGCGACTAATTTTCTAAACTCGGCGGGCTTCACGATGTTACTGCACGTATGTTTTATACAAAACGAACAAACCAAGCCAAGGAAAGTATACGTATGCTATTATCAAGCTTATTCTATAGGCACTTATAGAAGGTGTTAGATGGATCGACGGCACAATAATCTTAAATTAATTTTAAACTATCGCTAAACTTAAGTCTTCAGATAACTTACAAGAAAACTTATGGACAACGTATATAAAACAAAACTAGAATAAGGAATGAATACAATATACTTAAATTATTGTTATACTCTAAAATGATTTATATCTAAAAGATTGCACTCGCACACATAATTCCTCACCCGGGACACCATAAAATGTTGCTTTGTTTTGCACATAATAATAATAATAATAATTTTTTAAGGAGGAGAAAAATCCTTTATGGATTCCGGAAACCGGTCTCCGGGTATGTAGGACTCACCTGTGAGGGCATACCCACTAAAAAACTACCTCCTCAGTGCATTCCCCTCGACTGCTTCTCACAGTACTGAAAAGAGCTGCGAGTCGGTGTCGGCAGGCGTGCACCGAGGAGATCTCCTCACGATGGCGTAAATGCAGCCCACACACCGTTTATGAGGACATTACTTCTGAGCTGCGCCATCCTATTCGCCCTTGCGAATTACATGCCTTCTTCGATTCTTCGTTTGTGGTCCAGGATGGCCTTGAAAAAATTGCAGATCCTGGACCACTTCTCAGACCTCTCCAGCATCAGCTGGACGATATTTTCAGGCCCACATGGCCCTACATCTCTCCAAAGGCACTCCCTTTCGAGGCGAAACACCTCGCACTGAAAAAACGTGTGAAGCGCATCGTATCGGGGAGCGCAACAGTGGGCACAGCTCGGATCCGGTACTTTCCCCATCTTGTGGAGATAGGATTGAAACCGACCATGCCCCGATAAGAGCTGCGTGAAGTGGTAATTAATTGTTATTACCCGTAAATTACCCGTCTATCGGCCGCGCAGATCCATCTCCCAGCGCTTCTACCATTCGGTCATCGCGGTAGTTCTGGCCCACGCAGCTGCCTCTATTCTGCCGAGAATATTTTTATCCTGGTGGACCCTGTATCAGCCTTCATCAAGGTGATGTCATCTACGTGTTTACGAGTTCTCTGTGACATTCGTCGTAGATGTAAACACCTACGCCTCATGTCAACTATCTTAGCCGTCCACCAGTAAACAGGAAGTCTTTTCCCACCAATCGCTTTGCACAGCATCGACTCTTCACAAGCCCGACGTAGAATGCGCATTGTGGCGCTAGTCAACTCCCTGGCTTGTTCAATTGTCGATGAGGCATTTGGAATCCTAACAAGGCTTTGCTGATCGCGTTCAATGGCCTGTGAGAATTTCTCTCTATTTATCCCTGCAACGTTCCATCTAGGGGGCCCTCGCGAATTGTGTCTAGTGAAACCTGGCGTTCCATGGAATGTGATGTACTGGTGATCGCTAGCTGTGTAGTCCTCGATCACCTGCCAGTCCTGGATTTGAGAGGCCAGACGTTCCGTTGCAAAGGTCACATCAGGTATAGTTTTGGCATAGCCCGGTCTCCTAATGGTCGAAGTATTGCCAGTGATTAGAACTAGTAGACCTAGTCTGGACGCTAGTTCTATGACTCTTCGACCCCTGGAGTCGGGCCCCCATGCCCCATTCTAGGGCCCTCGCATTAAAGTCACCTGCCATCACCAGCTCACCTTTCATTTCTCTGACGGTGTCTTCCAGATCATCAAATATCACCTATGGTTTGGTTTGGTGTAAGATAGCAACTCACATACGTGATGCGATTGCATCTTACCCAAATATAGCCATTTCCAGATCCATGAGCCTCTACTTTTGTTTTTCGTGGGTCAGGAATCCAAATGGCTGCCGTTCCAAAGTTATCAGTGAACCAACCTACTCCTTCTCTGTTCCGATACTGTTCACTGATAATTAGTATATCAGCATCAGCATCGTGGCAAAGCGGAAGAAGGAGGTGATCAGCTGTCCTGCTGCGATTTATATTCCCTTACAGAATTACAACCATTTAGCCTTTTTTGAGAGAGCCTCGCGAAAAGTTGGACAGGCGCCGATAGTCAAGTATGGATCGTGTAAAGCTCTTATAGATAATTAAAAGCGAATATGGATCTGCTCCCCACCAGATTCTTTGTAGGAATTTTAATATATTGAGTGATTTTTGACATTTATTTTGAAGACATTTCAGTTGTTCTAGAAAGTTTAGCTGGTAGTCAAAAATAATACCAAGAAATTTACTAGACTGACTGGAAAATATAGAATAATCGTTCATTTTTATTTCCGTTTGACCAGATAGAATATTTTTCTTATTAAAATGAATAAAAATGGACTTATGAAGAACGAGATCTAAACCTATTTTTGTTAGATTTTGTTTCAAGGTGTGGGCAGCTTTTTCGAGAGATTTTTTATTAGTCTAGTATATTACAATATCGTCTGCAAACTGTGAAATTATTGTTCTACTTGAAATATCATTTAATAAGCTTTTTACGTATAGTATATATAGAATTGGGCTCAAAACTCCTCCTTGAGGTACACCTTTATAAGTATATCTTTGATTGCCGTCCAAGCCTGTTAAGATAATTCTCTCATATGTCAAGAATTTTATAAATTTTCTTAGTTTATAGGGGCAGCCAAGTTTTGCTAGTTTTTTTAACAAAATTTCGATATTGACGTTATCAAAGGCAGACCATATGTCTAAGAAAAATGCAAAGACTTACTTTTTATTTTTAAAGGCTTGTAGTATATTTAGTGTGAGATTTAACAGGTTATCGATACACGATTGGCCTTTTCGAAAGCCACTTTGACTAATTGGGAAAATATTTTGTATCTCAGCCCACCATTCGAGTTTATTCTTTACTATCGTTTCAAATAATTTACAAAGCGCAGAGGTAAGCGCAATCGGACGGTAATTGGTATTATCTGGCTTTAATATAAGATGTACGTATGCGTGTTTCCAATCATGTGGCTAATGTCCAGTTCTAAACATTTCATTAAAAATATCAAGAAGGATTAATTTGTAGTGAATAGGTAATTTTTTTAATATGAAGTAATCAATCCCGTCAATGCCTGGGGAAGATTTATCGTTACGAGTGTTTAGAGCTACGTTAAGTTGAGTCAGATTGAATTCAGTTTCTAAAAACAAATTTTTTTTGCAGTTTGGCATCCATTCTGGATTAGTTGGCACCCAAGGAGGACATATTTTATTTAGAGCGAGGTATTGGTGTATACCCACTTATTTTTTAAAATTTTAAATGTGTTCCAAACATATTTATGATCTGTTTGAAAATTAATCGATTTTGCGAATTCTTTGAATTTTGCTTGCTTTTTTGATTTAAATGTTTTTTTTTGCTAGTGCAGCTAGTCGGTTATACTCAATAAGATCTCTGAGTTCAAGAGAAGCTTCCCATTTCTTATAAGCTCATTTTGGCTTTTGTTTAATTAGGTTGCATTCGGCGTCCCACCATATTACTGGGTTTCTATACATATTTTGATTAACAGTTTTTCTTTTTGGCGTACTAATTTTAATTGCTTCTTTTAAAATGTTTACATATGTTTCGTATTTTACGATCAACTTTCTCTTGCGAACTTAAATATAGACATACTCTACCGTAGGATATTTTTGAAATAAAAAGAATATTGGCTGGACCTATGACATTTCCGACGCTTATCGCATAATCTCTAATCGTTAGGCCTTCTATCGAGTCAATGACTCTTTGGTGGGGCATACTTCTTCCTGTGCAATTTTAACATACGATATTGAGTTTTGTACATCACGAACGTTGTTTTCACTTTGTGATTGGGTGCCCCTGCTACCAGAAGCCTCCATATTTAAACTTTTTTTGAGATACAGAAACCTGTATCTCCTTTTCTATTTTCACTTATTCACTCGCCAATTTTCGACTATTCTCGTGACAAAAGTGCTCGCGCGCGAGCTGGCTCGTGTTTACAAACACGTCTTCACTTGACGAGAGCACAAACACGACTCTGAAGAAGAATATTTAAACATGAAATGACGTGAGAGATGCACACAACACAACGTGTACAAGCTTAACCGACAGTCATGAATGAAGTGCTGTCTTGAATTTCTTCAATTATCATGTGGGTGGGGGAGGCCATACCTGCTCCGAGGACTATACTCCCAAGGTGTCACACGCTCGCAGTACGTTCTCGCGAGACCGTACTTCGCCCTGGGCGTGGCAAGTGAGGACGACGCACATGCAGGCCACGTGAGCGTGCAATTGCCCCTTCATAGGGATCGTTTAGTATTTAGATATATATATATATATATATATATATATATATATATATATATATAGAGAGAGAGAGAGAGAGAGAGAGAGAGAGAGAGAGAGAGAGAGAATTTATTTTCCCATAGTAAAATTTTATTTCAGGAGAAAATTTGGACAGCGATGGAACTGATACATTTTAGTTTCCAGAACGCGCGCGCAGCTGCTGACCGTGTGCCCGAACATATATATATATATATATATATATATATATATATATATATATATATATATATATAGTTATATAGTAAATGATATATCTAATTTGCTTTATTTATTTAATACGACCCTTTTACTGCATCATATGAACACTGTATTCCTAAATCATTTTATTAATCATCTATCATACATATTTATTAAAGTATCTGTCTCACAGTATACTGACTGCTAACTTTCTTGTATTTCATTAGTTCTACTATGCTTCAGTACATCGCATAACGCTGCTCGGCGATTTTGTTATTTGCAATGTTCCAAATACGAGACCCACAACCGACATCATTGATTCCACACTTCTAATTTCGACCGAGATCATAATTTACGATAGAGATTAAACTACGGAAATATGCATGAGCATACAGAAAACAATGCAGATCAAAACTTCAATACCAGTTTCCTAATGCGGATGAATTTTTCATTCTGAAAAAAATTAACGCTTTTTTTTTGTGGCTCTGATTATTTTACAAGTCTTATCATACTAACCATATGTCTTATAATTCTCTGCGAACACGCAACCGTAGCGGTTCGAAAAATTCAGCAATTAAGGTAAATTTACATTTAAGGTGGTAGGAGCAATGAGGTTTATTTTTTGCTATCATAGTAGGTACCGTCTTTAATTATGCCGAATATTAACATTAATACTAGGTATTAATTATTAATACCAGAACAGCTCATTTGAACGATGATATCCAACTTTCAGATTATTATCCTAAAGAAAAAGTGATTTTAATCGGCATTATCTTTTTTGTTTTTTACAGACGCCAAAAACTGAGAGACACTGAGCGCACTGTGACAGGGAACATTGTCTCTTGACGCACTCTAAACACCCTTTTTCGTAATTTTTCAAGCACATTGCGGTAGAATATTTGATTTACGTTTTTTCCAGGTAATAAAAACTCTTTGTGAACCACCCCTTTACTGTCAAAGAAGCAAATGAACATGGTTCTCGCTTTGGACTTGCTCATTCTCTGCACCTCGTCTTTGACGCTCTCACGGCCTTGTTTAAAATCGGCATGTTACCGAAGTACCTGACTACGACTCAGCGCATTACTACCATACACTTAACCACTTTGTCATAAGTTTCTCTCGCAGTCTCACCGAGTTTCGCACAAAATGTTATCACACACCGTTGCTCTAAATTTCTCTGTTCCATTTTCGTGACATTCACTACTCGTGCTTTATTACAAAACACAAAACAGCTGATGAAGAAATGATCGTACAAGGGTCGTCAAGGTCTCAATCGAGAGAGTAGAGATCTACTATTACGGTGGCTGAGATACAGGTTCACAGTGTTACCACAAGCCAAGAAATAAAGTCGATCGCATAACTTAATTGTCTGACCTCGTATATAATAGTTGCGCAAGTTTGGTTCCGCCGTTTTCAATAAATATCTGCAGCGGCAAGAGCCAGTTGAAATAGGCAGGTCAAAAATTTCATATAGTCAGATTAGATGTATACCAACATAACTACACCACCATATTGTGTATTTGTATTTGAATCAGAAGTGTATTCTGGATGGAAGATATCAGTTTTAGAACAAAATTCTCGTCTTTGCGGAAAGTATTGATTTTATGCTTTGATTTGAAGAAAACTGCAGCTAAGGCTTATCGAACGTATCGTAAATGTTTCAACCCTTTTGATATCTAGGACTGGCATGGCGGGGGAAGAAAAAAATTACGAAGATTCCAAACTAGAGACATTAATTGCTGAAGATTCGTACCAAACGTAAGAAGATTTAGCAGAATCCTTAGAAGTCATTCGATAAGCAATTCCGAAACATACCAAAACGATGGGGATGATTCAGAAGCAAGAAAATTTGGTTCCGTATAAATTGAAGCCGAGAAATGTTGAACGCGTTTATTTTCTTGTGAACTACTGATTCAAAGATAAAATTGGAAGGCAATTTTACATTGTATTGGAACTGGTGATGAAAAATAAACCAACTAGGATAATTCCTTGCGGAGAAAATCATGGGAAATGCCCGGACACGCCCTCGCATCAACACCAAAATCGAATATTCATGGTGCCAAAGTTCTACTCTGCATTTTGTGGATCCAGCTCGATGTAGTATGATTTGTTGAAACTGAGCAAAACTATCATAAGAAATCGGTATCAAACGAAATTGATAACTTTAAGCCAAACGTTGAAGGATAAACGGCCACAGCAACAAGAAAGACATGATAAAGTTATCCTGCAACATTAGAATGCTCAGTCATAAGTTACAAAACCCGTTAAGACATACTTAGAAAACCTAAAATGTTCCCATTTTACATAGACTTCCGTCTTACTCCATCCGCCATACTGTCCAGACGTTTGTTCCGATTTTTGGCACATGGCCTTGCTGACCAACATTTCCACTTTTATGAAGAAGTCAAAGAATGGATCTCTTCCTTGGATCACCTTAAAACATGTATCCTTTGTTCAATATTGTATGCAATAATTGCTCAAAAGATGGAAACAAGTAGTGGTTAGTGAGAGACAGTACTTTGAATCATAAACACTTTTAAGAATAAAGCCTCGAATTTTGGAAAAAATCGGCGGAAGTAAGGTTGTGCACCTAATATGCTGCCGAAAGTATCGCAATATTAGATTGCAATTTAGCCTTAAATCAAGTCACTCAAAAAGTTGTTATTTTCAGTGACTTTGTGAGTCTATTCATACGTTTACAACATAAAAAACTATACCATAAATTCATACAGAAATTTGGAACTGGCAGTATTACTAAATATGGAAAAGAAATTTCTGTGTAACATTATGAAAGTACCACATGCAGACTTAAAATACCAATCAAAAAACAAATACGAAAGCAGAAAAATACAAAACGAAAGCAGCGTCAAAGGCATTAATTTTTGGTATTATTTAAAGGTATTAATAATTTCTGTAAATTATTGTATCTATTCTTAAAAGATTGTTATATTCCTTTAAAACTCCTAACATAACTTATATTACTGGAAGCAAAATAATCCAGAAGAGAGAATAAAATTACTATAATAAAAAAAATTATTTCGTAAGATTAAGATATGCGTAATTTAATAACGTAAAATGAGAAAATAAATGCACACAATCAAATTAAAACGGAAATGTTATTCTAATTGTCATGGTTTGTTACATTTATGATTTGCTAAATGTATTAGAAAGTTTCTCAGCATAATAACGATGTTAAACATAAACATAACAATCGTAAGTTAACATTAAATTTAAGATGATTATGATATTATACAGAAAACAGAAAGAATCATTCGACAACGGAAAAGTAAGTAATGAAATGTATAGCTTAATGCTTAACCCGAAACTACGTTGATAAGTATAAAGTTATTATAGATAAAAATCGTGAACAAATTCTCATTAAAGGGCCCCATGATGGTCAGTCAGGTGTGCGTATTACCCGGTCGTGACGAAAAAATAGAATATTTTACGTAAAATAGCATTTTCACATATTCATCTAAATGTGAGGTGTATTCTTGTTATGTATATCTCACATTTCATTGAAAAAGTTTGAGGTTTTCAACAGAGGTAAAATAGTTAATCCGTGTCGTAACGGGGAATATTTTATGTAAAGATAATAATTTTACAGAATCTTTTTTATAGCAAATGCATTTTTTTTATGAAAAAATATCACCACGGGTCAATATAGAAAAAAATCAAGTTAGCCACATAATTTTATTTTAATACATCGTAATTTTTTAAAATAACTTTAGAAAATTTTAAATCATTTTACATATTTGAATTGAGTACAAAAAAAGAAAACTTTTGTATAGATAGCCCTTTATAAACAATTTTTTATGCTAACTATAATTTTTTTTATCTATTCTAACTATCTTAGTAGTTGTGTATATGTCGAAAAAATTTTTGGAGATTTTATTGAATCTATAAAAACTGTCTGCCTATTTAAGCGTCTGAAATTTGAACTTGAGAGTTTTTGTTCAAACTCTACATACGGGTATTGTCCCTTTAACAATGTCGATGGAAGCATTTTCTTTAGTTTAAGAGCTATTTTTTTTTGTTAATTTTAATAATATTATTTCCTAGTAAAAATAAAAATAGTTTTTTTATTTTTACTAATTTCCAAATTGTATAAAATTACTGAATAAAAAGATATACAGAAAATTATTATATAAAAGTTTAAAAAAGATATAAAAAAGTCACTTCATTATAGAAAACATTCAAAGTAAGGCAAGGTTAATTAATTGGAGATGTAAAATTGACTTGCACAAGATAAAACAAATTATTGTAAATATTTTGTAAAAAATATCTGATTAATCCACCGTATTCAAGTTAACCTTGGCATAGAATTGGAATTTATATTATAGGAGAATATCTAATTTACAATTAGACTATTTCTAATCATGAATTATACAAATTTTAAAGTTCTTGCAGTTTTTGTATAAAATATCTGCAAACCACTAAACCTACTTGTAATAATTAAGATATTGAGATAGAACATGGATGCACACATGTAAACATTAAACGAAAATTCTTTTAGCCTTTTAAATTTTTAGAATTTTTAAAAGTTGTATGAATTTTTAACCAGACTGATAGTAAAAAATTAAAAATTAAAAGAAAACTAACAAAGTGTCACTAATTTTTCATTTAATAATATGTATCGCGAAATAGTATTGTTCACTTTAAAGATGTAGATACATAAGAATGTTAATCGACTATTTTAGTTATTACAAATGCTATTGATCCATAAAACATAATAAAATATAAATTATAGATTTTTGAAAACAATAAAAATATCTTAATTTAATAAATTTCTTTTAAAATTGTAACAAACGAATCTAAACAACTGACCTTAGTTTCTAAACTATCAATTACAGTGAATATAGCTTTACTTTTGAATTAATTTTATATAATTTATTTATTTATTTGATACCGATATTTCCTGTCCTATTTTTCTTTATTTTTACATTATATATTCAGTCAAATATTTTGATCAGGAAATTTTTTTTAATAAACCCAAGGCTTCAAGATAATCAACAGGTGTACAAGTAACACGGATCTTGCAAAGTATAAAAAGGTCCAGTAATCTAAGTAGCGTTAGATATAATAAATCTTCTTAATCATGGAAAAATTCTATTATATTTCCATTCTTTTTGTTGCTAGTTGTTACCTTAATTTGGTAACTTCTATGGACATAAGAGGAAACTACTCAAGTTTACAGGTAAACCATATATACCTCAATAAGTTTTATTCATAATCGCAATATAACTATTAAAAAATTTGAAAAAATTTTAAAGAAAAATATTTTTAAAAAAAGATCATATTTTTTCAAGAAAAAAATCAACTAAATCTAATTGGATTATCAAACGATTAGATGATTTTAATAGGTAATTTATCTATTAGATCTTATTTAGGACAAAAAAACTATATTCTACCGATACTTGAAACCGATCGAAAAACTAAAAATTAGGCTAGTTTTTAATTCATTTACTTTTATTTAAAATATGTTTCTAAATTTTCCATATTTACAGTGAAAGACAAAAACCATAATTTAATATATATATATATATATATATATATATATATATATATATATATATATATATATATATATATGGATATCATTATCCAATCGATATCCATTTGACAACTAATTTATACAGATTAATTATGATATTTAATATATTATAAATTTAATTATTATCCACCGTCTGCTGACTCAGAATATGCAAAACACTAGTAAAATTTTTGATCTGCTACACGTTCGTACGTATATTCCGTATAAATTATATTAAAAGTTCATTCTTTTAAAGTTTAAAGTTATTTTACAATATAAAATCAATAGTAATCTATTATATATACTGCAATAATTTGCATGTAATTGAATTAATCTCAATATCGAGTCATTAGTGCATAATCAAGCAGCTGGAAGTATTTTGGATTACAAACATTATATTATATATATTGAAATGATTATACTGATCAACTGCTATCGTTATTTTAACAATCCAACCTAATAGTTTTACATAAAGAGGAATCATCTCTGTTGTATCCTTCTGATCGACAAAAATATTGGAGCACTTCTAATTCCGTAAAATTTAATACGAGAAATAAAAGCAAAATTTCTTAATATTCAAAAATTATAAAAAGATATATAGTTTTTTTTAATTATACATTAATGATTTTATAAAATAATTTGACGTTCTATTTTTTCACTTCTATTAATTTATGAGAATATTTTATATTATAATTTATTATTTTCGTTACAATGTGCTTTGAAATGACTATTGGCTAGTGATAGAAAAGAAAATTTTTCTTAATATTTGACATATTCGATACGAATATACCATGTATTACAATATCTTTATATGTAAGTTAGCCATGGCTGTTATTGCTGTTGTAGAAGTTAACAATTAAAAAGTATTAAAAAAAAATTTTTTCTATATATTCTCTGAGTATCTTAGTTCAATCAATTTTGTTATAGAATTATTACTTTTCCAATAAATAAATGCTAAAATTCGAGTAAAAATTTCATTTTATATAAATTATTCTTGTTAGAACATATATAATTAAAAAAAAAAATTAGTGTCTTTTGTAGAAATAATATGAATGCTCAATTTAAAAAGACAAATTGTTATATTATTCATATTTTTAAGACCTGAAAGTCAAAATGAAAAAAATTAATTGGTAGTAAAAGATTGAAGCAATTAAATTTATGTCGAAAGTTTTTAAAATATAAATGTACTAGTATCTACCACTCGGCTTCGCCCGAGATTAATAAATGATCGACTTCTTATAATCTTAAAATTAAAAATTATACTTATGTCGATTGTTCTGAATTAAATTAATAAATATTTTTATCGGTCTTATAGTCTTTATAATATCATATATTAGCTAAAATAATGACAGTCAGACTGTCCTTGTTTATGATCATCCATTAAACTCAGTTTAGTTCCTGAGGATGAACCGTAGCGGTTCGAAAAGTCGGGCAAGAAGGTGATCCTAAATTTAAGGTGGTGGGGGCAGTCGGGTTGTCTTTTGCTAACATAGAATAGTACTTTTATTATTTTTTATTTTACTTATTACTGTATTTTTATTTTTATTTTTAATTTATTATTAATTTTATTTTATTTTTAATGTTCTGATATAATTTAGTTCGGGGGTTATAATAAACAAGGGCAGTCTGACTGTCATTATTTTAGCTAATATATGATATTATAAAGGCTGATAAAAATATTTATTAATTTAATTTCTTATAATCTTCAAATTCTAATAGTTCAAGGTATATAATATTTGTTGTAACTACTTGACTTGGCAGTAGCCAAATATCTTAATTCTTGTACTTTATTGATTGTCCTGGCAAAAGAAATTTTTATAGGAAACTATATTATTTTTAATTGAAAAGTAATCTGCTTGGGTCATTAGGTGCCGGTGTATGAAAGCAGTCTGCCCTTCAGCTGGACCAATTAAAATATCCTCTTCAACAACGTTGAATTCAATTCGAATACTTTTTACTTTCAATTTCCTGCCATTCCATAGGCTTCAAAATTTAAAGTTTCGAAGGAAAATAATAGAAACTTCTAATTTAATACAAAAATTATGTGATGAAAATTCTGCAGAATGTAAAAAAGTTAAAGACTCTGTTGGAAAATGATTCGCATTTTCGTTATTAAAAATTATATCAATGCATGTATCCTTCCTAACTTTATTGGAAACTTTGACTAGAGTAATATTATTAATTAGCACTGCTGGCAAAGTAATTTTGAGTTCATCGCAAAGTAATGTGGACAATTATTTTATACGATTTTTCAACAGCATTGTTTTTTTATGTTATTTAACGTCACTCTATTTATGCTTCGAAATGCCGGTGCTCATTTGAACCGGGATTTGAACTCAGATTAACAAGTTACTAGTCCTTCTTTCTAGAGATTGAGCCATCATAGGCTAGCATTTGTATTAAAACTGAACGATTATTTTATATAAATCTATCATATAGCGCATTTTGTTATACTAAAAATGATTTTTAAAAATTGAAGTTAGCATTTTTGAAAATTTATAACATAGCATATGTCATCTCAACTTTTCCCAAATTTTTGATATGACTAACTATTTTGAAAGTTTAAAAATAGTCCATAGATATTTATTTTTATGAAATATTTTGTCACAAATCATTATTACAAAAACTTATTACAGAAAATTGTTTAAGATATGAATCGTAAACAGCGTATTTATTTATTAATTTACAATTATATAAATAAAAAAGAATTGTAGACCCTGGTATTAGTTATATTATCTTCAAGAATATGTTTCAAAAAATCATGCCCTCTTCACTATCGTACACCTAAGAAAAAAATTCAATGTGGAATTCTTTTAATATATTTGGAATTATAATATTTAAAATAGTGTTACATTAAAACAATTAATTATATAAAATTATACCAAAATATAAGTTCCTGCCAATAAAAGTTAAATTAAAATGTAAATAATCTTTAAGGCCATGATTGACATGTGATTTATTCTAACCAATTCAATAATCAAAAAAAAATCTCACGATGGTAGTCTTAAACTTTTTTAAATGTTTTATGAAGTAAGATAAAAAGAAATGGTCCATTATTATGTAATATGTCATATACAAGTATTTTCTCTGTACATACGAAAAAATAAAAAAGTTCAGAAAATATCTATAGCGGTGAAAGTGTCAATTTCACCTAAAGAATCAAAATAATTGTGGAGCCAAGTGCCATAAAGTTGCATTGAAGCTTTCCGTACTATTATGGGTATACCTTCCTAAGCATCGGTTCAGTAACTCTTTTTGGCTCAATTCTGCAGAATTTAGCTGTATGGCTTTGAAAACATCCTCGTTGAGTGGTTTGTTATGTTGAAATGAATCTAATGTACACTCAGCTTTCGTGATTTTCCAAGTACATCAAGAATTAGAGCATTTCTCATGCTGTGGATTTTCATTTATGGCGTTTTTATATATTTTTATATATTTATGATCGAGTGTTGAAGAAGTATTGATTTCTTCTTATTACTAAGCATTAATAAATTATTAAGTGATCCATTAAATTTTTAGTGAATTTACCTTTCTCACCAAGACCTCTGACGTTTTTATTTACATTTGGGAAACGTGTTCCCATCTTTTCTGAACATGATCAACGTATTCTTTTTTCTACACGTTGAAATTTTTGTATGGATTAAACCTATTATCCATTTGAATGTCCTACTATCACCATCGCCAATGTAATTAGCATGTTTGAAGCCATGCGCATATTTGGAACATCGAAACATCTCAATTATAGCATCTATTTCTATTTGCCGAGATGCGCCTTTCTGATTTGCTTGAGATTTATTATTGGGTGTTTCGTACCCTTCTTCGTACTCAGCTGTATCTTTTTTAGTTTCCAAAGCTCATAAGCCTAACAATATTTAGACTTCATACATATACATATAGTTTTACAGTAAGGCGGCCGATTAATAAAATAACTCCATAAAGCGATGAAAATCCATGTTTCGTACACGAACCATATCCTGAAACTTTTATTCTAGTACATGGACCATTCGCTGCATGCTTTTCTTTCTCTTCTCGTGCATCTTTCTTTATACTAGCTTTTCGAACTGTTGCTGTAGATGTTGCTGTTGAAATAAGATCGACCACTTTATCATAGCAAAACTGGAAAATAGGCCTTGAGAATTCCATAAACGCACAAAACTTTATCGTGCCATTTAATCTCACTCCTATTAGTCGCATTGGTAACAGCATCCGACGATTAAATTCGCACACTTTACTAATAAATTTCGAACATAGGATAACAATTTCAAGACGTACTGGATAAACTAAAATAACTTTGAAACCGAAGCGTCGTGGACTTTTCTCGTGAAAAGTAATATCTGAATTGCACGTTGTGCACTTCATATGCTATGTGAAGCTATGAACATACAAAAAGCCCACTGAATGAACATCACTCAAGATTGTTTCGAACAGATTGAAAGTAATCCTACTCTTTTCGATCGAGTTATTACTGGTAATGAAAGTTGATCCTTTCAGTATGACCCGAAATTAAACGACAAAGCTAACAATAGCTGTCCTCTGGAGCGCCAAGGCCAAAGAAGACAAGAATGAGCAAGCACATTGTGAAAACTATGTTCATTTGCTTCTTCGATAGCAAAGAGTAGTTCACAAAAAGTTTGTCTAACCTGGAAACGTAAATTAAGTATTTTACCGCAATGTGCTCGAAAAATTACGAAAAAGGGTGCTCAAAGTGCGTCCAGAGATCGCGAAGATTTGGGTTCTGCATCACGGTAATGCTCCCTATCACAGTGCGTTCAGTGACTCTCACTTTTTCGCGTCTCAAGGCATCGAAATCTCACTATAACTGCCCTATTCACCGAACATGTCACTCTGCGATTTTTTCCTATTCCCTCACTTGACAAAATTCGTCAAAGGTCGACATTTTGACTCCGTTAAAGACATTCAAGAATCTGTGACGAGGGTACTCTGAGAGGTCCTACAAAAAGTGTTCCAGAATTGTTACGAAAACTGGAAAACTCGCTGAAATAAGTGTATAGATGCGGAAGAGGACTACTTTAAAGGGGATCGCAGCGATGTACCTTAATTTTTAAATATATTAGATTTAAATATACGAGATTAAATTTTGTCGCATTACTTAATTGTCTGACCTCTTTTATATATATATATATATATATATATATATCAACCTATGTCCTTCTGACGACGATATAGAATGTATATTTTCATTTTCAGAGCAATCAGTTCAGTAGTTTTTTTAACGGGTATAAATAAAAAAAAATTTATGTGTTTATAAATTAGTACGATATGATAATAATGATGATAAAGAAGCATAATTTCCATCTTTTTATGCCAGATTATTTCTCGCTACACCTTTTTCCATCTTTATATCTGAATTCTTACTTTTTATCAAGTATGTATTCATTATCTAAATTCTATATACTACAGAAAATGATTCAATTGGCAGGCCGATGGGTGATCCAAGTAAAATCTGCACGATTTTTTTTCTTAGTCTACTTCAAATATAATGTTTTAAGGTTTTCTTTTCATATTATAACGTATTCATAACAATAAATATATAACTTTCTAAAACCGTATAGTTTTCGAACATTTTATTTGGCAGCTTAGAGTTTCATTTGTAAGTTTTCTATCGACAAGCTGCGGCATGGACTAATGTATTTGGTTTTCCATATACTATATTAGCTATGTTTGGTTTTATCTGATACCTTTCAATGCTTCTAAATATATACTTAACTTATGATAGAATCAAAAATAATGAATAACTATAATTAATATTTTATATTAGGAACATTTTCTAGTTTTACATGATTATTCGTTTAGAATTAGTTCTTTTTAACTGCAAAAAAATTTTAACTGCATTACAACTTACAATATTAAGATATGGTTTTCATTATTAGAGTTTTGACGACTACATATTTGCTGACACAGCAAATTATTATCCAGAAACGTATGGAAAACAACCAACTGAAAATCCATCAGGAAATCATGGACCAATGGGTCCCAGTTCGGGTTCACGTCCGCCATCTGGTCAGCGCCCAGGTCCCCCACCAATGGGTCCAGGTTCTAGTCACAGTGACGATGATGACGACGATGAAGCTCCAGAACCTGTAGAGGTTCCGCGCCCGAGCTCACGTCCGAGCCCAGGTGGAAGTCCAAGTCCACGTCCCAGCCCAGGGGGTAGTCCAGGTCTACGTCCGGGGCCAGGTGGAAGTCCAGGTCCACGTCCGGGGCCAGGTGGAAGTCCAGGTCCACGTCCGGGGCCAGGTGGAAGTCCAGGTCCACGTCCGCCACCTCCAGGTGGACGTCCAGGACCTGGAGGTCCACGTCCAGGACCTCCAGGTCCACGTCCAGGACCTCCAGGCTCGCGTCCAGGGCCTCCAGGTCCGCGTCCATCCCGTCCAGTTCCCCCTCCACGTCCAACCAAATAGAATTGACTTTTTCTTAGAGAACTTTTCTTCCTTCTCTTATACTGTGCTAATAACTTATATACTTCTTATTTATTGTTGAACTGTATATGTGTCTAAAATAAAAAAATAAGTTAGAAGAATATAATATTGTATTTTCATTAATTTTGTTTGAGGATCATTTCGTAATTTTTCATTATAATAATTGGGAATATTATAATAAATTATTGCAATTATTGTTCTTGCCATGAATTTCAATACAATACAAACTTTAGTTTCTACATGAAAACTTAAAATAAGTTTACTTTTTGATTCAAAATAAATGTTTCAGAAAACTGTTAATTTCTATCTATTTAGTTTGTGAATTTAAACTCGGCTTTACACAAGATCTCTTTTTGTTAATTTGACATTAAACCTCCATGTAAGACCAATTCTATAGTTGAATATCAAATTGAAGTTGATTACAAATGTATGTAATTAATTATATCTGGAATAATTATATGAATACTATTGGCGTATACTCGACGACTTTGTGAATATGATAATGGACATGATTAGCTGATAAAAAATATGACTTTAGGTGCGAAAAAGCTAAAGATACACGTGAAGCCGGTTGAATTCAATAAGGGATAGTCAGAAAATTATTGTCTGAATAATTGTCGTTATTGAGACGATTCCACTTCTCAATTCAAACACCTAGAGGCCTGTTTATATTATACATAAATAAACTCTACATATATAAAAAACAATTTTCAGTAGAAGGCACTTGATGCATAAAAAAATAAACATTAAGTTGGAAGCATATGTACAAAGCTTTCGTAAAAATATTTACGTAAAAAAAGCTTATGTAAATATTGTAAAAACATTGTAATTAGGCTTTTTTCATGAATTAGACATTACGCTTTCGCAATATTTACCTTTCTTACTTCCTTAAACATTTTGAAAATTTCAGTAAAAAACAAGGCAAAAAATTTCATCAAAATAATAATAGTTAGTTGATTAGGCAGTTGGTGTTAAAGACGTAGAGATATCAATATTATGGCAGACTTTTATCACAAGTTCAAAAGAAATATATTTTCAAAAGTAAAGAAACTTAAAGAAAATTATTAAACATTTAAGTAATAGGTTGTTTTTGTAAGCTAAAGCTAAAGTTTATTAGAATTTAATGAGGAATGCAAAATTAAAAAATTCATGAAGTGCTTTATGTATTGCTTGAAGAATTAAATAATCACATGCAAAGCAAAATCGAAAAAGTATAACTAACAAGTATTGTAGTATACATCAAAGAGACTAGCGAGAATAGACAGCAACTAATAAGAATTAATAATTCTAGATGAAAAAGTAATAAATGATCTCGAGACAAAGTATCTAGACTTTCTATAATAGACTGTAGTTCATCTAAGTGAACTCTAAGAACTTGGTCATCGTCGCCCCGTCAGAGGCGAAAATATCTTATTACATATGAACTATTCAGAAAAACTACTTATCAATAAGTGACGATGCTGTCTTAATTCATTGCTTGCAATGTACCGCTCGTACACGGCGCTAAAATGTGTATAAGTGTGATACTGTCTGAAATGATGACTTGTCTGGTAGCTACGTTGTAATAAAAACTAAACTCTTATACGCTGTTTTTCACTAGCATAAGATTGGAATTCGGACGGGAATGTGCATTTGAAAGGGATCAAATAAATACGCATTTATAATTTATCTTTCATAAGTTACTAAATTTATTAAAGTTAAAGGCATAAAAAACCTCCACTTAAGAAGTGGAGAAAAAAGCCGGTTTCAATGTAAAAGAAATTAAGTTAAGAAACACAAGCGCTATAATAACAAAATAACTAAACAATATACAAAAGGTCACTATTATTTACGGAGAGCTCTTACCATGGTAATTTTAGACAATTTTAGCTTAATACTATGAGTTGAGGGCTAAGATGAAAGGAGGCTCCGCAATCCCTCCTATGCTGCGTCGCGGCCCCAACGTCTTCGGGACGGGGACAGCCCTTACCGCAGACGGCAGCCACTGGGCAGAATCGCCGCTCGGGAGCTCCTCTGGTATCGGCGCAGGGGCCAATATCCACAAGGCCGTGTCACCTTGTCACCGCTAGCACAGTAACGTAGTACGCACGCGCTATACTATGTAGTACCAATTACGTTAGTTTTCTGCCCGCGAAAATACTAGAACATTACAAACCGCGCACACAAAACAGATAGATAGATCGCGATCGAAACTTCGGTAGACAGCCTGATAGACGGGAGCACTCACACATTTATGCAGACCTGGCTGACGTTTCAAACGAGAATATTGTCTTCCACGCTCGTGCGCGCTCTAGAAGCCCGCTGTCTAAGCTGGAGAGCGGTCCTATTAGTAAAAAGGGGGGGGGGGTTCGATCCCAAACGAACGGCGAAATATGGTGACCACCTCAGGTATATGTCCCTTAAAGAGCTGTTTGAAGAAGTGTATATGGCGGGTTTTATTATTGGGCTTGTCCCTCATCACTGCTTTCCGAAAAAATACCAGATGCGCATATGCGCATCAGCTGTCGAGATATACGGGCTCTTATTGCGGAAGTTGCTTGTAAATCTTGAACATACGCATTACTTGATTCACAAGAAAATCTGGAAGCACTTAAGATACTTTAGAGACGTAGAGTTTATTATTTTATTTAATTACAATCAAGTAAGTAAGTCAAGTAAGTCGAGTAAGAGCGTGATCGACTTTACTGACAGATAAAGAAAGATTTCGCTCTAATTCCTTAGCAAGCCGATAGAGGGAAGCTTTGTCCTTGATTCATTGTCAACAAAGATTCAGTTATCGTTGATCTTTTGAAAGAGAATCACATTAAACGTCATGAGTGCTAAGTACGCGTCGCGTTACGGGGCTGTATTCCTTTGCATCCACCTGAAAGGTCCCTAAATATCGCAATCAGCGGCTGCTAATATATATGAGAAAGTTGAAGACATTTATATAGAAATGGCTACAGCGATATAAAGTGGCTAAAAATATCGATGATTTACCAGAACGTGGCTCAATAGGAAAAGTGGACAAAAAAGACGAACAAAGAATAATGAATCTGTTTTCGCGGAATCCTGCTTTAACACTGCAGCAAGGACAAGTAAAATTAACGGCACAAAGTTTAGATATATCTTACGAAACTATCCGAATCTATCTTCGTACTCATGGCCTGTAATGGCGCAACACAATGAATAAGCCTCTGTTGACTGAAAAACATGCGACAAAGCGACTCGCTTGGGCGCATAAAAATATTAATAGATTTTGAGAATGTCATTTTTACTGAAAAATATTCTATATGTATCGCTGTGTCCGCGTGCAAGCCTGGTCAACTTGTACCAATAGGCTTGTTCAGCGGACCGTAAAACACAGAATAAAGGTGCATCTTTGGGGCTGCTTCGCAAAGCAGGGATTCTGCACTTTGCATCTCTTTATTGGCAACCTAAATGCCGAGAAAATGATAAAAATCTAAAAAAAGGCTTTACTGTCATCTGGCAAATAATGGTTCATCAAAAAAAAAATGAAGATTGAATTATGCAGGAGAACAACGCTTCTAAACACCGTAGCAAGCTCTGTACTGAGTGGAAGACTCAATCTGGCATTGTTACATTAGATTCGCCATTGCAGTCGCTCGATGTAAACCCTATTGAAAATGTGTGGGCATATATTAAACAGAATCTTCGTGGAAGACGCAGACACACTTTTTTAGAAGCAGTTGTCTTACCAAATTCTTTGGATCTAAAGATCGTTGCCATTAGAATAGACAAATTAGTACAAAGCGTGCCTTGGAGATGCCAATCAATTATCGATGCCGGTGGTGACTGGACCAATTATTGACCGAATTGCATAGTCGTTCGCAATGTGTACAGTGTATATATAAATATGAAAGTTTCGACAAATAAATTGTTTATAAATTAAAACGCCCACGCTCTTACTTGACAGACTGTATACTGACAAAATGGTCTAAATATAATTATTGACTGAATTACATAGTCGTTCGCAATGTGTACAATGTATATATAAATATGAAAGTTTCATCAAATAAATTTTTTTGTAAATTAACACGCCCACGCTCTTACTTGACAAACTGTATACTGTCAAAATGGTCTGAATATACAGATAGCTTGAAACTTAAAGAGTTTCTGGAGAAGAATATCATAAATTTTATAGTGATTCATTTTATTATTATGCAAACCTGTAATCCCTTTTCCTATAGGAGAGACCGTTCTAATGCTCTAAGAGATTGCAGCGATGGTCACCAAGAGTTGGCATCTCCAGCGTTACTTAATACAGACAAGCATAATCAATAAAGACTTAATTTATATAGTGAGTGGTTCCACTTAAGCTACCTAACCAACTACGTGAGACTTGTAGACCTGGAGGTCTAATACTACGCAAGGATGTTTATCACTACCAATAGCAGTTTCCTCTAGCGCAGAATGACTCACAATGTCTGATAGATCAATATTTCGAGCCATTACAGACGTAAAGCGCACAAAATTCACGAGCGAGGAGAACGCTCGACGGTTTGTCACGACGGAGATGGGATTGCACTTCGTAAATCGGGACTTGCTTGTCTTTTCCTAAGAAATCAATGACAGCATTTAAAGGAAAATAGAGATAATAACGATACAAGGATTCCTAGATTTTCATAATTTGTCGAATTTTCACTATAGTTTTTAAATATGATTTTAATGTTTTTAAAAGCCTAATTTTTTAATTTTAGACTAATTTTATATAATACTCTGCATTTAAAATGTCATGTTCAAAAACTCTCTTTGGTCATTCATTTACAAGAACTGCATAAATTTCATGAAAAAAACTCGATACTTTAGGATGACTTAAATTTTTTTGCAGCTTCTATACATATCTATACATAAAATAAATGAACGCTTTATTGGATTTCGATTTAAATTTTTTTTCTACATTCGAACCTACAAATCGCACCTTCGTCGCTTATTTCCGATTTTTATGAAAAAAATATACTCCTTACCTAATATGAATAATTTTTTATTTCTTGCTTTTGAATTTTCATTTATATTAGTTGTTTATATCTTGGTTTTGAATTTTCGTTTCTTTCTTGGTTTCTCTTATCGGATAGTAAATTAACTAATCAATTTAATATTAACTATTTTCTTCGAAGTTGTAAGGGCATCATTTTGCGTTCACGTAGTACACTTAGATGCTAGTTAATTCTATATGCGCCTAATACGTTTGAATTAAATCTTTATAAGAGTTTGTTATAATTTTTTTTGGCTTCCTAATTTTGCGCAAATAGTATTTGCGGTATATTTAATCTGAGGTAGCATTGATTTTTAACATTATCTATATATGTATTCCATGATACCTTATTATCGAATATTAGCCCTAATATTTTAATTTCATTTGTTATTTTAATTTTCTTGTTTTCTATTGTGAGTTGAAATTTATTCGTTAGATTAGATTTTTTATTAAATTTTATTGCTTGGGCTTTAGTTTTTCGAGATTTTTAATCCTGTTATACTTGTAAATTCAACTAATGAATTATTGTTTTTTTAATAAACTAGTTTTGGGTTCGTTATTGTTTCGTCATTCTCTTCAGAGCTGATATGATGCTAGTACTTTTGCCTTGAATATTTTTTATTTTTTGCCAAATATGTTGGGTAGACTCTTGACCATTGATTGCATCTAAAAATTTTAACTAATCTATTATGCTTGCTATTTTGATTGTTCCTTTCTTTTTTGCTCGATTTTATTTTCTAGATTTTTATTTCCTTTATACTTGTTAAGATGAGTGAGATTATACAAATAAAGTACTTGTATACGATTTTATTTAATCTTAAATACATTATTTATATCTAATTGAGATAGAATTACATCGTATATCTAATCCGAGAGGCAACAACTCCCCGCTCCCTTCTTGCATCCTTATAGAACATAAGTACAGTATAATACCCAATATATTGTGTAAATATATATAGCAACATGCCTCCTTATACTTAAAGTGCATAATCGACAACAGAAGTTATAATTTCTGTTTAGAATAGTTTTAACAAATTTCTCAATCTTGTAAACTCAATTTTACCTAATAATTTTGTAAAGATATCGTCTATATTATCATCTGTATCCATCTTTATGAGATCAATTATTCCATTTATGTAGCTTTCATTCACAGAATGAAAATGTTTTTCGATGTATTTGAAGATTTTGGTATAGTTACTGTTCGAGACAACCAAGAGGGATTAAATACATACAAGATTTTAGAATTTTTTAAAATTATTTAATATAATAATAAAGATAAGAATTTTTACGACGTACCAACAAATGATAACCATTAATATAATTATTAGTTAAAGCCGTCTATTATATAAACTTAAAAATTTAATTCCTATACTATCTTAATAAATATATATAAATACGTATAATTAGAAATAATTTTACGCGTCTGCCTAACTCTGAACTAATTGATATTATTTTCGTAAGCATAAATTTCCAGGATTATAATTCCCTAACTCTATTGCTCCCGAGGATGTATTCATTAGGAAGTAATTTGGTGTTAGCGCCTCATTATCAAGCGGGTTCAGAGAAACAGAAGTAAGTGGCCCTGAATTCACTGAATGCTCAATTTTTGTGAATAGTGTGTCAGCACTTCCTCATGGGATGCCTGTTTTCGTAAAATTGCAATCAATGAAACTTTTACCGATCCAATAAGCCTTTCCCATACGCCGCCCATATGCGACACGCTTGGAGGATTGAAACGCCATTTAATCTGCTTATTAAACGCAAATTCAGTTCAGTCTATCAACAAAGTCCAGATTAATGCCATGGCCTCTCGAAGTGTACTATTTTTCACAATAATGTTTACATAGCTACATGATGAAATATCGAAAATCAAAACAATACTCATCGCTTTCTATGACTCAATGGGCATTATTCACCAGGAATTTCTTCCATCTAGCAAAATGCTTAATGCTATATATTATCTTGGTACGATTAAGCTTTTGCTTGACAGTATTTATTGTGTTCTGCCAAAATATCGTGAAAGTAGAAGTTGATATTTGTTGCAAGATAATGCGACGTCCCAACGATAGACATTGGAAACTGATTTTTTGATGAAAGTATTCTGACGGCCAATCACTCACTGTATTCACTTGATATGGTATCTTGTCACTTCTACATATCCGGTAAATTGTAGTGAGCGATGAAAGGAAAGCATTAGCGAGACGTCAAGGACATCCAAAAGCTAACAACCAATTCGGATTAACGACATGAAAAAGTCATTTGACATGCTGTTCAAAGGAACTAAACTCTGTGTTGACTCGGAATAAATAAATGGATTCTGCAACAATAATATATTGAATAATTCGTTGAAAAGTCTGGGAACTTTTGAAATAAATCTTATATATATATATATATATATATATATATATATATATATATATATATATAATTTTTAAACACGTATCGGGTAAGGTTATTTTGATATAGGGTCAGATAAAAATATATAGTATCACAAATTCATATTAAAATTAACATATGTTTTGTCTGGTTAGATTTAGAAATATTGTATTTATTATAAATAATTTAAAAAATTTATATTTTTGATCATTTGTCATTGAAAAACTGCTTCATCGCAACGTCCACTTCCAAAAGGTCATATTTTTGAAACAATTGTATAGTATGTATATATTGTAATGCGGCAGTTAATGAATAAAAACTTCACGAAATTTCCATTGTAATTTCGTCTGCGCGCACACATAAATTAATCTATATCACACACCATTTGTTGAATCTCGGGAGGGGGGCTCCGCCCCCTAAGAATACGAGTACCGCAAGAGTTTTTGGAGTATAAGGGAAGGAGGGAAACACGAAAAATAAGACAACTCTACGGAATTCACCCTCTTAAGCGCACACACGCGCTTTATTTTTACACTGCAGTTACACTCGGCACGCTCCATAAATGTGCATCAAACGCGAGTACCACGCCCCACGCGACTCGGTCACCGCGACCGTCGATCCGGCTGATCGTTCCGGGAGGGAGAAGAACCTAGCACCGCGTGACGCGCACTCACCTCTCTATTCTCTGAGGAAGCTACTGGGCCCGCTGGTTGAAGAAGGGGCACTGGGGGGGGGGGCTGCCGAGGGTGTCCTTGATGCCAGGAGAGGAGATCACCAGTCCCCTCTTTGTCCTCTTCATCTCACTGTACGGCCACTTTTCTCCTCTCATCCACCCTTTACTCTTCTTCCCTAATTCCTGTCTTTTTCTCTGGTACTAGTGCACTTCTCAGATCTAAACTCCTCCCGGCTTCACTCTTTCTCTCTGGCACTAGTCCACTTCTGCTCGAATATCCTCCTGGCTTCTCTCTTTCTTTCTACTCTTTCTACCTCTTCCTTCTCTCTGCTTGTTGATTTCGTTTTCTCTCCCGAGATTCTCCCTTTTCCCTTTTTCTTTTTTGTCGACCTTGGCCTTCCTTGTCATTCTCTTCGTTCCCTCCTCTTTTAGCCTCTTTTTTCTTTCTTTTTCTTCGATATCAATCGATCAGCGAGTAGAGGATGATTGCGCGCCGCGGGTCTCCAGAGATTTTTGATAGAAACAGAAGGGAAAGAGAAGGGATAGGAAATTTCGCGGCGGCGAGCAACGACGGGCGGCGGCGTCGGGCCTCGCCAAGCGCAATGCTCCCGTCACCAAATACAATACCATAATTTTTTAGTTTAAGTATTACATTAACCTTTAATTCGTATGAGATATGCCCTCGCAATTTATAATAGGTAGATACATTTGTAATATACGCGTGACCCGCTTTCTACAATAAGCAATAAATGGAAAGGTACCCTAATCTATAGAACTAATAAAATATATCTTAATAATTAATCTAGAAGCTTATATCATTACAATTACAATTGAAAGAAAAATAATGGATTGATGTGTCTGATTTCTAAAACTGCGTATTATAATTCTCAATGAGTGTAATTTCATTTCTCTTTCTCCTTATGCTAGATAACGATATATAGTAAAGAGTAAGAGATAATTAAAATTCATAGCAACCCATTTACGTTTACAATATTATTGAATAGACACATAAGCAGACTACCCTTGAAAAGAAAGATTTTAGTCACAAATCAGAGACAATATCCTGAATTTTATTACTAACTAAATACATTCATTACTGCTCATATAACTACTAAATTTAACGAAGTTTTTTGAATAAAGCTTACACATTATCACTTAGTATCTCTTATACTCGGCAACTTTCATCTGAAGAAAAGAAATTTAAAATAAAAATTTATTGTCGAGACATTATTACTCTTAAGAATATGATTGAAGATACATTTACGAAATGTTTACTCGAATCTAGTCTACAAATAATCTCAAATTTTACATACTGAATTAAGTGTTTCTTCTCCCCGATAACTATAGTCACGTTGTTGTTATTTTAACGAAATTAACTTCATACATTTAAATTAAATATACTTAAAATTAGACCCCTTTTTTCTTTAAATTTCCGCTTGAACCTTTATAATTTCTAATTAGAGCAAAACCCTCTCAAATTTACACAATTAAGTACACATAAGTTGTTGACTTCGCTGTAACACTTACAATAGTTTTGATAAATGTAAATTTGAATTAAGATTCACTCTCTAAAAATTTCACTTCATACAAAGAATTTGCCATCGTTTTATGAGTTTGATTATTTACTTGAGTAATAATAAAAATAAAAGGTAATAATAAAAAGTAAAAACAAAAATCGATTTTTTATGTAACAACACATATACACATTTATATAAGTTGGAAAGTAGAAAATTAACTTAACATTCGAACCATCTATATTAAGAGAAATATATATATATATATATATATAATTGAAATTTTCTCTTACTTAGGCAAGCCATGTAAGGTTATCTCACCATATTTCACCTTTCGTTTAAAAATTAGCTGATTATTACAGTAATTATAGCTCGCAAACAGACACAAATTCTATTTAAGAAAGGCAAAGCGTCCAAACGTGCTCATCTCTCGCAGAAACTTGATTTAGTACTACCGTATACACTAGCTACTTAATGGGTATATAATTTTCCAAAACTATAACTTTAGTATTCGTTAAGTACCCTTCTTTAAAGGACTTTTACAATATAATAAAATAAACTAAGTCATGTTGTATAAGCCCGACCTGGATTCATATGCACATCCTTAGATTACGTAAACAAAGTTTTATTTTTTTTGAAAAATCAAAGAATAGATAAATGTCTAAGGTTTTAAGCAAGTTTAGTTTTCCTCTATCTATAAGTATAAATACTCAATTGTATTTTACTAACTTATAATTAGAATACTGTTATAGAACACCTAAGATATATAACAATATTATTTTAGATATACAAATTATCGCATTAGAATGTACTATCCAGTTTCTTATTTTGTAAATAAATTTTAAAATCAAAATATGAGTGGAACACCAAATACTGAAACATCACTTATTAAATGTATTTGCTTAATCTAGAACCTTTCCGTTACCTGATATTTCAAAGCCATTCAAATAATTAATTCATATGGTAACAGGATATTATATAAGTTTAATTTTTTTAGCAAAATCATTGTTTTTAGTCACGTATTATACGAGTTCACTTTCCCACTTGAACAGATCTTGTTTTGTCATTTATTTCTTCATAGCTTGTATTCTTCTCACTTCTCAAGTTCTAGTGCAGTGTTTTTCTCCTTATCAAATTATTCATGACTAACTGTCTTCTTTGTTTTAATTGGAATATTAAGTCGACAACTACCTAGCTCTAAATGTAACATAATGTATAAGGACGTTCGTATAGCTTTCAACATAACAAAAAAAATCTTAAATTCAATATTAGTATTAACAAAAATATAAATCTCCCATTCGTTCGATAGGTCTTTTTTATTCCTTCTCGACTCCGGGTAACTTTCTGACTTCACTATTTTCCGGTTCAGATGAGTGATATACGCATGCAGCGCACTTATATATTCCACACTGTACCGTTGATTCCTGGTTCTCCATCTAGGTCAATCCTTTGATTAAGTAAAATCCCACTGTCTGTCGACGATGATGTTTATGCCTCCCTAACCTCTCGTTGCCATGCATACGGCTGCGCGCGTGCCTCGCAGAGTGGTGAGGTAAGGGGACGCGAGACAGTGCCGAGTTCAAGGCGCGACGGCGCGCGCATCGTTTGCGTTCTCTCGGACGGTTTGGTGCGAGCGCCTTGTGACACCCGTCACTATATATATATATATATATATATATATATATATATATATATATATATATCATCTGATCAAATTTAATTCGGACTGGTGCATTTAAACACCGCGCGTAAACTTAGTCGGTTTTTTTATTACATTGTTTTTCTCTATTGGTACAACCTTTGTTGATGTCCGTGTGAAGTTTGAGCACCATGTCTCCATTAGTGTGTGTTTTTCAGCTGATTTTTTGCGACGCAAAAAGTTTGTCTAGTGATATTGACTATAGCTCATGGTCCGTTCCCCGAAGCGGATTTTTGAGTTTCGGAAATAGAAAAAGACACACGGAGTCAAATCTGGCGAATACGGTGGCTGAGCGATGACTTTCATTTCGTGTTTGGCCAAAAATCAGACACAATCATCGTGGAATGTGCCGGCGCATTATCGTCGTGAAAAAAAAGAATTTGTGTTCCTACAGTATGAGTATGATTTGACATGCTACCATTTTATAGGAATAGAGAGAGAGAGAGAGAGAGAGAGAGAGAGAGAGAGAGAGAGAGAGAGAGAGATTGCCCTACATAAGAAAAAGTAAGCTATTTAAAAGATATTTAAGGCGATGGGAGTGTCAGATTAACCTAAATACCGAAAATGTTAATACCGACTAAAATCACACCTTCTTGAGGATACGAACCCCAAAATTGAATACAACCATTCAAATTATCTGGCCTGGTATTCATAGTTGTAGCTTATTACTTTAAGTTGATATTCGACATAATTCAAGACGCTACCTACTGACCGCTGGTGGAAGTCCCTGCTAACTGATTTAACTGTGCTCACGCACAATACTACATTACTATGATCACGATATGTCTAATTGACGTTGTACTTATTTTATTATTTCTGCCAAATTTTCAATAAAAGTCTATATACACGTCCTCCAGGACGGGAACACGATGGGGAATGGGAACGCGATATTAGTCTACGGTGACGTTGCGCTAGGTTCATAGGTACGCGGATGTGGTGTCAGTGACGGCGGAGACGGGGTCTGTACTCTAATTTTATAAATACAAAAGCACTTGCCGTTTATAGCTGCTGCAACGTCGTCCTCGCGCTGACTCTTTGAGGTGGTTAGTGGGGCGCTTAGAAACATACCGCGCCAATCAGACATGGGCGCGCATAACATCTGCATTTACTGGGGAGTCGCAAAAGTGTAATACTCTGCGATCACGTGTAAAAGAAAAAAGAAAACTAGTGAAAAACAAAACGATATTTCATTACTGCGCTCAGAGCTAGTACAATTGTTAGCAAAAGAAAAAAAATGAATGACTGCGTACTTAAACTACTTTGTTACAGGCATTGTACAAAATCGCAGTGCTTCTATACAATGCTAAGTTGCGTGTTTCCCTATTCTATAGTGTTATGCTATCTTACTATATGCTTAGTGTATTAGTATTCCTATTACTATCTTACTCTAACTATTCTATTGTTTCTTTGCCTCTAACTATCTCTAATTCTGTCAAGTGAAAAATTGAGTAACTTAATTCCTACCTATTCTATTCTATTAACTATTCTACGCTATAATATATTTCTTAATTAATATATGTTCTTGAGACATATGATCTTCTTTTCTTTTTTAGTTCGTCGATGGCGATAATTTTATTATCTGTAATTTCTTCTCTGTTATTCTTCATTCGTCGATGGTGATGCATGTTGCTAGAAAATGTTTAGGTATAATGTTTTAGGGACAATGCGGGTGGACCTGGTTAATAGATTTTTTTTCTCAAAATTCCACTTGTAACCGGCAAGTGATTTTCTTATGAAAGTGCCATCTTTGCTAACTTCGAAAGAATTTTACTGTGATCGTTCTCGCCCGCCAACACTGTGCCATTGGAAGACAGTTTGTTAATATGTGGGAAGAAGATCTGAACATTCTACATCGCGTTAATCTCGTAGCGTGATTCTAAATTGACGTCGCGATCTAATTCGTTACTCTTGTCAGCGATATGATGCTTGGGCCTTTTCTATATTCGTGGATGGGGGTCAAGGGGTTGCGATAGGGTGAGATCGGTAAGAGTAACTCTATTAGTGCGGGATCTTATGTGGGGATTTCTGTATTCTTGGAGCTAATCTGAGCGATGAAGTGTATCCCATTTATTCAGATATACTGTTGCTCCAGGCATAATAATCATGACCGGCTGTATGGTGTTGCCTAGAATGCCAGCGACCTCCTGTATCGTTTGCGCGACTGTAGATATTTCGACTGGATTTACCCGTCTTCTGTGTGTCGACGGAGCGTATAAAAGCGCAGCGGTCGCCGCGATATAAGCGGACATCGCTATCCTCCGATGTACTTACATATATTATGCGCTATGCTTTTTCTCTAATGGGCTACCTTTTGGAGAATAGTCTCCGATGGAATTTAGGACCCGGTTCATATGGGAGGAGATTTATCGACCTTATCTGACGTCCCGATGTGTAGAGGATGGCGTCTCGTGAATTCCTTGCGGACCACAATTTTTGGACGGAATGCTTCAAGCGTTCCCGTCTTATGGGAAGCCTCACTATCAGAAGTGTAACCGATAGCGATCTAGTTCCCTAGATCCTCGTATCTTTGCATAAGCGAATTGTAAATCAGATCCGTCTCCTTCCGAATTTTCATCGAAAAACATCATAGTTCAGGGTGGGGTAAAATGTTCAAGTCAGAAGGGTATGCGTAAAATGGCACGTACATCTTTTTGGGACTGTAAGGATGCTTACTCCTATGTCCAATAGGGACAATGCAAATGAGGCGTTTCTGGCTGGGGCAACTTCTTCGGCTCTTCCTCTTCCTTGACGATATACTAGGTATTATCCAGATTTAATTCTATAAGGTTCGGCTGCGCCGTTTCTGCCTCTATTTTCTCTAAGGTTTCAATGAAGGTATCTTTTTATATCAGAGATATGTGCTCTTAAGGAGGGGGATGTTATCTTTTCATATCAGAGATATATCTCTTGTCCTCCTACTGTCGCTTATGTCCTCTAATTCGTAAATTACCGGGGAGATTTTCGTAAATATACGGTATGGAACTATAAATTTTGGTTCTCACTTATTCAAATTTTATAAGCACCAGATGACAGGACATAATTTCGTCAACACACCACGTCCTTAACCTGAAAAATTTCTTCTCTTTTATTTTTATTGTAATAATGCAATTGCTGCTGGTTAGTGGCGCACAAGTTTCTTTTCACGAATTCGTGAAAGGCCGGTAGTGTTTTCATTGGAATTAGCCAGCCTGCGGGTGTCAAATCCAGTAACACAAATCCAGTAACTAGTGCTCTGACGTCCTTGGTATGTTTTTGGTATCGGCATTACTCTGGGCTTTCTGCCGAAGTTCAGGAACGCTGGTGGAGTTTACGTACTTGCACGTATCTATCTATTTATCGCGAATTATAGCTTGGGCAGGTGGGTATCCTAATCCTTAGGGTCTTCCTTGATAAAGATGGAAATCATTGCTTTAAATGTTCGATTCCGTGCTATTGTCTCTGATTAGATATTTCGGGTATCCCCATCTGAAAGCGAATAGTTCTTCAAATATTTTTATTATTATTTGGTCAGTTGCCTTGGTGAGTGGTTGATCTTCTATGTACTTGGTAAAAAGGTCTTCGCGTATCAATAGGTATTTATGCTGGTCTTTACTGGGGGGGGGGGAGTTCCATTACGTCAGGTGCCACAATTATCCATGGATCTTCTGTATTTGTTGTTTCTTTCACCCGTAAAATCTGTAAGGGCTCTCTCTGACCCTTTATGTGCCTAATATGTGCACCTAACATTCTAGGCAATGGCTGATATAATTGTATATATCTCTACGCATTTCCGGTCAGTATTAGCTTGGACTCTTTGTGCAGAGTTTTTTTGACACCAAACTTTGACATTCGCAAAATATTCTTTTCTTATCTATAAAGGAAACTATAATTTTCAAATCACTCTTGTAAAGGCCTAGCATATCAGAGTAAACTCTGGGTCAATGTTTAAAAAGCAGGTCGTATTTTATGCGTCAATCGGGGTATTTTTCTGGATATCTTTGTATCTCTAAGAGTTTCTTTGAGTACCATTTATGTGACTCTATTGCGGAAACTGTTCTGGCAGGTACATCATCAGCGAAGGGTGAGCGTGATAATACATCGCCTACTTTGTGCAAAGTACCTCTACGGCGTATTATATCCATGTTGCACGCTTGTAATGCGGTGACCTAACGTGCTAGTCCTCCTCAAGGATTTTGAGTATATATAGCCATTTTAGACTGCTATGACCTGTGATCAGTGTGAAATTCTCTCCCAATAGATACTCACGAAATTTTTCCACAACCGATACTGCGAAGCATTTCTTTTCGGTGACTGTATAGTTCTCTTCTGCCTGTGTTAAAGCTCTGCTTGCGTAAACAATGGGGTGTTCTTCGTCTCCTATATCCTGATTGAGTACAGAACCGAGGGCGTAACTGCTCGCATCCGTTTGTGTTGGCCGTGCTAACACGAGTGCTTGGGTCAACCATATTGTAAGCTTGTTGAAAACGTCTTCCTGCTATTTGTTCCAATGCCATTTCACTTTTTTCTTTAATAGCTTTGTAAGCGGTTTTTTGATTTCTGCCAGTGATTTTAGAAAGCAGGTGTACCACCCAACCATTCCAAGGAACGCTCTGAATTGTTTGAGATTAGTTGGCACGGGATAGTTTGTTACGGGCCTGATTTTGTCTGGGTCTGTGCACAATCCGTCTGTACCCCAGATATTTTACTTGTGGACAGCAAAATTCAGATTTCTCTCTATTGATATAAAAGTCAACCTCAATGAGGCGGGTTAAAACCGCTGTTATATGCTGAGCATAATCCTGTGTTGACATAACAAGTGTTTGTGGCTATAGTGATATCATCCATGTAGACAAAAATGATTGGCTGCTTTTTCGGGCCAAAAATGAGATCTATATCTCTTTGAAAGCTTGCTATGACGTTGGTAAATCCGTAAGAGACTCGAATATACTGGAATAGTCGAATATGCGGGACTGTAAACGTGGTTATCTCTTTGCTTTTCTCATCTAAGAGCATCTGATGGTATGATTAACTTAAATCTGTCGTAGATAGATACCGCGTATCTCTCAGTTTATCGAGTAAGACATGCATATCAGACAGCGGCTAAGCGTCTTTTCTCGTGAATTGATTTATCGCTCAATCGTCAATACAAAAACTAATCTTTCCGACTTTCTTTGGTACTATTAGCAGACGAACTTACTTTCCGTCATTCACGGTTAGATGGCGATATAAGTCATACGAAATATCAGATGTGCCGGATATAGTACTTATTTTTTAGTTTTTGCATTTACCAATAAAATTCAGTTAAAAGGCGCCATCATTTGTGTAGAAATTATAATTTTTTAATCAGTGAAAAATAAATCGTGATAAATCGTTTTTTAGACATGTTTTTTTGCACTATCTTGATTTGAAAAAAAGTGTAGCAGAAAGTTATCGTTTGCTTCAAGAATGTAATGGCGAACAAGCTCTATTGCTTGCAACGTACAGTGTTGCAACACCCAGCGTACTCACCATATATAGCGTCGTCTGCTACTACTTATTCAGATCGATGCAGGACAACCTCGCTAATATGCACTTCTGATGTTCAAGAAGGGTGAGAATTTGTGGATGATTGGATTGCCTCTAAATAACCATCGTTCTTTCGCCACGGTATCGCCATATTGAAAATATGGGAACAATAGTAGAAAAAGACGAAAAATACTTGGATTAAGCTAACGTGTATCCATTTTCCATCATAAATGTCCTTTTTCGGTTAAACAGGTCAAAAACGAAGTTCGCTTCCTAATATGACTAGGCAACTATTTCGCGTGCTTTCTGATGGCTCTATTATATCTTCCGCCAATAATCAGTCGCTTTCTTTGTGTGTTTGCTTCAGCAGCCTATCAGGTATCTGATGAAGAATTTGTTTGATAGGGCGCTGCTCTTGTATGTCGATCCGATGCGGCGGCATCTGCACCAACTGGATTGTTTCCCTCGGCACGCGTATTAGCTCGTCGAGTACTTGATCGAGCTCGATCCATTCTAGTTTATTGAATTTAACCGTGCCTCTGACTTCTGCGATCGCCGTAATGGTTTCATGGTATTTGTTATTCTGCGTTACCACGTGCATTGCTATTTTTCGCTGCGTATACTAAGTGGTATCTGCAAACTTTATAGTAATTTTCATTTTAGCTAAGATATCCATGCCAATGAACATGTCGTATTTGTGGATTTTGGCTACCTTAAATCGAGATTTTATCTGTTAACTATCGACATAAAGTACTGGTATACCTCTCTGTCATTGGAGCAGAGTTTCCTATACGATATCTGATAGTACGAAATTACCAGGTAATAGCTAATTTGGTCAGCTTGCACGGATAACAGTAGTAGCAGTAGTAGCGGTAGGAGGTGATGCACCAAATAAGGATGGCTAGTCTTTGTATATTTTAGACTTAAAATATATTAAAATTTAATTTTCAGTAATTTCTTATTTTTCAATAAATTATTGAATTTTAATCAACGACTCGCAAAAAGTTATTAAGAATAGCAGCTTCTAATTTTTTAATGTATAAATTTAATAATTAACAAAATATTTGAACGAATTTTTAATCATTTATAAACACATTACATCATTTTTTGTAGACAGATCGAATGGCAAATATTAAATAATAATACCAAAATTATATATTTCCAAACACTGGGTTTTAGGAATAAATATAATAATAAATATAATAAGTTAACGCTGCTCGATGATCCAGGTTCGATTCCTATAAACTAAATTCCTCGTGAAATCCAAAGAGTGTCAAATACTACGAATTGCATCCGTATTTTTCATATTAGTCCGTAATTTTTCATCATAATAACGCTTGCCCGCATATTACGGCTTCGGTCAAAAACTATTTGAAGTATCGTGGATGGGAAATCCTGCTTCACTCGTCTTATAGTTCAGACTTGGCACCATCTGACTAGCAGTTATTTCGATCGATGCAGAACGCTTTTACGGGAATACGCTCCAGTTCATTATAAGGAATCCAAAATTGGTTTGCTTAAAGATGTATGTAACCATGTTTTCGCAATAAAACCTCATAATTTTGAAAAAACGATGGAAATGAAACTTGTACACTCAATATATAATGCACAAACACTGTAATAATCAAATGCCAATTATCTTCAGACCAACTAATATTTCGACTTTTACATTAAAATAAATTTGAATTTCAATATTGGTCTCCTTATAAATTTGTTCATGAAGCGCATAATTTATGGTCTAAGTCGGAAAATTTAAACATTTTGTGGTAATAGCGCCCTTGATATAATTTTTATCGAAAGAACCGATGACTGCTATATCTTTTTGCTATCATTTTTAAGTACTATCTGTTCACTTCTTATTCCGAACAAAGATAAATTTATATCAGACCCTTTAAAACCTAAATTCTGTGCAAATTTTTTATTTATAAAAGTTATTGTCGAGCCTACATCTAATAAAGTAAATGTATTATTTGTTTTATTTGCAGCAATGACGCGTAAAGGTAAAATCTTTCGAAATACATTTTTGTCTCCTAGTCATTCATTAATAACTTCGTTAAGCATTTCATTTTCTAATAAATGAGTGTTTGGATTTTTTAAATTATGCAATAATTGGTGATGGTTTTTATCACATTTCTTACGCATTTTCTCACGACAATTAATTTTTGAATGTTCCCTTTTTAAGCATATAAAGCATAATTTAAATTTTCGCACTAAAAACCAACGTTTTTCGACGGTGTCACTTTTAAAAACTGCACACTCCAATGGTAGGTAACTTCCATGCGAACAAATATTACATTGTTGAATTTTATTATAATTATAAATATGTAACGTGAGTTACAAGTAAAGAAAAGCGTCTAAATTATTATAACAGTTAAATATATGCGCGAAGTTATTTCTATAACTAATATACAAACAATCACAAACATAGAGTAGATAGAATAAATTCATCGTATATTATAGATAACATTAGTTTATCCAATAGAAATAAATTGTCAAAACGCACTCGGTTTCGTGTAAGTAGACGAACCGGACCGTACGGATAAATATACCGAAATATAGAAATAGTAGCAAGAGAAAGAATATCGGTGAAGGCCGTTCGAAATCTCGGAACCCGAAATAATCAGATTAATGCGCAGTACTTTGTAAATATCTGTATATATTCATAGGATATACGAAAAGCGAAATAATAATTTATTATTTTATTTATTTATATGTTGCAGGGAATCTACACGGAGATCCCTATTAGTACATAGTTTAATTATTTATTTTACATTTTTGTATTTAATTAAACAGAATATAGTACATATTATTTTTTTAGTAAAAATTCTACGAGTTAAAAGTTATTCACCTAAATCTTCCGCCTACCAATCCCAATACGCTCCTCTCTCTTCAATTGAACACTAATATTATAATGAAAATTATAAGCAGAACGGAGACGGAGCGTTTCTAATATTTTTATTCAAGGACGTAATATTTCTGTTCTTGAGGAATCTTTAAATAAATGAACAGTAATGAAATTCAAAAAAATTTTATTATTTATTATAATTACAATCCACCTGGTAGAAAGTCAGTGGAAATAGAGACGTGGCGATGTACACGCTCGCGCTTTTATAGATTTCCCCTCCCTTGATTTCAAGCGCCTCCAAAAAAAAAGTTGAAAGCTGCATTCTAATTTACGAGATACTTCACCTCGCAGCCACATGGCCGGATTCATTCCGTTATTATTTTCCTTTATTATAAGGATTACTGTCATTGTATGGTTTTACTTAACTCAAAAATATCTTGATAAACAATTTTAAAAAGTATAAGAAAAAAAATTGCGAAAATTTGTTTGAAAAGTAGAGATGTTAAATGTTTCAATTAAATTACACTAAATCTAGATCAAGTTTGGCATTTCAACTGTGCATACTAATATACTGGAAGAAGATACCAAATTAAATTAAAAAAAAAAAGAAATGCTGATATATGTTGTTCTAGATATTTTTCGTAAATTCATTTAATTTTCAACTGTTTGTTTACATTTAAATGAAATTTTTTGAAGTAAACAAATTTCAGATTTAATTAATCACATCGAAAACGTAAAAATCATGTCTTATCTGAATTAGAAAAGATTATTGGTAATATTCTTCAGGCTGTACCGAAAATTTTGTATTATTTTCTTCATTTATTATTTTTTTCAGATTATGGTAAATTTTAAAAATGTTTTAATTAGACCAACTCCAATTTTGAATTGAGTAATTTGAACTACATAAAATTCATTATATTCAATTGGAGCAATAGACCACTTTTTGTCTGCCAGTGTAATATTATAAAATAATATTAATACATTAATCCTTTAAAGAATTTTAAATAATGCTATAATTGAATTATACTTTGTCGCTGCTAATTTTATATAATTCAAGAAAATAACAAAGTTGACATTTTCTTAATTTTTTTAAAATTCATAGATGGAACAACTAGGAAATAAAAGTATTACTTGTTCTCTCTGTTTTCCATAAATTATTTTGAAAAATATTGTAAAATACTAAATAAATAGTTATATTATTAAAAGAATATTATACATTATGATAGTAAATCAATCACTGAGCAGTGAAGCAATTAGAATAAATTTTATTTTTGTAACGCGAAAAAAGCAGCATAGATTAGGTTTAATATTATTTATTTATTATGTTTTATAGCAAACTGGTTAATAAAAACAGATTATACTAGATTTTATTGAAAGGTATAAATGTTGTAGACAGGATAAGGCGCACCTTGACTGTTACAGAATATATAACAATCAATAAATAGGCATGACAGCGATCAGCAAGAAAATAATAAATAGAGTACGTAAAATTATTTTTATGGTTCATTTTCGGCACTCGTCGAGGAAGGATACCTCCTGAGTGACGAAGGAAACTGTCACCTACTGACCGACAAACTCTGCGTTTTCTGGGTGAAAATTCTTTCACAAGGTCAAAGGAAAGCACCCTTACTCGTAAGGAAGAGTAAAAAAAAGATTACCGACCCAGAAGAACGGGCCCTCCCGACTTCTTAAAAAGTAATTCTTTTTCACCTAAAAAATAATCCAGAAAAGGCCGCCGGGAGACAAAAATAGAATCAATTTAATTTCATTCGGGAAAAAGGCGCTCCTTTTCGCCGAATTCAACTACCAGACAGATATTAATCACGAGGAGCACCTCGGATTAATACCAGACCGACCGGCGACCGAAAATTTGCAAGTCACCATAACGTTAATCGACTTACTATTATAAATATAGTATTTAAATCATGTAAAATAAATCAAAAGAAAACGGAATCTTGCTAAGGAATAACAAACGCTTATTCCTAAGAAAAACACCGAACTCTTTTATATCACCGAATAAGGCGCGCCTTAGCGCGATATAAAAAAGGGAAAAAGATTTATTGCGATAGTGTGGAAGAAACTCCGGGTAAATAGGCAGATCGCTTATGTAAATACAAGAAATAGAAAGAGGAACCGCTTATGTAAATATAGTAAATAAAACGAGAAAATTACTGGGCCAAGGCCGTGTGAATTCGTGGAAATTTAGATAATTCAATTAACTAATAGATATAATATAGAATCAATTAAAGGCGCAAGTAATTAATTTCCGAATCATTATTTTTTGTTTCAGGGTATCTACAGCGAGATCCCAATCAAATAAAATTTATTATTGTTATTATTTTTTTATAACTTATCAAGATACTACATTTATTTTGTTATTTACTAAAAGATAAAAAACGAGTCTCAAGTTATTCACCCGAAAACCTGTCTTGATACGTTGCTCCCTCCGAATCACGTACCTTACACCTCACAAATTTCCTGTATAAAAAACTAAAAGCTGAAAAAAATAAGACGGAAGGAGACGGAACGTTACATTTTAATATAAAAAATGTATCTAAAATAAAAAAATTTCCAAAACAATAATCTAGCCAAAAGAATTTTATATAAAAATAGAAATTAGTACAAGTAAGAATAAAATTACGTTATATCACTATGATTATTTCTTATATATACACATATATATATAACATATGCGCCTTATATATATATATATATATATATATATATATATATATATATATATATATAAGGCGCATTATTATATAAAGGCGAGAGGAAACTTTCGCAGATATGCAAACCCTCGTTCTTTGCATGTAGTGGACAGCGCCAATGGAGTTAAATCAATGAACTGCGCCATCTGGATCGACCGACTGCGGTATTGGATGAATGGAAAGATAAAAGAAACAGGTTCCCCTTTCCTACACGTGAGTCACGGGGAAGCATGGATAAAGTTGCGAAGGGGGCTGTCTAGAAGAAAAGAAGAAGCAAAGCTGAAAGAAAAGAGAGAAAGACCCGGTGAAGTCGAGTGCGGAAATAGTCAAGAGCTGAATGTCGGTTACGGGAATACTACGAGCCGTCGTGAAGTAAAGGTCACCGCCTGTAGTCGGGTAAGCCATCCTCCTTTGGATCCGTTCGAGAGCGATCCGGGTTCTAGGCGGTTCGACAAGATCAATTGCGTTACAGATTGCGTGGCCGCCAGAATTTTGAATGACATTCTTGAATAGTGATACAGATTATCGTGAATATAACAGAATATCGTATAGTCAATATTGATCGCTCGATGATATTAATAGTACGCATTGTACTTCGTCCATAAAATCACGCCGCCAGAATTCATCCAAGTTTCATTGTAAATAGTAGTCTTTCGTAATAAATTATCAGCGTATTTTCTAAACTCAAAAGCAGAAAACTCGTTTCCTTTTGCTACCCTCCCCTTCCCATTTCAGGTACATTTGACAGGAGCAGGAGAAGGTAAAGCGTTATAATATATATGTAATACATTAAAATGGCGCAACAACTGAGCAAATGTTTTTGTTCACTACATTAAATAAACTGAATTTTAAAAAAATTTATTTATTCAATTTATCTTTAAATATTTAAACATACATTTCTTATATTTTTAATAACCATATCAATCATGATTTTTATTTCTATTTATGCGCTACTCTAATTCTAAAATATTGATGTTTTAATAAGTAACACGTATTAAAGTTCTAAAATATTTCAGATTATTAAGCAAAAATATGTACGTTTATGAAACACTAAAAAATTTTTCTTTTTCAAAATTTGCAAAAAAGTTTGATCAATTTATATTAGTAAAATTTAACATTTTATATAATATTTCATAAAATTATAATCTATTTAACAATGTTCTACAATTTTTTTTAATTCGTTTAAAATCTATTATTTAATTAATTATGAAATTATTATTATTTAATTATGACTAATAGTTAAATTTCATTCCAAATTTAAACAATAATATTATAATATAATCATAAACAAGTAAATCGTATAAATAATTGTATAATTGTATAATCACATAATAAACAATTATGGCATCTCAAAATCAACTAATGATAAAACCTTCAAATAAAACATATGATGTTAGAATTGAACTGAATCGCATGATCAAAAAATGAATAAGAAATAATAAAAGTGTATAATATAAAACGATTAATCAACAACTAGCGCACTATTTACAAGGTACAGTTTTCCGTTTAACAAAAAAAATAAAAAGTGAAAATGCACAACTACATACTTTACAATAAGATTGCATTGATATCTGTTGCGATATGATAAAAACTTTAGTTTAAATAATGATATATCATTCATCTTTTCATCACTACAAATCACTCGCACTCGTTAATTCACATTCGATTTAATTCAATAGATAAAAGTAACAATAATATTAGTACGTATAATACACAACATATTTTATGGAAAACAATAGTTTTCACTCCAACTTTTTCACCATAACCTTCATGTCGGGTGCTTCAATGTCAGGGTAGGCCGGCGTACCATCCCGATTCTTTAAATTTGCATAATACTGAATGTGCGCGACTTTGAAGCCTGCACGCTCGGCCAAAATTTGCGCAGCTGGGGACGTAAAAGTTGAGGCAGTTGCCTTGATACCGTAATACCGCCCGATTTCTGTTCTGAAAGTCATAAAATTGCAACATTTTTTAAGTGACCGTAAAATAGTTTCTAATTGTAATCTTAGCGTCAATTTTTTTATGTATCTATGGATTATAAATTTCTGAAATGCAAATCTACAGTTACTGTAAGACAGGATGTTTAAATATAAATATTATTGCATAAAGTCTTTTATACTTTATGATAGAATCAATATATAGAAAGAATTTGATCCAAATTGAATAAGGTAATTCTGAACTCGAAAATTAGCCATAAGTACATTAAAAATATAATCCTCGTCAATTGGCAAGGTATTGTTCTTTCTTAATTGTATTAAATACTTTCATACTACTGCCATGAATATTCATTTTACACAAATTCTAAAACTATTATTTTCTTCTCTTGATGACAGCTGCATCACTCAACAGTATTTGGCCATCCATAATGCTTCAAAATTGTTTAATCGAAAAAATTCGTCTTCGTATTATGATCTTCAATTTTTACTCCGATATTCCTTTAACTAAGCTTTTTATACGTAACATATACTTAACTGGGCTTATTTTAGACATAATTAGATATATCTCGTTCAATGTAGTCCAAATCCATTACCCATATTTTACGGACTCTTAAAACTATTTAAAAATATAATAAACACAAATGGAACTATATGTTTTATCTTTTAAACTTAAGTTTAAATTATTGGCTGAATCTCTTTTCTATACAACAAGCGTTTGAATATAGCTATTTATATATTTTTCGAGATAAGTTATCTAACATCAGGGCATATTCAATTAATTTCATTTTCTCCAAAATAAATGAGTAGTAAGTAGATCATTTTGATGAAGCATGATCGTTAAAATTCAGATATTAAATCGATAAGAAGATACATTCTTTATTATTATTTCTTTAAAGACGATTAAAAAAATTAAACCCTATTAGAATGCATCAATAAGAATAAAAAGACATTATGTCTCGCTAATTCAGGGAGGGGGGGTCTATTGTAAGTCGACGATGAGATACGTGGGGGGAAGGAGGCTACATCCACGCACGTAGTTAATTTTATTTTATATTTTTTTAAATGATTTAAAAAAGTTATTCATAAAAAGTCGAACAAATTGTTTTGACAATACTGCACGAAGATTCCATAGTCAGTGTTTCATTTTAAAGAACGCCAGCACATGGTCAGTATTTTGGGCAGATTAGTAAACGTGTAATTTACAAAGAATCGAGAATACCTAAAATGTCTAAAACCAATAATAGAATGATTTGAGAATTCGATTGTCGAATAGTAAACAACGAGTACATGTAATTAATGATTTACATATGTGGCTTGTTTCATATTGTTGTTTTTTTAATATTTGTAATTTTTTTCATTTGTTTACAAATAAAAAATAAGAATCAAATTTTTAAAGAAAAAATACGTGCTCTTTAGGGAGTGGAAGTTTGGGGGTAATTCTACGATGGACTACGTGAGGGGAAGAGAGGAGGACTTAAAATTGACCAAAACCCAGCTACGTAGTTTATGGACCACCCATAAGGACATTTCTAGAATATCTATAGATTCAAAATTCAGACAACAAATAATGAAGTCACTGATAAATTTTAAGTGATAGATTAAATGGTAAATTTTCAAATGAATTTTAATTCTCCTCGATTACTGAAACGTATACATTAATACTCCAATAGTTTTTTTTCTTGAATTGTATAAATAATATTTTTAGTATAATTTTCTAAATGCTCATAAACCATTATTCTTAATTTCTATCTTAATTCTATCTTAAAAGTAATTAATTTTACAATTCTTATAATTGTGTACTTGAAAAACAGTTTATTAATTCATTGTTGAGTTAATAATACCTATTAAAGTTTATTTTCTTCTGTTCCTACTTTCTAAATATATGTTTCAAGATCAAAATTGAATTTGAATACTAGAAGTAACTGAATATAAAGATTCATATCCCAGGATTTATAAAATAATTATCGAAATTTATTTCTCTTCATTAAATTCAATAACAATATTTTTTAATGATAAATTAAAAATCACTAAAATTGTTTGTTATTGTAAAATAATGATGATCGATATATAATCAAATAAAATTTTCTAATAGAGAAAAAACATTCATCATTACAAATATAATATAATATACTCTTACCTAGTTTCAAGAAGACGTTGTCCAAGCTTTTGTCCACGGTATGCAGGTGCCACACTTAAGCCTGTGGCATAAATGTACTTGTCGACATCAAAAAGTTTACATGCGTCTGCTTTTAACGATAGTTCGTAATAAATTTTGAATAGTCTTATTGACAAAGGAGATGAAAATTTTTTCTGTAAAAAATATTATTTTGTGTAACCGATTTTGTTAGATTATTAAAAATATTAATCAATTTAATATTCAACACTAGCGAGAAAATAAGTAAATAAACGTAATATATATTTCAATTTTTATTAATAGCATTAGTTAAACTATATTTCAGAATATAATTTAAATTATATTTCAAAGATTATGAAAATATCAATTACTAATTCAAATAACTCTATATTTCATGTTTAAAATAAATAAAATAATTTATAATATTTCTCACGTGAAAATGCCAGATAAAATTGATATATAACTATATTAATTTAATAGAATAATTTTACAGTTCTATAAACATTATATAAAAATTTATATTAAAGATTTTTCTGTGAAAATAAATTATACAAAAAGGAAATAAATTCATTTCTTTTTTCAAATTAAGATTAGGAATTAAAATTAATTATGATGATAATGAATGAGATAGTAATAATAAACGTGCAATGCTATCGATAATTTTATGACTCATTTTAAAGACTGATTACAGCTTAAAATATTTTTACATACATGAAATATATCTTTAAAAGAAGAAAATACAATGTATAATATTTACTTTAACAAATTAATTGGATATTGATAAATATTTTATATATTTTAAAATTTACCATTAGAAAAAGTATTTTTTTCAAACATTGAATAATATTCTTAAAACTAAATATTTATGTAATAAGGAGTTACATAAGTGTAATTGAGTTTTGAAATCCGTAAAAACAACTCACTACAATGTCTACTAAGCTAAGTTCCGAGTAATCTGTTATAACTAATAGCATGTTAACAGCGGCCAATCTCGAAAGCCTTCCAAAATAATCAATTGTGAATGCACCAACTACGAGACCTTGTTGTAAACAATGCCTCCAAAGCATTATCGTATCCATTCTTTTTTTGGGATCATCCTTGATTCCTATAAGAAATATAACATAAAGGTATAAATTAAAATCAATTCTTTGTTCTAAGTAACTGTTCCTAAAATTCTCTGTAATGATTTTTCAAATCTATAAAGTACTATTTCGAAATTTTTAAATCGAATAACCATATTTTTATTTAAAAAATCTCGGAAGTGTTACATTTAGATATCAATAATATTAACTGATTGTTAATTAAGTCTATTGTTATTTAAAATAAATTTTTAATTATTTGCTTTGTATTTTTCAAAACATATTTTATTAAACAGAAATTTTAATCATTTAACTATTAATATTGAGATCAAAAATGTCTCCATGAATGAAATTTATAGTTTTACTCGCCCCATATTTTTTGCGGGCATTAATTTTCAGAAGAGAGTATGAGGTTATAAAGCGTTATATGATTAGAATTTTGTATTTGAAAATTAAAAATCTTTTACTTTTTATTTGTTTTGAACACATTTATTTTTCATACCTAGATATATATATATATATATATATATATATATATATATATATATATATATATATATATACGTAGGTTGCTATTTATATTTTGAGCTTAATAATGAAAAGACAGTAATTTATTATTAAAAATGGCTTTGTTGTTTTCCTTCTCTTGATTCTATTCTCCATAATGACCAATACACTTTTGCATGAACTCGAACCAATTTTTGTAACACGTATTCCATTCTGATTGAGGTACCTCCAAAACATGGTGTGCATTAACGGCATCATGCATTGAATGCATCAACGGCATCATCAGGTACCGAAAAACGTTCATCACGCAATTTATTTTTGTTGTGCGAAAATAAGAAGAAGTTATTGGGTGCCAAATTAAGCGAAAGACTCATTAATTCGAGGTTTTGGCTTGTCAAAAATTCGTCTGTTTGAACCGATGTGTCAGAGCTCGCATTGTTATGATAAAGAATAATCCTTCGTTGCCGGTTGGTTTTTCGTAATTCATAAAGCACGTCTCGCAAACAAATGGTTATGTACCATTCAAAATTCACCGTCCTACGTTGCTTTAATGGCAGGACTGCTACATGTTCAGTTATTCTGAAGAAATTGGCGATCATTTGCTTCGAGATGCTTCGAGCACAACCACTTTTGTCGGATTGGAGTCATCTTGAAAGATTCATACAGTGGATTGCTGTTGTGTTTCGGGCTCATACGCATAGAGCCAAGATTCGTTACATGTGTAGATGTTATATACAGCTTTTGATGCACTGCGATTGTATTTATTGAACATTTCTTTGCAGAAATTTACAAGAGCATCTATTTAAGCTTTTGCCAAATTATGTGGGATCGAACGTGAACAAATTATCTTAAAACCTAAATGATCATGCAATATCTTATTGATGCTCTTCATACTAATTAGTAAAGATGCCTCAATCTCACGGTAAGTCGTATGATGATCTTGCTTTATCAATTCGCGCACAGTATCAATGTTTTCTAACGTAACAACCGATTTGGGACGACCTTCACGGAACTCGTCCTAGACCGAACTGCGGTCACGATTAAATTCATTATATGAGCGTTTCACAGTGAGCAAGGATGGGGCTTCATCGTCAAAAGTCGAAGTAAGTTGGTCGATACATTCTTGTCTTGATAAGTGACGTCAAAAGTCGTAAAAAATCATCGCACAAAAATTTTCATGAGTTAGTTCCATTTTTTCGCTGAGACAATATTTTCAAATCTCTGTACATAACACAAGTTATACTTAAATGCAAAACGTTCTGAAGAAAGAAGGTGATGGTTCAAAAAGCCAAACTTTCAATCAGACACATGAGATGGCGCCTACAAACACTTGGTACGCAAAGACTCAAAATGTAAATAGCAACCCTCGTATATATATATATATATATATATATATATATGCAGCGGAACAAAATATTTTTTGCTTTTTTAGTTTTTAATTCTATGCTGTACAGGCTATACATGCATGGTTGAAAATTTTTCATTTTGCTAGCAGCTGTATATATTGCAAGAGCATTCTCAGTTGATTAGTTTATTGAAGATCTTATATTTTGTCCTATTGATATTTGTTTTAATATGTTTGTACATAAAATATCGTATTCGTAGGATAAATATTGTAAGCTTTTTTATTTTTTAGAATATTTTTGTGATCCATTGGTCCATTAGAGTTAATTTTATATTTTTTTCGTGAGTATAGGTAGATATCTATGAATATTTTTGCTTGTTAAGTAATTTCTTTAAACATCATTTTAACAATGAATTGTTCACACAAAAATTTTGCTCGGATATCAATAGTAGGAGTTTTTGTCTCTGACAGTATAACATTTGTTGGTGTACTGTTTCGGTTCCCGAAAGCGATGCTCATGACTACATACTGCAGTTGTTCTAATTTTAAGCTGTAAAATTTATAATTGGAACAATGAGCAAGGCTTTTGTAATTTATTATAATATAAAAACATACATTGTAACATTATTCTATAAAATAAAAGAACTGTTATATAATTGTAAGTATGAATACCTCGACGAAAATTTCTTAAGAGAACAGAAAATATGTAGAAGTATAGGAATAATACAATTTCTTACAAAAATAATTTTGAAAATAACTTTTTTGACATTTTTGACTTATTTAATAAATATTTCTGATGAAACTTTATATAAAAATTATCAAGAGGGCGAATATAATGTATTCATATATAAGTACAGTATTTATTTTTATTTTCTTCTTCAGTGAATTATCTAATCAGAAAAATTATCATTAATACAAATCTTTTTTTATTTGGCAGGCATATTTATTTATTCATTTTGCTTCCTATTTTTTGAAAACTGAAAATTAGGAAAAATTAATATGTATAGAAAATAAGATTTTTACACTGAAGAACATTTATTTGTTATGCATATTGACTACTTATTATATGCTTCATATTATACAATTATTATACAAATATATACATAATTATATACAAATATTATACAATATATACCTGTCTTCAATTTTATATAGCTATATATATTAAGATTATGATACATTTAAAAAAGGAATTTTTTAATGGTATATGATTCAATTTAAGAAAAAAATCATAAAATGAATGCTGATAGAGATTGTATTAATCCCAATAATAATTTTAAATTTTGATTTAGCTAAATATTTCCTTCAAACACTTTGTTTATTTCGGAAACTGGCTTTAAATTTCATCAAACACGGAAAATAAAAAATATCTTTTATTGTGTTACATTAAAGATCGTAGAAAATATTCTACTCTACAGATCCAATAATAGCATTGCCGATTATTGAAAAAAAACTTATCATACAACCTTCTCAGTGTCTTTAACGCTAAAAAAATTGTGGTGAAGCAATAAAAATCTATCACAAATGAATAAGAAATTATGAAAGTATCTCTAATGAATACGCCTATATCGAAGGATTAAAGAAAAATCACGTGCCACTCTAGCAGTCGATCACGCTCATGAGAAATGAAACATACAGACTGTATTAATACTTGGTGACGAATGAAAAAGAAAATAAAAGAGAAAAAGAAGGAAGAGAGAGGGTAATGAATGGGTAGTGAATATCTTTGCACTAACCGCGCAAAATGTGAAGGAGGAAAAGAGGCAGAGTAGAATGAAAAAAGAACGTATTTTAAAGTTAAAAATAAAGTTAAAAGATAAATGAAACGTATTTTAAAGTTAAGTTTGCATACTTAGACTTTTGCATATTGGGTCCTCGTTCATAAAGTACGTGCACATGTGTTCGATAACCTCCTCGTGCCTGTCTGGTGGTATCTCCTGGATGGACATTTTGATCGGACTGCATGTGCCATCGTACATGATTTCGTAACCATCTATAATTTTCCAGACTTGCAGAGGCCCAGGTGGCTTAATCCAATCCGGTTTCTGAGCCTGTAGGCTATACATCTTATCAATTCTGAAAATTTTGCCCTTTCTTAGCCACGAGCTAGGCATTCATTTATGTAGGTAAATTGAATAATCTACAAGGTACTTGTATACGTAAAAATATTGATGCAATAATCACTTCTAAAAATTTTTAATTATTTTGTTTGCAAAATTGTTTAGACGAAAAATCAATTATTTGTAAAAATTTTGTTAAATTTTTAAAATACTACACAAGGCTTTATTTATCTGATATTATAATAACCTAATTCATAAATTTACAAAAAGGTATTATATATTTAATTCATATAGAAATTATTTCTAATAAATTTCATTTGTGAAAATATTATTGATATACTTGAAATTTATTTCAAATTGATGAAATTAAATACATGGATAATAATCTTATTAGAAAAAATTAATTCTTTATGAATTTATATATGCATAATATAAAACAACTACAATGTGACTATTATCATAATGGAAAATTTCTTGAAAATCATGAATTATTTAATAGGGACATTTCGAAAACTAAAACTGCAAACTGTCAATAGATTCAACGCATGTACAAACAAAAAACAAAAAACAAAATCTAGCTGGAAAGTGAGCGAAATTGGGAACTGCTGTCACTCTCACGTGACTTCATCCTTCACTTTAACACATTTAGATGATATTTTTGAAGATGTAAACTTACTTCTACGTAAAAAATTGATATTCTGAAAAGGCTACATGTATACTGTACGATAAAAGTCAAATAACAAAAATAGGCACTATTTTCATAAGTATTAGTATTCTATCGTAATTTTATTTTTCTCTCATAATAAAATAATCATTAGATGATTCAAAATGCATTTGACACTCGAGTATACATAATGTGACATAAACTTCATAAACACTAACAGATGATCAGATGATGATCGAGTTCAACACAGTAATTCTGCCAGTCATTCTGATTAAATCTATCTAAAAAGCATATTACGAGAATTTGCATGAACAAGAAAAATACATGAAAAGTACTTAAAATACTTTTAAATTCATTCATTAATTTAATCAATAAAATTAACATAGAATTAAATATAAAATATAAAAAATAAAAATAAAAATAACAAATTAATATCTAAATTGCGTAATAAAAAAATTAATTTAATAAAACATTTGCAATGAAGTCTTTAATATTGGAAATTTTTGAATAAAAGAAAATAAACAAATACAACGTTTTAAAATTATTATAAAGCGATTGTTTTTAAATTTTGATAAATATTTTTTAATTATTTAGCATTAAAAAATTAATCTAGTAAACTGAAATAAAGAATAATGTGTAGTTATAAAAAAGAAAGAAATCTTAAATTAAAAATTAGACAGAATATTCTAACAATTCCGCAATTTCATAACTATGAGTTATCCATTTCATTGTGTGAACTTAAAAGTATTTAGAAAAAGTTTTACGTATATAAAAAATACCATGAAAAACTATTACTTAATATAGTAAATTTAAAGAATGATAAACTCATTACAACTATGCATTTAATTATTTATGTAATTTAATCTTCATCTTCATAGGATATGAATTAATTCAATTGAACAAAGTCTATTTCTAAATTCTAATGTTCTACAACAGCATTGAAAATCAATAAATTGTACAATAATATGCAAATAAAATAATAACTGTTATAAATAGTATTTTCTCTTAGTTATGATTAGTAATAAAAAAATAGTGGTGAAAAATTTAACTAACTAAGATGTAAGATATGCATAAGCATTAACAGCTGCTGATCTTAAAATTAGAAATAATGGAACTAATAGTTTACGACATTTCGGACAGGATAAACTGAGCATTTTCTACTGTAAGTTAAAAAGTACTATAAACATATTTATACAGTAAAATGAAATTTAAAAATAGAAATAGAAATACTGTGATAATAAATAGAAAGAAAACAGTCATGGTAAGATTTACAAATATAATGTTTGAAATAATCTAAGTTAAACTAAAAGCTTTATAGGCCTTTAATTGTTCATCATTAGTCAATAATGAACATAAAGCAGAATTTATATTAAATTATTTCAAATACTTTATTCTGTTTAATTTTATTCTATAAATATTTGTATAGTTCTTGAAAATTTACTGTTTAATCTATCCGAAACGCTACAAAACGCCATAATAAAAAGAATTTACACAGTACCAACTATTGATTTTAACATATTTCTAACTATATTTTTACCCTTCAGCTAAATAGACATTTGTTTTACACTAATAAACTGTCTATTAGCTCAATAAACTACAATATGTAATACCAATAAATGCCCACACATAAAATAATAAATACTATTATAAACTGACTTGTTTAATTTTTATTTGAATTTTTATACGCATGTCATTTTAAAAAATCAAAGTAAATAAAAATATTATTGATATAAATCTTTTCGAATTAAATATAATTAATTCAATTTTTCTCAACATAAAATCGCTCTAAAATAGTTTTCATTTTATTTTACATAGTCTTAATTTTTTATAAATAAATTTACTTAAAAAGTAAAGTATTACAAACTGATAAATTCATAAAATTTTATAAAAATATGTTTTCAAAAATGTAGTTAATTATTTAAGAACGTAAAGCTTTTGAATCTCAGAGTGAACTAAAATTGCAAAAAAATAACAAAAATTAATAAGCATAATAGTAATGAGCTAAATTATAATAATCATAATTATCCAATTATTATATAGTAGTTTATAACATAAAATGAAAGGAATAATAATCATGTCAATACGATAACAGTGCTAACTATAGCAAAATGGAAAAGGGATGATCACCATGATATATTATTATAAATTATGATTATACAACTTGTTAAAAGCTGTACTACTGAAGTCGAGTAACATAGTTTACTCTGTCAGTTAAAAAAAGATAAATATTTAAAAGCTACAGATAAAAATAATCTATATTTTAATAAATACTTGCAAGCTCATACTAATTTTTGCTGCGTAAAACTGAACAATAAGCTTCACATTGCTCATACACACCTGCAATTCCTATAATTGAAAAGAATCTTGTAAACGAACGAAGAAGATAGAATCCACTACCAGAGGAAAGCTTCCAAAATTTCGGAACCTTTCCCTCTTTTTTTCACTAATTTTGCGGGTTATTTCTCCAACTAGTACCAATACTCGAAAATTCCATTTAAAGTGATTTCATTTTACTTACAAGAACAATCATCAATACGTGATGAAAGGGGAAGATGCACTGCTTGCCTACCAATCGGACTCTCTCGTCTGCGAACAGAATGCGAACATACTACGATTGAATGCGAGTTCGAGAAAGAGTGCGAGGGGGTCAGTAAGAAAGAGAGAGAAATAGAGAACATAGATTACGAATTCGAGAATCATTACACTCACAGGCACTATTGATAATAACATCGCTTGGAAACTGAATTACATGAATGCCGCGACTTTCTCAATCTACGTGTGCTTCGAGGCATGTTTTATAAAAATGATAAGTGTTTAATCGATTGAAAAGGAAAAGTTCTTTGAATAAAAGGATTTTTAATTATTCACCTACGTATCATCCTGATATATCAAGAATAACAGAAAATTAATAAATATTCTAAATTTTTTATCAATTGCTTATAAAGATTCTTCTGAACAAGAAAGCTGGATATAATTAAATTGTAATACAAATATAAGTCATAATAAAGCACGTGAAATGATATAACATATTGTAACTTGAATATTGATATTTGAAATTCTACTAAGTAAAATGATGTTAAACTATACAGTGATTATTAATTATTAATCTATATAATTATTTCTATAAAAAATAAATGTTCTCTATTTTATATTATGTAACACGGGTTTATATTTATACTTCCATTATACAATTAATCAACGACTGAAGTTTACCGTAATTGTAAACGAGTATACTTGTTAAAAAGTTTTATAACACTATTCAATTCGCTTTATGATTATATTAAAGTATAATTAGTTATAAAGTGTGTTATATTACTTTTTTCATGTAAAATAAATATAAAATTTATATTTTGATTTAAATTATTTCATTAAGAGTCAAAATATTGCTATACCTATAATTTTATTATATCATTTTTTAATTAAAAGCAATATGGGTAAAATAGAACAATGTCGCTAGGCAGGTAAAACGAATCAAGATTATTTTTAAAAACTATGTCATTCTATGATTTTTATTTCAACATATTATAAACTAAATATAAATTTAAAATTATACTTATGTCGACCGTTGTAAATTAAATTAATTAATATTTGTATCGCTCTTACAGTCTTTATAATATAATATATTAACTAAAATAATGACAGTCGGCTAATCTAATGACAGTCAGACTTTCCTTGTTTATAATCATATCGTAGATTAATAATTTAAAAAATAAAAACCAAGTAAATTAATCTATATGCTATATTAATAATGGACAACCTAACCGCCCCTACTACCTACATTTACCTTCGATATTGTCCTACGTTTCGACATTTCAAACCGCGGCTGATTATCTTCAAAGACTAAACTCTCAATGTAAATTGTTACCATTTAAAAAAAAAACACTATATATAGATCGTAAAAGTGCGCGTATTTTCTCGTAGCACAAGTTTTGTGAATACGGCCATTCTAAAAAAAAATATGCCGACTGGCCCGAGTTCTGAGTGAATATTAGCAAGGGAGAAGGGTGTCTCGACGAGGAGCGAAACTCGCGGATGGTGTCTGCAGTAGCTCGACGAAGAAAGAAAAAAATAATGTCAAAGAAATAAAATAAAAAAAGAGTGGTAAATTTTTTTTAAAAAAAAGCAAGCGTGGACAACACAGAGAATTACAGTCAAAGCGCAAGACAACGCCGCGGGCTAAAACCACCATGCCGGCGGTACGTGTGCAGGTGGGCATGAAAGGAAACAGAGAGGGAGAGGGAGAGAGAAAGAGAGAGAGAGAGAGAGAGAGAGAGAGAGAGAGAGAGAGAGAAAGTGCCAATTCTATCACTTACAATCAAGTTCCAGGCTGGAAATCACGCCAGTGTTGGATGCTCCCAGAGGTATACGAATGATCGTCTGATTGAAGATGGCCGACCTTCCTTCCGAAGGTCGTGATCGTTTGATGACAGAACGGGGCTCGAATATACGGCGGCCGTGAGCGCGCAATGGTCCTGAAGTACTCCTGTCCGGAATAGTACACTATCACGTAAAAGGAGACTCCACGTAAACGACGGTACGACGAAAAGAACCGCGAAATTAATGAGAGATAAGCAGACAGAAAATTAATGTCGACAAACACAACAAAATCTCTCTCTCTCTCTCTCTCTCTCTTTTGAACACAATAATAAGGCAGACTCTCGCGAAGGCGCAGAGTTGACTCTATGTTTGCCTCAACACTAGAGTCGAGCGCATCGGGTCAGCTCTCCCCTCCTCTCTCACTCTCCCAGTCTCACTTGTTTATTCCTCTCCTTTTATCCATCGTTGCCTGTAAGTGTATTATATGTATAATTAATATAATGTACATGACTACATCTGGAAAGAGAACCTCGGGATGTAGGATAGCGAACGCATGCGGCGTTTCCGATTCTCCGTCACTGTGTGTGTGTGTGTGTGTGTGTGTGTGTGTGTGTGTGTGTGTGTGTGTGTGTGTGTGTGTGTGTGTGTAATGGTTGGGAGGTACTTTCCATATAAGAAAAACATCGCTCATAATATAATCTTTAAGTATATCACCGTAAAAATTATTATAGTCATATCTTTAATTGCATCCCCCTTCATGGCTTCAAGCGTGCTAGAATATAATGCGGTGTGAAAATCAAACGATTAAGTGATGCTTTGTATCTAATACAAATTGTTATTTCGGTATTTTAATATTATTACGTAAATAACGTTTAATAATTAATAGAACGAGATCAAATTGGAAAAACGGGCACCTCTATATTTTCTCGGCCAGGAATCGAAACCGGAACTTTCCGTTGTCGTGACGAATGTCCTTCCTCCAAGCTACCGATGCCACGGTTCGCTTCTTTCTAACTGATGCTTATATGATTGCTATACGGACAGTTTAGTGCACACCAAACTTGACAATAAATAATTTCCCAAAATGGAATTTAAAAATTTATACTTATCTATAAAACGATAAAAATAAGTAATAGAATGTTGTACCATTAGAAAATCAAATGGGCATATTTTGAAGATGCAATGTTTGCCGTCTCAGGGTAGTAAAAGCGTCAACATGCCTGAATTCGCAAAATCAACGAAACCAAAAATTTATAAAAACGTATTCACTTCTGTATCACCCCTTTATTGGTAGATTCGAGTGAATACAGATTTCATAAAAAAGAAGTTTTCATAAATAATTATGGAAAAGAAAAATGTAATTCGGAACATTAGAGAGTGTCAGATATTGATAAAAAAACATATTTTAACTTCACCACCTTAGACTTGACTCAAGATGAAATCTGGAAATTGATTTTAAGGAATTTTTGTAAATAACCATTATCAACAAACATTGAATTAATAACTTTTAAAATTTTTAAATTATCAATAAAACTGAAAAATACGTAACAATGATTAATTTGATTTTTTATGTTATTTAACATCGCTCTATTTAAGAGAGATCTATGATGTGTTTATAAACAAGGCACATGTAAATTATTACAGCGGTGCTTGTGTCAATCGGCCGAGACCGTGACTTGAACTCGAATAACCAAGTTACTAGTTATTCGCTCTAGCAATCGAGCCATTGTACGCCTCATAAATTTAGATTAAATACTAAAATTGATTTTGTAGAGATGTTGAATAGTAATCGTGGAAAAATCAAATCAATCATAAAAAATTATGGAGGGCTTATAAAACACATTTAAGATCATCTCACATTTTTAGTTTTGAATAATGATAAAATACTTTGTTAAATAAGTACTATAATCCAAAAGATATATAAAAACAATATTTTAAATCTCGATAGTGATAGGTATCATATATATTAAAATTTTTCATGGGATAGAATAGATCATCAGATAATAAAAAAATAAAAAATGACAAATGCATGCGATGGAAATACATTTCTCATTTTATATCACTTTGTGTATCATTGGTCTCAAGAAAAGAAATAAAAAGAATATCCCTATTGCATGTTTCAAATTGTTTTAGATTTGTATTTTGCTAACAAGGTAAAATAATTTAAGCACCAGGTTTCAATTTCCATCATTAAAGATCAGATTATCCATTTATGCTCTCTGTAATTCCTTTAAGTTATCGAAAGTATATTGATGAAGAATATTTCTTATCTTTTTCATATGATTTGTGTCACAGTTCATCTTTATATTTCATTTCTATTGTTTCATTTATTTAATTTAGTACTTTGTGAACTTAATTTAGTACTATAACGAATTATTATGTAGTGTACACTTTCATTTGCAAATAGAGTCAGACTTATTGTTATTTTGTTCTCGGAGCCGTTTACTTTTATGTCTTGTTGATCTCTAACTTGATGACCTTCAATAAATTGGTCGATATAATTTCCTTAGAACTATTGATAATACATAGAAGCTGTTGCGTAACTATGCTTTATTATTATACAAATAAAATAAAACATCTAGAATCGTCAGAATTCAATATTTGAAAATATATGCTTTGCATAGACCCATGTTTCGTGACCATAAACGATTTTTATATTTGACGGTAACATATCTCCATTATACATTAAGATAAAAATTATAAAAGCTAAAAAAAGTAAAATGATAAACTAATTTGAGTTAATAAAATAAAATACATTAAGAATTATTTTATCTGCATCAGGTTTATAAATATACGAGAATGGAGTAAACTTTTTTTGGCTTTTATTCGCTTTATTGCTCAACATAATTCCGATCAAGACTAATACATTTTTTAAAACGGTTCTCTAATGCAGTCATACCTTTTGTATAGGTTGATTTGTCAAGTTCCTCCAAGTATTCATTTACAACAACGATGGGACATTGGTCTCAAATTTTTTACCTTCGATTTAATTTTTTAGAGTAGAAAATAGATGATAATCTCTGGGAATATGGTGATAATCTGGTGAATATGGTGGATTGAAAAGTAAGTTGAATTCTAGTTCGCTGATTTTAGCCATCACAATGTATGGGCATGTGCGTTATAGTTGTGAAAAAAGATTATTGTCTTTGCCAAGTAGGGTCGTTTATTTTTTACTTCATCTTTCAAACGTTGCAATAAATGTACGTAGTATTGACCATTGATGGTTTTACCTTTTCCTGGTTTATTAATGAAAATAAATCATTTCGCATTCCAAAAACAATGACCGGAACTTTATTCGCCGATAAAATTGTTTTTGCCTTTTTTAGACGTGGTTCGCCTGGTCTAATTCGTTTGTGCAGTGCCAAATTCGCGATAGAAATAGTTTTCCACCTCAATTTTTGATCGAATATTATGCGGTACGCACCGACCACAAAGCTTCTACATGTTCAAATGTTCTTTTTGCACAAAAAATTCTTTTTTATAGCATTACAATATTTATATATATATATATATATATATATATATATATATATATATAATTATTGCTACATATATCATTTCTGTTTATGATCTTAGCTGGACAATTTATTACTTTTTATCGTAAAAAAGATTTAAACATTATAAATTTAATTAAGTCTATACATTAGTTTACATTGATTTTTCATCATAGTTAATACAAGATTTGTTTCTTAAGTTTAAACTTCGTTTAAATATTATTTTGCACAAACAAAAACAAATTTTACAATTAAGTAGTATGAAGATCGCAACAACAATGAAAACTTACAGTTTTGTTCCAAATATAATAAATTTTTATCGCAAGCTAAAAAGAGCCCTTTTATATTTTAAATACAGAGATTAAGTTGTTTCAATATAATTTATACATTAACATAGAATTAGTTAATCTACTTTCGCATCAGACTGTTAAATGCTTATTAGTTATCTAAATAAAATCAAAACCAATCCCTCTGTGGACATTGTACTGTTCGGACGTGTTTACAGTGCGAAGTAAATATTTGACCGCGAGTTATAAATCACGATTTTGCTTTGAATGTTCTACAATTTCTATACAGTAATATTACTTGGTATTTAAGTATGATTAGATATCTTAAGCTCAGTTTTATAAACGAATGTTTATAAAACTTCACGATTTTGCTTTAAATGTTCTACAATTTCTATACAGTAATATTACGTGGTATTTAAGTAGGATTAGATAACTTAAGCTCAGTGAAGTTTTTAACTCCGTAAATTACCAAACGGGTTCTTCTGACTACAGAGGCCCACCTATTTTAATCAACATGGAATTACTACAGAACCCAAGAAGTTATACGAATGCCGTCAGGTCCGATATAAAAAATGTATTAAAATTCATGAGTGAAATTCATGTACTTAATTCACTGTCAAAACTCATAAATTTCTATTAAAATTTTGAACTATGTATTTTTAATGTAAGAATATGTAAAGTTGTATTATAATTAGTGAATCGTAGTCGCTAATAGCCTCCACAGTTGATGTATCTATACATAAATAAATAAATAAATAAATAAATAAATAAAAAGAATCAAAACAATATCTATTTTACTTATTTCTACATTCGCTTTTCACTCACGTAGGTATTCTTAAAGTTCTACGAATTTTTTTAAAATCTTGAAAAATAAATTTCACACACTTCCAGATATCATAGAAAGCTAAAAACTGGTTCAAATTCCTATACTAGATGACAATGCAAAACATTTCATCATTATGCTAGAATCTGGGCTTCCAAATAGGCGACTTCTGACTATAGATGGAGATGATTATAGTCATTTTTTCTATACATAATTTCAAATATTGAAAAAAATAATTAAAAAGTAAATAGTTTTATACATGTTCCATGCCCTAACCTTACATAAATAACTTAAGAAAACTGAGGCCTACGATGGCCGATCGCTAGAGCAAAGGACTAGTAACTTAGTCAACCGAGTTCAAATCCCGGTCTTAGCCGATTGACACAAGCACCGCTGTAAGAATTCACATGCGCTTTTTTTACAAACACATCGTAGACCTCCGTCACTGATTAGCACCGGTATTGGGAAGCATAAATAAAGTAACGTTAAATAACATTAAAAAACTTAAAAAAACTATTGAATACTATTATGGATAAAAGAAATGAATAGATCAAATATATAACAAAAAGTGATAAATCTCAAGAACCTTCACACGCCGGAAGGACAGATATCTGTCCATCCCCAGGTAATAAACCGAAGTCGAAGGTCGCTACAATACTTTTGCTTGTAATGCCACTCGGTTTTAAACAGAGCGTCCAAATAAGAAGACTGATAATCGACACAACTTGAGTTCCATTTTAACTGTTTGTATATTCTTCTATTATTAATAAATGAATTTTTGTTACAGAGTTAAATAATTTGTTTTGAGATTAATTTTCTCTTATTACTAAAGTTATAAATTATATGTATACAATAAGTAATTCCAATACATATAATAAGAAATTTCAATGTATTTAATAATGAAGAAAGACATTTATAAACATTTATCGAACCAATAATCTTATCTTAGTAGTTACAAAAAAAATTTGTAGTAAATTCCTGCAACAATCATTAATCTGTGTAAAACAAAATATTACAATTTTACTGATTCCTTAGTATATTTAAAAAATACATTATATAAATATAATGAATATCCATATCTGTGTTCCTATTTACGAATTGTCCAATTAGTAAAGCCCGATCAATGAAATTCGTTACAGCTTGTACAATTCTTTATTATTACTTGTATTATTCTTCATTATTTCTTATCCTATTTCAAAACGAATCCGAACACATAATTTCGAACTACCCTTTATCTATCAATCTTTTTATTTTTTTCTCACCGATCACTAAATGTTAAATAATTTAAAAATGTATTTACGGATATGTAATGAGACATATATTGACTCTATTTGTTTTTAAAAAACCTTTCAGATCTGACAATTTTTGTAAATTTTCTTATAAAAATAGTGGTATTGATTATCTATTTCAGCCAATTTTTTATTTTATTATTATAAATCTAATTATTAACTAGAAATGTATTAAATCAAATTAAATATATATATATATATATATATATATAGAAAATATTATTTCTTTATTGAACGTATAATATTTTGAAGCAAGAAGTACAAACATAGTAGAGTAAATGCTTTTTCATAATCTAACCTGAAATTCACATCGTTCATATAATTTTTTAGTGACCTTGATAAAAAAATATAGTCGAATACTATTATGAAAATGGATTTTCAACTTGTTGAATTTGTATCCCTCGCATCGCTCGGAAATAAATTGTTTTACAAGATCAATGATCAACTTCGAAACTTGTATTACAATATATTAATTATTGTATTTTAATTAATGTATTATTTTAAATATACTATTATGAAAACTATATATTATGTTTAATAATTAATATGAAAAATTAAATAATAGATGAATAGTAAATAAGAAATTAGAAATCGAATAAATTTATAAAAAATTTAACTTATAACTGATATTTTTTATTCTTTACTTTTTAGTAGCTTCTTACTAATTTTATAGATTTCCAATGAGAAACCATTTAACAAGGACTGTTAAATTATAAAAGATAATGAAATTCCGAAATAATTAACTATTTAAAAAATTTTATTTCAAAGTTATTAAATTGTATAAAATACTTACAGTTTGTAATATTGCTTTCCGTATTTGTTTGAATAGGATTTATTAATATACAACTGAGATGTGCTGATACAGAGTTACTAGAGTTTTAAAATTATAAATCAAACAAATGTCGCCATAAAATTAAAATTTTAACGGAAAAAAGATAGATTTTTCCATTTTTTTCATTCAACATCATTGAAATATAAATATTATCAAGATATGAGTGTTCTATATCATTTTCAAGGACCAATAACTTTTTATTGAATTGCATAAATGCTGAATGTTTTCTAAAATTTCCCAGAAATTAGATATGCTATTTTGACAATTACAACACGTGAAAATCAAATGCTAATGTATAAATTATATTGAAGCAACTTTATCTCTGCATTTAAAATATAAAAGGGCTCTTTTTAGCTTGCGATAAAAATTAATTATATTTGGAACAAAACTGTAAGTTTTCAATGTTGTTGAGATCTTCATACTACTTAATTGTAAGATTTGTTTTTGTTTGTGCAAAATAATATTTAAACGAAGTTTAAACTTAAGAAACAAATCTTGTATTAACTATGATGAAAAATCAATGTAAACTAATGTATAGACTTAATTAAATTTATAATGTTTAAATATTTTTTATGATAAACAGTAATAAAATGTCCAGCTAAGATCATAAATAGAAATGATATAACATAAAAAAGAACTTTATAAATATTTATAATGGAAACATTATTTAGAACATGAGCTTGTCTGAAACTTTTAAATTTTTTTAAACTTTTAAATACACTAAGCGGTGCTGAGACAGAGAAGCTAAGACAGCCTTCAAGTAGAACTTAAGCAGAGATATAAAGTGGAGAGGAGAGTAGGCACTGCACTGTTCCACATTTTACAGCAATATACATGTGCGTTTTATGAGCTTCTATTGCAAGAAATTCCAAACGCTTAAGATGCACCCCTTACTACTCCTTACAAAAAAATATATAATAGGTGATGATGATCTAATGCAGATAACATAAGAATTTGGTCCAAAACTGGCAAATAAAACTTTTATGGTATCATAACTATTTAATCTAAGGCGTGAATTGAAATATAACATTCGTATTATGTATACATCGATGTATTTACGTATTTCTCGTTTTCTTGCTAAGATAACGTATGAATTCAATCTAAAAAAAATTATCAAAAATAAAAATTACATCGCGATAAAAATCGAATTCGAAATTATACAAAAGATTACGATATTTCAACAATTATTTGTTATATTAGAGATATATTTTAGAAATTTTAGAAATTTTCATATTTAGACATTCATTTTCATTTTTGATAAAAGTAATAATTATGACTAGTATTATCACTAATATTATCATGATTATTCTTATTGTTATTGTTCTTGTGTTATTGTTATTGTTGTGGTTATTATAATTATTTTTATTATTATTGTTATTCCCATCATTGTCTGTTCCTTCTCGATGGCCATCAGCTATACCATCTTCGCAGCTCATCAGCGAGTCTAAGGGGATGGATATATGACTACCTAAGATGAAAAATGAAAGAAAGAGTAAAATGATACTCTTTAATGAATGTATCGATAAACCCCGGGTAAAGGTTTCTCAGAATGGACGTAAACTCACGGAGCACAAGAATGATAGATCTTCTGAATAGATGTTGTAAACGAGCAACCAAGTAATGCATGATGACTGATTAGAGCTACATGCCCTATCGACAGATCCTGGTCAGAGAGAAATGAAGCACACTTATCATGAGCCTATAAATGGCTATCTTAGCGATTATCTAAGCGATAAACCATGTAAAAAGAGTCTTAGCAAAATGAAAAATAAAGGTCCGGGAGTTTACACTATCAGGAGACCTCCCTAAATCAATGAGTGGAACAGTTTATGGTGGTGAAAATGAGTTAGATAAAGCAAAGCTTTTAAACGAATGGCAGACCGCCGTGTTTACTGTACGGTATAACCCGTGGGCAACCAAAGCGAGATCCTGGATGTGGAAGTTTACGCCTAATGTCATTCTAAGTGACCTAAACAGCTTTACCTATAGCTGAAGTTATAAGTAAAGATATTTTAGTTTCTTCGATGCAGACAGAAGAAGAAAACAAAGGTAGTCTTTTCACACCATCGAAAGAGGAGAGAGAAGAGATGACTTCGAAGATTCCTTAGATTTAATGATATATTTGAGGGATTCCAATCCCTCAAATATATCATTAAATATCGAACAAAGAAGACGGATAATACTAATAACAATAAAAAACAAATATATGGACACATATAATAAAAAAAGGAAAAAAAGAACCAAAACTTTGCTGATATAACCGAAGAGCGGGGAGCTCAGCAACGAAACATTCGAGTAAAACGAATAAAAAACAAAGAAGAAAAGAATGAAAATTGATGCCACAGCCATCAACTGGTTGCGGATAGAATCTATGAAGAGGTTCTTCGAGCAATACGTAAAGTGGTTCACCCTGCAACTGCTGGCGCGGATATAAGATTGATCCAACGTGCAAAGATGGAAGAGGTGTTCATAGAATATAAAAACAAAAATGTGATTAAAACATTTTGGATGTCGCTACTGCCAAGCTACTCAATGATGAACTTCTAAGAATGGACCTTGTGAATTATAAAGTGTACCGTGGTGTGATAGGGACTATGTGCTATCGATGCTTATGCTATGGCTATTATATAAATAGCTGTAATGATCTAAATTATAGAGCCAGCTGCTATTAATAGAGGGGCAGAGGGATGCAGCACGTACCGGAGATCCTACGTGTTTTTTCTTCACAGACGAAGAGAATTCGTAGAGTCGCCGACATGGGGCCGATGCTGGCACTTGTCCGACCTTTCGTAATGCTCTATCGAAGAAAGCCAAATAATTATAGTGCTGCAAGCAAATTTTAATCACAGCAGCACTATTGATCATACTCTGGATAAGTTCTGTCGTAATATTGAGGCTGGCAATCTCATTATCTGTTCATTATCAGTGAACACTATCAAAGAATGGCGTGGCCGGACTCCAGAGGAGAAAGAAGTCATGCAGTTAGTGTCCAAATTAGGGTTAGTGGTATTAAACATTAGCTTCACTTTGACCTCGAGAAGGCCTGCTACGCCGAAACAATACTTTTATTAAAAAATGGCGTGCCCTATTTTGGGATTCACGTTTTAACAACTTTTTCAATTCTTATTTTAATCATCATTTTGGGATTTGTATGGTGAATATCCATTTCACAGAACTTTGAGTAAAGATCACTGCATTCTTTCTCAAGCATATCAAAAAAATTTTGAGCTACGTGAAGTCATGAGTGCAGATGGTGTTCATACTATCTCCAGACTCATACAGTCTTTATCATAAATAATCACCAATTCATTGCGAATCTGATTGTCATTTAACCCTTTTGCAATCAAAAAACGGATAACTGCATGTAATTCACAATCGAACCCGCTGTGCACTAGTAGCTCCATTATTATTCAGCTCGTACTACTGAAAAAAAGCATTTTTTACCATCAAAACCTATTTCGGTATTATCAGTGGAGCCTAAACTGAAACTATGATAAGCTGATGTCCGTCAGATGACCTCTGAGAGAAACACCCAACAAGAGAAATGTAGTTTTTGAATACCCCTTATACTTATTTATATGCTTATCCAAAAATTATGAATTTATTAATGATTAACTATCGATTTTGTACTTATAATCTACCTATGTTGAAATAAATAAAAATAATTATAATTAAATATTGTAATAGCATTTATGTATTGAATGATTATTTATGTAAATGTAAACATTAATTTAATAAATAAAAAACAAATTTTAATCACGTTTATCTTGTCCTTAAACATAAAAACTAATATTTTATTAATAATTATTTATATATATTTATATATATATATATATATATATATATATTTGATATTCAATATTCAACATTATTTTAATCTAGAAGCGACTTGTCAAATAATAAATTTGTTATTATTAGATATTTACTTCATTACTATGACTTCATTACTATGACTTTATTACTATACTTCATTACTTCATTACTAACACTTATTATTATACTTTATAATAAACATTTATTATTGTTCAATCTTTTATTGTAAAAGTAATTCTATTGATCTCAATAATATTAGCATAAATAATTAAAACTAACAATAAAATAAGCTAGTTAAAAATGGTAAAAATGAGTGTTGTGGTAGGATTTCTGGATAGTTGAGAGACCGGATCATGTCAACCATCTTATGTCTATCCCACAACAACCCCCTCCCTCCTTCACAAACAATTAGTTTTAACGCAATTAAGATTAAGTTCATACAAATAAAATAAAAAAAATTGTTAAAAAACTTTGATGAATAGTGCGCCTAGGAGGAGAGGAAAGCGAACCTTTAAAAACAGGAGTTTTCCATTAACAAATCAAACTTATCGCAGATTTTTTCCAAATATTCTTAGTCTTATAACTTATTCAGCTTTCAGAGATTTTCGACCGTCAGAATTGCAACTACCATCTCTCTCTCTCTTTCTCTCTCTCTCTCTCTCTCTCTCTCTCTCTCTCTCTCTCTCTCTCTCTCTCTCTCTCTCTCTCTCTCTCTCTCTCTCTCTCTCTCTCTCTCTCTCTCTCTCTCTCTCTCTGTCTGTCTCTCTCTCTCTCTCTGTCTGTCTCTCTCTCTCTCTCTGTCTCTCTCTCTCTCTCTCTCTCTTTCTTTCTCTCTCTTTGTCACATACCCCAGAAAACGTTGAGACCAATAAAAACCAGATAATATATAATATGAAAATAAAAAAGTAAGGTTATTTCATGTGAATTATTATTTTTTTCGTATTCTTCTATATCTGTTTCCTGCGTCAGGAATCCAATATTCACCTTGGCTATAACCATTATCTGAATATAAATTCAATCTTATTTTTCACCTTTTTTTCTCGTAAAGCATGGTATTATACTGACTCTTTCATAATTTTTCAAGAAAAATACTAAACAATAATCATCATTCTACCATAATTTACGTTGCATTATCCAACAAGCCTGATCTTTTATTCCACTTTTGTTTAGAAAATAGAAATTCTAGACCAAAAATATTAGGTTGTCAAATATTTCCCTTCCACTTTTTGCTCTTCATTCAATGCTTTATGAAAATTATAACAGTGATCGGATTTACTTCAAATATACGCCGTTTTGTTCGATAATCTGTCTCCGTCTAGACGGCAACTTCATAATACCCCTCTCGTAGAAACCCCTCTCCTTATTTGTGAAGAACTCGGACAGCCACTTTTCACAAGCCTCTTTTAAGTCCAACTTTACACAACGAAGGGTGTTCGATATGGACAGGAACAGGTGGTAATCACTTGGCACTATGTCCGGGCTATATGGTAGATGCCCTAAAACCTCCCATCCAAATTCCCGTAGCTTCTGACGGGTCATGAACAAAGTGTGTGATCTGGCGTTGTCCTGGTGAAACACTAAACCCTTCCTGTTGGCCAATTATAGACGCTTCTGGTCGATAGCCTGCTTCAAGCGGTTCAGTTGTCCACAGTAGATGGTAGAATTAAGCGTCTGACGATATGGGAGTAGCTCATAGTGGATGATTCCGTTCCAATCCCACCAAACACACAGTAAAACCTTTCTGGCCGTCAATCCCGGCTTGGCCACTGTTTGGGACCGTCCATCTACCTTGGACTACGACCGTTTTCGCTTGATATTGTCGTATGTGATCCATTTTTCGTTGCCAGTCACCATCCGCTTCAAAAATGGATCGAGTGCGTTCCGTTTCAGCAGAACATCGCATAGCCATAATCATGCATAGCGTCGTTTTGTACGTTATTTCAAGACCTTTCAAATGATGTATAGTATTACCAGATACGAGCTCTGTAGCGCTTTGTATATAGCCGCGAAATTCATAAGACAAAAAAGCGGAAGGGAGATATTTGACAACCTAATATATAGAACATAAATGATGTAGTTTAATATGATCTACAACTATTTTTTAAAATTTTTTCTATAAATTTCAAATTGTTCCATACCCTAAAATTTATATAAGTCATTTATTGGTTTTAGCTGAAATTGAAACATTTTGGGATAGATTTAAGATCAGAATTATTTTTAGAACGTATAATTTTACATTGGACATTCTAGAAAAGGTAAATCGGAGAATCAAGATTTTTTGTACCACTAAATCATATAGTTACGAAAAATATTATACGAGGTCAGACCATTAAGTAATGCGACAAAATAAAAAATCGAGTATACCATATGATTAAATTCGACCCGGACGAGTGCATTTAAACTCCACACGTAATCTGAATCGGTACAATTTTTTTTTATATTGTTACATCCTTTCTTTATGTTCATTGAAATTTGAGCGCCACATCTCTATTAGTGTATGTTAGTCAGCTGTTTGTTTACGACGCGAGAAGTTTGCCTGGCGATATTGACTATGGAAAAAAGTTGATCAACAAGTTTGCTTGAAATTTTGTATTTCTAATGTAATTACGTCTACAGAATCGTTAAAAATGTTGCAGAATTGGTCTGGGGAGTCTACTGTATCGCGAACGCAAGTATTTGAGTGGCACAAAGAATTCAGTGCAGGTCGTGATGTCGTCGAAAACTTGCTTCATGCAAGTCACTTATCCGCCTCTGTTAACGACGATAACATCGAAAATCGTGCTCCAAAGTCCTCGTGTCGGCATCAGAAAAATAGCAGAGGCTCTCAACGTCTCTTATGGATCAACTCAACATACTATAATTCATGTTTTGCATATGAACCATGTCAATGCTAGACTCGTTCCAAAACATCTGAATCTTTTGCAAAAAGCACGTCGAGTAGAGGTCGTAAAAGAGATGCTCCAAAACGTAGCTGAGGAGCCTACATTCATCAAACACATCATTACTGGTGACGAGACATAGATTTATGAATATAACGTCGAAACTGACCAACAATCTAGCGAATGGCGGTCCAAAAATGGGCCGAAAACGAAAAAATCATGTTCAAGTCGGTTGAAAATCAAAGTGAAGCTCATCGTTTTTTTCAATTACCATGGGGTGGTTCACCATGAATTCGTTACAGGAGGTCAAACGGTCAATAAGGAGTACTACTTGGACGTTTTGAGGCGTCTATGCGAAGCAATTCATCGTAAATGATCAGATTTGTGGGCAGACGATTCATAGTTTTTTCACCAAGATAATGCGCCGGCACATACCAGCATGATTTTTTGGCCAAACGCGAAATGAAAGTCATCACTCAATCCGCTTCGGGGAACGCACTATAAGTCCATTGAAGCCATAAAAAGAAATTCGATAAAGGAACTGAAGGCAATCTCAGCTGAGCCTTACAAAGGTTTATGGAAAATTGGATTAAATGTTTGCATGCTTGTATTGACACAAAAGCAACCTATTTTGAAGGCAATAATAAAGATTTGTATTAAAATACGTAAAAATGTTATTTTTTATCAGTTCGGGTCAAATTGGATCACATGTATTTCAAAATTAAGGTACATCGCTGCGACCCCCTTCAAAGTAGTCCCCTCACGCATCTATACACTTATTGCAGCAAGTTTTCAAGTTTTCTTAACAATTCTGGAAATCTTCTTGTAGGACCTCTCCGAGTACCCTCGTCACAGATTCTTGGATGTCATCAACGGATTCAAAATGTCGACCTTTGACAAAGTTTTTCAAATGGGAGAATAGGAAAAAGTTGCAGGGTGACATGTCCGGTGATTAGGGCAGTTGTGGTAACGTTGTGATGCCTTTAGAAGCCAAAAACTGAGAAACACTGAACGCACTGTGACAGAGAGCATTGTCGTGATGCAGAACACCAGTCTTCGCAATCTCTGGACGTACTCTGAGTTCTCTTTCTCATAATTTTTCGAGTACATTGCGGAAAATACTTGATTTACGGTTTGTCCAAATGGTACAAAGTCTTTATGAATTAGCCCTTTGCTGTGAAAGAAGCAAATGAACATGGTTTTCACTTTGGACTTGCTCATTCACGCCTTCTTTGGCCTTGGCGCTCCAGGGGACAGCAACTGTCGGCTTTGCCATTTAGTTTCGGGGTCATACGGAAAAAATTAACTTTCATCACCAGTAATAACTGGATCGAGAAGAGCAGGATCACTTTCAATCTGCTCGAGACAATCTTGAGCGATGTTCAATCGGTGGGCTTTTTGTTCATCTGAAAGGTTCTTCGGTACCACCTGTGCGCAAAGTTTTTTCATGGCGAAATCTTCAGTTCATATCGTTCTAACTGTTTCCCGGTTAATATTCAACTTGTGAGCCAACATTCGAATGGTTAGTCGTCGGTCTTGACGAACAAGTGCGCGGACGCGCTACGCATTCTTTGACGTTCTCACGGCCTTTTTTAAAAATCAGCATGTGACCGAAGCACCTGACTACGACTTAGGACATTTCTACCGTATACTTTAAGCACTTATTCATAAGCTTCTGTCGCGGTTTCGCCAAGTTGTGCATAAATGTCTTTGTTCCATTGTTTTGACATATGCACTACTCACGCGTTGTTACAAAACACTTAACAGCTGGCAAAGAAATGATCGTACAAGGGTTCTCAAGGTCTCAATCGAAAGACTAGGGATCTACTATTACTGTGGCGGTGTTACAGATTCACTGTGTTATCACTGGCCGAGAAATAAAATGGGTCCCATTACTTAATTCACTGATCTTGTATACTCTGAAGTACTATCATTTGAATATTATAATAAATCTGGTACTTACCATCTTAGTTAAAGCCGAGACCAAGGATGCTAGTTTCTTATGAAAATATGATTACTTTGAAAATAAAATATAAATTATTAAGAATTTGTGAAACTTAATTTACATCTTTTCTTATGTGATCATATATATATATATATATATATATATATATATATATATATATATATATTTCTTTTGATTATATTGGGTATACAAATCAGTTTTCAGCGTTTTTCTAAAATGTGAGGTTTTATAATGAAAAGATGATTACATATTCGTTATTCAAAGTATCGTCCATCGGAAGCTATAACTTTTTCCCATCTTTTCAGTAAGTTCTAGATTTCGGACCAAAAGCTTTCTCGTCTGTGTGTGCTATTCAGATGGTGTGAATTCAGGTGCTATTCAGATGGTGTGAAGTGTGGACTGTAAGGCGGGTTAAGCAGAATTTCCCATCCACTATTCTTCAAATAGTTTTTGACCGAGACCGCAACATGTGACCGAGCGTTAACGTGATAAAAAATGAGGGACTCATGCCTGGTCTCATATTCTAGCCGTTTTTCTGTAATTCTTACTTTATAAGAATTAGTTGGATTCCATACAAAGGTCCTTTGATGATTGGAACACACAGAAGCAGTTCGTAGTATACGATATCCTTTTGATACCACCATATGCAGAGCATGATCTTGTTTACTTAAATATTTCGTTTCAGTGTCGATTGGGCGGGCTTACCGGGTTTTTGTATACGATTTTCTGCGTTTAGGGTTATCATAACAAAATCCATTTTTCAACACCAGTGACAATAATATGCAAAAATTATTTATTTTTATACCGCTGTAGCAACGTTTCGGACATGCAAAATCACTGTTCGACGTTTTTCGACTTCAATTCATATGGCACCAAGTTTCCAAATTTTTAATGAACCCCAATGCTTTTAAGCGAAGGGAAACAGTTTGTTACGTGACGCTCAATCTTAGAAATGCAATACAAATTTTAAAATGCAACAAATTTTAATTTAAAAATTATTACGTACATTAAAAAAACTGTTAAGAAAATTTCATACTTAAAAATACGTAATTTCATCACTTAAAAATAGAATTAGAAAAAATCGCTTTTAAAAAAAAGTTTCTTATTATTATTAAACGACTTATTATTACGACAATGGTCGATAGCTCAACTTAAAATTACCTTTATGGGAAAAAAGTATGTTTCATCCGACGTATGTTTATTTTTAATACCCTCGCAGATACAATTATTCATATATTCCATTATATAATAATTTTTAAAAGCATTTTTTAAGAAGGCATAAATTATTTTTATAAATTTTTTCTTTGGCAGAAGGAAAACTCTACTTACAAAATTAAACATTATACGAGGGGTATAGAAACAGTAAGTTTTCTTTGTTTAGCATTTCTCTCAGACCCCACCTAGCGAACTTCAGCTGATCATAGTTTCGATTTAGGTTCTACTGATAGTGCCGGAATTAGTTTTAAATACTATAACTACTATATTGAAATACTTTTTTCAGCAGTACGAGCTCCACGATCAGAGAGCTATCAGTGGTTTCGATCAAAGAGAGTTCGATTATGAATTATGTGCGTTTATCCATTTTTTGATTACAAAAGGGTTAAATGGGAATTAAATTCACAATGAATTTGTGATTATTTATGGTAAAGGCTGTATAAGTATGCAGATAGTGTAAACACAGCGCACAGACTTTCTCGAGGAATGCGCAGAAGTGCACGATGAGTAACCTGCAGAACGTCCAAAAAGCGTCATTATCTACGATGAGATTGCAGCGGTTGAAAAAATTATTCAGGAAGACAGCCGATGGACAATCGATAATATTTTGAAAATGATTCCTCCGGAATATCAAGTTCACTGAACTTCCATTCACACAATAGAGTCGCAGAGGTTTAGTAACAGTAAAGTTTGTACAAGATGGATACCTCATCTTATGCAGATGGAACCACAAATAAAAACGACTTCATGTAACCCAACAAAAATACTTGAAAAAGTAGGCCATGATCTGTACTCGCGTACTGCGAGAGGACACGAAACATGGATTCACAATATAAATCTCGAAATGAAGCTTCAAATGAAGAAATCTTTTAAGGAAGGTTTGAATAAGCTTGAAAATAGAAAAAAATGTATTGATGTCCAAGGCCTCTGTGTATAAAAATAGTTTAAGAATAAATGAATAAAGTCAAATTATTGTTATAGCCTGGAACTAGTATCTTATTTTTTTCGCAACGCAGAGATATTTAGGTTTTGAATACATCTCGTAGATTTCTTTAAGAACACATCGAATGATTTAAATGAAAATTTAAAAATTGGAAAACTTTTTCGTTTGGTCTCCAACTACAGGTACTGTTAAAAAAATTGATTTAATTATTTTCTTCAAATTCAAACGTGAACTTCAGACCTCAATTACATTGATTGAAACATTTAAGACAGTGTTTATATAACTTTTTATGTTATGTTTATATAATTATTTAATAAATTTATTTTATGTACATATCAATAAGATCGTCCTATTGAACTGCAATAACATAAAGCGATACAATAGGAATCTTTTGAGACGTACATAATGAACAGAAAACCTTAAAAAAAAATAATCTCAGTAAAATACGTATTTTAACAATATATATACAAAAGCATCACGAATATAATTGAATTAAGAAAATCTACGTATTCTTCATTCAGAATTTAATTATTTTGAACGAAGACTCCTGAAATATTTGTATTAATTCTATAAAACATGAAATAATAATAAAAAAAGACATTCGTATTAAGTGACAATATCGTCCCATTTGGACTTAATTCAAAAATTTATCATAATGTAAATTAATAGCGTTACAGTAGTTGAGGCGATCAACGTATTATTATTATATAAGTCGTACATAACTTTTTTAAGTAGTTTCAGAAAAATCGCAATCTATTTTTCGTAACAGAGAGATATCTACTTACAATAAATTTTATATGCATTTATTAATGTTACTCAAATAATTTTTCAAGCAATTTTTGATATTTGTTTAAGCGACTTCTAATTTCGTTTTAGATAATCATTTTAAATCCCAATATATTTTTACATATAATATGCACTTTTTTATGAAGTATCTAGTTTCTAATCTACAATTGACCAGTTAGTAACTTTAATCTCGATATGTTTACTAAATTACTAATGATGAGCATAATTAATAGTCTGCTTTATACTTAATAATAATGTGCGTTTATTAAATTCTATTTCCATGTACTTTAATATTATATGTAGATTTACTTATTACTTGAAAAACTAAACCATTCATGTTAAAAAAGTAAGAAACAATTTTAATTATAAAAATTTTAAAAAAATTGACTTATTGGCAATTGATTTCCTCACAAAAAATTTAAAACATTTAAACATCACTAATTAAATTAAATATTTACATAATCGTGTAAAAATATATAGTTACGTAACAATTTTTCATAAATTTAATAAAACCACGATATATTAGCCTTTCGATATATTTTTTAAAGAATTTCTGGTATGAGATACCAAATATTCACATCAATTAACGAAGTCAATTTTCATAAGAGCACATTATCAGCAAATTTGTAAATTTAAACTTTATTTACTTCAGCCTTCAAAACAGAGTTATCGGGCATTTACGCAATAAAAAAAGACAAAGTATCGGAACGATAACGCATGCTTTAAGTGACACGAAGCTGATCTCGGACACGCTCCAGAATTGAAATAGTCAAAAAAATAAAATAAAATAAATCACCCTAAATCCCCCCTTCTATTAGCATGAGACAAGCCTATGAATATGAAAAAACAAAAACAGCTCATAATTAATTTGTCAATTGAGTTGCAAGCACTGGGACAAATATACAGAGCTTATTGCCATACGAAACGGTGAACACGCGAGAAAATAGAATATGGGAGAAAAAGTTTGTATTGACAACAAACAACAAATGATCTGAGATTACAGCGTCTAAGTGAAAAATTATGCCAACTCAGTGCCGCTATATATGCGAGTTCGATGTATTCTCGACCGATTAGTATATTCACATACTCACGCGCACGTTTGGGTGTGTGTGTGTGTGTGTGTGTGTGTGTGTGTGTGTGTGTGTACATAGATAAACCCACTGTGTAGCAGCATCAGTCACACAAACGCGTGCCAAACAATGATACACTTTTATGAGTAGCTTGCGAATATCAGTGGCAATTAGCAGACTGACTACTGAGAGGGAGACTGGAAAAGTTTCAATATGAATCGAGCTTCTCTGTACGTATTATGCATTTATAGAGTGGTCTATCCAACAAAGCGTGGTTGTTCGCCGACCGTAGATATACATCTACTAAGCTAGTACAATCACAATGATACAACCATCCATAAAAGCTATTCAATAATTGTTTGCCAGTTTTTTACTATTTTAGTGTTGTAGCTATCACTCAAAAATATGCAGTGTTCTCGACAATTGAACCAGCACAAAATTCTTTATCTTCAGTTCTAATTACAAAATGGCCTAATCGTCTTTTAAATAATCTTACCATCAACATAAAAATTTATTATATATATATATATATATATATATATAATATGGTTTCAAATTGTGAATTTCATAAAGAACTAGTAAGGTACACATAATAATTAACAAGAAAAGATATTTTCCGAATTATAATTTTATAGTTTAACAAACGATATTTTCCCAATTACAATTTTGCAGGTTGTCTCATGGAACGTGGGCGAAAATTTATGTATACATATAACATAAAATTTTTACAAAACATTGTTAAAAAACTAATTGGAAATTTAAGATTATTTATTATAGCTTATTAAGGTCAAGATATTCAACAGTTTAGATATATGTTAGTATAATAATATAGCATGGAGTTTACACAAAAATCAATATTAAAAACTTTCATTATGTTTTACAATCAATTTTTTTCAGGCTTACTTTTAGTAAAGGCTCCCACTTGATACGATCCTATTCCATGCAGCCACTTTGATATTTCTTAAGAGTGATTCAGTGCTTCATACGTTTGGCGGAAATTAAAATCAATCGCAGCGCATAATTCTTAATATATTGTATAAATTTCTGGAGTGTACGAAAAAGCATGTCCTGTCTTATGAACTGCCTCAGTCTGGATAAGGGCCCTAATAGCTGAATCTACATGTAAATTATAAATGGCTCATACAAATTTGTATTTTAAAATATTCGCGCATAGAATATAGTAGATTAACTCGCCGCGAGTGATCATTTTGTCACAAAAAGTTCATGTAGATGTATATCTGAATATGCAGTATATAACAAGGTGGAGCCGGATACTCTAATATAAACGGATATTATATATATATATATATATATATATATATATATATATATATATATATATATATATATATTAATATATGTATTATATTAAAAGACGAAGTTAGTTTCCAACCTTCACGTTTAGATGATGATATAAGTAATGCGGAAAGTCAGATGTGTTGGATCTAGTACTTATTTTTTAGTTTTGGCATTTAGCAATAAAATTCAGTATAACGGGCGCCATCCTTTGTGTAAACATTACAATTTTTTGATCAGTGAAAAATGAATCCTGATAAGTCATTTTTTCGACATGTTCTTTTGCACTATTTGGTTTGAAAAATAGTTTACTTCATTTATAATTATTATTACAAATTATATTATTAAAAATATTTATGTTGTTATTTACAATTTACTTTATTTATATTCAATAAAATTACTCCTATTATATGATTTCAAAAAAAAATTTTTGCAAACTTGTTCGAAGTATATAAGAGAAATGTACGTTTACAGACATAAATAAGTTTGTTAAACAGTCCATCTATTAGTTAAGCGTTATTTTAATCTTAATTTTTTTATATTTATAATCCAAATAATTCTTATACTATTGCTAATAAAATCGTGAAAAATAATTTATTGAACTCATTTTCAGTTGTGTATGAATCTTTATAACTGTTTGGCCAATTCGACATGCAGTTACTACTCGCTGCAAGTAAGAGAGAAAACAAGAAGACAAAAAAAACAACCAGAAATATGAAGCGTATATAGTCGACTATAAGCTGTAAAATAGCGCTTGAGAGTATTTTTGATCGCGCGCTTAGTGACGTGGAAATGCGTTCCTCCCTAAAGGTGCAGAGAGATATGGTCCCAAATTCAAGGAAAAATTTATATGGCGTATACGTGCGTGCTTCTGGAGGATGTTGCCGGATTATAGCCTTAGTCTCCGCCAGATGAACGTCAGAGCCCAGACATTGCACCTCCCCCCTCTCAAAGACAAATCGACGATTTCAACGTTGATGAAAAGATCACTTCTGGCTCGACCCTTCATCTGAAAGGTACGCTACCGCGAGTTTTAATTTTCCACGTTCTGCACGTTTGTGAAAATCTACCTTTTTCGTATATTGCTTTTTATATATTCGCAGTGTATATATTTGTCGTGCATGTTCTGCACCCGTAAGCGTTGTTTATTGGAGTGTATATTCGCCGTTTGTTGAATTGCGTGTATATTTGGTGTGTAGTTTCTGTCCACGTAAGCATCGTTTGGTCATTGGAGTGTACTCGTGGTGAGTTAATTACACTTGGCCTTGAAGTAGATCGGCTCTGCCACGATCACTGAGGGTGCTCCCCGTGGCATTCATGTCCGGTGGCTGCCGTTACGGCAAGGGCTGCTCCCTTGCCCAGATCTTTGGGACCATAACGCAGACCAGGAGGATTTAACGATTATGAAGAAACATAGACATTCTCGAATCTAAGACCATTTGGGATGAGTGATTAAAGCTAATAGGCTATTTGTTTTTCAGCAATTTGATGGGCCGCAGAATACTGCTCGTATACTATCTGGTAGTAACTCTTTATTTTGCTTCATTCTTTTTTCCTTTCCAAAATCAAAGATAGCGACGAGCAGTTTCACGTTTCTGTTCAGTGAAATCCATGTTGGCATTACAAAGTTTAGTTTAACATTGACTATCGTAAATATATAAATGATGATTTAATATTTTTGATCATCATTAGTAATTTGACTGTCAAAGATGATTGCATATAAAACTCGTAAACATTCAAAAAAGAAAGGACTTGGATTACTCGATAGAGTAATCAACAATTTATGTATCGAAATGCATCTTCCTGGTTATCAATACTATGGCTCTGGAAGTAAATTAACCAAGCGATTTAAAAAGTAAAAATTTACTCAAAATAATACAGTATGCCTTAAAAAGGTGCTCGTCAAGCTCTTAAGAATAATAGTTGTAAGAAGAAAGTTCTCATTCCACGTGTGATACCTCTTCCGTTTCAAATTGTCGGAATTCTTCCTTTTCTTAGTCCACTGTTCGGATGACTAAGTGTAACTGATGCTATAGATGCTTCTAAAGCAGTAAATGATGCCAAAGCTGCGCCAAAAGATTATCAAGAAAGCAAGTCTCTTTCTGAAGCCATATAAACGTGGAGTGGGATTATTGCTCAAACCATATGTCGGACACTATCTAATTAAAAGAAAAAAAAACTTCAATTTAATTTTGCCAAATCGTCTACTAACAAACTATGATCTTATTAAATATGCATATATATTACAAATTCCACATTTTCGAGGTGTTTTCATGAGAAATAGCTTTCCTCGTAATGGGCCATGGCAGAAAGAATCTACTATTGTTAATCTCAATGATTCACAAAATAAAGGTACTCATTGGGTCAGTTATCGAAAGAAAGGATCTGAAGTCACCTACTTTGATAGCTTTGGTACCTCAAATCTCCCGTAGATCTTATGAAATATTTCAATGTGATAGAAGTGAAATACAACTATATAAGATATCAGAATTTCGACTCGTTCATTTACGATCATCTTTGTCTTTGTTTCTTAAATGAAAGTCTATAAAAAGAATTTGTCAAATAAAATTTTTCGCTCTATCAGTCATGGAAGATAGATCAAAGATCAAAATTTTCGCTCAATCAATCATGGATGAGAATTTCACTTTGACTCTTTCAAGAAAATCTTCTGTTTTAGAAGTCCAATACTTTCCATCCATTGCACTACCAAAGCATACAAATTATGTTTTAGGTTTAGAGTTCAAAAAGTTCAAATATTGACAATACAAATTATCGACTTCATATAAAAGGAGAAATTATTTCTATCTCCATTGGTAGTTCCGAGATTGCTGATATAAATCAACTTTTATGAAATATATTGATATCTAAAGAAATTAAATTTTCCTTGAAAACTAACAATAATACATTTAGAAGTGAAATTAAGTGCAGTGTGTCGTTAGATCTTAAACCTCATAAATCAATCGGTTGACTGCTGCGATTTACTCCTCGTATTCTCAAGGAAAATATAGAACGCCGTTCTGATTTATCAGTGAAAATATTGAACTTACTCACTCATAGTCGAGTGTAACATTACTGTAGGAGCTTACATTAACAATTAAAAGGTTCATACTATTTAGGAATTCTTTCCCAGTGTTCCTTCAGAATATAAAATCATAGAAATTCCATCACAAATTATGCATCTACCACTTAGTTTTAAGTGTATAGATAATATATAAGTTCAAATTATCGATCAGGACGGCAATATAGTTAATTTTCAAGAAGAGGAAATCACTGTTAGACTTCATATCAAATCTATATAATGGCGATTGTGTATAATTCTAGCAAGCATATAAGTACACCATCATGACAATCGACAATTAGTCGATTAAAAAGTTTGAAACCGTTAACACTGAAGAAAGTCTTGGTCTAAAAGTTCGTGGAAAAAAATTACTTTATAAAAAAAATTACTGTATAATTTTCTGCTGCTTTCTGAAATATAGATGAAATATTAAAAATTCAATCAGGTGTCGTATTCGATGAGTCAATTACTCATTATGAAATTCATGCATATCAACCATACACAACACTAAACATTTGATCATTATCATCCGCAATCATTTCTGCAAGCGTTGCGCGGGCTTCAATCCAAATTTTGCGGACAGCTTCTACGCTCGATGTCACCATACTCACATGTAACGCTTCATCTGCTTTTTCTTCGCCTTTTCGCGTATTCATTAGATTGATTTCGGCCAATCGAGCATTTTGCAAGCCTGCTAGTTTTTTAAGAGCAGCTGGACGCATTTGAACTGCTATTTTAATCCTCACCTAATAAGTTAAAATAGTAATAGATTGAACGCGAGCGCAAGAGAAATAAAGATTATAATATTAAAAATATATAACCTAAACTAATGAATAGAAATGGTTCGAATTTTAATTACAATCAATAATTTAATTTAAATTTACTATATATATTAAACATAGCATTTCCGAAATACACTCACACACAGTAGAATTAATCCTTTTAGATACACAAACTTTTATGTACGCTACGAGCGAGGTTCTACTAATGACCAATTACCAAGTGACCTTTTGAATCGATAAAAATAATATAAATAAGACACTTGATTATTCGTCTCTACTCGAACACACCTTCCTCACCCGGGGCACCAGAAAATGTTAACTAATATTCTGAGAATTACTAAATATATATATATATATATAACGTTTCTGTAATCTACCTTAACTTTGAAGGATATGTTCGAGAGTGAAGAATAAATTACTGAAGGACAAATATTCATATTCAATTATACCTATTTATTCAATCGCAAAACAGGGCATAAAAAAGCGAGGAAAAAAGGGAGGTAAAAGCCAATTAACTGTATAAGTGACAATGAAATAATATTGAGGTGTGCCAAATACATTATAAACATAGATATGCTATATTCTTAAAAAAACGAAAATTACTATAATATATATACGCGTGGGGAAAAAAACCTTTTACATACAATATGAGCGCTCTCTCTCTCGCTCTCTCTCTCTCTCTCTCTCTCTCTCTCTCTCTCTCTCTCTTTTACCATCCAGTCACTCTAAGGGTTGGCGCACCCACAGCTAATCTTCGAGGTGAGGTCTGATGTGGAAGGAAACCTTCGCAGTTCCTCCTTACGTTGCGCACCAACCCCAACATCTTGGGCACGGAGAAGCCATCGTCAATAGCGACAGCAGCCAGGCCTGAGTGCGCCGGCAGGGAAGCTCCTCAGAGATTCGCCGTATCCGAATCTCTACAGAGACTCAATGCTCTGTCCACGGGAGCGCCAAATCAACACATCTTGCACACCAGACACAAATTATTCACGCTGGCGTCCCTTCCTTACACGGTATATACGCGCAAGACTTTCCGCAGAAAACTAAGACACAAGTTCTATGCTCTAAAAGGTTTTCCAAAGGATGTATACCTTCCTGTATGAGAGCTAGAGGCAAAGTGGTGTCTTCTCTGCGCGGACAAGCGTTGTTTCCTCAAAACTAGAGGGGTTATTTTATGGCGCTAATAAAAGGAACAAGCCCGTTTTATATTATAGGATAGCCTTATATTTGAGGGGGGGCCTTTCGCCAGAGTAGAGAAAGCGTGGGACCCATCGACGGTTAGCAGATATGCGCCTGAGCTCCTACGCGACGGTAAAGACAGGATGCCAGACCATGCGATAGTCATAAAGGCCTGTACCCCGCTTATGACGTCTTTCAGGCAGGACGTGTGAAATGCAAACATTTTATTTTCTTCATTTTGATTTCGAATTGTACACTCTTTACCTTCTTTCCTGTTTTCCAAACAGTTGCTTTCGTGGGTTTCGCAGAAGATTACAAAAAATTCTAATTAATATGAAGCACAAACTTATTCTGGTAAGATAAAGATCGGACCTGAATGCTATAATCCAAGAAAGTACTACAGTAGGTAATAATACTATATGTGAAGAATATAACGTAAAAATAACACAGATACAGTGGTTAATGCCTTATGTCATTGATTCTGATAAGCAAAAAATCGAACTTTTAAATTTCATTGGCAAAGATAATCTAATCTCAATGTGTTATAGTTGATGTGAACTATTTGAATATCCTGTTCTACCAAACGCCAATAAGCATGTGTCGACAGTAAAAACTTCCAATCAATTGGAGAAACTACGTTGTGTGATTCTCAGCTTACAGACAAAGAAAAAGTATGATTTAACGGCAAACGCCAGTCGTGTTGATCATTGCAATATTAGTAATGTGAGACTTTTTTTGCATTAGCAATATTATCTATATAATAATTTAAACATTGACATATTTAATAATCAGTACACAATACTGTATGATATGTATACAAATTTCCAAAAAACATACTATACAAGGGATCCTCAACCACTGCTTACAAAGAAACAGTTTCTCGAGAATCATCATCTCATATCTCGATATTTTGAAAGAAAAATTTCAACCATTTCGTCGATGTTTTCCTTGAAAATCGACTTGTATATTTAGATTTTTCAATATCATGCGGCTTTTGGCGCAGATAGAATTTTTACGTCCAAAGCCATAAAATTTATATGATATTTTGAAATTATGGTATAATAAGAAACTTTTTTAAAAATGTTTCAAAAAAATATTATATAAATCATTATAATACTTCTTTTTTGTTCTATAAATTTTTTCTCTACAAGCAGTTAAGCAGTTATTATGATAACAATCCGTTCAATGATTTCTGTATTAACCTTTAGACTGCCGGCATGGCTCATATATGGGACAGTAATAAAATAATAGCTTTAATAATGGATATAAATATTTTGATGCATTTTTCTCAATAAGTAGGCGCTCTGATCTCTAAAGTATACAGCTGAAACTATTTTCAGATCGAGGTATTCAAACAACTCTTAGCGCGGGGGTGAAATATTTAAAAACTCGTTATTGAACTTGTCATCGTTATTGAACTTTTTACTGAAATTTTATTAATAAATAACCTGTAAAATTTGTGAAATATGTCCTAAATTTTTCCGAGATCAATTGAGATGCCAAAACTACCCCTAGCGAGGGGTAGACATTTCCAAGATTTCGTTATTATTTGGGTATTCACTTTTTACACGTTTTTTTCATAAACACACTGAAAGATGCGTAAAATATGCCCTAAATTTTTCCGCAATTGATTGAAATGCCGAAACTACCCCTCTACTACTAGCACGGGGGTGAAATTTTCAGAAATTCATTATTAGGTGGTTATTGACTTTTTACATGATTTTTTCGGAAATACGCTGTACAATCTGTAAAATGTACTCTGAAATTAGGTGAAGTATACTTTTTAGTTTGCTCGCACTTCATGCTTCATCCGCTAGAAGGATCCCGCTAAAACTCTATCCGCAAGCAATTTGCGTTTCAAAAAGTATAAGAGAAAGTCATCGTTTTACTAAATGATACTTTTATCATAAAATCTTTTGAGGTAGGCAGAAGAAAATACTAAAATGGCTGATCCTGATCCATGGAATAGTGATGAATCTGAATCAGATGAAGCTAACGACGATAATCTTGATATTTCGGATGTAGATTTGGAGGATCCTGACTTTACATCATTACGGGAAATTATTTATGATATTGATTTTTATCCATCAATAAAAGATTTTACTGGTGTAGCAGGCATAAATGAAAATATTGATTTGGAAGGCAATGGACCAATAAATTATTTTAAAAATGTCATCGATTTGAATATTCTCGAAACGATTGTGAAGGAAACAAATCTTTTTCAATCTCAAAATCTAGAAAATCCAAATCGATCTAAAATGAAAGCCTGGACAGATCTGACGGTTGAAGAGTTTAAAAATTTTTTTGGGTCTTTCAATTCTAATGGGATATGTTCGAAAAGGTCAACTAATTGATTATTGGAGCACTGATACTCTGCTTTATACTCCAATTTTCAATCAAACAATGTCACGTAATAGATATCAGATATTACGATTTTTATATTTTCAAGATAATTCAGTAGTAGTAAATCACTGTCTAAAAAATATCAAACCTGTTGCAGATTATCTGAAAGATACGTTTAGAAAAAGTTTGAATCCTGGAAAAAATCTGTGCATTGATGAGAGCTTGATTCTGTGGAAAGGAACACTCAAATGCAAACAATATTTACCGATGAAAAGGCACCGTTTCGGTATAAAACTGTTTGAAATAGATGACTGTCAATCTGAATATATCATAGATTTTGTTATTTATACTGGAGCAGATACGAATTATGATAAGTTTGGCTTGGGCAAAACAGGAGTATTGCTGATCATGTTTTGCAATCCTTCTTTTTCAAAGATTACGTTATGTGAATCGATAATTGGTATTCATCTCCTCAGTTAGCTGAATTTTTGTACGATCGTGATACAGGAGTATGCGGTACAGTAAAGTCAAATAGAAAAGGAATGCCTGTTCTAAACGAAAGGTTAGAAAAAAATGAAGTACAAGTTGGAGATACTGAGACCTGGCTTGCGATAAAGTAGAAAGATAAAAAGGATGTTCACATAATCACAAGTATCCATGAGCTTGAATTTGCTTCAACAGGTAAAAGACATTATCTTACAGGGGATGAAAAAATCAAACCAACTTGTGTCATTGACTACAATAAACATATGGGTGGCATAGATCTTATCGATAAGGAATTGGTTTTGACTGAAACAGTGAGGAAATCTATGAAATGGTATAAAAAATTATTTTTACATTTGATCGATTTAGCTTCATGCAACGCTCATGCTCTCTATAAAATAAAAAATGGTAAAATATCATTTCCAACTTTTTGTATGCGAGTTATAAGAGCATTACTGAAGCTTGATGTACAAGAAGAAGCCCGAAATGTTGTAACTCCTTCTCGATTAGTAGGTCGGCATTTTCCTAAAAATCGATAAAAGAAGATGTCATTTATGTTCTATGAAACAAAATAGATCTCAGACTTTTTTTCTATGTTCAACTTGTGATGTTGCTCTTTGTATTGAATCTTGTTTTAAAGAATTTCATACCAAAGAAATATTATAGACTAAAATTATATAAAACTAAAAATAAAAATAAAAAATAAAAAAAATAAAAAAAAAATTACAAAATAAAAAAAATTGAGCTACATCACTTTCAACGTCCACGTAGTTAGCTCTGGGTCTAGCAGAAGGAAAGTGTTTTAGATATGTAAAATATGGATATTGCTAATAAATTTCTTACACATTGTAAACAAATTTGTCAAATATTTCAGTCTTCGAGAACGTTCGCTAAAAAATCACCCCCTCGCTAGGGGTAGTTGGGATGCTTACGGTTTTATTGATAAAAAGGAGTATTTTTGAGGTCTTATTACATTGTAATATTAGGAAAATTCTGCTAAAAATGAATATATAGTAATTTAAAAATTTTTTTCATTTTTAACATTCACCCGACTGTTGCCAGCCGAACTGGCTCATATATGAGCCACCTGTGACCTTGACAGCTACTCTAGAGATATAAAGTGTTTTTATGTATAAATTTTGCACATCAAAAATATCAATTCATAAGGCAAAAATGCCGGCAGTCTAAAGGTTTAAAGAACGGAACAAAAATATGCTGTTTCCAAAAACTTTATAGAGCAGAAAAGATATAGTTTCATCAGATGTTCAACTATTCTTTAAAAATTTTTGTTTCAATTTTAATATTTTCCGAGATAAATGACGAAAACGATCATTGCAATATATGTTTGTACTCATTTTCCATGAAAATTCTATTTCTGTGCCCTAATAACGTAAGTTTAAAAATGTTTCAACAGGTTATATCATTCAAAATGTTATAACAATGTGAATTAAACTTTCATAAATAATCCAAGTTGCTAATATATAAATAAAAAAATTCAATCGCAAACATAACATTTTTTTCAATATGCATTTTGGATATTGAATTTTGTAAGCAAAATTGTTTTAATTTCCTATATCTATTATAATCGCCTATACAATCTATGATTTATATAATTTTCTTGAAGAAATATTTTTCCCAAGAATGTGGACAATCTGCAAGGATTATCGCATTAAATTAAAAATTATTTATTCAACTGAATCATTATTTTAACAAATTTGTTACAAAAAATTAAATTATATAAATATGATCTTTTTCCTTCTGTTAAAAAAAATGAAAATTCAAACTATAATGAATCTTATCAGTTGAAACAAATTCAAGTAATTATAAAGTGAAGGCAGAAGGTATGTAAATATAATTCATTTTTTTGGCGTGGTAGAAACGTTTAGTTGCCAAACCCTATTTACTTTCGTCCCTATTACCCGGCATTATGATTTTCGACACGATGATCGAAATCTATATTCATTGTAAAAAACATAACATTGTGATGAAAATTTGTACATTTATATTTTTGGGAAATCATAATGGCTTTTGGTGGAAATGAAATTTAAATCGCAAATTGCATAAAATTAATACAATAATAAAGGTTATGCAAATTGATTAGAGAAAGTACGAAAAATTAAAAAACATATTCAAAATAAAAGTTTTAGATCTCATTAAAATATATATTTTTGCGTCTATACAGTTTTAAATATATATATATATATATATATATATATATATATATATATATGTATTCAAGAGTTCGTACTTACGTGCAAGGAATGTATGTTCGGTGGTAAATAAAAATCACAAGATGAAGTCTATATGTTAACATGTATTTATTAAAAGAAAAATAATGGCATAAAAAACCTCCACTCAGTGAGTGGAGGAAAAAGCCGAAATTAATGTTAAGAAAACAGTACTATTTATTGAGATAATAAGGTTTGATCACGAGATCAGCTGATCGCTATATATCTACAAACGCAAGTAATACTAGATCAATAAATAATAGCTAACGCTTACAAAAGAATAAATATATTAAGACAATTTTACGTTATAAAATAGAGCCGCTAAGAATCACTTAATATATAAACTCACGGAGTACTCCAATGCGCGCGAAACGGGTAGCTCGTGAGGTCGATTAGGGGAAGAGGTGCTCCGCGAATACCTCCTACTCTGCGTTGCGGCCCCGACGTCTCGGGCACGGTTTTACTCCTAACCGCAACGGCAGCCAACGGGCACAAAGCCGCCGGGAGCACTCTCGGATTTCCGTATCAAACGGAATTTCCACAAGGGCAAGGTCCCTTGTCCCGCTGATGCGCCAATGTTGCTTCAAAAGCCCAGCTGTGCACAAACACACACGCACACATACACACAACGCCGATAAACTTACAAATTAATATTAAAACTAAAGCGTGAACCAACTAACAAATAATTCTTGAGCTCGAACGGTAGCTACGAATCGCGACGAGGCCGAACATAAAGTGTTCTTCCTTCGCTCAGCAAAAATCCTGGAAGCGATGCGACACAGCGAGGATATAAAAAAAGACCATAATTTCTAAAGGAGGGGCTCGACGCCAGGTAAGCTTCTCCACACTATAGGCTTTGGAGAATGACCCTATGGTCTCTCGAAATGGTCATCCGACGCACGTGTTCAACACCGGCGCGCCCATTCGGATACAGAACGCTTTACTTAAAAGGCCACATTCAGATATTTCATTAATGGCCCTAGTAAAGTCATTTAGGGACCTTTTCTCATTGAGACGAGGAAGCCGCGAGAGAGAGAGAGAGAGAGAGAGGGCTAGAGTGAGCGCGACGGAGAGACAGAGAGCGCGCAGGCAGTAGAGAGAGAGAGAGAGAGAGGGAGAGAGAGAGAGAGCTAGAGTGAGCGCTACGGAGACAGAGAGCGCGCGGGCAGTATAGAGAGAGAGAGAGCTATAGTGAGCGCGACGGAGACAGAGAGCGCGCGGGCAGTATAGACAGAGAGAGAGAGAGAGAGAGAGAGAGCTAGAGTGAGCGCGACGGAGACAGAGAGCGCGCGGGCAGTATAGAGAGAGAGAGGATAGTCGTCACTTAGCCAGCCTGAGCCATCACAGTTTCGCTTCGATGTAGATGCGCGACATATGTTCGGATGGCTCGAACAATATATATATATATATATACAGATAAATATATAGAAAAATATAGCTTGCTGATGTATAGATATTGCTATGGTTAATGAAGTTTTACGCTCAGTACGCCTCTCATTCATTGCGTTTTTTCAGAAAATAAACAATCTACAAGAAAAATATCAAAAATAAAAATATGTGTTTTAGTAGATGTAAAACATTTATTAAATACATCTTATCAAAATCTCAAAAATATTCCACACAACATAATTTTTATGCATTTACGTAGTCTTCATATGTTTTACCATGAAAATCCAAAATACGTTAAAAACCATAACAATATTGGTAATCAGCATACCAAAAAACAGATACGCTAATTTTCTGCAAAATCAAATATGAGTGCTTTTCCGTAATATAGCCAGAATTCGTTGATTTTCAAAGCAACCCTAGACGAAATTGGTACATTTATTTTCAGAAATATAGGTTGTACTAAAATATGAGCAGAACAAAAAAGATGCTATCTATAATAACAATGAAAATGATAATACAATAAAGTAAATAAAATGCAATGAAATATAATACAATATAAAAAATGCAATGAATAATACAATAAAGATGATATATACAACTTGTTTGTTTTAATAATTTGTGAAAAATATTCTTATTTTACGAGAAGTCAAATAAAATTAAAAATTAAATGAAATATAATTAAACCACTCTTTACATGTTGTAAGCGATGGAGCTTGTTCGCCATAACATTCTTGAAGCAATCGATAAGTTTCTGCTACACTTTTTTTCAAATTAAAATAGTGCAGAATGGCATATCAAAAAAATGATTTCACTGATCAAAAAATTATAACGTTTTTACAAATGATAGCGTCTGTTAATTGAATTTTATTGATAAATGCCAAAACTAAAAAATAAGTACTATATCTGACTTTTCATACTACTTATATCGCCAACTAAACGTGAAGGTCGGAAACTAAGTTCACCTTCGAATATAATTACTTACTTAAAATATGAATTTGAATTATTACAATAAGCATCAGGATTTTTTTTATTTCGATAATATATATATATATATATATATATATATATATATATATATATATATATATATATATATATACGGTAACGATTGTTGCTTGTTGCAACACCTCTTCGAATATGCCGAAACTAAATTTCTCTTTTTTTTTAATTATAAAAATAATGATTATCAGTTACAGGGGATTTCGTGCAATATAAATTTACTTCGACGTCTCATTTTGCTTGTATAATACGTAGAATGGTGAAACAGATTTTATTTAAATTATTATTTTGTTCTACAAGTGGCGACACCTAGATTATGTATATAATTGGTATATAAAATATATAATAATTACTTTATTTGAATGCAGTTTCACCACATGGAACAGGAGACAAATTTGTAAAAGAGGTTTATAGAAATTTGTACAAAAGAGCGGCTAAACTTTCGATTAGTCGATTAGTCGATTACGATGAAAATTTGTACACATATTTTTAAAAAATTATTAATATCACAGTAAAATTCGGTGAAAATTGCATTACTATGACCTAAAAATGCAGCACCCGTCTTTATGTTCTGTTATCCTATATCGTTTTGATTATATTTTTCTTAATTAATTAAATTAGTCTTTGTACAGAAAATGCAGAAAACAAAAAATATGTATATTGATAAAGTCTATAACTTTTGTTAAAAAATCGTTTTTAAAATGTTTCGTGTTTTACAAGACAAATTCGGAAACCAGTTCATTATATCTTATTTGAATACATAAAAGAATGGAGAAATAAAACAATTAAAAAAACAATTGCTAATAATTATATTATTACAGTTATTCTAAATAATCCACTTTAAACAATTGCAGTGAAAAGTAAAAAATGATTTCAAAATTTCATGTAATATTATAATAAGTTATACAATATTTTAAAGAATTATTATGAATCATTTCCTGTGAAACTCATCTTCAGCTCAACACCATGAAAAGTCAAAGAATTATTAAAGTAATTTTAATACGCAACATTTGAATAATAATTTTAAATAATATTTTTAAGCAAAATACTTGGTACTTTTGAATTTCAGTGTCGATCTCGGGATGAGTTTTGTAGAATAAATTCTTTAAATTTGTAACGCTTCCCTTTTTCCCTCGAGATAGCCCTCGAGGCGGCAGCGCCAGGACCAGTTTGAAAGAAAAGAGAGTTTTTTCGGTGAAATCGGAAAAATAACCGAAACTCAGTTTTTAGTTTATTAAATTAGGTTATTATTTTTAGTTTATTATTTAGTTTTTAGAATATTCTTAAATTAATATAAGCAACACAGATTATATATATTTATACTAGAACACACGCCATTATTTATTCATAATTATTTAGTTTAATCCGTGCACTGGTTATAATATTCTCACGCACTATCTATCTATTTACTGGGGTGAAGGGAATTTTGGTAAAATGAAGCCTGCTGGTCTATAACGAGGTATCTGAACGTTGCCGGGTACTTGTTACTTCGTTGCTCCGGCTCAACCCGCCTCGGCCCCTGGTCGCTCAACTTGCGACCAGGCTCTTTTGGCAAGCATCAAAACACATCAGAGCCCGTGCACCCTCAATCATGCCTTCATTGGGGGCTTAGAGTGAGACCGCTGAGATTTAATGGAGCACTGAACACCCAGAATCAAGACTCTTGAGGAAAAGTAAGGCCGCTGGTGTTTAACGGAGCGTCGCGTAGACAAGATCGCGACTCTACTTTTCAGAATTTTCGGACGGAGGCAGGATTACTAGAACTTTGGAATTAGGATAGCTTTAGGGAGCTTCTTTTGGCCGTAAGGCCGAGAGATCACTGCTTTTGTGGCGCAAAACTCGCCCTTTTATACACGAAAAAATAGTCGGTCGGGTGCTTACGCCACCATTCGACCAATTTCATATCGAGCCGAGGAAAAATAACAATAATAATTTTATAATAATATAATAATTATAACCGTATTACAATTATAATAATTATAATATTTATTTGCAAACTTGACATTGACGACGCTCGCATTCCTTTAATATAAATTATATTATAATAATTTCAGCGCTGTCTTATAATAATACTTCTTAATTTAACTATGTCGTATTCTAAGTAAACTTTAGTTATAATAATAACAATAATAATAATAATAATCATAATTATTATAGAAAATAATAATAAAAATGATGTAAATAATAAGTAATTTGATATTTTGTCCTTAGGAATGCTTACACAATCTCGATTATTTATGTAGTTATAATAATGTTAATTTTCACGTATGTTTTTATATATGTGCTGTATATTAAACAATATAAAAGTATCAAAAGCGACAGCTTTATATTATTTAATTAAAATAGGGCGCTCGAAATACGGTGGCTAGTGTCGTTACTGTATTCTGAGTTTGTAGACACGGGAAATGTGGGAGCGTGGTACACCTTTTCTACGCTGGCAGCCTCGTGGCGACGGCTCTCTCTCCCATTCGACCGTTAATCGGCATCATTGACTTTCATTATTTGAAATTATAGTCTTGAGCGTATGAGGCTGCATTAACTATACAGCCTGATCGTCGCAAATTAAATTAAAATATTTATCAATAACTCAGATCCGTAAAATAAGGCGTTGTGATTTTATTTGGCAATTTGCTTCTCCAATGCTCGCGATTCTGTAATATAAAAAATAAGATAAACGATTATTAATTCATTCTTAACTAAATAATTTCATAAACTAAATTTTTAAATACTCACACTTATATAAAGTGTTTTGAGATCGGGAAGTAGGAAACTACTTTAATAATTAAATATAAAATACTACAAATACATATAAATATGCAATTTATCGTATGTTATGATGCAGTTAGTGTTTTGATGACACAATTTCTTGTTGATGAATCCAAAGATTTATGTTAGTAAATATTTATTTAAACGTAATACATAGCTCACATACTATAAAAGCAAATTACATTCTAAGCAGCATTACACATAATTTATTTTTTTCATCATGGCAAAGTTATATTACATTTCCATATTTTGTGTTGCCAGTTGTTACCTCAATTTGGTATCTTCTATGGGGAGTCCAGCAAACTATTCAAGTATCGACGTAAGAAATATCTAATAAATCAAATATACCTAATCTAAAAATATCTTAGTCATAAACGTAATACAAATACAAACAAAAAGAAAAATGTTCAATGTAAGCTTTCTATGAAGATCAGAATTTTGAGAACCAATCGATCTCTTATGAGGGCGTATTATTATTAACTTTATACAAGATATTGAAAACTCAATTTTTTTTTAATTTACGTCAAAAAACCATAAAAACTATCATTTAGCTGTATTTGTTCACGCTTTTTACCTTACAAGTTAAGTCGTGAGCATTCTCGATATTCTTAGCCATCAAGAAAAGTATACATAAAAATGTTTGTATATAGAAAGCGTATTTTAATTATATTGTAAAAATGTATTTCAATTAGATTTATTAGTTTTTTTTTTAATTTTTTTCAATTGTATATTTTTAGAAATAAATATAAAAGATCATTTAGTAAAAAGTTCTCAAAAGTACTCAAAGAATATATTACAGTTTTGAGAAAATGTTTTGAGCAATTTAAAAATTTACAATAAAATTTTACATTGTAAATACCGTTTTGATAATACTCAAGCAGAAAATCGTTCGTTAATCATGTTTTTTTTAAAGCTTAGACTTAAATGCCGTGGATTCATAAGGTTACAGAAACTTTGCAGACGATAAATAACGTGAAAATTCGAATTGAAAAAAATTCATGTGAAAATATATTTTTATTTTAACCCAATTTCCGAATAATTAATAATATTTGAGAGCAGTTTAGAATTCATCATTGAAATAATTGTACTTTAAACTATAAAAATATATCTCTTTCAATATTTTTTAAATATGATAGCACAAACTTAATAATCCAAGCACGTCGTCTGTCAATTTTTAAAACTAAATCATCCCACAAATTATCCTTATGAAAGAATTTAATGTTGCTATTATGAAGTCGATATTACTTTAAACTTATGTTGTTAAATAACTGAACTTTATGCAATTTTCCTTTTGACAATTTTAACTTAAATCTTATGAAACACAATTTTTCTTGAAAAAAAGCAGTTACTTATTCTTATTTCTAATAAATTTAGAATGGCATTAAATTTTAAATAATTTATAATATTAAAATTTTGGCTTCATAATTATTCAGGCATTTCAAGAGTATATCATGGAGGAAGCAAGAAATTTTTATCCAGAGACGTACCCTGCATATCTTGCAACGGCAGCGAAAAAAAACCAATCATTAAATGCACAAACTACGGGTTCGAGTGGTCGTCCAACATCAATGGGTCCAGGTTCGGGTCCGCGTCCCAATCCACTATCGACAGGTCCAGGTTCGGGTCCTCGTCCTGGTTCGGGTCCGCGTCCCGGTCCACCACCGACAGACCCGAGTTCGGATCCGGATTCGGATGTAGACTCGGATACAGAATCAAATAGCTCGGGTCCTCGCCCAGGCCTGACTACAAGTCCTGGTCTCGGTCCACGTCCGGGCCCGGGTGCAGGTCCTGGCCCTGGTCCACGTCCAGACCCGAGTGCAGGTTCTAGTCCTGGTCCACGTCCGGGTCCTGGTCAACGTCCAGGCCCTGGTGCAAGTCCCGGTCCACGTCCGAGCCCGGGTGCAAGTCCTAGTGCTAGTCCACTTTCGGGCCCAGGTGGACGTCCTGGTCCGCGACCACGTCCGAGCCCGGGTGTAAGTCCTAGTGCTAGTCCACTTTCGGGCCCAGGTGGACGTCCTGGTCCGCGACCAGGTCCGAGCCCGGGTGCAAGTCCTAGTGCTAGTCCACTTTCGGGCCCGGGTGGAGGTCCTGGTCTGCGACCAGGTCCAAATTCGCGTCCACAACCAGATTCGGAATCTGATCTAGATTCGGATATAGAATAAAATGGTTATGTCCACAAATCTTACTTCATCTTTATTTTTAGACTATATATGTATAAAATATTAGAATATATTAAGCTGATATTAAAGTTTATATTATTTAATTCTGTTTGATGTTTATTTCTTCTTGTTCAATTATAACAATTAGAAACAATAAATTATTGTTATATTAAAATCTTATTTCATGTCTCACTTTAGTTACTTCTTTGCCCATATCTATAGATTTTAATGTTTAACCTATCTTATAAGGCTTTATTATTAGTAATATTTCATTAAAAATATACATAATGTTACACTTCATTTGTTTCTACTATATATTTTTACAGGGTAATAATTTAAAACCCATACTTTGACGATCATCAAAACAAAACTTAATGTAGAAACATGTCAAATAAAAGTATTACTTTTGCGCATTTTATTAATTTATTTTAGTAAACTTTAATACAGGCTTCTTTTACCAAATTTTACAAATCAATAGAATGTAGTCATAATATTCGTACTTTTGAAACTCCCATTTCTCTGAAAATTTCAAAAATAGATATGGTTCGTTCACTTCTCTGACTTTAATTTTTTTGCAGTAAAATTACATACAATAGAAAAATTTAGGGTATCTCTAGTATGCCTTTAAACTTAAAAACTACAACAAATTTACTATTTATTATAAAATAATTGTTCAAGAAAAACTGTTAATTTCATTTAGCTTTGTATCAGTACTTGCCCATGGCTTATCACAAAGTTTCTTCTTTAAATTTGAAAATAAAAAGCTTTCAAATTTGTCAAGTTTTCAAATTTCATTTCAAATTTAAAGAAGATTATTGTATAATAATCAATGTAAAGTTTTTATTTTTAACTAAACTTATTATGAATTCGAAATCACTGGATCAAAGTCGAAACATGTAAACTGTCTAATGTTTTGCTTCTTTATATATCTTTTATCTTCAAATAATCTATATAATGTTTTTTAACATTAACTAAAAATTTTTAGTTTTAACTAAAAATTTAGAATTTAGAATATTTTTAAAGTTTGATTCGATGAATACAATAAGGTAGTTGTTTATTCGCTTTTTCATAAAAGAACTGATGAAAAGTTTTTATATGAAACGATGGATATTATGAATATACGTATAAATAGGTTTGCAAAGTTATTGAAACTCTAACTGAGAAAAGATATATATGTTATAACTCAAATTTTTACTTTACTGAAAAAGAACATTTTTGGTACAAAAATGTCGCAAATTCAGGCGAGACAATTTTGAAGTTTTAAAACTTTGTACGAAACTTGCTTAGAAATGGAAAAAATAAAGCTTGTGAAGCAATGGTGAACAAAATTTAATATGTATTATCAAAAACTATATCTTTTCAAATTAAATATACTTTGTTAAACCACGATTAATTTTTATTTTGTTTATTTTTGGAGTCGGTTAAATGGTCATTTTTATATATCTATCTATAGTTCTGATTCTGTATTAATATTCTAATAATCGTGATTTATTATTTGATGTGCTATTTTATAATACAGTTTTTTATTATATTGCGTAAAATAAACATATAGTACAAGCTATAATTTTATACATTTTTTGTATTATATTTTGTATGATATATTTTATTTAATAAGTGTTTTCAGTAACTATATTTTAAGCTCTTTTTTATATAACAAGAATCATAATAGTATAATATAAATGATTAATAATAGCTACGGCCTAATAATAATATTTAAAAGTTACTATAAGAATAATTCTTCTCGTTTTTTAAATCTGCACTATAATAATATATACAAATTAATAATAATAACCTCTTTCATCCATTTCAAATTCTGCTTATTGTTTAAGCCTTATCAATATTATTTTTATTTTTTACAACTGCCTAAACTTGTTGGAAAACTGTATTACCTTAAATCATGAAAATACTGCAAGTTTTACAGAGATATTAAAATTTTCTTTTAAATTAATCAGAATGTTGTATCATAGACAATATCAATCAAAAGTTTCAAAATTATATGATTGATAAGTAAAGAAAAAAGAATAAATCATTTTTTGACGATTATATTAATGTTTTAATATTAACATTTTATCATAAGTATCATCCATTTCTTAATTTAAAAAATGAACATAAATATAAAAAATACCATGATAGATCTTTCACCATAAATATAATTAGATCTAAACAACGCTCCTTCAATAGATTGCAAACCTAAAATAATATGACAGATAATAGAAAATAAATAAAATATTGTGTTATATTGTGTAAATATTGTGTTATAGTCATTCGATATAAAGATTTTTTTGGCTGTATTTGAAATAGCTTTGGAATAGAATTTGAGTTGACTTTATAGGAAAATATCAAGTCGCACTTGTCTATTAATTCTAGAAACGTGTTCAACTTATCCCAGAATTTTGAAAAATATAACATAGTATCTAAATGAATGATTCATTTTTCAAAAATGTATTTTTGAAAATATCATACAAAGATGTGCTTTTAAATATTTTTATTATTCTACATATATGAAAATATTTCACAAGGGAGATATTACACAATCATTTTTGCAGCATTAATAAATTTTGTAATAACTATAAATTAATATAAGCTATGATAATAAATAATGAAATATATTGAAGAAGTGCTAATGAAGTCTATGAAATGAACTTGTATTTCAAAGACAATTTGAGTAAAATATTAGATCAAATGAGAATACTATTATATAAGATTAAATACTTTTGTTAAGATTAAATTTTTTAATAGATGCATTTAGATTTTCAACAATAGTATAAAAGTGAAAGTAATAATATACAAAAGTAATCATTTTCATAATAGTATTCGTAATAGTACATTAAAAAGAACTATAGAAAGTTTTTAACTGATTTATTAACATTACTATTTGATCGAAAACATCACACTCTTTATGATAAAAAATCAATCAAAAATAAGATAACAATAAACAAATAAAAACATACAAATTTTGTATACTGAATAATATTTCGTCAGCACAAAAATACAAACAAAATTATATTATTACATTGATATTGTACACGCACTTACATAACTCTAAATTATTTAAATATTTCTAATTTAAAAAAAATTTTTAGCGATAAAATTACTTATCACATTTTACAAAGAAGAATAGTACAATTATTATCTTATCCAATGTTGACAAGCCATATGGAAACATTTCCAAACGTGGAAAATATGCAAACTTATAATATATTTAGAAATAGAAAATACGTAAATTGTTGTAAATATTATGTTACAATCATTCTATACAAATATAGCCTTGATAGAGAATTCGAGTACAAATTATAAAATAAATATCCAAGATATTTGTTTACTAGTTCTAGAAACTTGTTCAAATTATTCCAATATTATAAAAAATCTAACATAGCATCTAAACCTAATTTGAAAGTTGTATTTTTAAAATACATATGAAGATGCTCTTTTTAATATTTTTATTCTCTCTCTCTCTCTCTCTCTCTCTCTCTCTCTCTCTCTTCTCTCTCTCTCTCTCTCTCTCTCTCTCTCTCTCTCTCTGTCTCTCTCTCTCTCTCTCTCTCTCTCTCTCTCTCTCCTCTCTCTCTCTCTCTCTCTCTCTCTCTCTCCTCTGTCTAAATATTAGTGTAAAAGTGAATATAATGTATGACATAAAGCATAGTAAATTAAAAAGCGCCATAGGAAATTTTTATCTGGTTTATTAATATTGCTATTTGGTCGAAAAAGTGCGCTATTTAAGTTGATAAATCAACTAAGATAAAAACAACAATTTAAATTAATTTCTAGATCTTGCATTATCTTGAGTTATTTTTTAGGAGCATAAAACTCAAGTTTTGTATACGGAACAACATTTGGTCAGTATAAATATGCTGATTTCATATCAGGCTCTAAAATGTATTGAGAAAATTATATTATTACATCAATATTATAAACCCAATCACATAAATGTAAGATATTTAAGTGTTTATATTTTTTAATACTTTTTTTATCACAAAATATTATTATGATATTGCATATTATACACACAAAACGCATACTTATTATCGTATCCAATATTGACAGTAATGTAGTAGACAAAATACACGCAACATGAAAAATATAAAAAACATGCATACTCAAAATATATTTAGAAATATAAAATATGTAAATTGTTGTAAATATTAAGTTTCTATATAAAATAGAGCATTGCTGTAGAATTGGATTTTACTTTATAAACAAATATGTAAGTTATTTTTATATAAAAGTTCTAGAAAAATACTCATGATGATTCCAAAATTTGTGAAAATATGATATTTAAGCTCACAATATTAATATTTGAAGAGATGCATTTTTAAATCTTTTTATTGTACTATAATAATTAACTAAACTATATATATATATATATATATATATATATATATATATATATATACATATCGTCATACGGCATTTAAAAAAGGATCTTTTGATGAGACTTTTAAGCCCTTATAGAACTAGTTATCTCAAAAATTGAGAATTGCAGAGGGGTTGATTTGACAACTCATTCTTCATAGGGCATTCTGTCAATTCAGCCATCTCTTGCACATTTCCATTGTTAAATAAATAATCTAGATTCAACTTCAAATTGTCCTCAAAACCTTGACTGTACAAATTTTGTAAATTCATTTTGTTGACAAAATATTGTTGTAATACGAGTTACGTGGCTGATAATGAATCCGTAATGTGAATTTGGAAGTATAAGATGGACTATTGAAAACAACGTTGAAAAAATTTATTATTCAATTTTTGCGTATAGGGATAAAAAAGACCTTTTATAAAAAATATTATATCTGATAATTAACATAGTAACTGTTAGAATCTGTAATTTAAAAGTTGAGTTCCTGAGGATGAACCGTAGCGGTTTGAATCGTCGGACAACGAAGAAGAAAATAGGGTGGTGGGGGCACTCAGATTGTCCTTCACTCATATAGAATATAGTTTATAATTTTTATTCTTTTTATTTTATTTTATTTTATTATTTTTAATTTTTATTCTAATTTATTTTTAATAAGTTTTATTTCAGATTCTTCGGGGGTGATAATAAACAAGGACAACCTGACTGTCATTATTTTAGTTAATATATTATATTAAAAAGACTGTAAGTTTATTAATGTAATTTGAAAGAATTAGAAATTGAAGGAATTAATTCTTTATCTACTATTTTAACAGCGAGAAATGTACAAATCAACATACTCATAAGCTTAGTTTGTCCAATACGACAAAAATAATGTCCAGGAAAAGAGAAAGAAGGCTATCACTTTGCGTGCTAATAAGCATCCACTTGAGCATCGATACATAAAAAATATTAAATCATTGAATATACTATATTAGCAGATTTCATTAAAACATTTCAGTTGTATAAGGGGCTTTTGCAGCGAAAAAGGTGCCATACTTTCTCTATTCCTATCACAAAACTAGTACATTCTGGCATATAAATACGTGTATTTATTGATTCCCTGCTTTTTAACTTTATTCAAACATAATTTTTGTTCTTGAGTTCTTTAAATGATTTAGATTGTCTTAGAATGAAACATCCTTCATTACGATTTTTTCATTTTAAAGAATCTAGTGTGTTATTTGTTTTCCATAATCTATAGACTTAATTAGAAAAAAACATCTTTAGCAGAATGTCAAATATAAGTCAATTAGATAGTTGCATCGATCTATTTCAAAATCTTGGTGAAAACAGTTATTATAACTATTATATTAAAAAATGCTTAAAAAAGTATCATTATCCTTACTTATCTAAGAATTGAAAATTTTGTTCTAAATGCTACAATTAATTTGTAACTACAAACTCTCCAAATTAATAATACACCTTCGAATGAAGCAACGGATTCTTCAATTGAATTAGCTTCTGCACATAAGTTTTAAAAATAAACAATGAATAAATATCTCTTTTATTAATAAATTTTTTTATCGGCCCTACAGTCTTTATAAAGTAACTAGCATCTGCCGTCTCGGCTTCGCACGAAATAATAATTTAACCAATTTCTGAAAAGTTTTAATAATTTTTAAGTACAAAGTACTCTGTCTATACATATATTTCTATATATATATGTTAATATATATATATATATATGTGTGTGTGTGTGTGTGTGTGTGTGTGTGTGTGTGCGCGTGTGTGCGTGTATTATATTCACTTCTACGAGGAAAAGTGTATTTTCCAGTTCAGGTGGTAGAAAAAAATGTTCAAGTGTCTCGAAATGACTTCTACGGAGAGTTTTATGTTCGGATGATAGAATACGCAACTCTCTGTACAAGTAGTTTCGAAACACCTGGACATTGTTTCCTACCGACTAAACACGATACTCCCTTTAGAAGACGTTTTGAGACACCTGAACATTGTATTATACTGTTCAATCACGAAATTCTTTGTAAAAATCGTCCCGAGGCACCGGGATATCGTATTCAACCGCCCGTACATGAAAATACAACATTTCCCCGTAGAAGCCGTATTTAAAAAGTATATATATATATATACAGATATTTTTTTTTCGTATTTTAAATTAAATACGGTGAATATTTATTTAGTGGCAATTAGAGAGAGAGAGAGAGAGAGAGACCACTATTACGCGCGCGCATGTAGAGAATGATTTTTAATAAAAAAAATAGCCTATATCCTTCGGAAGATAATACAGAATATATACTTGAGATTTCAGAACAATCGGTTCAGTAGTTTTTTGTTTAACGTATACAAACAAAAACACGCTTTTTCTTTATAAATTAGTATGATGCAATATGATATGATATATTATGATATATGATGCTAATATAATAAAAATCAGGCTATCGGTGTTTATAATCACCATATTATATTTATATAAGGGTGATTTTAAACAAGATCAGTTTCACTGTCATTATATTAGTATAATATATTATTTCATAAAAACTGTAATACCGATAAAAATAGAATATTTATTAATTTAATTCAAAATAGTCAACATAAATAAAATTTTTAATTTTTAAATAATTTTTTTATTTATTTCTTAGATTTACGAAATAAATATATTTTTATAGCAATATTTTCTATCCTACTTTCATTGTATTATTAGGTTACACTATGTACAATGAAGTCAAATATTTTGATGACACACATCTTGTTTTTAATAAACTCGAGGATTGAAGTTAATCAATAGAGAAACAACAAATACGAGTCTCGTATAATATAAAAAGAAAGACAATCTAAGCACTATTAGTAATAATTAATCGTCTTCATCATGAAAAAGATGTATTATATCTTCTTACTTTGTGTCTTCAGTTCTTACATCAACTTGGTGACTTCTATGGAAGATCACATAGACTACTCAAGTATGGAGGTAAATCAAATCTCACATGTTAAATATATATATATATATATATATATATATATATATATATATATATATATATATAGTTTTAGTTTCAAAATTAAATTCACCAACCATAACACAATTGCATTAAGTAATATTTTTGTTAGATATCATTTAAGACTTCGATTTATCATTAGTTTCATTCGGAGCACAGAAAACAAGATAGTGTTTAACATATTTACCTTTGTTTTGAATATTTTTCAAAATTTTTTATATCTACGAATTTTTGTAGATTTCAACAAGAAAAATTATTTTCTGTTGATTATGAAATTAAGGACCTATTTGCACATTGTTATTTTTTGAAAAATATCTTTACAAATATAAAGAAATATATGAAATTTAGTTATTAATTTAAATGTTCAAAAAAAATATTTTCACTTAATAAATAGTACAATTAGTAAAATACACCTTATATGTTCGTAACTGTGATAAAAAATTTAAAATTATTAGTACACATTCATCAAATTATGAATTGAATTAAAGAACAATTTTTGATGTGAAAGGGTTAAAGTAGTCCAACTCATATCAATAGTCTATAAAATGTTAAAGCATTTTTAAACGTTATTTTTAGCAATATTTTATATTTTAGAAATAAACTCTTTGAACCCTTCATCATAGTGCATAGACTTTGAATTAGTAATTTTCACTGTTTCGAATGTACAAAGTACTTGAATTATGAACAATTTAAAATATTAAAATATCAAAATAATTCAGGTAAAATAACTAAATAAATATTTGGCTTCGATTCACTTTAAATGGTGTTTCACCAAGTGTTTTGCAAGTCCTCCATCAACTTTATATTAAAATAGTTATTTTATAATTATTTAGGCATTTGGAGCATATCTTATGGGAGATGCAAAAAACTTTTATCCAGAGACATATGGAGCTATGAAAGGAGCAGCGGCTGCGGGTTCATCACAAAATAGACAACCAATGGGTGCGAGTCCATGTCAGGGCCCCGGTCCATGTCCGCCATGTGGAGGTTCAGGTCAATGTCCACCACGTCCGGGTCCGTGTGCGGGTACGGGTCCGTGTCCACCACGTCCGGGCCCGTGCGCAGGTCCAGGTCCATGCCCACCACGCCCTGGTCCCTGTGCGGGTCCGGGTCCATGTCCACCACGTCCGGGCCAACGTCCAGCTGGACGTGGGGGTCCACCAAGACGCCCATCCGGCTAAGAGGGAATGATTTTTATTACTTTTTGATGATTTACTATGATTTACTCAAAAGAACTACTTTTTAGTTATTATTAGGTTATGTACATATATAATAAAAGAATATATTGAAATAATATGTGAATCTGTATTATATTTTATCGGGTTCAATCCTGGTTTTCTATTTTTCAATTATGCCAACCCAAAACAATAAAGACTGGGATTAAAATTTTATTTAGTGCCTCATAGTTTATTTACTTCTATAAAAACTAATCAATATGCTTCCCTTCTGAGATTCTTCACATTAGCTTTATGTAGAAAATTTTTATTTTCACGTAAAATAATAATAAAAAGAGTTATTATTATGTTTTTTATTGTGGATTGTAATATTACATATTTGTTATATTTACTTATTTAAATAATTCTTATTTACTTTTTTAGTTCTGAATAATTATTAATAGTTTGTTACATGATTTCTATAATTTATTATTGTTAAGTTAAATATATACAAAGAATAAATTTAAATACGCAAAATTATAACGTCATTTTTATTTTCTAAACAATAAAATGTATTAATAATTTTACATGCGTTTTCCCGCTATACTGACATACTTTTTGTATAATGTATATATAAAACCACATCTATTTGATGCTAGAAATCTATTGAGTTTGCTCAATGCACAGAGTTTCATCTGAAATATGTGTGTATCATTAATAGAATTAATATTAGTTTCAAAGCCTTATAAAATTATTTCATTAATATATCACTTCGGTTGATCCAGAAATCTCTTAGCTCACAGCGCTTACGTCACGAGCACTGACGTCAGCCTCCTCTAGCGTTATGTACATTGCACTCTCTCTCTCTCTCTCTCTCTCTCTCTCTCTCTCTCTCTCTCTCTCTCTCTCTCTCTCTCTCTCTCTCTTACAGGGCGCCGTTGGTTTAATTACATTTTACGTATGTAAGAGAGAGTACGCTATATATTAGGAGGCTAACTTAGTTTCCGACCTTTTTTAACGGAAAAACGGCATTTATCATTGAAAATTGAGACACGTTAGCTTAATCAAAATGTTTTCCGTCATTTTCTACTAATTGTTCCCGTCTTTCTGCGAAAATGGCCATACCGTGGTAAAAGAACGATGGCGGTGTTGAGGCGATTAAATCATCCATAAATTCTCGCAGTTCCTGAACATGTCGAAGGTGCGTATCAACGAGGTCGTGCTGCATCGATCTGAATAGGTGGTAATCAGAAGGTGCTATGTCTGGCGAGTACGCTGGATACGGCAACATTTCTCATTCGAGCTCCAACTAAGTGTTTTTGACGACTTTCATAACATGTGGCCGAGCGTTGTCATGCAAGAGAATGACTGCACCAATTGTTAACAATTACTGATGTATATTCGATCAATTTCTGTTGGAAATCATTCAGTTGGTATTTGTACACCTCGGTAGTGACGGTTCATTCGATTGTAGCAGCTAATAGTAGAGCACACCCTGTTGGTCCCACCAAATGCACGGCAATATCTTTTGGCCGTCGATGTTAAGTTTTGATGTGGACAGTTGGCTTGGGTTCACCCATGACTTTTTGCGCTTAGGATTGTCATAGTAGATCCACTTTCCATCATCAGTTACAATACGCCATAGAAAAATCTTCCTTTTTGCCTGGCAAGCAGACAGTACGATGTTGTATCGATTGACAATTGCATTTGCTATCAAATCGTATGGCATCCATTTTCTTTTTTTGAGAATCTTTTCTACCACATGTAAACGTTTGCCAACTGCTTTGTCACTAAATCCTAACTTATTAGCGAGTTTTTCTGCGTTGAAATTGAGTTTTCGTTCAATAATGCTTGCAATTCACTATCTTCCAACTTTTTCGGCTGCTAGAACGTTCTTTCTCATTAATATCAGTGTCTCCTCTTCTAAACCACTGAAACCACTCTTTACATGTTGTAAGCGATGGAGCTTATTCGCCATAATATTCTTGAAGCAATCGATAAGTTTCTTTTTTTTTCTTTTTTTTTTTTTTATTAAGCTTTCTCTACCCTTAATAGGGTAATTTAGCTATACATAGAGTTTACAAATTTCTTTTACATCGATTTGATAATACATAGGATTTTGAAGCTTAAGAAAATGGTTTCTTAAATATCTATGTTGCACATATTAAAAAATTTACAAATAATACCACATATTGATTCACTAGGTTCTTGTATTAGAAATTTAATTGAAATTGGAAGATAAATTTTATTCATTTCAAGGCTCTGAATAAGTTTTTCTCTTTCTTTATTATAAATTGGGCATTGCCAAAGAATATGATTTAGATCCTGTTTTTCATAACCACAAAAACATTCTGCACTATCTATTATATTTACACGAGCCAAGGAGTAAGCAAGATTGTAATGATTTGCTCGACATCGATTTATTGTGACTATTGCGATAAGTTTCTGCTACGAAGTTTTTCAAATCAAAATAGTACAAAAAGGCATGTCGAAAAAAAGATTTATCATGATTCTTTTTTCACTAATAAAAAAATTATAACGTTTACACAAATGATGTTGACTATCAACTATATTTTATTGGTAAATGCTAAAACTAAAAAATAAGTACTAGATCCAACACATCTAACTTTTCGTACTACTTATATCGCTATCTAAACGTGAAGGTCAAAAAGTAACTTCGCTTCCTACTATTTTTATCGGTATTACAGTTTTTATACAATAATATCTTATACTAATATAATATAATAATATAGTGTAACCTAATAATAAAATGAAAGTAGGATAGAATATATTCCTATACAAAATATATTTATTTCATAAATCTAAGGGGAAAAAATTTTACTTATGTCGACTGTTTTGAATTAAATTAATAAATATTATATTTTTATCGGTATTACAGTTTTTACACAATAATATATTATACTAATATAATGACAGTGCGATTGACCTTGTTTATAATCACCCTTATATAAATATTATATAAGGGTGAAAATTATAGCATAGTCTAATATAAACAAGGATAGTCTGATGATCATTATATTAGTATAATATATCATACTATATCATGTTATATTACATCACACTGATTTATATAGAGAAACATGTTTTTACTTGTACACATTAAACAATATTAGTTGCGTATTAAAGGGAGATACGGCTGCTATTTCTCCTTTCGCTGGTGTTCATGGGAGCTAGACGGAATAAGAACAATATATTTTTCTCGCTCCGTCTGTCAGAGCCCTTCTCTATTTACTAAACACTTGCCACGGTCGCGTTGGTATCCACGTGCATGGACGTGTTTACGCACGATTATGGACGATCTTTTAATCGTTTTCATTGCCATCGGCGCAGGCAGACGACTCAGTCGAAATTTATATTTGTCAAAACATTATGTGTGTTTGTATGTCTGTGTATTTCTTCCTATCACAGAATAGTAAATTCATTGTATTAATATCATAAATGATAAAATTTTATTGTTTAAATCTAGCTAGCTATTCTCTTTGTATTTCTCCATCGGTGAGTATTTTAATTGCATTGGATAAATTTTCATAAAGTATATTGATAATTTGATTATAGCCAACTGTCTTCAAATCTATTTAATGCCAAGATAATTCATTTTAAGCCATTTATTTTGTGCTCTAATATGAGCTAAAGAATCAAAAGTTTCTTTAAGTCCGAATCAGTTTCATAATCGAAATGTAGGGCGGCTCGATATAGACGAGTCCAATACAATCACCGATAATTTAGGCTATTTTGATACATCCCTTCTCCTCAATGTGATTTTCAGTATCGCTGAAGATTAACATAAAATTATAGTTAATATAAAGCATGAACTTGTTTTCGTCAGATTACGCAACGATTTCAACGCTGTTTTGCAAACAGCAACACTAACTATATGAAAACACGACTATGGTTGATGCCATACGTAATTGTATCAGATGAATATAAGCTTCGACTACTAAGGCAATTGGAAAATTCAATCTCTATTAGTTTTCGTATTTGGGAGCTCTATGAATATCCTCTACATTCCTTCCCGCTACATCCAAGCACATGTGAACAGAAAAAATGACAAATCAACTGAAAAATCGGTGGTTCATCATTCTGGGACTTCAAAAATATAGAGAAGGACAAAAAGATACAAATTCTAGTCGCATTGACCATTGTGATATCAGTAATGTGAAAGTTTTTCTCAATTCTCAATACTATACGTACGGAAATTTAGATAATGATATTACTAATCGATATGCGATCTTGTATGATATGTATGCAAATTTTCAAAATGTCTACTACCACAATGAGTCTCAGCTTCCTTTAAAGAGAAAAGATTTACGATATTAAATGCTACTTATAGTTATTCATTAATCAAAGCAAAACGAGTCTCTCAAAAGTGCACCCGTTGATGTACGAGGTCAGACAATTAAGTAATGCAACCGTTTTCATTTCTTGGCCTGTGGTAACACTGCGAACCTGTAAGTCCGCCACCGTAGTAGTATACCTCTATTCTCTCGATTGAGACCTTGACGGCCCTTATGAGACCATTTCTTCGTCAGCTGTTTAGTGTTTTATGACAACGCGCGAGTAGTATTTGTCATGAAAATGGAACAGAGAAATTTAGAACAACGGTGCGCGATAAAATTTTGTGCACAACTCGGTGAAACTGCACAGAAACGTATGAAAACATGCTTAAAGTATATGGTAGTGATGGCCTGAGTCGTTGTCAGGTGCTTCGGTAGTATGACGATTTTAAAACAGGCCGTGAGAACGTCAAAGACGAAGCGCGGAACGGAAGGCCAATTCAAATTCCAACGCGAATGCGCAGCGCGTCCGCGTCCTTGTTCATCAAGACCGGCGACTAATCATTCAAATATTGGCTGACGAGTTAAATATTAACCAGGAAACAGTTAAAAAGATTTTAACTGAAGATTTCGCCATGAGAAAACTATGCGTGAAGACGGTATCGAAGAATCTTTCAGATGAGCAAAAAGCCCACCGAATGAGCATCGCTCAAGATTGTCTTGAGCAGATTGAAAGTGATCCTGCTCTGCTCAATCGAGTTATTACTGGTGATGAAAGTTGGTTCTTTCAATATGATCCAGAAACTAAATGACAAAGCCAACCGTGGGTGTCCCTTGGAGCACCAAGGTCAAAGAAGGCGAGAATGAGCAAGTCCAAAGTGAAAACCATGTTCATTTGCTTCTTCCACAGCAAAAGGGTAATTAATAAAGAGTTTGTACTATTTGGACAAATCGTAAATCAAGTATTTTCTGCAATGTACTCGAAAAATTATAAACAAGGGTGCTCGGAATGCGTCCAGAAATCGCGAAGACTTAATTTCTGCATCATGATAATGCTGCTTGTCACAGTGCACTCAGTGTCTCTCAGTGTTTGGCGTCTAAAGGCATCGCCCAATTCACCGGTCATGTCACACTGCGACTTTTTCTATTTTCCCATTTGAAAAAATTCGTCAAATGTCGACATTTTAACTCCGTTGAAGATACTCAAGAATCTGTAATGAGGGTACTCAGAGAGGTCCTACAAGAAGTGTTGCAGAATTGTTACGAAAACTAGAAAACTCGCGGGAATAAATATATAGATGCGGAAGGGGAATACTTTGAAGTGAATCGCAGCGATCTACCTTAATTTTTAAATATACTTGATTTTTTAATTTTCTCGCATTACTTAATTGTCAGACCTCGCATGCCTAGAATTTGCATTAAAATATAATTTTCCACCAAATTCGTCAGCTTACTGCTTAATTTTGTATAATCGTATTGTGCAATTTCATCCTATGAGTGACGACATTAAGAAGTTGTCAAGTGGTTAAAATAAAATAAGGTGTAATTAAAATTTTTTGTCAAAAGCTATTAATCAAGATGGAGAATGTGGTTAATATGGATGGGTTCGAGCAGGTTGACAATACGTATCTACTTAAAGAGCATGCCACTCAACGGTAATACAGAACCTATAGTAATTTATCCCATTAAAAGCCAGGAAAAACCTGGCAGAGATTTCAAGAAACGAACTATGCTATCCTTTGCATAACCAAAAAAAAAGAGTACCCGTGTTTTTTCTTTTGACAATCACAATTGTTTATAACAAATTATTCAAACAAATAACCAAAAATATTGTAATTTTGCAAAACTGAATGCGGATATAGATTCTGCGGGTAAAAATATGACAAAAACCTATGTACAGTTTTTCTGACAGAGTTCAATTTATTAGTCTAAAACAGGTGCGACGAGACAATAGTCTCGCGCAGAAATCTTAATATTTGAAATAAGTCGCGAAGTCGTGAGCGGCGCGGCGCGGCGAAGGGGGAGCGCCGAAGGCTTCGTGGCGCGGTGCGGCGCGGTGATAAAGCGCCGGCAGCGGCGAGGATGAGCGAGCGCTCTCTGGCCGCAGGCGGCTCGAAGAGCAGCGGCGAGCGATAATTCGCGAATCAATTCGCGAATTCTCGCGAGCGGCGACGGCGCTGCCCAAAACTACGGCGCGGTACAGTGCGGTAAGGGGAGAGCGAGCGCTCTCTCCTAATTCTCAAATAGAGCCGCACTGATTGCAAAAATTCAGTGTGCCAGCGACCTCGAAACTGGCTTTTCGAGGGGGACCTGTCGTCGGCGCGATAGCGGGCGACAAGTTTCCGCACACTCGGGGCGAGACGCGAAAACGAAATAAATGATAATTAAAGCTTTGTAAATTTTAAATTAGAGATGATTTATTTAAAATTATGTGCATCATAAAATACATTTATTTTATGATATAATTTGTTTATTCTGTTACAGCGGATAAGGGCGACAAAGCGGGTGTTAAAGAAACGGCTGATAGCTAAGAGCCGTTTATTATAAATTATATTATTATTATTATTATTATTAAGTTTTTTTTTTTGTTTATAAATTTTTTGTTAATTTTTCTTTTTTTTTGTTAAATAAAGTTAAATAAACTTAATTAATATTTAACAAAAATTTAAATTTATTTCAGTTTCCCAAAATCCAGCAACGAAAGAAATAAAATGATAAATAAATTTATTAAAAATTTAATTCAAACTCTGGCGGGTTGAGCGAGAGTGAGAATTGAATTTTCGCGGGCTGGCGTGTACTAGAACAAACTTGGTGGTGGGTTGAGCGACCAAGGGCCTAGGCGTGTTGAGCGTGGGCCAAAGTACAGTACACACCGTAAAAAAAAAATTAAAACAAAGATCCTTGCACAAACGAACCTAGTGGCACGTTGAGCGACTAGGGGCCGAGGCGGGTTGAGCCGGAGCCATTCGTTTATGCAAGTTAAAACGAATTGAACATAGCCTTTGGTGGGGTGAAAAGAACCCGATGGCGTGCTGAGCGATCGGGGCCGAGGCGCGTTGAGCCGGAGCACGAACTAGCCCACACCAAAGTGCTCATGTTACATGGCGCCCGAACAGGCGAATTTCATGGACACAGTCGTGCTTATTGATGCTATTTAATCTAAAATTTTAAAAATCCTTATTAAATTTTGAATTTTGATTTATTGAACGGAATTATTTGCTGGATGGGATATATAGAGTAGAGAGCAATATTGTCAGTAGTCGAATAAAAACAATGAAGGTCTCGTGGATATATAAGCTTCGTAGGGAGCAGTTGCTTATAGAATTAGCGAAATTCGAGTTAAGTCTAGACGGTAATGTTGTTCAACTCCGGCAGAGATTAGTACGATATGTAAGTCAAAATCCGGAATTTTTTAATGATAAGCCAGACGACGCGCCGGATTACGTAGAAGAGCACGACAGGACGGCCGATGAGCAGCAATTGCTCACCGAGAAATTGCAAAATACATCGTCTCCACTATTAGGAGAAAGTAATGTACTTCCAACACCGAATCAAATTATGGCGAATAATCCCGTTAATCCGGCGGCAAAAATAGCCGACCAGATGAGGAAATGGAATTGCCATTTCGACGGGAAAAATGTTCACGCATTCCTGGAAAGAGTTTCGGAATTGCGTGCCGTCTACGGCCTAACAGACGCACAATTGTTGCAGGGCTTACCGGAATTATTGAGAGGCGACGCGCAACAATGGTTTCGAAATTTTGCTAGAGATATCACGTCGTGGGAGAGATTGCAAAAATTAATGAGAGAATTTTACTTACCTCCAAATGAACAACGACAGTTAGATAGGCAAATAATAGACCGAAAACAAAAATCGAAGGAGTCGATTTTAGATTACGCGAACGCCTTATGTACGTTAATGAGACGTCGCGGAGGTTTAGATATTCGTACACAATTAGACAATTTGTACGAAAATATGTTGCCTGAATTGCAATTATATGTTGCAAGAGAAAACATAGCCTCCGTAAGTGATTTAGTCCGGAAGGTAGAAATTGTACGAGAAAAATTAAATAGAATGGAAGGAGATAAAACAAAATCAACTTCCGAAAATCATCGATCATTCGTGAAACCACGAAATGCAATAATGGCAATTACGTCGTCGTACGACAAGAGTAAATGTTGCTGGCGTTGTAAGCAACAAGGCCATACACGTTTCCAATGCAAAAATGCACAAAGAAAATTTTGCACCCGGTGTGGCAAAGACGGCGTATTTTCGCGCGACTGCAAATGCCAAAAGCCGGGAAACGAAATTGCGGCCGGACCATCACAGGCCCGGCCGACCAACAATTAGACTTACGCTATTTTGTAATAGCAAAAATAGGCAAAAAAAAGTATAAAGCATTAGTTGACACAGGTTCAGTTAATTCTTTTATACGGCCGGACGTGGCAAACCATTGCAAAAATAAATGCAATTGGACTGCGGTAGAAAAATCCAAAGCAGCAATACTGGCAAACGGTGCATTGATATCCGAAATGAATGGGATAAAAAATTATTACGTAAATCAAGAATTTTATGTAATGAATAAATTAAGTAGTAAAATTATCCTAGGAATGGATATTTTAACTAAATTGAACATCGACGTTTCATTGAAAGGAAAAAAACTTGGAAATAGTAATATATTTATAAATCAAATCTCAAGTATTCAGAACCTTCAAACAGGATTGCAAGAGTTACCAAAACAGCAAAAGAAAGACTTAGAAAGATTTATAAATACAGAAATGGAAAAATTTAATTCTATTAAAGGGGCTACGCCTTGTGTGAAACATGAAATACGACTGACGGACACTACACCATTAAAACAACGTTACCGAGCTAGAAACCCGGCAATGCAAAAAATTATCAACGAGGAAGTTGATAAAATGATAAAAGAGGGCATAATATGACCATCAGACAGCCCATGGAGTAGTCCTGTAGTAATCGCAAGGAAAAAAGACGGCAAACCTCGATTTTGTGTGGATTTTCGCTGTTTAAATAAAATTTCGAAAAAGGATGCTTACCCCCTGCCACAAATACAATCAATTCTTGATAAGTTGCAGGGCGCACGAATACTGTCAACAATTGACCTTAAAAATGGCTATTGGCAAATTAACCTAACAGAAGAAAGTAAGCCTCTTACGGCTTTTACAGTGCCAGGACGAGGCCTTTATGAGTTCAATGTAATGCCTTTTGGTTTACATACTGCCCCAGCAACGTTTCAGAGATTGCTAGATACAATTATTACACCTGATATGGCACCAAATGCATTTGCATATCTTGATGACATAATTATCGTCACCGAGACATACAAAGAACATAAAGAATTGCTAAAGACAGTCTTTGAAAGGTTGCGGGCTGCCAAATTAAAGCCGAATCCAGAAAAATGCAAATTTGCAAGGTCACAACTTACGTATCTGGGACACGTGGTTGATGCACAGGGAATCCGAACAGATCCTGAAAAAATTAAAGCGATTTCAGCAATACCACCACCAAAAAATCAAAAAGAATTGAAAAGATTTTTTGGAATGCTTTCCTGGTATAGGCGTTTTATTAAAGATTTGTCAAAGACAGCAGCACCGTTAAGTATATTATTAAAGAAGAAAACAGAATGGACATGGACACAGGATCAAGCAACGGCTTTTGAAGAGCTAAAGAAAAACTTAACTGAAGCTCCTGTTTTGGCATGTCCCAATTGGAATCTGCCTTTTGTCCTGCAAACAGATGCGAGTCTGCTTGGCCTAGGCGCCGTGCTAACACAGATAGACGGAGAAAAAGAGAACGTCATAGCATATGCTAGCCGCACACTAAATCCAGCTGAAAAAAACTATTCCGTCACTGAATTGGAATGTTTAGCTGTGCGGTGGGGCATATGGAAAATGCGCCCATATCTAGAAGGTTATCCGTTTACAGTGTTAACGGATCACCAATCATTAAAATGGTTGGAGAAGTTAGATAATCCATCAGGAAGGTTAGCACGATGGGCACTGGAATTAGCACAATGGGATTTCGATATACAGTATCGAAAAGGGACAGAAAACAACGTGGCCGACATACTATCACGGAATCCAGTCGAAATAAATGCGATATCCAAAACGGAAAATAAATGGTACGAGAAAACTTATAAATCGGTATTAGAAAATCCAAAAGATTTTCCGGATTATAGGATAGAAGGCAATAGATTGTATCGGCACATATTACACACGCTTGATTTTAATGAAACAAATGAATTAAGCGAGTGGAAAATATGCATAAGTGATACAGAAAAACAGCGAATAATGAGGGAAAACCACGATGATCCCACGGCGGGACATTTAGGAGTAGCTAAAACTTTAGCAAAATTAGCTAAAAACTACTACTGGCCAGGCATGTTCCGTGAAGCCACACGGTATGTACGCGCGTGTATAAACTGCCAAAAGCATAAAGCACAGCAGTCAGCCCCGGCGGGAAAAATGCACGCGACAAATGTAACACAGCCATGGGAGATGGTCTCTGTTGATTTGGTGGGGCCTCTTCCACGATCGAATAACGGACACATTATGCTTCTTGTAATGCAGGATCGATTAACGAAATGGATCGAACTACGTGCATTACGGAAAGCAACGGGTGCTGCCATAGGACGAGCAATCCAAGAACAGATTATATTACGTTTTGGATGCCCGCAAGTAATAGTGAGTGATAACGGTAGACAATTTATTTCGAATGAGTTTCGCCAAATATTAAAAAATGCGAAAATTACTCATCGAACAACGCCACCGTATTCACCCCAGTGCAATCCTGTAGAACGGGTAAATCGCACTGTAAAAACTATGGTAAAACAGTACATAGATAAGTCCCAAAAAACATGGGATAATTATCTAAACGAAATTTCATTTGCATATAACACAGTCATGCACGATAGCACGGGTTATACGTCAGCTTATTTAAATTTCGGACGAGAGCTAAGCGCACCAGGTAGCCTGAAACAAGAAATAGGACAACGTTCAAAATCAAAAGCAGAAGAAAGGATAAGGAATATTCAGGAAGCACTTGAGCTCGCCAAAATAAAAACGGCACAGTATTTCTCGCGACAGAGAAAATATTATGACTTACGCCGACGCGATTGGCAGCCACGTGTTGGCGAACAAGTCCTGAAGCGTCAACACATACTGTCAAATAAGGCAAATCAGCTCAATGCAAAACTTTGCGAAAAATATAGTGGGCCATTTGCAATAATAAAGAAAGTTTCCCCAGTCATATTTGATCTGCAAGGAGCAGATGGGAAACTAATAGAAAAAATTCATGTCAAGGACATAAAACCGTATACCGGTTACGATACGTGAATTTTGTAAATAATTTTGTAAAAGTGTATAATAGTGTATATTGCCGGCAATAGTAATAAGTAAATAAGATAATTAAGTAAGCGAGATCTCTGTAAATAATTCTGTATATAGCGTGTTAATCATTTAAAATAGCGAATAATTTAAAATAGCGAGTCAATAATTATGTATATAGCGTGTTAATCATTTAAAATAGCGAGTAATTTAAAATAGCGAGTCAATAATTATGTATATAGCGTGTTAATCATTTAAAATAGCGAATAATTTAAAATAGCGAGTTACAAATTTTATATAGCGAATTAATAATTCTGTATATAGCGAGTTAATGATAAGTACAATGTAATACGGCTCGGAAATAAATCGGGAGGAAAAAGGTTGTTTTTCCTAAATAAACGCGACTCCCGATGGAGAATCTATATTCTGCAATACACACGATCAAGACACAAAATTTAAATAATCAACTAACTATACAAATAATTTTGTATATAGGCATGTGCTTTACAATTCCCTACCTCGACAATAAATTCACACATACGATCGAGTCGGGAAATAAAAGTAAACAAATACGCCCTTGCCTAGTATTCAACATGTTCTAACTTTAAGATTTAATTAAAGTTAAAGAGAACAAATCTGATCAGTGTAAAATCTACCGTGCTTAAGTTAAGATGGAAGCCATAATGAATATGACGCCGCAGGAGTTATATGAGGAATTCGAGCGTTGGCTTGACGATCAAGATACCTCGTACTTCGGGAAGGTGGCTGGAGATGAGGGATATTTCCCTCAGCCCACCCCACAGCAGACACTGCATACGACGGAATATCAGCCGACCAGTAAGGCGGTCCTAGAGGCTATGGCCAGGAGGCCAATGGTGCGGCTGGAGCGGCTACAGACGCGCCCGAGACCCTTAGCGTTCCCACCACCGCTGATAACACTCCCGCCCATCCACCGGCAGCAGCGGGACACATCATTCCAGGTACCTCCGAATCCGGCGGAAGGATTCCGTCGGATTTCCATCCCGGATCCCCACGGCCCAGGAAGGTGAAAATCCCAAATGGGCCGGAGATCGTGATCCCGCCGGGAGTACGAGAGTGTAGGGCTTGGAACAACGGTCTGCGCTGGCGCATTAGGATAGACGCCAAAACAGGAGCAATAAGGGTCGGAAAACCTAAAGGTTTGTTTTTTTTATTTATCGAAAAACCAACATTATAATATGCGCGAAACCGGGTTCCTCGCAATTTATTTCACCGAGTCCGGCATAATAAATTCAAGATTGTATTATATAGTTATCTCCGTTTCATTTTTGTTATCGCGTTTCACTCTTCACGGGGGAAGGGGGAGATGCGATGAGACAATAGTCTCGCGCAGAAATCTTAATATTTGAAATAAGTCGCGAAGTCGTGAGCGGCGCGGCGCGGCGAAGGGGGAGCGCCGAAGGCTTCGTGGCGCGGCGCGGCGCGGGGATAAAGCGCCGGCAGCGGCGAGGATGAGCGAGCGCTCTCTGGCCGCAGGCGGCTCGAAGAGCAGCGGCGAGCGATAATTCGCGAATCAATTCGCGAATTCTCGCGAGCGGCGACGGCGCTGCCCAAAACTACGGCGCGGTACAGTGCGGTAAGGGGAGAGCGAGCGCTCTCTCCTAATTCTCAAATAGAGCCGCACTGATTGCAAAAATTCAGTGTGCCAGCGACCTCGAAACTGGCTTTTCGAGGGGGACCTGTCGTCGGCGCGATAGCGGGCGACAAGTTTCCGCACACTCGGGGCGAGACGCGAAAACGAAATAAATGATAATTAAAGCTTTGTAAATTTTAAATTAGAGATGATTTATTTAAAATTATGTGCATCATAAAATACATTTATTTTATGATATAATTTGTTTATTCTGTTACAGCGGATAAGGGCGACAAAGCGGGTGTTAAAGAAACGGCTGATAGCTAAGAGCCGTTTATTATAAATTATATTATTATTATTATTATTATTAAGTTTTTTTTTTGTTTATAAATTTTTTGTTAATTTTTCTTTTTTTTTGTTAAATAAAGTTAAATAAACTTAATTAATATTTAACAAAAATTTAAATTTATTTCAGTTTCCCAAAATCCAGCAACGAAAGAAATAAAATGATAAATAAATTTATTAAAAATTTAATTCAAACTCTGGCGGGTTGAGCGAGAGTGAGAATTGAATTTTCGCGGGCTGGCGTGTACTAGAACAAACTTGGTGGTGGGTTGAGCGACCAAGGGCCTAGGCGTGTTGAGCGTGGGCCAAAGTACAGTACACACCGTAAAAAAAAAATTAAAACAAAGATCCTTGCACAAACGAACCTAGTGGCGCGTTGAGCGACTAGGGGCCGAGGCGGGTTGAGCCGGAGCCATTCGTTTATGCAAGTTAAAACGAATTGAACATAGCCTTTGGTGGGGTGAAAAGAACCCGATGGCGTGCTGAGCGATCGGGGCCGAGGCGCGTTGAGCCGGAGCACGAACTAGCCCACACCAAAGTGCTCATGTTACACAGGAACAAACTTTTCAGATGTAAATCATCCTTCTCATCCGTCTTCGATGTAGACCTGCGGAGTGCTGTAATGTTGCATGCCAGACTTGGATGAGTGTATTTTTTTTCAAAACCGTCCGAGATAGAAATCACGTTTGAGTGGCAGCCTAACGGTTCTGCATCAATTGAAAAAAATATTATCTTTCAAAACGAGACTTTAGGAATAGAACTTTTCATAAAAGTATTCTATGTCGATAACGCAATTGATAATGTCGAGACGGAGAGTTAGGGATCTGTTTGATTTAGGTAAGGATTCTGACATTGACGAAGATCAATATGTCGATATAGGATTTGTTCTTACTGATCATGAAAGCTCAGATCGAGATTCGTATGTGGATCTTAAAGATGCTATAACATCTCATAATCTTCCTACAGGTTCTTATGAATATGTAAAAAGTACTTACACAAGTACTCAAAAATTGTTGAAACGAAATCATATTTACGATTGGGAAGATGATACCCTAGATAATATATCTCCTGATATCGAGGACAATTCCAATCTGTCAGCTATTTCTCCATTATTTTGTAAAAATTCCTTAGAATTATTTGAGTTACTCTTCTCGGAATCGATCAAGAAGCATGTTTCAGAAACTACTGCGGATAATCATTTCGATTTGCCTAAAAATGATATAGAAAGATTTATTGTAATCCTAATGATTATTATTTTCAATTCAAGAAAATGCCAAAAACAGCTGAAAGAGGAACCACTATTTCTAAGTATGAGGGAAATTCAGGGTTCAATTTCATTATGGTAATGGATTCCAAACCCGTATTAATTCTCTCAACTAAATATGGGGATGAATCGAAAGTGGCAATGTAAAGATGGTAGAAATCATCGAAAAATTCTATTTTTTTCCCTCATTCTTTTTTCATGTACACTCAACACATAGAAGGTGTCTGTTTCTACGATTAACACTGTAATGCTCTGATGCCTTCGATAAGAGGAAAAAATGGACATGGTGTCTTTTTATGCGACTTATTCAAGCATCTTTAGCGAACGCCACGGTGATTTACAATGAACTCCATCTGGATGAAAAGAAAGATTCCAAAGATATTGTTCAAGAAGTTTGTGAACGTTACATTCAGAAGCTATTATCAGTACATATTTCCAGGAAAAAAGGAAGCCTGAAAATTCTTCAGAACAGATCCTGAAACAAGGAAGTATCAAAAAATGCGGGATATGTATGTTCGACGAGAACTGAATGGTTCTACACGAAATGTTACAAACCTATTTACAGAAAGCACAACGAAGATTACGGTAATGAGCCAAAATTGGGTTAATAATTTGGAAACTTATTAAAACTTTTACTACTTTGCGCACGATTGTTTATCCTTATTTTACACTAACAAATTGAACTCTGACAAAAAAACGTTACAAAGGTTTTTCTAGTGTTTTTACCCGTAGAATTCATATCCGCAGTCAGTTTTGTAAAATTACGACATTTTGGGTTTTTTGTTTAAATACTTCGTTATAAACAATTGTAATCGACAAAAGAAAAAACATGGGTATTCTTTTTTTTGGTTATGCAAAGGATGGCATAGTTTGTTTTTTGATATCTCTCGCAGGTATTGCCTGGATTTTAATAATGGTACCGATGATTTACCTGGTTTTTAATATGGAATGTCGCCGCTCCGTTACATAGCCTACGAGGAAGAATGCAAAATGAAATTAGGATGAAACGGAACAAAAGGCGTTTAACAAAATTTAACAATTGATCACGAACGCACCTGTGCTAGTGTGTCTAGATTAGAATAGATCCTTTACTCTAAAAACCAATACGAGTAAAGATTGTTTAGGTACAGTTTTAACCCGAAATATGGTGAAGCAAAACGAGTTATTGCATTCGTCAGTAGAAGTTCGTTTGCGGCAAAAAAAATGATTCAGCAATTGAATTAGAATATCTCGCTATGAAATGGGTCATCTGGAAGTTTCGACACTATTTAGAAGGATATCATTTCATAGTCTTGACGGGCCATCAATGACTAATGTGGCTTAACCAAATATAAAGTCCGCCTGACCTTCTAGCTCTGTGGGTTCTTGAGCTGAGTCAAAATGATTTCAAGATCAAATATAGGCCAGGGATGGATAACTTGCTGGCAGATACTTTATCATTTGCACACCGGCTGCAAATACAAACAACAAATTGTAAATGATAATTATTATAATTATTATTAAATATTATTAATTATTATTATTATAATAAATATATTTATTATAATTCGGCGCCTCGACCGAAACGAGCGGCGACGGAATTATACGATTATTTTGCTATAAAAGGGCCTGCAAAAGGCAAAATCGAGAGTTCGCCCGGTGAATCAACTGCCCCGAAGTTGATTCACACGAACTCTCCCCGGAGATAAAAACTCATCCAGAGCTCAATAAATTCCTGCTTGAAAATCCTGTCCGAAACTATTAATTTGATCTCTGTTGCGAGGCGCTCCTCAAAAGACAGACGACTAATAGCTTTACCTGTTTCGAAGTAAACACGATCCTGGTTGCGAGGCGCTTCTCAAAAGACCAGCCGTTTGCTTATCCTTTACATTTACTTACTCTCCGAAATTATTAGCTTGATCTCTGTTGCGAGGCGCTCCTCAAAAGGCAGACAGCTAATAATTTTACCTATCCTTAAGGAAACGTGATCCTGGTTGCGAGGCGCACCTCAAAAGACCAGCCGTTTACTTATCCCGACCAGTCAATTTTCCCTTAACTCTTGATCCTGGTTGCGAGGCACTCCTCAAAAGACTAGCGGAGTTAAGCTTACCCTATTTCAACCTATCTAGATTTAATCTGTCTCGTTGCAAAATTTGCCGCGTGGAAAATAACATCGGGTATTCGTTCGGTAAATAGCGCCGGATAATATACGCATTGCGGAAAATAACGCGAACTTAGTATAAGTAATTATATATAAATCTAGTTATCAATTATCGTCTATTAATTATTTTGTGTTACTTATTTGTTTGTTTCAAAACCTCGTAAATAGAAGAGTTCGCCAAGATTAATTGAATAAATCCATTTTTATTTTTATTAAGAAAATATACTGTGTGTTCTTGTATAATTATTTTCCTGATCCGCCGTCCGATCCCGAAATAGTTCCTCCCCTCTCAAACTATCCCGGGAAAATACCGCGTAGGCTATCCCGAAGGGGATAGGATCGTTACACATCAAATAAAAGCCGCATGATACCATAGAATTTTTAAGAATACAACATGCAAGGAGTTTCCAAAAACAGACACACTATTACAATCTACTCCGACGAGTTAGGAAACCCACGATTGGTGAAAAAATGTTTCAATGGACAGACGAACTGTCCAATAAAACGTATGCGTTTAATAACAAATTGGTGCAAAAATTTAAAGGACCATTCATAATGTATAAACAAATATCACCTGTTATCTTTGACGTACAAGACTTGATCTACACGGCAAGTAGCCACTACTATGTATTAAATTACTATGTATTAAAGTATCCTTATATAAGCTCGCAGAGGCAAGAGTCAGACCCACTGCCACTGTGTAGAGGAGAGGTCCGGACCGGTGCAACTGTGCAATATATATGCAGCACAGGATCATCCCGACTACGTTTATGCTTCACAGAACCGGCTAAACCTAACAGGAGTGCCGAGCCCGCGAGCTATCGCACGTTATACCCCATGTAAATATATTGTTTATAATAAAGCCAAGGTGCATCTTATTTATATTGTTAATTATTATCTCGAATATTTACCCCAGACCGTTTTTCCGTTGCTATTTCAGCGGTCGTGAATCCAATGAGTGCGCCGTATTGTGCACGCACGTAAAAGCACATACACCTATAACCGTAAGGTAAGTGTAACTCGCAAAAATACGGTTACAATGTATTTTAAATTTTTTCTTCGTAAACGAGGGGGCATTGTGACAATCAAATTGTATAGTCAATACAGCATTATACGCGCAAAACTTTAATTTCCAAAAACTTCACGAAATAAAAATAATCGGGCATAGATTCCAATTAGCGGTCGAACACATGAAAATAAAAATAATACGAGAGTGAATATTTAATATACCTGCCCGTGAACTTAGGCCAAGGGTGAACAGAGGGGTATGCGCACCCGTCTCGTGTGAAACCGAGAGCCGCTCGGCAGCCAGCGTGGAAAAGATGTCCGACGATCCCCGCACCATCGAACTCGAAATACAGTAAAGGCACTAAACACTGTATTTCGGGTGGTGCATCTTAATTGAATAATATAAAACTCCCGCTTTTGATACTTTAATATTATTTAATATATAGTAAAAATATAAAAATATACGTACAAATGAATGGTATTACAAATTCATAAAGAATTAAGCGTGTGCGAGTCTCCCCAAGGACAAAAATATTAGATTATATTATTATATATATAATAATTATTGTTAAAATTTGTTATAATAATTATCCGTATTATTATAAGAATGACTAAATATTATTTAGTATACGAGAGAATTCAATTAAGAAGTATTACTTTAAAACAGCTCTCAAATTATTATAATATAATTTATATTATATGAATGCGAGCGTCTTCAAGGGCAAGCTTGCAAATTAAACATTTTTAATTCTTATAATTATAATAAGATTATTATTATATTAATATTATATATTATTATATTACGGCTCGATACGTATTTAGTCGAACGATGACGTACACACCCGATCGACTAATTTTTGTGCATAAAAGGGCGAATTTTCTACCCAAAACTTAGTTCTCTCAGCGATAAGGCCAAAAAAAGCTCAAGAAGCTCACTAGAGCTGTCCTGATTCCAGAGCTCTAGTAAAAGCTCTAGTCCAAATCCTGAATAGTCGAGACGCGATTCTGGTTGCGCCGCGCTCCGTCAAAGACCAGCAGGCGTCGTTCGTTTCAACACTCCCTCCAGCTCCAGTAAAAGTATGCTTATATATAGTGCGCGAAACTAGTTTAATAAGTGCAAATTGTAAAATACAGAAAATTTCTAGTCGTCCATCTAAATTCCATACTGAATTCAAATTCAGTAGAAGGCATGCGAAACGAGATCTGGGACGGCTATTACCACAAAATCTCAACAGACTCCAAAGCACAGTATAAGATAAGTAACAGAGTATAAGCACAGTGCAAGTATAAGAAGGCTGAAGCAAACAAACCTTGAAAAAATTATAAACATTGTCCTGTTCTTGCTAGTGACGTACAATAAGTGTTGAAACCGCTGGAAATTGCTGGAGAGATGTTTGGGCAGAAACTCTCAAAATAACAATAAGTATTTTAACTCAACAGTTTGAGCTATGGCACCGAAGTATGTCTAGAATGGAAAAAAATCGTTAAAATTGCATGCCTCACTGCTGCCTGCATTTTTAATGAAGGATTCAGCCCACTTTTGAAAATAATGGAACTTATGGGCCTGAAAATCGGCCAAACCGCCATGCAGTTCGCCAATATGCGCGATCAACAGCGCATCGTTCAAGAGAACCGCTGCTCGACTGAGACTTCTAACGAGAGCAAAACTCAAAAAAGCAGGCTAAAATACAATCAACTTAAAATTTTAATTCTAACTATATTTTTATTGCAAAAAAAAAACGAAAAAAAGCAATTTTTCTTTCGTATTTTAGCTGCCATTTTGTTCATTTTGCACGTACATAAAATATTCTAGTTAGATAGGTTTCTGGAGTCATTCTGAACGTACAACTATTTGCTTTTTTTGTTTCAAACCATCCGTCGGCAAGATTTTACGACCACGACAATGTTACCTACTTTTTAAGGTGTTGGCTTTGACTATACTTTAAATATATAAAAAATGTGTAAAATAAATAAAGAAAATTTTTATGTACTTCAAGAGTGTATTTATTAAGCATTTCAAATTCTACATCCATATCTTCAATAGCATTCTCAGAAAAATTTCACAAAAATAGCGTTTTTTCGAGGGTCTAAAATAGAATACTGCCTTAAATTAAGCCCATGAATCGCTGTATTTCTTTACTACTTCTTGACGGAGAAAGATTCACACGGTGAGAACCTTGTCTGGATCGATTTGGAGGCCATTATGATCGATTATGTGCCCAAGATACTTCAAACGTGAGCGAGCAAATTCGCATTTATCCGCGTATGTTTTGAAATATGCGGCTCGTAATCGGCGGGATACTTTTTGAAATAGTTGTATATATTCTGGATACATTTTTGATACTATCACAATATTATCTAGTTCAGCAAATGGGTCTAATTCTAATGTGATAACGTGATCTAATAGACGTTGAAACGTCCCTGGGGCTGAGTATACTTCGAACTTAATTTCGGTAAATTTTGAAAAATTTAACGGTATAACGTTCAATTGGAATAATCTCTAATAAGGATTGCTAAGAATAGACTTACCTACTCCCACTAGCGATGCGCTTCTACTGAAGAAAATTGAAGAGGCTTAGGTCGTCGAAGTTAAAAAGATATATATATATATATATATATATATATATTATATCTATATAGTGGGCAAACTCTACCTATATATATATATATATATATATATATATATATATATATATATTGTGACGAGGCCGCAGCTGAAATGCGACTCATCTGCGACGGCGTGCGCTAAACGTAAACATTGCACGACCTCGATGCGACCGGCAGACCGGCCGGCGAAGGAGAGCAGAGCGGGGAGAGGGGGGAGCGGAGTTGTCGCGGAGAAAAGAGTAGTTTCTTTTTGAGTCGTGTCTCGAGAGAGGAGCAAGAAGCCACGTGTGTCCGAGCCGCGTAGGAAACGAAGATTTTATTTTTGGGGCTTCGCGCACGTGTTCGAGACGTTACGGGAGAAAGCCGGTACTCGCGCAAAAGCCCGCGCCGTGCGTAATGACGCGTCCCAGGCTGTAAAGGAGCAAGTGCAGGTGAGACCGCGAAGACCGCCCGCAAGAGCCAGCGACTGCCAGTGCCAACGACCCGAGCAGGAGGTCCTGCTACGTGTGCCATCGTCGAGCGTCGCCAGAAAAAATGTTCGCGTTCATACGGCATCCGCGCAGACGGGTTAGGCGGACCGCTGCCGTTCTGCGCCCGCGAGTGGTCGTGCGCGTAGTCCGGCGTCGACGCCGGTATTCCTGGGGGACGCCCCTTCTCACACAGATGAGTCCGTTCGTGTGCGCCTTTGCGAGGCGCCCCGCCAGCGGGCGGACGAGTGTGCGTCAGAGAGAGATAGTGCGCGCGTATTGCGTCTCGCGTTTTTCGAGTCGTTTGTTCTAGGCGCGCGAGCGAGGCGAATTTTGAGTTTGTACGAGGAGAGCCTACGCTGTTGAATAAATTCCGTACTTCGTTAATACGTCTGCGTCTATTTCCGCGCTTTCTTTCCCTTCTCCTTATCGACTCCTATTTTCCCTGATTGTTTTCTAGCATCGCGTCGATATTGAACGCAGGATCCCCCCGCCTCCGCGGGCTCGGCGAAGTCCTTCTGCCATGCGATCTGAGCTTGCTGCGGACGTGGTGCTCGCTGCCAGAGCACCACGCATGAGTCAGGTAAGTAATCCCGCGTATTCACGAGCCGACTTCTTTCTTTGTAACGGGCCGGCGCGTCGCGGCGCGCCGAGACTCCGCTGCCGACGGATGTAGATTCCCCGCCCGGCGAAAAGCAAGAGCTACGTGGGTTGTGCGCGGGCCGCACGGGAACGGCCGCGCGTCGGTATTCGAACGGGAGTTCGCACCAGCGAACCTACCCCGTTCAAATGGCACCCAACGTTTGAGGGATAATTTAAATTCCACGTTCCATTTCAAACGCGTACCCCTCTCATATTCATAAAATAAATAACGGAAAAAAAGTGCGTTCTTTTTTTTCCTGCTAAATAAATTTCACGTGCGGCAAAGTGAAAACCGTGCGAAATTCGTGTTATTATCCGCCGTTTAATAATTTTGCTGTTAATAAATTTAATTTATTAATAAATAAATTCAGCAAAATTTGTCTCGTAAAATCGAGACAAAGCTCAAAAATATAGAGATACAAAAATATAAAGATATATATTTTTCGGAAAATTAACAAGTGAATATTCCCTTCGTCTTGGACGTATTCGAAGAATCGTAGCGTGTGCTACTAGATCGACAGAATCGACTTTGTTTTGAGTTATTCCTCGTGTTCGCGGGAGCGTGTTGTGTGTGTGACCGCGACACTGCGAGCGAGCGTGTCTTTGTTTTTAACAAAGCCAGCGAGTGTGCGAGCCCGCGACATTACGAGCGAGCGTAGCTTTGTTTTAAACAAAGCCAACTATTGTGTGTGAGTGATACGGAGAGCTGTAAATAAACTAAAACAGCTCTCCAAAAAATATCAAGGTGAATTCTTTCCTTTTTTTCCTTCTCTAAGGCTTTCGGTGCAAAATAGAAAAATAAATACAATTTTGCCTTTGACTATTTTTCAACCAAAATTTATAAAATCTTTCGATTTCTTTTCTTTTTGTAATTTAAACTCACACACGCTAGTAACTGAGAAATAGCGCTAGGTATAAAATATTAAGTTTCTTTTATATATGTTAAACATATTACATTTATTTGTTATTCCAGCGCAAGAAATAAAAGAAAATACCTTTCCCTCTCTCTCTCCCTAAATACAGCGAGCGCTAATCACGCGAGCGCTATTAATCTCAGTTAAGCGGCGTATATAATTTTAATTGTTATTAGTATTAATTGCTCCAAATGGAGCAAAGCAGCGTCCAAACCGATTACGTCGACGAAATAGAAGACTGGATTGCTTCTCTCGGCACGGAGGAGCTGAACGCTATCCTCCACTTTACAGAGCTGAGCACTAGCGGCTCAAAGCTCCGTAAATGTAATCGGCTATGCCTGTGGCTGCTCGGAGAGCAGAGGCCAAGTGAATTTATACCCGCGCCCGACGGTGAAAACGAAGCAACGACCTTCGCCCGTCGGGCCGAGCTCAGACGCACGTTCATAGCCGAGAGATACGCCGAACACTTGCGGCATCCGCTCGCGCCGTTAGGCACCGTAGAACCGTCGGTTACGGAACGGCAAACCGCGCATGCAACGGATCACTGCGACGAGCCCCAACCGACGGAGTCGAACGCAAACGACATTGACGCGTCGGCCGACATCAGTCTAAGCAATATAATGGAGTATATACGGTCGACGCGCGTCTTGCAGTCGCAATTGGTTCGACAGGTGGAACAACTGACCGAAATCGTTCTGAACGGCCACCCTGTGGCCACTTCAAGCATGAATACCGACGTGCGTGAGTTTATACCGGCCGGGCAATTTCCGCCGCCGTCAGCTATCACACCGGCCGACAGACAACCGCAAGCACGGTCGCATATGAACTTCCAGGAGACGTTCACATCCCGTTATTTCGATCAGCCACCCATAGCAGCAGCCACACAGCAGGGACGCCCCTTCTCACACAGGTGAGTCCGTTCGTGTGCGCCTTTGCGAGGCGCCCCACCAGCGGGCGGACGAGTGTGCGTGAGAGAGAGAGAGAGAGCGAAGGATGCCCGAGTCCTTGAAGGATGCCCTAGAACGAATCGCTGATTCTTGGCGCAATACTCCTAATAATTGCTGTATCAGCGGCTACTCTTGAACGCTGCCTGATGGCTCCTGCGGTGTAAATGTCGTAGTTCGGGTGCTTGGTGAAGATGGTTGATATGACAAATTACCCAAGCGCTGTTGTTCAGCCATGGGTTGCAATTGCCGAATCTGCTGCTGTAGATTCGCGATTTGCTCCACAAATCGCCGAGCCTCCATGTCTCTGGCCTTTTCTGCTTCATGACGTAGAAACTCCTCTCGTTGTCGTGACGCCTCTAATTGCAGCATAGGCCATTCCGCCTGCTCCTTTGCTGCGCAGAGATCAGCCATTTGTCGTTGCACCGCTGCCGTCGTTGACTCTGTTTCAATCGGCGGTTGAGGGACGTCCATTTCATAGTTATCCGTCATATCTCTACGAAATCTCTTGCGTGCGAAATCTCTGAGCTGATCTACTCGCTTGCAGAAACCTCCCACGAGTTTTTACCCAACTCGCCGGTTGTATCCTACTTGGGTTCCGCGTTCTCGGACCTCTTCCCGACCATGAACGTTCTTTCTTCGCAGGCCGCCAGTGCGTAGTTCGGTGTTTTACGGTCGCCTACCGCTGCAATTCTACTAATCAACTTACTGCCTGTCGATGGTAACTACGCCGTTGCCTCCGTCAAGTGCTTCCTATTGATTCGGTCGCCTACCGATTATTCCGTGTACTCCGTGGCGAATCCTTCGTTCGTGACTTGCTGATATTCGCCTTACATTTTCTTGACCTGGATCTCGGCTGAGCCCCTAAATTGTGAGAAAAAGGTTAGGTGTCTAGGGAAGATGGAGCCAGGCAAGCAAATGTATCTTTATTATACGTAAAACTTATTTATTAAGGATTGTAATCAAAACAAGAATAGTTGCTCAATACGTTAAAACAGACAAGGTTCACACACGGTGTCTTCGCCAACACGGACGATTCTCCCCTTGCTGCGCGTCGTTCCTCCTATTTATGGTGGTGTCGTGTGTACCCCCTCTGTCCGCGGCCGTCCAATCGGTGGTACTCCTATGCTAGGCGACTCCGCATTCGTGCGAAGTAGTCGATGACTCCAGCATCATTCTTGCCCGTGCGATACATGCGAGCGGCCAACTGCACGTTACGGGTCGCAACACGTCGGGACGCGTTCGCCATTAGCGCAATGAGACACATGCATTATTGCGTCTATCGGCATTCACACACACACACACACACACACACACACACACACACACACACACACACATATATATATATATATATATGTATTTATTTATTAAAGAATAATTTTTAATTATCTTTACTATATTAGTAATATGTATTGCCTTGAATATTAATATTTGTTATCAGAAAACTTATTATAAATGACAAAAATGCATTTCAATATTGCCATATGTACGTACTGGCATCTTATTATCGAACTTTGAGATGCTACATTTTACTCACAAGTACTCGCGACAGAGCAAGGCAATGAAATATAATACTGAAATAAGAAGCTTTGATAAGGAATATTCTTTCGTGTATAACATCGAGCGCTACATAGACGTATATATATATATATATATATATATATATATATATATATATATATATATATATATACATATGTAAGAAAGGGGGCTATTCATACAATTTTCATTGTGGATACATTCCTGAAATGTCGGTAGTACAGACCATTGATTTTAGTTCTCTAACTTGACGCAAAATTTTTCTCTATGAGGCGCATCGATGGATTCGGACTTCCGGCAATCGTGAGAAGCACAAGTTATACATCTGTTTCCTCTCTGTTTCTCAGATTGGTTTCGAAATAATGCGACCAGAACGCCATCTAGACCGAGTGGACTTCTATAATCTATAGAAAACGTGCAAAAGCATAACTCACATAACGAAAGAATATATAGTTTTAAATATGTTAACACGTGCGATTGAGTGTTTTTAAAACTCTTTCATATTCAATAGGATTAATATAGTACTTATAATGGCTAAATTTTGTTTAAGTAAGTTTCATAATGTAAATAAAATTTACTATTATAGTATTCAGTTTCTTGGTTGATCATGATAAACATAATATACACAATTTGAAAATTATAATATTTAAATCATATAAATGTCTATTATTCCTGTAATTTCAATTACTTTTAATTAAAACTTAATATATTTAAATATATTAATTTATTTTTCAGAAAAACCTAGTAAGCGAATCCAAGCTCGTAAAAGATATAAAATTGAAAAGAAAGTTAGAGAACACAATAGAAAAGTTAGAAAAGATGCAAAGAAAAAATTAAAAAGTAAATATCTAAATGTATCCGAACAATTTTCAAAAATTAATTCATATATCAGTAACATGCATATATAGTTCTAATGTATATATATATATATATATATATATATATATATATATATATATATTTATATTAATATTAAAATAATTATCTTGTAGAAAAGCCCAAATTGATTGAAGTACCAAATCAATGTCCATTTAAGGAAGATATTTTGAAAGAAGTACTAAAGTTAAAGAAGCAAAAGGAAGAAGAAAAGCAGAAACGAAAAGAGGAAGCTAGACAGAGAAAGCGTGAAGAAATAGCAAAAGCTAATTTACAAACTTTAGTGGATAATGTAGAAAATAAACAAGAACAATATGAGTCTACAGAAATTAACAAAATTAATACCATAGAAACATTTGGAAAGAAAGAAGAAAATTCTTTGAAAGCTTATTATAAAGAATATAAAAAAGTTCTTGATGAAGCTGATGTTATTCTTGAAGTTGTTGATGCTAGGGATCCACTTGGAACCAGATGTAAGCAAGTTGAAGAAACTGTAAGATCTTCAGCAGGCAAGAAAAAACTTGTAATCGTCATTAATAAAGCTGATCTTGTACCAAGAGCCAATTTAGATGCATGGCTTAAATACTTACGTAGAAGTTTACCAGCAATACCTTTTAAGTCTTCAACACAGGATCAGTCAAAAAGATTAGGTAGAAAAAAATTTGGTGGTAAAAATGAGAAAAATATTCAAGGTGGAACATGCTTTGGGGCAGAACTCTTACTCTCTGTACTTGCAAATTATTGTAGAAATGTTGGGAACACTAAGGCTAGTATTCAAGTTGGTGTTGTTGGTCTTCCCAATGTTGGTAAATCAAGCGTTATTAATTCTTTAAAGAGGAGTAAAGCTTGTAATATTGGGAATACTCCAGGTAATTTATTTGTATTATTTATAGTTATCAGCAAATATTTTTTGTTTGACACACTTATATTTTTTTGTAATGTACAACAGGATATCATTACTTGGCACTTATCAATTTTTTTTTTTTTTGAAATATCTAACTAAATCATAGTAAAACTATTAGTAATGATGATTCTGATAACAGTAGTTTTAACGATGTAGAGTGAAAATTCATGGTCAAAAGGTTTAGATAAAATATTCAATAATAATTCCTTTTACCTGAATAGTTAGACCATTAATTTTTGTTTTACATTATTACAATTTTTCGTTTATTAAATTTATTTATACTGCCAGAAATTTTGAACTATTTTGACAGTAATAACAAATAATAAATTCTATATAAAATAATACATTTTTTGCTAAAAATTAAATTTTGTCTTAAGTTACTCTAATGGTTGCTGTATTTCTTTTTTGAATCTTTAAATGTTAAATTTTATTCTCTGTTATTTTAAAATCATCAAATGTATTTTGATCATATAGTACTACTGAAAACTATCTAAAATAGTTTCTATAACTCTAGATGTAAGGAGGTTCAAAATTATGGCTTTTTCAAATACTATTTTGTCTTAATAATTTGATGATTTTAGTCATTTTTATTTATTATTTGAAAGAATATAATTTAACGATTTCATTTATATTTAAAAATTCTATTTTCCTTGACTAATATACATCAAAACTATAAAATATTTTATTGATATTAGATTCTTTTTAACAAACATCTTATGGATTTGAATATATTAGATATTAGGAATTATAGTAAGAGTTTCTATGGCTTGGGAAAAAAAATTTTTTTTGAAAAATAATAAAACTAATAAATATTTTTGTCAGTTTTACAGTTTTTTAATAAACTAATTTTGGTAAAAAAAACTGTAAGACTATTTATTAGTTTCATTTAAATTCTTATTTTTCAATTTTTTCTAATGGCTGTGTGACATTAATATTATTAATGTATATTATATCAAAGTTTAATTTATAATTTTAGGTATCACTAAATCTATGCAAATTGTACAGCTTGACTCAAAGATAAAACTCTTGGACTCTCCAGGCATTGTATTTGAAAATTCTAAAGATACAGATCCATCAATTGTTGCATTAAAAAATGTTGTAAAAATTCAATCATTGAAAGATCCATTCATTCCAGCGAACATGATATTAAAACGTATGACAACAGATCAATTAATGGAATTGTATGATGTTAACGAGTTTTCAACACCAGATGAATTTTATGCTAGAAAAGCTGCTAGAATGGGAAAGTTTAAAAAAGGAGGTATTCCTGATACATTAGCTGCAGCTCGAAGTATTCTTACAGATTGGAGTTCAGGAAAAATAAGGTTAAACTTAGAGATTCTTAAAAATTTTTAGGCCCTTAGTGATATTGTAATTTATAAAATATTGATAAAGCTAATTAATTGTAATAAAAGTTTTATTTTACTTTAAGGTATTTTACAGAACCTCCAGAGGAGAAAACTTGTCACATATCGGCTAGTATTGTTAATGTAGATGCACAGGAATTTGATATCGAAAATTTTGCTGCAGAAGAAAAAATGGTATTAGATAAACTATCAGCTGATAGTAATCGACAGTTGGAATTGGATCCATTGCAAATTCAAAGTACTGGCCCTGTTGAGGCAGACATGGAGTTAGAGAGAGAGGAAAATCAGAAAGAACAAACTGTATGTATTTTATGCTATTATAACACTATGCAATCTATTTTCCATTAGAATTTTTAAATTTGGAAATATTTTCTTTGAAGGAAGTGAAGGTTGAGATGAAGCAAGCAAAAAAAGAGAGGGGGGAACAAAAGAATAATGTACAAACTGAAAGAAAAAAGAAAATTGATCCCTTATTTGAAATAGAAGGGAATAAAAAACTTAACAAAATAAAAAAATTGCAATTTAAGAAACAAAAGAAAGTAGCTGCAAAAAAGGGTGAGATAATAGAAAAAAAAATTTTTTTATGTAAAATTAATGTTTCATGTAAAACTAAAATTTCTCTCTTTTCAGCACGAGAAGCTTTAAAATTAGCAAATGCCATAGATGAAATAAAAATAGGAACGTCTGACAATTATGACTTCAAAACTGATTTTTCATTAAGTAAATAATATTTATTTATTTATCAATTTATTTTAATAAAGATAAAATCATTTTAATGAGTACATTTTCAATTCCTGCTTCTCCAATTTTTATTATAGTAAAAATGAATTGTATATTTATGCAGTGTAATATATTTATTATAGAATTTTTAAATGACCAATTTTTATTAAAATAAAAACCACTTGATTGTTATTCCATAGGAACAAATATTTTAGCTAACACTTAAGAATAAGATTTCTTAAAAAATTTCTCATACTCTTGTTTATAATTTAAATATGGTTAACGGAATAGTTATTATCAAATATTTATTAACTATATTTAGTTTACAATGATTCAATTCTGAATATTCCAATAATTTAGTATTTATCTTTTCTCTAACAAATCTTTTTTTTTTTAATTTTTATATTATTTGTTTTATATTAAACTTGAAACACAGTACTCAAATTAGTTTGAATATTTTTCTTAGAACATTATTGTTCCTTCATTTTTCATCGTTCTATTAACCTAGATTATAAGATATTTCAAAAATTGAATGACCTTAAATTTTTAAAAACAAAGATCGAATAAAATTTCATATGTATCTATTTTTTACTCACAACACAAAACAGTGAAAATTTATGATAAAATAAAAATTATAAAAAACAATAATTATGTTTCTTTACGTTTCTCATGGAATTTTTCTTTAGGTTTCTCAAAAATTTCAAGCAAGAAGTTTAGATAATATTATTCTTATTTGATACATTTTCTACTGTTCTTATTCTTATTTGATACATGTTTTGTTTTTGAGAAAAAATAGTTTAACTTGGATTCAGGATCTGTTCCAAAAGGCCACCAGTAAGTTGCCGATAAGTAGATATAGCAATGCTGGAATGCATTTTCCTATACTCTCCATGTAAACGTTATGAACGGTTATGAAACTGCAAGTTTTCCTCCATTGACGTAATCAAAGAAAATCAACGGTCAGATACGGTATTTTGACTTACTGGGATATCGTTCCGTTGAGTTCGCTTCAATAAACAGCTGATCGCGCCCATTTTCACAAAACCCCGTCGAACAGACCCAATTTCTCGGTCAAACCGATTTTATTTTTTCGGCCTGTGATATAATTGCGAACCTGTAATTCCGCCACTGTAATGGTATATACCAGCTGTTTAGTATATTTTGTAACAACACGCAAATAGTGCATGTCACGAAAATGGAAGAGAGAAACTTAGAACAACGGTGCGCGGTAAAATTTTGTACGAAACTCAGCGAAACCGCTGCAGAAATTTATGAAAAAGCAGAGAAAATGAGGTGAGATCGCCAGAGTCCTATAACAAAGCAAGACGATTTTTTAGCTGTTGTCAACGAGCGCCCCGCCGCGGCCAGTCGCTGAAGCCGGCGTACGGTTGAGAGTGCATGATCTGAAATTAGTTACCAAACCATGAGTCGAAATTGAAAGTGTAGGTTTTGTGATATGTAGTAGCACACGCCGCCTACGCGTCGGCGTGATCGGACGAGGTATCCGGAATGAATAGAATTAAATCAATAAATAACAAAGGTTTATTATTCAATATGAGTATACTGTAGTATAAGAGTGCCAGTACGTACGTCCTTACAGTAGGACGGCTGTAGGGGCAAAGCTGACGTGAAGCCGCTGCCGCACGCCTCGTTGTCCGCGGCTCCCATCACGTAGTCGGGGCACCGCCGCTTTATACGTCGTAGTGTGCATGCACCGCTACGTGTACGTTATATTGCTTATACGTCGTATTGCTCTTCCTGGGGGAGCGTTTAAAGACCCTCGAGGAGAGTGTCGACGATCTCCGGGCTGATATGCGTGATGAGCGAATCGACTCCTTCGGCGTCGTCGGTAATGCGGAAAATTTACAACATCCTTTCGAAGAACTGAAACCAACCCTCACAATCTCATATTTTGAACCGCGGAAATTGGAAATCGCGCGACCGCGTGTTCGGCTGAACCAAGTTTACAATCACCGGGGGGTTTTATTCTCCCACGCCTGTTTTCACTACGTCAGCTCTCTCTGCTCCCCGTTCGCGTTCTACTTGCATGTCCGTGCGGTTTGCCTCACTTAACCTTTCCTTCATACACTCTATCATGTCAGATATTTTCCCGTGTAACACGACGTTTTCGCTCTCTAATTTATCTAAGCGCCTGTGCATATACCTACAGAGCTCTAGTAGCTCGTGTAATTCTTGCAGTTCGCGTTTGCTGTTCGAGTTTTTTGTTGGGAAGTGAAACATCGCGATCTTCGGATGTACGTTCTCTACCGTGTACATCGTTCCACTGCGCATTCGACTCGCCTCGTGGGATCCGCTTGACTCGATCGGATCACCCTCTTCGGCAATCCGACGGGGTTTGACGCTGCCTGATATGCTCATAGAGCCTAGCTTACAGTGCCGCAAGGTATACGCAAATGCCCGCAATGGCTTTGCCGGGATAGAGTCGCTTCCCTACTTACAGTGAGTGTGCACGCATGTAGAACTGGGAGTTAGAAGTTAAAATACTCTTGTTCGCGCCACCCCATTACTGCGTATTCTTTTTGTTTCGCGACAATCGAAAAGCGCTGAAAATCGCAGTAATCTGCATAGAGCAGTGCAGGTAATCACATCTCCCGCGGTGCAGGTTTCGTTAATGCGGCCGGTGGAACTCCAGGTGCATGCCTATGGACATGGGGACCTGTCCTTGAGCTCGCTATTGTCTAAGTGATTTCAGTACATTCGCTTGCCTATTATTAAGTGGCCGCGCGTGGGGAGCAATGCTGAGCTTGCGCTCTATGAACACGTCCACGGCGTCACGAAAACAGGAGACGAAGGTCCCGAATTCGTTCTTGTGCAGCGTTACTAATTGCACAAAAAAAGAGACAAAAAAAAAAACACAAGGACACTGATTGGACACGCTATTGTGTCGAATTTGTTATTATTATTATTCTAACTTAGATCTCGCTGCTAAGATTTTGTTCAATATTAAACTTATTTTGAGTCGTGTCCGAATTGATTTTAATATTTCATTGTTATTTCAATTCTTATGCTGATACTAATAATTATTGTAGCGAATTTCCAAAATACGCCTACTACGGTTAGCTTACAGCGTTTGCTAATGCGTTATTTACGGCGGTCGTTATGTGAACCGATCACGCACTCAAAAATATATGACTCTTTATGTAATTTATTTAAATAATTTAAATACTTCAATTATTAAAATATACCGACTTGTTGCAGTTTTAAATTATTAATAATGTTTAAACAATTTATTTGTAACATTACGATTAGTTGAAAAAAGAAAATTTCTGATAACAGCCTTTATTAATTTAATTTATTCGTTTGCCAAATTAATAACGATTATGTTGGACCGAATGATAGCACAACATCGAAGAAGCATAGGTGTCACGGGCCGCGCAGATAATTGAAATGTCATTATTTTTCTCCGTCGCCACGCGCGCTATTTCCCGGAACGCGCGAGCCTTGCGCACGAGTCCTTGCGCCGCCGTCTCTGCTGCTGTTGCTTGGCGCGGTCGCACCTGGGCGTCCTACATCTCACTTAGTTCGATACTTCGGGATGACCCCACCCTCTACCCGAGCCTACACGTATACGTCGCAGTTTTTTTGGAAAATTACTAACAGTGGTTCGCTCGGACAGAAACCGGTTGTTTAACGCGAATTTGACTTGCTCATTATAAAATCCTATTTACTTGGTATTTCTGACAGTTTAGTTAACATATCAGTTATCACTCTATGGAATCTTTCTGCTTGTCCGTTCGCGCGCAGTACCCTAACAGCTATTAATACGTATTGAATTGATTCCGCGATTAAAAATTTTTCTAGTAATTCAGACGTAAACACCGTGCCACGATCAGTTACGATTAGACGAAGTTTACTATAAGCGCGAAAGAAATCAGAAAATTGTTTTATTACTTCATGTGAAGCAGTAGATTTACAAGGATAGAGTTTTATAGATTTTGTGAATCCATCTGCGATTAATAGAATGTGTTTGAATCCCTTTTCCGTTTTTTCTAATGGACCTAAATGGTCCGCATGTAATGTTTGAAATGGCAATTTTTCTTTTTCTGTATTAAGCAACAATCCTTCACCCTTGCCACTTAGTGGAGAAAATTCTATACATTTGAGGCAATTTTGAATATAAAGAGTTATCTTTTCCCTCATATCCGAAAGCCAGTAAATCTTCAAAATATTTTCCATGATCTTTTTATTACCTAAGTACCCAAAGTGGTCATGACTAGCGCAAATGACATTATATTTCATAGATTGAGGGACATAGAACACTAATCCACACATTCTGTCTTTACGATACACTAATCCGTCGTGTAGCTTGAACCATCTATCTTCACTTTTTTCTAATTGATCGCGTATTTTTACGTTTTCCTCGTCACGGTCCTGACGAATAGAAAGTGTTCGCTCGGAGGAGTTACCTTCTATTATTACAATCGCGTAGCACCTACTAAGTGCGTCGACATGACCCATTCTGGTACCTAGGCGATGCAGAATTTCGTAATCATAATTTTCTAGTAATAGCGTCCATCTAGATATTCTGGGGTTAACGTCTTTTTTGTTGAAAGTCAAGCGAAAACTATCACAATCGGTTACAATTTTAAATTTTATCCCGGTTGAATAAATATGAAATCTTTTTAACGCGTATATAATAGCAAGACATTCTAATTCAAAATTGTGATAGTTCGCTTCTACTACAGTCATGCGTTGGCTAAAATAAAATACAGGTTTCCACGCATTATCACATTGTCTCTGCATCAAAATTGCTACGAAACCATTCACGCTCACATCGCAGTGCATTTCCGTTTCTAGCTTTAGTGAATATATAGCAAGGAGTGATGATTTTGCAAGATAACTTTTCAGATGTTTAAAACTGCTTTTCTTTTTTATCAAAAATAAATTTTACGATTTTTGGAATGCGGTCGTGCAGTGGTTTTGGAATTACTGAGAAATTCTGAATGAACTTACTTAAACAACTAACCAAGTTTACAAATCTACGCGCTTTTTTTGTATTTCGCGGCATTGGGTATTGCATCACAGATTCGACATTTGAATCGCTAGGGCGGATACCTTTTTCATTTACATGGTAACCTAAGTAATCTATTTCGGTCTGTGTGGATGAATATTTGTTTAACCGAAATTGTAAATGATTTTTCACGGCTAATATGAATAAACCGAGTACCTACCTGCTAAGTATGTAAAAAATCTAAAATATATACGTATGCATATGCATATAATATTTACTCTTGATATGCGTATAGCGGACTACGGCGCATAACCATGCGCTTCGATATATATATTTGTATGTGCTATTTGTTCCGTTTTTGTTTCAAAGTTCTTCCTGCTCGCTCAAGCCTCGCTGTAGCTATACTTCCCTATTGAAATAAGATGTCACCAAATAAAAATTTCGCTTCTTATGTATGTTGACCAGTAGAATAAGAATCCTGAGGCCTTTTTTCAAAATCAGGGTAGTATATTATTTAAATCTCAATTTGTAAATAAATCAAAAAGAATAAAATTTGTTACCAAAAATTATTTTTCCGAAAAAATAGATTATTTTAAATAAAAAACTGTCTAAGCATGATTCTTCTAAAATGCATATTAAAAATTTTATCATTTTTTGAAGTAAAAATTTTGCAATTTTTTTCCAACTGTAATGTTATGTAAAATTGCAGCAAATTCTAATTTTTGAAAAATGCACAATCTTTCCGCTTCGTAATCATTTTGAATGATTTAAAACTAAATTTTGTAAAAATAAACAATAGTTATATAGCAATAAATATTTGATTCTTTTTTATGCCATTTTATGATGTTTATCATCTTGTTCTGACACTATTATCATCTGTTATTTTTGTTCAAAATGAATAAATATTGTATAAATTAGTTTATTAAGTAATTTTCATTTACGCTATAAATTTATTAAATAATAACCTCTAAATAAATAAATATAGAAACATGAAATCGTACAAAGATAATATTCATGAATATGTTATTTTTATACAATTAATAACAATATAAATAGACTATATGTAACGTTTCCCTTTTCCCCTCTGGATAGCTTACGCAGTAGCACCAGGATCGATTTGAAAGGAAAGGAAAGTTTAGAAAAGATCGGGAGAAAATCACGGTTAACTCAATTGTGTTTATAAAACTAACAAAAATATATTCTGATCAGAGCTATACAAATATATTACAAACAGGAAAGATAAAGAAAGCTTTCCGGCTTCGACTCCTACGATCTGTAACCAAGACAGAATTTTATGTTAATCCTTATACTATACCTTGTTACTTATTTTATACGATATTTACAACTTAAATTTATATGCACTTAAAATACTAATGTCGTGCATTATATATATATTGTAACATAAGCACTTTGGTGAGAGCTAATTCGTGCTCCGGCTCAACGCGCCTCGGCCTCGATTGCTCAGCACGCCATCGGGTTCTTTTCACCCCACCAAAGGCTATGTTCTATTCGTTTTAACTTGCATAAACGAGTGCCTCCGGATCAACCCGCCTCGGCCCCTAGTCGATCAACGCGCCACTAGGTTCGCTTGTGCAAGATAATTTATTTATAATTTTTTACGGTGCGTACTATACTTTGGCCTACGCTCAACACGCCTAGACCCTTGGTCGCTCATCCCGCCACCAAGTTTGTTCTAATACACACCGAACCGCGAAATCCAATTCTCACTCTCGCTCAACCCGCCAGAGTTCGAATTGGATTTTATTTTATTTTTTTTTCTTCTTTTCGTTGCTGGATGGTATATAATAACTTTTATATAATAACAACAACAAAAAACAAACCTTTAGGTTTCCTTACTCGGATTTCTCCTGTATTGGCGTATATCCTAATGCGCCAGCGCAGACCGTTGTTCCAAGCCCTACACTCTCGTACTCCCGGCGGGATCACGATCTCCGGCCCATTTGGGATTTTCACCTTCCTGGGCCGTGGAGATCCGGGATGGAAATCCGACGGAATCCTTCCGCCGGATTCGGAGGCACCGTGAACGATGTGTCCCGCTGCTGCCGATGGATTGGCGGGAGTGTGATAAGCGGCGGTGGAAAAGCTAAGGGTCTCGGGCGCGTCTGCAGCCGCTCCAGCCGCACCATTGACCTCCTGGCCATAGCCTCCAGGACTGCCTTACTGGTCGGCTGATAGTCTGCTGTTGCCAGTGTCTGCTGTGGGGTGGGCTCAGGGAAATATCCCTCATCTCCAGCCATCTCCCCGAAGTACGAGGTGTCCTGAGCATCTAACCAATGCTCGAACTCCTCGTACAGCTCCTGCGGCGTCATGTTCATAATTGCGTCCATAACTGTACTTAATCACGGTTCATCTTATACTGATCAAATTATTTCTCTTTGAATTAATTCAGTATTTAAGTTAGAACGTTTTGAACAGTGGGCAAGGGCGTGTTTGTTTACATTTATATCTCGACTCGACAGTACGTTCGAGTTTATCGTTGAGGTAGGGAATTGTAAAGCCCATGCCTATATACAAAATTATTTGTATAGTTGATCGATCATTTAAACTCTGTGTCTTGATCCTGTGTGTTTGCAGAATATAGATTCTCCATCGTGAGTCGCGTTGATTTAAGAAAATAACCTCTTTCCTCCCGATTCATTTCCGAGCCGTATTGCTAATTGGTTTTTAACCAATGTACATTACTATTTTTTATGTATTAAATTATACCTATTATTAACTTGCTCTACAGGATTATTAACTCGCTATATACAAAATTATTTACAGAGATATCGCTTACTTAATTATCCGATTTACTTATTACTATTGCCGGTAATGTACAATATTTTACAAATTTACAAAATTAATTATTTACAAAAATTCACGTATCGTGACCGGTATACGGTTTTATGTCCTTGACATGAATTTTTTCTATTAGTTTCCCATCTGCCCTTTGCAGATTAAATATGACTGGGGAAACTTTCTTTATTATTCCAAATAGCCAACTATATTTTTCGCAAAGCTTTGCATTGAGCTGATTTGCTTTGTTTGACAGTATGTGTTGACGCTTCAGGACTTGTTCGCCAACACGTGGCTGTCAATCACGTCGGCGTAAGTCATAATATTTGCTCTGCCGTGAGAAAGACTGTGCCGCTTTTATTTTGGCGAGCTCAAGTGCTTCTTGAATATTCCTTATCCTTTCTTCTGCTTTCGATTTTGAACGCTGTCCTATTTCTTGTCAAGCTATCTGGTGCGCTTAGCTCTCGTCCGAAATTTAAATAAGCTGGCATATAACCCGTGCTATCGCGCATAGCTGTGTTATACGCGAATGAAATTTCATTTAGATAATTATCCCATGTTTTTTGGGACTTATCTATGTACTGTTTTACCATAGTTTTTACAGTGCTATTTACCCGTGTTACAGGATTGCACTGGGGTGAATACGGTGGCGTAGTTCGATGAGTAATTTTCGCATTTTTTAATATTTGGCGAAACTCATTCGAAATAAATTGTCTACTGTTATCACTCACTATTACTTGCGAGCATCCACAACGTAATATAATTTGTTCTTGGATTGCTCGTCCTATGGCAGCACCCATTGCTTTTCGTAATGCACGTAGTTCGATCCATTTCGTTAATCGATCCTGCATTACAAGAAGCATAATATGTCCGTTATTCAATCGCAGGAGAGGCCCCACCAGATCAACGGAGACCATCTCCCATGGTTGTGTTACATTTGTCGCGTGCATTTTTCCCGCCGGGGCTGACTGCTGTACTTTATGCTTTTGGCAGCTTATACACGCACGTACGTACCGTGTGGCTTCACGGAACATGCCTGGCCAGTAATAGCTTTTAGCTAATTTTGCTAAAGTTTTAGCTACTCCTAAATGTCCTGCTGTGGGATCATCGTGGTTTTCTTTTGGTATTCTCTGTTTTTCCGAGTCATTTATACACATTTTCCACTCGCTTAATTCATTTTTTTTTCATTAAAATCAAGCGTGTGTAATATGTGCCGATACAATCTATTGCCTTCTATATTGTAATCCGGTCAATCTTTCGGATTTTCTGATACCGATTTATAAGTTTTCTCGTACCATTTATTTTCCGTTTTGGATATCGCATTTATTTTGACTGGATTCCGTGATAGTATGTCGGCCACGTTGTTTTCTGTCCCTTTTCGATACTGTATATCGAAATCCCATTGAGCTAATTCCAGTGCCCATTGTGCTAACCTTCCTGATGGATTATCTAACTTCTCCAACCATTTTAATGATTGGTGATCCGTTACTACCGTAAACGGATAACCTTCTAGATATGGGCGCATTTTCCATATGCCCCACCGCACAGCTAAACATTCCAATTCAGTGACGGAATAATTTTTTTCTGCTGGATTTAGTTTGCGGCTGGCATATGCAATAACGTTCTCTTTTTCTCCGTCTATCTGTGTTAGCACGGCGCCTAGGCCAAGTAATCTCGCATCTGTTTGCAAGACAAAAGGCAGATTCCAATTTGGACATGCCAAAACAGGAGATTCCGTTAAGTTTTTCTTTAGCTCTTCAAAAGCCGTTGCTTGATCCTGTGTCCATGTCCATTCTGTTTTCTTCTTTAATAGTATACTTAACGGTGCGGCTGTTTTTGACAAATCTTTAATAAAACGCCTATACCAGGAAAGCATTCCAAAAAATCTTTTCAATTCCTTTTCATTTTTTGGTGGTGGTATTGCTGAAATTGCTTTAATTTTTTCAGGATCTGTTCGAATTCCCTGTGCATCAACCACGTATCCCAGATACGTAAGTTGTGACCTTGCAAATTAGCATTTTTCTGGATTCGGCTTTAATTTGGCAGCCCGCAACCTTTCAAAGACTGTCTTTAGCATTTCTTTATGTTCCTTGTATGTCTCGGTGACGATAATTATGTCATCAAGATATGCAAATGCATTTGGTGCCATATCGGGTGTAATAATTGTATCTAGCAGTCTCTGAAACGTTGCTAGGGCAGTATGTAAACCAAAAGGCATTACATTGAACTCATAAAAGCCTCGTCCTGGCACTGTAAAAGCCGTAAGAGGCTTACTTTCTTCTGTTAAATTAATTTGCCAATAGCCATTTTTAAGGTCAATAGTTAATAGTATTCGTGCACCCTGCAACTTATCAAGAATTGACTGTGTTTGTGGCAGGGGATAAGCATCCTTTTTCGAAACTTTATTTAGACAGCGAAAATCCACACAAAATCGAGGTTTGCCGTCTTTTTTCCTTGCGATTACCACAGGACTACTCCATGGGCTGTCGAACGGTCGTATTATGCCCTCCTTTATCGTTTTATCAACTTCCTCGTTGATAATTTTTTGCATTGCCGGGTTTCTAGCTCGGTATCGTTGTTTTAAAGGCGTTGTGTCCATTAGTCGTATTTCATGTTTCGCAGAAGGCGTAGCCCCTTTAATAGAATTAAATTTTTCCATTTCCGTGTGTATAAATTTTTCTAAATCTTTTTTTTGCTGTGTTGGTACTTTGTAATCCTGTTTGGTTCTGAATACTTGAAATTTGGTTTATAAATATATTTCTATTTCTAAGTATTTTGCCTTTTAATAAAACGTCGATGTCCAATTTAGTTAAAATATCCATTCCTAGGATAATTTTACTACTTAATTTATTCATTACGTAAAATTCTTGATTTACGTAATAATTTTTTATTTTGACTATGCCTTTTATCCCTTTCATTTCGGATATCAATGCACCGTTTGCCAGTATTGCTGCTTTGGATTTTTCTACCGCAGTCCAATTGCATTTATTTATGCAATGGTTCGCCACGTCCGGCTGTATAAAAGAATTAACTGAACCTGTGTCAACTAATTATAATAATTAATTATAATAATAATGCTTTATACTTATTTTGGCCTATTTTTACTATTACAAAATAGCGTAAATCTAATTGTTGCTCGGCCGGGCCTGTGATGGTCCGGCCGCGATTTCATTTCCCGACTTTTGGCATTTGCAATGGCGCGAAAATACGCCGTCTTTGCCACACCGGGTGCAAAATTTTCTTTGCGCGTTTTTACATTAGAAACATGTATGGCCTTGTTGCTTGCAATGCCAGCAACATTTACTTTTGTCATACGACGTCGTAATTGCCATAATTGCATTTCGTGGTTTCACAAATGATCGATGATTTTCGGAAGTTGACTTTGTTCTATCTCCTTCCATTCTATTTAATTTTTCGCGAACGATTTCCACCTTCCGCACTAAATCACTTACAGAGGCTATGTTTTCTCTTGCAACATATAATTGCAATTGAGACAACATATTTTCGAACAAATTATCTATTTGTGTACGAATATCTAAACCTCCGCGACGTTTCATTGACGTACATAAAGCGTTTGCGTAATCTAAAATCGATTCCTTCGATTTCTGTTTTCGATCTATTATTTGTCTATCCAACTGTCGTTGTTCATTCGGAGGTAAGTAAAATTCTCTCATTAATTTCTGCAATCCCTCCCACGTCGCGATATCCCTGGCAAAATTTCGAAACCATTGTTGCGCGTAGCCTCTTAATAATTCTGGTAGGCCGTGCAACAATTGTGCATCTGTTAGGCCGTAGATGGCACGTAATTCCGAAACTCTTTCCAAGAATGCATGAACATTTTTCCCGTCGAAATGGCAATTCCATTTTCTCATCTGATCGGCTATTTTTGCCGCCGGATTAATTGGAATATTCGCCATGACTTGATTAGGTGCTAAAAATATATTATTTTCTCCTAATAGTGGAGACGATGTATTTTCCAATTTCTCCATGAGCAATTGCTGCTCATCGGCCGTCTTATCGTGCTCTTCTATGTAATCCGGCGCGTCATCTGGCTTATCATCAAAAAATTCCGGATTTTGACTTAAGTATCGGACTAATCTCTGCCGGAGTTGAACAACATTACCGTCCAAACTTAAATCGAATATTGCTAATTCTATAAGCAACTGCTCCCTACGAAGCTTATATATCCACGAGACCTTCATTGTTTTTATTCGATTATTGACAATATTGCTATCTACTCTAAATATCCCATCCAGCAAATTATTCCGTTCAATATATCAAAATTCAAAATTTAACAAGGATTTTCAAAATTTTTAGTTCAAATAGTATTAATTTAAGCACGACTGTGTCCATGAATTTCGCCTGTTCGGGCGCCATGTAACATAAGCACTTTGGTGAGAGCTAGTTCGTGCTCCGGCTCAACGCGCCTCGGCCTCGATTGCTCAGCACGCCATCGGGTTCTTTTCACCCCACCAAAGGCTATGTTCTATTCGTTTTAACTTGCATAAACGAGTGGCTCCGGATCAACCCGCCTCGGCCCCTAGTCGTTCAACGCGCCACTAGGTTCGCTTGTGCAAGATAATTAATTTATAATTTTTTACGGTGCGTACTATACTTTGGCCTACGCTCAACACGCCTAGGCCCTTGGTCGCTCAACCCGCCGCCAAGTTTGTTCTAATACACACCGAACCGCGAAATCCAATTCTCACTCTCGCTCAACCCGCCAGAGTTCGAATTGGATTTTATTTTACTTTTTTTTTCTTCTTTTCGTTGCTGGATGGTAGGGTCTAAATAAATTTCTATTTATTTAAGAGTAAGAAAATTTATTTAACAAAATATAAAAATAATTAACAAAAATATAAAAAAACTAATAAACTATTTTATCTCGGAATTTGACAACTTAGCCATTGCTATCGACTTGTTTAGTCGCGCGGTTATCCGCTGTAACAAATAAAATCATAAAATATATTTATTTTATGAAGCAGAAATTTAACAATTATTTTTAGCTTAAAATTAACGCTCCGGGTGAGCGTAATTACAAATTTGATTTATTTTTTATTCTACGTGATCGCGTCCCACCCTGAGTGTGCTGAGACTTGTCACCCGCTATCGCGCCGACGACAGATCCCCCTCGAATAGCCAGTTTCGAGGTCGGTGGCACACTGAATTTTCGCAGTCAGTACGGCTCTATTTGAGAATTGGGAGAGAGCGCTCGCTCTCCCCTTACCGCACTGTACCGCGCCTTAGTACTACGCAGCGTCGTTGCCGCTCGCGAGAATTCGCGAATTGATTCGCGAATTATCGCTCGCCGCTGCTCTTTGCCGAGAGCGCTCGCTCATCTTCGCCGCTGCCGGCGCTTTATCCCCGCGCCGCGCCGCGCCACGAAGCCTTCGGCGCTCCCCCTTCGCCGCACCGCGCCGCTCGCGACTTCGCAACTTATCTACAATATATAATATTTGCGCGAGACTATTGTCTCGTCGCAATGTCTATATACATACTTATTGCGTTTGGGGGGGGGGAGTGTGGACCACGAACGTAGCTTGTTGGTCTATATCGAGTTAACTGATCGTTGTTCGGTGATTGCTACTTCGTGACTCCGGCTCAACCCGTCTCGGTCCTTGGTCGCTAAATCCGCCACCAGGTTCTTTTCGTAAGTACTAAAAGATTAATAATCGCATTATTATTATAATAATTATAATGCTTATTTTGGGAATTTCCCCTTGGGGACACTGGTATTCTTATAATCATTTCGACGTAATTTAATTCTCTCGGATATTTATTTATTACAATAATAATTATAATAATTATTGTTATTATAAGAAATTATAATAATAATAATAATTGTGGTAATCATAATTACGTTGACATTTGCGTCCTTGGCGACGCTCGTGTTCTATAATATAAATTATATTATAATAATTCTGGCGCTGTTTTTCTTAATTTATTTCGCTCGTATTTAAATGATATTTAGTTATTATAATACCTTTGATGTTAATCATTATTATTACAATAAACAATAATAATTACAATAACAATAATTAACAATGGCAGTTATTATAATAAGTTATCAAAAGAATCAAATAATAATTACTTTGGTATTCAATTCTTTCCGACTCTGAATATTTAATTATATCCTTTTATTCTTTAGGATGTTCGGACACGTTTAATTATTCGTTATTTTTATTCATTATAATATTTATTTGCATATATATTTAGAAATGCATGCTATATATTGAATATTGTAAGAGTATCGAAAACAACACTTCTATATTATTTAATATAAAATGGGGCACTTGAAATACAGCGACCACGGCCTTCACTGCCTCCCGAGTTCGTTGGTGCAGGGAGCGCGAGATATCTTTTCTACGCTGGCTGCCGCGCGGCTACGATTCTCTCTCGTGACGCGCACGAGTTCCCCTCTGCTCTCCCTTAGCCTACATTCGGAAGGCAAGTGTATTTAATACGCGCAATCATATTGTTTTAAAGATTGCGAGTTGGATCGCTAATCGTGAGCATTGCCCGATTATTTTAATTTGAAACTTTAATTATTTCGAATTAATATTTTGCGCGTGATAGGCTGTATTGGGAATATAGCCTGATCGTCGCATTTTCCCGCGACACACACACACACACACACACACACACACACACACATTGTAATCTGTAAATACAGGCGAATCTTTTCTAGTTGAAATAGTTCTGTGTATTTACGTATATGTATATTCTATGTATATTCTTGCGATCGAGTAGTGTTCTTATACGATCGCGTCTAATAACTTCTTATTCATATCTATCACTGTATTTTTATTTTAATAAACAATATTTTATATATATCGTAATAGTTATTTATTTAATTGTTATTTAATTATATATAGTTAAATAATTATTATATCTGCAACAGGTTATGGGCCCAGTTTCTGTGTCTACTGTATCGGTATTTTTTTGATTGAAAGATTGACTGCGGCCGATCTCGACGAGGCTTAAAAGCTCCCTCGGCGGAGAGACTGCCATGTTAGGCGAGCTACAGTTGATATTAGAGGTGGATGGAGTAGTCGGAGTGTTATCGGTCAAAGGAGTAAGCTTCTTAGACCATGATATCACACTAGGAATGGACTTCTGCCTGGTTTGGGAGATCGAAGCCCGTCTAGGTACTGGATAGTGGCGTATACGAGGCGGTAGCTGGAGAGAATTTAGACGCACGGTACAAGAGGGAGAGCAGGAATAGTTAGTAATATTGATCGAATGCGCAGGTATCGTCGAAGCCAGCGAGGACCACAGAGCCTTAGTCGAGGACCTCGTAAGTAGACTGTTGCCCGAGGACAACTGGGAGCGACCACACTGAACGAACATAGGATAAAGATACAGGACGCGGTTCCAGTCAAACACAGGCGGAGACGCATGTCACCGATGATGATGCAAGTAGCCCAGGATGAGGTGAAGAAGATGTTGGAGAAAGAAGTTATCGAGCGAAAGAAGTCCGGCGATTCGTTCGTTTCTGTGTGGACTATAAAGACCTTAACGCTGTTACCGTCAAGGATACCTATCCGCTACCGAGTATGGACACTATCTTGGATAAGCTGCGCAAGGCCAGATACTTATCGAAGTTAGACCTAAAGGTAGCGTACTTCCAGATACTAATGGACACCAAAAGTACGAAGTTCACGGCCTTCGCAATACCCAAATCAGGCCTCTGGCAGTTCACCAGAATGATGTTCGGCCTAACGAACGTCCCCATGACCTTACGGCAGTTCATCGATGCGCTGTTCGGACCAGAGTACGAACCTAACATATTTGGGTACCTGGAAGATACCATCGTTGCCATTGAATGATTTGAGGACCATGTTTTATGGCTAGAGCACGTGTTGCAGCGATTTAGAACTGCAGGACTATCCGTAAATAGGAAGAAATGCGAGTTTTGTTGTTCTTAAGTGGCGTACCTCGGTTTCCCGTTGGACCGTGAAGGTCTCAAATCCGACCCAGAGAAAATATGACCATTGCTATTGTATCCAGCCCCGAGGACTGTGAAGTAGTTACGTCTATTGCTAGGCATGGTTAGCTGGTACTCGAGATTCACTGATAATGACTCGGAGATGCAAATTCCGCTCATTCAATTGGTACGGAAGGGCCAAACATGGACTTGGGACACAAATCAAGAAGAAGCATTCAATTAGCTAAAAGAGGTGTTGACGACAGTACCAGTGCTTCCGCGGCCGACCTTTTCGAAGGCCTTCTCAGTCCAGTGCAACGCGAGTCGCTACGAGATATGGGCAGTATTAAAACAAGAGGGAGAGGATGGTGAGCACCCGATAGTATATGTGAAACGCATATTGATCGCTGCAGAATGCAACCTCAGAGATGAAGTATTTACCGTTGCCGTCGTAAATAAAGAAGTTGAGATACGGAGCAATCACGGACCACGGTGCACTGCGCTGGCTCCAGAACGTGAAAGAACCTACCAGCCGCCTTTCTGCTGGGTCGTAGAGATGCAGCAGTGGAAGTTTGAGATATTGCACTGGCGCGGAGCGACTCACCATGTCCCGGACGCGCTGTCTCAGATGTTTGAGAACGACTGCAAAGAGATTGTGGTATTCCAGCGTCGCGAGGATGAGTGGTACACCCAAAAAATTCAAGAGGTTATAGAGCTCCCATACAAGTTCCTGGGGTAGGATGTACATGATCATATGTTGTATAGATGCAGGGTGAATCCCATTTTGGAAAACGTCACAGAGAACCAAAAGAATTGGAAATTCATAGTACCTGTGAACCATAGAGGTTGAGTGTTGCGTGAGGCAGATCAAGAAGCGTGAGCTTATCACTTGGGCGTCAAGAAGACTTACGAAAGAATCATAAGAGACTACGACTAGCCAGGGATCTACCACGATACCAACACCTACGTTCGCCAGTGTCCCGAGTGCCAGTGACATAAGCCCACGCAAACAGGACCGCAAAGGCTAGTGGGTCATCGCATCGTGGAGAGACCGTGGATCGTGGTGGCCACCCATGTCATTGAGCTTCCCCCGAGCAAGGGGCAGTACAAGTATATTTTGGTGTTCCAGGACCTCTTCACACGCTAAGTCGAGCTAAATGCACTGAAGATAACTGACGGCAAGTCAATCGCCAGGGTTTTCGAGAAATTAGTTCTGTTTTGATGGAACACACCGGACTATTTCTTGAGTGGCATCGGAACAGAGTTTGATAATCAAGTGCTAAAGAAGATGATAGAAAAATATGGCATAAAACCCGTTACGTCGCCGACATATCACCCGCAGACGAAACATATAGAGCGGAGCAACTGGACCTTGAAGACCATGCTTTCCATATTCGTAGAACCGGACCACCGGGATTGGGACCTACATTTATAGGAGCTCCGACACGCTATGAACACGGTGACTCAAACGTCGACCAAAGTATCACCGGCATTTTTAAACTTTGGCCGGCATCCACAACCGGTAATAAGCTTAAGGAGGGAGGTTGAAGCACGCGATCTGGTTTGGAGGATCGACTCAGAAATATGGTATGACCGGATGTGGCGGTTAGACGCCTTGAGTGACCTTATCATCCACTACATCGACGGGGCGCGAGCCACTCAGGAGAGATATTATTAACGAGCTAGACGAGATATGGGTGTCAGTGTGGAGGACCAATTGTTAGGTAGGATGCGCGTTTTGTCGAATGGGACCCAGGGGTTCTCCTCTAAGTTGGCTCCTAGGTACGAGAGTCTCTTTCGAATTTCCCATCAGTTTTCCCCGACGGTTTACGTGGTCGAAACGGGCTCGAGTATCGCGTATCGTGAAGGTGCACGTGTCGGAACTAAAGCGGTACGCTCCTCCCCTCACGGTGCTGTTAGTCTCAGGCTCAGTCTTTAGGATCGTGGACCACATTTTATTTTTCTTCCCTTTCTTCAACTCTGTGATTGACTGGATCACTAGCGGAGCCTGAATACCAGCGATGAGCCAGATGCGGAGATACCGCTGCCCGGACCTCAGGAAAGAGGTCGTGAGGCCGCCGATCTCCCGACCTCAAGAAAGTCATAGGCCATTCCACGAATTCCAGCCCCTCCCGGGACGTCTTGGACGGTGGGAGAGTCATTGTCTCCGTTCCGTAGCGACGGGTCCGGGTCATCACGATCGTCGTCGTCTTCGTATGATGAGACTATGGTTGAACGGCCCGCCCCGCCGCGGAGGGATCCAGTGCCTCCCGCCAGACCTCCGAGCGCAACTTGCGCTCTCGTTGAGCGACGGAGTGCTCATAGAGTAAGACAACCCCGCTTGGAGATTATTGTTTGATGGCCAAGAACCAATAGAGACGCGATCTGAGGTGAACCCGACCCGGTGACACTGCTATAACTGCTGGTAGGGAGGACACGCGTGCAGGCATTACCCCCGATTCGCATCTGTAACGTACTATTGTAATTGCGGGCGAGGCGAGGTCGTTGTAGAGCGCTATCCCCGCTTCCGTCGGGGGTTACATGAGGTGATCCATCCGGACTACGGCAGGGAGTCTCATGGATCTCGCACACACGGCAACACCATCATCGCGTGAGACGGAAGGTGACACCCCGGCCACAGGGGGAGCACCACAACGGTTGATAGCCGTCGTCACCCCGCGGCCTGTCCGTCGAGTGTCTCGACGAGTATCAGTAGGGGCGTTGGTACGGCTGTTGCTAAAAGCCGTCGCAGGCTATTAGAAGGCGCCTTGAAGTGGAAGACCATGAAGATCGTGCAGCAGAGAGGGGAGTTAGATCAGAACAGGACCTAGGAGGAAAGTAGAAGCTCATCGATCGCGGTCGTTATCGCGAAATAAAGTTTAACGATTTACGCGTAGAACCTGGGTAAGCCGCTGAAGCGCACCTCCGAGAAGAAGAGAGAAGAATCCCCATGGAAGAAGATAAAAATGGGTACGCAGATGTAGAAATCGACGTCAACGAATGAGGTCCGGTTTAGGGGGGGGGGGAGATTTGTGATGGAGGTCATAAGGCGCCTGCGCCAACTTGTCCAAGAGAACGAAAACGGTTCGTGCGCCATCCCACCGTGAGAGAAATCTGAATGCGCTTGCGCGCGCGTCGTCGCGCCTTTTAGTCGGTACTGTCTCCCGTCCCCTTACCTCACTGTTCGACGAGACACGCGAGCAGCCGCCCAGTTTACGAACTAACACGAGCTGTGGGATTATCGGTAAAGTGTGGTGATTTAGTTGGTAGACACATTTCAAAAATTTATTAAACTAAAACAGTGTTATGTTAAGCGTGAAGGACTGCGAGATGTTGCAGCAAGCCTATAAAGGGGGTCGAGCTACGTGTGGTGAATTAGTACCAACTTTGTCGGACATTAATCACGTGTGTAATTTTCCTCCAACGATGCCCCATACTATCACTATTGAAGAACGACGGGATGGAGGCCTACCATATTAGATAAGATGCCGAATCTCTCAAATATAATTTTCAGAGGACTCAGTTGATAGTGACCCTACATGGTCATTTATTTTATAAAAACGTGTAACAATAATAATAGATTAAAAGGATAAAATTCCCTCAACTAGTCAAGAAGTTTCAATGGGGAAGCACATGAAGTATTAATATAGGAACCGATATTAAGCTTAATGCAGTCAGCAAAAGGATAATCCTTAAATCAAATGGAAAAATTTTACGTCAGTGCAAATTTCAGCAAGTTAATAAGTATGATGCATATGTTGCTGGTATGACATTTATATTATTTTTTTTGTTATTATACGTGCGCTGCTAGGGAGGATTAACTCTTACAAAATTCCGTCGTGTTATTATGTTGTATTCATTGTAAAAAAAAAGGAAAAAAATTAATTTACATATCCTTAAGATTTTTAAGAAGCAAGGCAAGGGCTATATTAGTTGATAATATGGTAATGTATATTCGGTAATACCAAATACTCAAAATTCTGAGAGAAATAAGTACTTTGGACGCTTGGCCTTCCATAAATAGAACTTGTGTTATTTGCGAGACATATTTACTGTAATGATAAGCTAATTTCTGAAAGAAAGGTGAGATATTAAGTAACCTTACATTGCTCGTCTATGTACGAGTACTTTTCAATTTATTCAGTGGAAATGTCGACATAGAAACTAGCCTGATGAATCACATGCGTACATGCCTTGTTACAAATTAAATAGTTAATTACGTGCTTGTTAATATGTATGTTAACGAATATAAACCGAAAGGCTTTAAAATAGAAATATTGTACGGAATCGGTTTACAGCTAATCATTTGGATGAAAATGGACTGTTACATATATGATTGTGAATTATTCAGCTGTTAAGAAGCCGGTAAGCAAAACTAATACCATATATTAATCTATGTTTGTCAGTTTCGAATTCTTTATAATTTTTCGCGTTAATTGTTGTTATGATTATCAAATTAAACAGGATGTTAAAACTTTAATATCCTCGTATTCGTTAAGGATTAATTACTTTGTGAAGGAATAAATTTTTATATTAATAATTGAAAAAATTTTTTTTTGTTGCAGTGACATGAATAAAATAAGGGAAATCTCTATAACTATCATCTATATAAATAATAAATTAAAGAAAAAAAGAAAATCTGTATGAATAAGAAGTAGGTTTGTTGATCAAAATCATTCAAAAAATGTCTGTATTGATAATACAATAAAAAAACATTTCGCAAAGTATATAAATATTTAAGATAACATGAGCAAGATACAGAAACTGATGAAATAATATTCCTTTTTATTATTATTCAACTTATATAAAATTTAAAACTGTTTTATTGTTATAAAAATTAATTAGAATTTAGTATCTACTGTTTTTTTTGGTATCTTGTGAAAGTAAAGAGATATCAATTTTTTTTTGTTTTTTTTTTTTTTTTTAATCAGACACTGTTGCATCTCTTAACCTAATCAATAATATCATCCAAAAAAGGGGAAATAAAAGATAAATTTAAACATTTACGTAAATTGTATTAAGCAACGTGAACTTTATATGTAGTGTACCAGTAAAATAAGATAAATAAAATCTGTCTTATTAGAAATTAAACGGAATAATTGATGAAGGGGTATCTAATGTCGATGCGTGAATTTTATAAAAATAAGTTCTGATAAGTTAAACATAAATTTCTTTGTTCATACTGTGTTACATTACACATTATGTACATATTTAAGAAGTTCCTGTACTTTAAGAGTTAAGTAAAACTTTTCCATTGCTAAAAATAAATTAAGATATAGTAACCAATATGTCAAGTTAATATTAATGTGTGATTGCATGTTCAACCGATAAATGTGTAAATCGCATTGCAAGCATCGCGTCCGACGGGACTCGGTCTCCGGCGTCCGTCGTCGTACGAAATCCCCCCTCCTTTTTGCGGGAAGAAGTAAGAAAGAGAGCGAAGAAATAGAGAAGGAATAGATAAAGAGTGAGAGATCGAAGGAACAGGGGAGATAAGAAAGGAGCGAGAAGAAATAAGAAAGAAAGCAAGGGAATAGAAGGAGCAGAGATAAGAAAAGAGGTCGAGAGTACAGGAGAAATATCAGAGAGCAGGAAGAAGTAAGAAAGAGACCAAAGGAATAGAGAAGGAAAAGATAAAGAGAGAGAGATCGAAGGAACAGGGCAAACACCAAAGAACGAGAGAGAAGAAAGCAAGGCCATACACCGAGAAGGAGGCCAGAGGGGACCGGTAGCCACAGCAACTCCCTTTCCCTCAGCGGACCCAAGAGCTTCCTCAGCATGACATCGAGAGCTGAGTGCGCGTCGTGAGGTGTAGGACCCCCCCCCCCGGCGAATAGTCGTTATGGTGGTCGCGATGACCGGATCACGCTGGGCGTGGTGATCACGTGAGATGCACGTCTCTCAAGTGTACCAAGTGCAAAATAATGCGCGTGTGTACACCCGAGAAGGTGAGGTAAAATTCATCTTTTTTTGTCTTTACATTATATTCCCCTCCTACCCTTTATGCCCCCGCTAGTGAATTACAGATGAGTGGAGGTTAATTTATAGCTTTATGTGCGCGAAATATCAAATTAAGTTATGTTCTAAAGAATACTGTTATGCTATAAAGAATATATAATTATACAATTTAAAATTTATATAATTTTTCTTTATATTTTACAGATCTTATTGATCCAGAATCTTTTACATTTATTATATTTTATTATATAATATTTATTACCGACGGATTTGAAAACACATTTTAAAATTAAAACATTAGATTATTAAATCGATTTCGTAACAAAAGGAACGCCAAAACGAGTTAGAGCGAGATGGTACGGTATTTGTCGATATATATATATATATATATATATATATATATATATATATATTGTAAAACTTGTTATTGGCATAATTATCGTAAGTAAAAAGTAAAAAATTTTCATAAAACATGTTATAAATAACACAGTGTAAATTCTTATTTTTGGACAAGGTTTTCTCCTCAAGCTTTTTTTTCAATTGGGTTTTTGCAAAGTTTTCGCTTTTCCCCAGAATGATATGTGAGTCTGGGTGAATGCAAAAATAAGAATATCTATGTTTGTAAGATGGGGAAGATGCTCGATTTTTATATTTATCTATTACTGTAAGTTTCTTTAATATTATTTTATATTAGATTTAATATTATTTACATTAGATTTAATATTATTTATATTATATTTTAGAATTGCGTGTTTTTATCATTGATAATATTATTTTAATTAATTAATATAAACAATAACAGGCCTAGGGCGACAAGAGACTCCCAATGAACTAGCTAGGGCTTTTCATGGGCTTGCCCATGGCCTGGAAGCCATAAATGCGTGCCAGATGTACTCTAGGCTCGCGACTATTCTTTAAGAATAGACGTAGACGAATTAATATTTGTAAAATCGTAGCCGTGAAGGCTATAAGCCTCAACGTGATGTTTTGTTGAGGCTCTCTAAGCGAAGCCGCGGGGAGTCCGAAGTCGCGCGCCTAAATAAACATTGATATAGAACCCTATTGCGATTCGGCGAAGGATCGTAGCGCCTCATGCTCTTTCGATGGGGGCGATTTCTGTAGTGTACGAAATAAATATTTCGACACTCGAGCGTCATTCTTTTGGCGGTAGCCTTCTAGTGCAGACGTCCTATTGTTTTCGTTTATTAACTGTTCCGTTTAAACTGTTTTATTTAATAAAATCTCCCTTGCTCTATTATATTAATAATTTTGAAGTTTTCTTTTACATAGCCTTAAAATCCCAAATCCAGTCCTCGTACGTTATAATATTAGTATAATTTAAATTCATTTTTCACTTTCTTTTACTTCCAAAATTCTACGACAATAATTGAATTAAGTAATTAAAATACCATATTATTTTCAGTCTGAAGAAGCTTTATTCGTCTTTGTTTATTTTAAAAGTAAATCGGTAATTAAAGTAATTAAATAAGGATGAAATATCCTTATCCGAAATAACATTTTACGTTAAACTAAAATAATGTCAAATGAATCATATGGAGATTTCATTGATATACCTGAAGATTTACTAATAATTTTCCGACGAAATTAGCAATTCTGGAATATATTAGAAAGTTTACCTACAGTTTATTTATATTGTTATAAATTGTATAAAAATAATCATATTCATTAATATTATCTTTCTACGATTTCACGTTTATATATTTATTTGTTTAGATGTTATTATTTAATAATTTAATATTATAAATTAAAATTACTTATAAATTTATACAATATTCATTAATTTTGAACAAAAATAAAAAATGATAATAGTGTCAGAACAATCATCAGAATATAATATCTGATAAGCATCAAGAAATGGCATAAAAAGGATCAAATGTTTATTGTTAAATAAGGATTGTTTATTTTTAAGTTTTGCGTGGCGGCCGCACTGTTAGCTCTCTCTTCTGCGTTCGCGCGGTTGCGCGTGGCTGCGGCTGTTAGCTGCTGATGGCGTCGCTACTTGCGACGTTACACGACGGCAGCGCGTGTGCGCTTCCTCGAGATATACAACGCTCACAGCGCGAAGGACGCTACAAGGGCGACCTTAAACTGTGCGATTCGAAACGATATAAAACGAAACGAGAAAAACGATATTGAAGCGGGCAGGTAGAACTGCGTCGGACTATCTACTATTTCGTGAACTCACGCGAACACTCGCGGTTTTACGCAAGCGCTCTAGCCTACCACCGCCGTTCAGGTGGTTACAATATATATAAGATAAATATAAAAATATAAAAAATATACAAATAAGATGCAGTTAAATTAATAACTATATTTTAATAAATTGTTACTATTTTTTCTTATTTTGCATATTATTCTCTTTCTTTCCATATATTTTACGTTAACATATCTCTTTTCTTTCAAAAGATATCAATTTTGATACTAAAATTTAAGTTACAACAATTGAAATTTCAAACTTAGTCGACTTTTAGTATTCGTTAAATAAGTTTTTATAACTTTTAGATATTTTTCTCACGGATCTTAAGCTTTAATTTATTGTTAGTCTGGATAATTTATCTATTTTTTTCGAGAGATATTTGATTTTGAAATAACGATTTTTCACAATTTTCAAAGAAATTTAAGATGTAACAGTTTATTATGTAATATAACCTATTCTTCAATTTAAACTATTTTCGATTAATTTATCAAGTATTATTGAAGAATTACATGATTTTAAAATCAAATTTTTTAAATTTTTTAACAAAAGTTGCATTTTTTTCGATTTTTTTTATTAAATAATGTGCTATAATGCTAAACCTATATATGTTTTTATTCTACCTTCTTTGCCCTCAATCTTGATCTTTTTTTTGTTTAATATATCTTTTACCTATTAAAAGTTATATAACTTTCATGAAAACTGTTTAGGTCAAAAAAATCAAATTTTCATGCTTAATTACATTCTTCAAAATAATTTAGCCATTTTTATTACATCTCAATATTTTTCCCTTATTCTCTATGATTTTCCCTTTAGTTTAATCCCTTACGCATTTATTTATCTCTATTCGTTCACGAGAAAATGTCATCGAGAAGAACAAAGCGTGCTCCAACTCAAAGCGGAGATGGTCAGCCGAAAGCGAAGCAACAACAGACATCTCGGTAGCTGGTAATTCAAGGCACACAGCAGCTTATGCAGAGGGCAGCCTCGAGGTTGATCTGCCGATACCTCATCGAGCATCGCAGCAGAGGCAGAGCAGCAGGGATGTTAAGAAAACAATCGTGCATCCGCACGAGCCATGGACACCGAGCGGCGTGCAAAGCGCCCGTATACATCTGCGTCGCTGACATCCAACATCGAGGTAGCCGTCGGCGATACTTTCGTTTCTTCATCTACAAGTTCATCAGCTACGCACATCGAAAATTCAACGTATAAATGACGGTGACAACAGCACTGCCATACCGGTGAGATCGCCTCCTCGTAATTTAAACAATGATTATGACAATTTTGCGGAAAGAATTACAAATGCATTTGAAAGATCATTAACGTCAGTGAGCGAAACATCAATCGGCGAAAATATCTCGCGTTTTGTGAACCGCTTAACCACCACGAAAAGCTTGTCATCATTTTCTGGAAATCCACTGGAGTGACTCCATTTTAAGGAAGCGTTTGTATTAACATCTGAATTAGGCGGATATAGTGAAAGAAAGAATCTAGCGCGTCTTTTTGATTCATTAAAAGGAGAGACGGTGATATAGTAAATACATTACTGGCAGCAAGCCGCAATGCAGGCGCAGTAATGAGGACATTAAAATTGCATTATGCCAATAATAAAAATGTAGCTGAAAAAATTATTATTGATTTAAAAACATTACCGAGTATGAATTCCGGAAAAATCAGCTTAACACAATTTGCGACGAAATTCAAAAATGCTGTGATAGCTTTCAAATCGATGGAATTAACGGGATATTTACATAGCCCAGAATTAGGTAAAATGATTGGAAGTAAAATTTCATCATCCTTAAAATATGAGTATAATAGATATACAGAAACCGTAAAATAAAGTAAATCGGAATTACAAAAACTTAGTGATTTCCTTTACTAAGAAGCTGAATTAGCGGCAATAGCTAGAATTTTTTATTTTAATGTAGACACAGATCATGCGATCGAAAAACAATCTAAAAACGTGCGAAAAGACGAACGAAAAGCGAATTCTAGAAAAATATATGTAAGTGCGAGCGAACACAAGACCGAAACATAAAAGAAAAAGGAATGTTATAAGTATAATAAACTGGACGATAACGAAAGGACTATATTAATATTTGATGCGAAATTTTCTCCGAGTAGCGCTATTCATATTAAAAATAGGAATTCTCTCAATTTTCAAAACCATAATCCTGAATCATCTAAAAGTATTGTTAATGATAGTTATATGGATGATTTATTAACTAGTCGAAAAACTGAACGTGAAGCGACAAATCTTGTCAGTAGTATTATAAAAATAAATGCAGAATCCAATTTGGAAATGCATAGTTGAGCGAGGAATAATCAACGTGTCTTAAACTGCATAAAAAATAAAGATGATACAAAATTGCTTAATCAAGAAATACGCTTATGTGATCAAGGAAAAGAAAAGGTATTAGCGTTATTTTGGGATACAGTTACAGAATTTTTAAAATTTAATGTATAATTGAACAAAATTCCAAAAGACATTTTAAACGGTCAAAGAAAACCTACAAAACATGAAATTTTACGCGTAATAATATCGATTTTCAATCCTCTTGGCTTATTAGCTCCATTTACAATCAAATCAAAAATTTTAATGCAACAAATTTGACGAAGTAGTATAAATTTGGATGAAAAAATAAGAAATGAAGAAAATATCGGATGCTTATCATGGATTTCAAATCTGTGCAAAATAAAAAGTTGTTGCATACCGAGATGTTTGTCTCCTATAAAATTTCAAGTAGAAAGAACACAATTACATGTATTCTGTAATGCAACTTTTAATGGCGTATGCAGCAGCTGCTCATATGCGAACAGAGATTAGTAATAGCATATATGTCTGACTTAGAATGGCCAAATGTAGAATTGCTCTATTAAAACCATTAAGCGTACCACGATTAGAGCTTCAAGCAGCTCTACTTCGCGCTCGATTAGCAAAATTTATAGAAAACGAAATTAAAATAAAAATTTCTCGACGTTTTTTATGGTCAGATTAATTAACGGTAATTCGTTGGATAAAATCAGAACCTCAAACGTGAAACTTTTATGTAGAAAACAGATTAGGAGAAATTTCTGAAATTTTGCAAACCTCAGAATGGAGATGGATTTCGACTAAACAAAATCCAGTTGACGATGCAACACGTTTTACAAAAGATTCCAGTCCAATTCTTACAAAGATCGATGGTTTAGTGGGCCCGAATTTTTATGGAAATCAGAAAATAACTGGCCCAAAAAAAATGTTGAGCGAAAATGAAACAAAAGTATCGATAAACTGGAATCAAGAAAAGCAATAGTTTTTATGATATCTCATACAACAAATAATGGTTCCTTAGCTTTGCAATGATTAGGCTGACAAGGACTATTAATTACTGCTCGTAGCATATATAAAATGTTTAATCGGTGGAAAAAAAGGATATCAATCAGAGTCTCATATATCTATTCAAGATATTGTTTATAGCGAGTAATATTGGTTTCGTATAATTCAACAAGATTATTTTGAAAGTGAAATAAAAACATCAAGCGAGGGAAAAGAAATAAAGAGAAGTAATATTTTGATACATTTAAGAACTTATTTGGACGAAAATAAAATTTTAAGAGTCAGTGGACGCGCGATGTTACCGCCAGAGAAATATTTTAATAATCAACCTATTATTTTACATAATAAGCATTTTGCCACAAAACCACTCATTGCCGTATATCACCGCCGTTTTGATCATTGTAGTAATGAAACCGTATTAAACGAATTAAACCAAAAAGATTATATTGTGGGTCTTGGAAATGCTTTACGGTCGCTTGTCAGTAAATGCTTTATTTGTAGATTACGATGAGGAAAACCTCAGAGTTCGCGTACGTGGACATTGCCAATGGACAGAGTTGCTTATCGACAAGGGCCTTTTACGCATTAGGGTGTTGACTATTTCAGTCCGATACAAGTAAAAATTGGCAGACGTTAAGAAAAACGGTGGGGTGTAATATTCACGTATTTAACCACTCGCGCAATACATTTAGAACTCGCGCATAGTTTAAGTACTAGTTCCATAATCATGACGTTACAAAGACTAGCTGCTCGTAGAGGTACACCTTCGATTTTTTATAGCGACAAAAGCACAAATTTTAAAGGCACCAGCAAAGAGTTAAAAGAAGCGATTCGAGATATTGACAACAACACAATCGAAAGCTATACTGTAAAGAAGCATATGCAGTGGCGTTTTAATGTTTCGGATGCTTCGCATATGGGAGGAGCATGGGAGAGATTGATTCGGTCGGTCAAAGTCTCGCTTTATGCTGTCTTATGCGAGCAGGCACCTAGAGAAGAAATTTTAATTACATTTTTAACCAAAATTGAGTATTCGGTAAATTCAAGGCCTCTTACGCACGTTTCTTTAGATCCGCGTGATAAAGAGTCATTATCTCCAAATTAAATTTTTATAGCCACATTGTCGGGTGTTGTTATCTTAGATAATTGTGATGTAAAAACTCATTCCTTAACAAAACAATGGAAAATAGCACAAAATTTTGCAGAATCATTTTGGAAACGATGGATTCGTGAATATTTGCCAAATTTAATAGCAAGAAAAAAATGGACAGAAATTGAAGCTCTGCTTCAGATCGGCGACATTGTATTTATTGTAGATCTGCAATCGCCACAAAATTGTTGGCGTAAAGGAACTATAACACGTATATTTGAGGGTTCCGATGGCCAAGTTAGAATTGCCGCAATACATACTCCGATCGGTGATTTCACGCAATCAACAAGAAAACTAATAAAGTTATTAGGCGTAAATGGAGTAAAAGTTAACTTAATTTGATACGGGAGGAAAAATTGTTACCAACAAATGTAATCTATATATATATATATATGTCTTAATACATGTATTAAAATGGTTAAAAATTAAATTAAATTATGTATATTATTAGTTATTTAAATTTCGTAGAATTATAAGTATAGATTTAATTAAAAAATAAAAGAATGCTAGCTCATATGCCTATTGATTGAAGGCAACATTTAAATACTTTGATAAATGTCTTTTAAATATGTAAGTGAGGCTTATTTTGTTTTCGTAATAAGTATTGGTTATTTAAATACAATAAGAATGAAATAAATTATATATATATATATATATATATATATATATATTTGTATAAGATGTATATATTTAATGATAAGATGATAAATTTGTTTAGTTTCTATGGCAAATAGAACAATAAAATTAAAAAATAAATAAATAAAAAAACAATTTTCTTCTTATGTTCAAATATAGTTTTTCAGTTGTTTAAATTTTAAAAATTTTCGCAAATAAAAACAAAAAAAAACAAAAGTAAATAAATAGATACATAATAAATATTGTAATTAAAAAAAATGAATCTAAAATTTTGTAAAGTCACTATTTATATATCCGATTATTGATTAGAAAATTTGAAATATTTTATTTGTGAAAGGTTTTAGTGGAAGTTGTTTAAATTTATATTAAACTAATTATTGCCAAATTGAATAATATACGTGCGATTAAATTTTTCAGAAGTTACATATTACTTAGTACTGTGACAGGAAAATGTCATTTTCTTTATTAGCAAATGAATGCATTTGAGATGCCGGTGCCGTGCCCGGAAAACTCAGGTTTTTGAAAGCTATAGTTTTTCATACATAGATGAGCTTTGTAGAGACTATGACTATTTTCGGAAGCTGTTCAAGAGCCTCTATGCAAATATAGAGATAAAATTATCCACAAAGTATAGAATGTTCCGGGCCGTAAGTCTGCGAGATGAACTTCTCCAAAAATCGTGTTACGATATTCATTCATTTGGAAACGTCGCGTCGTCATCGAGTGGGGAAAATATATAAATGCAAGTTCATCGATTTTTGAGGGGCTTTCTTTCCACTAATCTTTATAGGATAAGTTGTGTATTTATATATATATATATATATATATATATATATATATATATATATATATATATTCCTCCCAAGAAAGGATTGTTCGAACTCTCCAAAATACGCCTTTGTCTCGGCGATGACTTCCTCGTTTGAGCAAAATTTTTTTCCCGCGATCCATTTCTTCATGTTAGGGAATACGAAGAAGTCGCGGAGATGCAGATCGGTAAGAATTCATAACGCAAACAACTCCTTTTTTTACTAAATGTGGCTGTGTCTCCTTCAATTTTTTGTCGAAACATTCCAATATCTCATTATAGTATTGCACAGTAATTGTTCTTCCTTTTTCTAAAAGGTCCATCAGGATGATGCCCTTCGCATTCCAAAAAATCGTCGCCATGATTTTTCCTGCCGGTGGGACCATTTCCCCCTTTTTGGAGCAGATTCTCCGCGAGAAATCCATTGTGTTTATTGTTGCTCAGTTTCTGATATGTAATAATGAATCCAGGTTTTTTTTCGGATCTCGCTTAAATTGATTCAAACAATGCTTCAAAGTTTATAGCCGTTTCAGTTTGTTGCCTACCGTGAGCAATCGTGACAACCATCGGGCAGACAATGTTTTCAAAGACAAATTATCGTGTAAAATATTAATTGCCCTTCCGTTGGACACGTTTTGGAATCGTTTGATAGATGGCACATTTGATGGATAGCACACGATAATAACACCAGCTTCCCCAAGGGATGTCCCCTGTCTTCAAACACGGGTACTTATTATACCGCCCTCCTATATATACTGCGATGGCTAATAAAGCTTTATGCTAAGAACGATTCTTCCTCATCGCCTTTTTTTAAAAAACTAAAAGATCTACACCAAAAATATCTAAAATAGAAATATGAGATAAGAAACGTTTTAAAAACTGTTATTAAAACAATATACCAAATTCTTAAAAATATTTCACACAACATAATGTTTATGCATTTACGTAGTTTTTATGTATTTTACCATAAAAATCTAAAATGTATTAAAAACCATAACGATATTAATATTCAGAATACCAAAAACGCAATAACCATTTTAAAAAATGCATTTTTTAAAAATGATTGCTCTTTTACAATACTTTAATAATGAAATCGCTTATTAAACTATTTCGTAATAAAATAAAACACTATCAAATAAATAGTTAATTAATTAAATACACATATAAGGCATTTACATAATTTTAACATCGCAATACAACATTAGCCTCTGCAAATGGTTCAAAATAGTAATCAAATAGATTGCAAGGATTTTCATTAGTTAAAAAAAGGATCATATTTCTAAATGGTAAAACTATGCCGTAAAATAATATTAATTGTGATTATAATCGTCATATTTATGGTCATGCACTGACATATCAATAGCCATTGTTATAATTACTCTATATATTTGTAAAATATTTGGCAATAATAATATAAATTTTAAACTTATTTCAAACAATACTTTTTTATAAAATGAATTTAATTTTCATGAATTTCATGCATACGAGTTTATGTTCAACTAAAATTAGGAATGTTACAAAAATTTATACATTATTAACGATTTTTTTGTAATAAACTTTCAACCCATCCGTATACGCAACAATATACAATTTAAATTGTAAATTCGTTATACGGAAATCGTAATTGATAGCCAGACAAAGGGATGCAAATTTCGAAGAAAATTTAAAATACTCGAAATATCGGAAACCTCCAAATCCTCCTTTTTCTCAATTTTCTCTCATCGCCAGGACTCTATTCAATGCAGGTCAGGTTAAAGCCTGAAAATCACGGATTATCTAATAGCACATCATAAATTTTATTTCCACTTTCATTAGGCACTTTTTGTACTGACGGTACTCCAGTACAGCTGGCGCAGCCTGCCCGTTCATGCGTGCTCGCCTATCACATCGTTGGCCGCGGCCAACTGCCACGTCAGACTGTTACAGTAACACCATCTAGTAGCTAAAAATTTTGGTACCATCGCCCTATTACTTGTGTTCTTTTATATGCGTCTATCTTCTATCGTCACAATCTACGATTAGTGTTAAAAACACTTTTTAATATTTTTACTACTTTCCATGATAAGGCAAAAGACCACTTTTTATGAGTTTTAGTTCTTTCACCATTATATTTTTATTGCTTTAGAAACTTGATCTAATAATTTATTATTACAAAATTATTTTTTTATCAATCCCGAAGCTTCGTGATTGATTAACATTTATACTTTTTTAATAGAATTAGTTTAATAGAATTCTATCAAAATCATAAATGAATCAAAAGTTAAGACTTTTCGTCAGAGATAATAGGGAGAGATTGCCAGAGCCCATATAACAAGGCTTTATAACGGGCGCCCCTTCTCGATCAGTCGCTGATGCGGTCGCACTCTTGAGAGTTCATGATCTGAAATTAGTTACCAAACCATGAATCAAAATTGAAAGACAGATACATTATCTGGCATGGTTATCTGTCAAGCTTGAAAACAATCGCTCAGGAACAGTTCTTTTATATTTTCAGATGTATTGCGTAAGTAATAATTTCCCATACATTTTTATTGACACAATTTCGAAATAATATTTTATCCTGATTTAATTACTTTGATTATCGTATTTATTTTTAAAATAAACTGAAACCAAGAAAACTTTTAAGACTTTAAATAACACTTGACATTATAAATTTGAAGGAATATTTTAGTAAGAGTTAGACCGACATGTGGCATCTCGTGACATCGCTCAGAAGATGAGAGTTAGTCACCAAACTATTTTAAACCATCTGCAGAAGGCTGGATACAAAAAAAGCTTGATGTTTGGGTACCGCATGATTTGACGCAAAAAAATTGCGATGTGCTGCTGAAACGGAACGAACTCGACACATTTTTGAAGCGGATAGTGCTTGGCGATGAAAAATGGATCACATACGACAATATCAAGTGAAAACGGTCATGGTTCAAGGTCGGCGAACCGTCCCAAACAGTGACCAAACCGGGATAAACGGCCAGGAAGGTTTTGCCGTGTGCTTGGTGGGATTGGACGGGAATCATCCACTATGAGCTGCTCCCATGTGACCAGATGCTTAATTCTACCATCTACTGTAATCAACTTGATCGCCTGAAGCAGGCTATCGATCAGAAGCGTCCACAATTGGCCAACAGGAAGGGTGTAGTGTTTCACCAGGACAACTCCAGACCACACACTTCGTTGATGACTCATCAAAAGCTACGTGAATTCGGATGCGAGGTTTTATTGCATCCACCATATATCCCGGACATAGCGCCAAGTGATTACCACCTTTTTCTGTCCATGTCGAACGCCCTTGGTGGTGTAAAGATGGACTCAAAAGAAGCTTGTGAAAAGTGGCTGTCCGAGTTCTTCGCAAGTAAGGAAAGGGGTTTCTATGGGAGGGGTATTAGGAAGTTGCTATCTAAATGGACACAGATTATCGAACAAAACGGCGCATATTTGACACTTTTTATAAAGCATTGAATGAAGAGCAAAAAAGCGGAAGGGAGGTATTTGACAACTTAATAATAGCAAACAATAATAGCAAAAAATATCTCTATAAATATAGAAAAAAGTATTTATGCGTGTCGACAGGGTATGAAAAATATATATCAGACCTACTTGAGGGGCAAATTAATACGGCTCCGTCATACGGATCCACGCAACTCTGACGTGTTATTGCTTGGCACTACCCGCATACAAAAACATATGTAAAAAACTCACTAAATTGTTCGGGAGAATTCATGATGCTTTCCAAATAGAAACATATATCTAGAATTAAGATAATCTTAAGTCTTATAATAAATAATAATATTGTAAAGTATAAATATATTCTGACAGTCTTTAATTATCAAAAATTATTTGTTTTATAATATATTTTTTATAATAATATTTATTTTCAGAAACCTTTCCTATAAATAGTTCGTTCTCAGTTATGTATTAATATAGTATGTGATATTTGTACGTGTTAATAAATAAAGCATTAACAATGCTTTATTTTTTATCATTTTTAAGTTGCTGAATATACACGCTAAATGAATATACAATTTTTTAAGTAAAATAAAAGGGAAACTGTAGAAAAACGCTTACGAATAACATAATGGCTTTTGTTGCAAATTTAATTTTGACAGTAAAATACATAAAACCCATAGTAATGACGACTTTTGGAATTGATGTCGAAAAATAAGAAAAATCACGATAAATGAAATTTTTAATAAATGTTGTAGATTTCATTAAGAAAATGTTTCTAAAATATTTCAAATAATTATTATGTGTATCGTTAAAATACTTTTTTTTGTTCTATAAATCTCTTCTCTCCAAGCAGTTGTTCTGAGAAAAATGCGTTCAATTATTCCTATATCGTGTATTTAGTGAACGGAACAAAGACACGCTGTTTCCAAAAACTTTATAGAATAGAAAAGATATAGTTTCATGAAATGATCTACTGTCCTTTGGAAATTTGTGTTTCATTTTATTCTTTTCTGAGATAAGTGCCGAAAACCATCATTGTAATATATATTTGTACTGATTTCGCCATGAAAATTGAATTTCTTTATATACCAATACGCCCTAAGAAACGCACGTTTAAACGTGTTTATAACATTGGGTGTGAGCACTTTTCAAAAAAAAATTCATTTTCATTTCATTAATTCCTAAATTTACTTTTAATTTTGCTTTACTTTGTAATATTTGAACAAAAGTATTATTTTTATTACATCGGTTACAAAAATCAATATTTTTTAGAAGGTCGATTTAGCCTACAGTTGCCTGCAATAGTTAGGAAAAATTTTTGATTGCTCGAGTTTCAGTCCTTTGAATGAATACGAAATTATAATGAATTTCTGAATCTATATGGAAACCTATTCTTATCCACATGATTTATTTTTTTGGAAATACGCAGCTTTTCTTGTGAAAAAGAGTTCTCCTCCAGTTTGACCAAATAAATCTATTCCCTAAATTAGAAAATACTAGCTAGTAAAAACAAAACGAGTTAAGAAAATTGAGTTTTGTGCGACCCCTGCTTTCAAGGTGTCTAGCCACTCCCTCAGAAATAGGAAAGATGAAAAAAATAAAATAGGTAGATACAGAGAAAAAGAACAAGATATAATAAATTAGTTAAACTTATTTTTTATTCGATGTTCAATGTACGCCGCAGATGGACAGATAAGTTAAGGATGATTTATATGATGATTTTAGTTTATTGCCGAATTTTAACTAATGCCATCAAGTGTCGGATCAGGGTTTAAGAGAGAAAAAACTCTACGTTTACGTCTCGATCTGAGAATTTTCGTTTTCTTTTTTCTCACGATTAGTTATCTGTATTCCTATTTCTTCATTACGCTGTTTTTCACGAGGTTATTTTTTTTCGTGAGATAAGTATGTGTATTAATCCAGTCCATATTGATCCTATTAGATAGATTGAAAAACCATAAATTTGATGGAGTGCATGTCCGTTTATTAATATACTTATTAAGTTTTGATTATTTGTAGTATCATGATTATTTATAATTTCTGCACAAGCAGTTCCAAAGAAAATCAATGGTTTCCATATTTTCCCCGAGTATACTAGTTTTTCCATAACTTTCATGAGTTTCAATACGCTACCGCCTTCAGATGCAGCCGAGTGACCGTGCATGTCCCTTGCTACGTCATTTAGAATTCCCGATCGTTCTTCCTGATCAACTATCGGTTTTTCTAGGAGTTTGTATCAAATCACTAATAGATCACCGATCTGGTACATAGTCGGAAGAGTTGGATTACAGGTAATCTCAACACCGTTGTTTTTCAGAATATGGGTTCTTGATATTAGGTAATGTATTTAATCTATCTATCTCTCTTTACCGGTAGTTCAATATAGTATTTACTGTTGCGATACAATTTAACCTCTACGTTAAAGCATTGGATGATAGACGATCTATAACCGCATACATTTTCTTCGCCTCTACTAATTAATGCGAAGGTTATGCCTTTTATTGATAGACAATATATTGTTTGTTTGTCATCTGCACCTTCATCTATTATCTTCTTTGCGTAGCCTTTATATAAGATATTAAATTCATTGAATTTATAAATGTCGGTTGGGACAATCTCCGAATAGGTACGAGGTCAGACAATTAAGTAATGCGACAAAATTCAAAAATGAAATATCTTTAAAAATTAAGGTTCATTGCTGCCATCCCCTTCAAAGTAGTTCCATCTTGCATCTATACACTTATTTCAGCAAATTTTCCAGTTTTCGTAATAATTCTGGAACACTTCTTGTGGGATCTCTCCAAGTATCCTCGTCACAGATTCTTGGATGTCTTCAACGAATCTTGTCAAATGATGGAATTGGAAAATGTCGTAGGATGACATGCTCGGTGAATAGGGTGGTTGTGGTAACGTTGCGATGTTTTTAGAAGCCAAAAACTGAGAGACACTGAACGCACTGTGACAGGAAGCATTGCCGTGATGCAGAATCCAATCTTCTTGATCGCTGGAAGTACTCTGAGAAAGCACCTTTTTTCGTAATTTTTCGAATACATTGCGATAGAATACTTGATTTACGGTTTTTCCAGGTGGTACAATCTCTTTATGAACCACTTTTCACTTTGGACTTGCTCATTCTCCGCTCCTCATCTTGATACTCACACGGCCTTTTTTAAAATCGGCATGCCACCGAAGCATCTGAGTACAACTCAGAGCATTACTACTATACACTTTCAGCACTTTTTCGTAAGTTTTTGTCGCGGTTTTGCTGAGTTTCGCACAAACTTTTATCGCGCAATCGTTGCTCTAAATTTCTCTGTTGCATTTTCATGACATGGACTACTCGCTCGTTGTTACAAAACACTAAACAGCTAGCGAAGAAATGATCATATAAGGGTCGTCCAGGTCTCAATCGAGGAAGTAAGGATCTACTATTACGGTGTCGGAGTTACAAAAAAGAAAAAAATAAAACCGAATAAATAAAATCGATTAAAAAAGAAATTATACAAAAAAAATTTGGTGAAAAAAATTGTGAAATAAACAAAAATTTGATAAAAACCAAACCATTTTAAAAATCATAAGATAAAGTCCAGAAAAATTAATTAAAAAAAATTACAAATAAATTGTTTAAATAAAATAGATTTTTAAAAAAATAGATTGAAACAAAATTAGTTTTCAAAAATGTAAAAAAAAAATATGAAATATATAATATGATAGACTACTGCCGTATAATAATATAATAAATGAGGATACATATAAAATATACTTTTTTTTATTTGATTTTTTTCATTGTGAATCCTATTTATGCATTTCCAATGTCGGTTCAGCAAGAATAATCCTGGAGAAGGGTCCACTGGAGTATGTGCGACTCGACACAAAACTCATGTCACTACGTACTAAACACATGTCTCCGTGTTGTTGCACCGAGACCAACCCGGAACTGTTATTCACATTACTTCAGCCTTTAAGGCGGCAGTCCTTGCGTGGTCCATTCACGGCCATTCCTTTCGTCCTAGAATCTCATGCATACTCGAAATTGCGTTCATTCTTCACAGTCTTTCAATCATCCAGACATCCATTCTCTCTTTTGCTTTAAGGCACATACGTAAAGTATTTTACGACCAACCGCCAGCTGTCCGTGTCTGTCGTCATAAGTCTCGTCACGTTTTCTGGCGTAATCGCGCCTATCCTCGTCTGTAGCCCTAGTCGTAACTCGGTTCAATGCTGACACACGAAGAACGTGTACTCCACATCGTGCCAAGCCCACCGGCAATACTTGTATTCCGGAGATGTAATTCTATTCATCCTGCAGAGATACTTACGGCAATATTCATGTCCGAAAAGAAACTGGGTAAGGTAAAAGTGCACCTCCTCGTGTTGCCTGCCCTTCCATGGACCGATTTCGGGCATTAGTTTTTTCGTCCATTGTCCTCGTTCATCTATCGTTCACAGTATCTGCCACGTCTCGATCATCTTTATTCGTTCTTCAGTCGCAGCGACTTCCCTTCCTACATTCAGACTCCGTTCGTGAATACGTTTTCGTTCAGCCACGAGCAGATCGATGGGAATGACTCCAGCGATCACGAAAACTGCGCTCTCCGTACAGTTATATCTATATATTATATATTTATTACCTACGTCAGATCTCGTGACGTAGGCAAATGCGCATACTAATTTAGGTGACGTAGGCAAATGCGCATACTAATTTAGGTGACGTAGCTGTGACGTCGCGTTGGCGCGTTACGGCATTCACAGCGCTCGAAAATCATCGAACCTTTCTTATATGGCATCGGCAATCTCTCCTTATTATCTTTGGTAATACGACCGTATCTCCAACCTAAAGTCGCTAATTTCTTCTACCTGCTTCTACCTTAAATATAATTTCATTTTATTTCAATATTAGCATTCTCTTTCATGGCAGAAGAATGCTGAAGATAGGAATAATTTTTATGACCTTTGTTAATAAAACAATTATTAATAGGAAAATTAAAAAAAAAACTATTTTAAAAGATAACTTTTGAACTATTTTATAAGATTACATATTTTTCTCTTAAACATCAGTTAACTTATACATAAATTATATAAATAATACATTTTATTCATTATTAAAATTTATTAAAAAAAAAGATAAGGATTGAACCCAGATCTTCCATATGAAAAGCGAGAATATTAACCCCTACGCTACTCGTAAGCTTCATGAAAGTTTTCATTGATATTGCATATGTTTATAAGTTTATCCTTTTAGTTTTTAAATTATTAATTTAAATTTCTATTTTATTTATAGTTTTAAATCAATTCGATTGCCACTTCTTTCATGCATATCTTGCATATTAGCAAAATAAGATTATATTTAGTGAGCATCTCCATGACGGAACAGTGTCGGGACAGAGATAATAATGGGAGATCGCCGACGCTTATGGGCCAGACTGCAGTAAACATTTTCGACTGAAAACGAGGGCCTCTGGCGACCAAAGCGAGGTACTGGCCGTTTCGTGCGATATTCCAGATGTTGTTTTTCGAGCTCGTGCGATGGTGCGATCGAGGGGGGAGACGACTGTCTTCGGCGCGTGCAGAGGAAAAGCTTGCAGCAGCTAGCAAGCAGCTCGAAGTTTTGAAACCTACGGCAACTTTAAGGAAAACTGGCAAACATCAAAGCTGAGAAAATCTCTTATAGCAAAGAGCTACCAAATTTTTCAAGTAGTCGACTAACGCGATTTTTATTAAAATTTTTATATATACGTTTTTTAGGATTCTGATTATATATATGGTAGTAAAAATTGTGATAATTTCAATTTTATAATAAATTACATTAATACCTAGTGAAAATATTGTTTTTCTAACTTATCTCGTAAAATACAAAAAATTCCATTAAATGATCTAACTAAAAGTTAAAAATCTCATCAAAATACATATTTTTTAATCTATATATTTTTTCCTTAAACGTTTTTTATTAACAACAACGCACTTCACCGTAATATTCTCATTGACTATTCTATATCCTCCGTTAGTTTGAATATATTTTTTTGGGAACTCTTGGTACAGAATTTTAAAGTATAAACCAGTATTTTAAATGTATAAATTACTTATTTTGAATAAATGGTTAATTAATGGTATACGAATCTACCGTTTATTTAAATCTATAAAATTTTTTTTCAGTATAGACTTATTTCTATGACTATTATTTCTAAGTTGCAACAAAATATATGTACGCTTTAAAAAAATTAACTTAACATTGAGGCAATATTCATGACCATTGTCAGCAATTGATTTATGTTTACGAATGCAATATATCTCGAAAAAGCCGCTAATTATAGACTGTAAACTTTTCCAAAAATTATTTGATTTCTTTTTATATTTTTGGAGTATCATATCAAAATCCTATATAATCATATTTGACACATAACTACCTTGTATGGAGAAGACAGAGAAAGAGAGAGGGAGAGAGAGAGAGAGAGAGAGAGAGAGAGAGAGAGAGAGAGAGAGAGAAAGGGAATGTGAGAGCGAGAGGGGGAGGGGAGAATGAAAAATCCAAGGGGATTAACATAGATTACTCGATGTTGGTAGGTGTTGAAATATAATATACCTGTATGTGCCCGCGACTGTTCTCTTTACTGTTTCGTTTCTTTCTCTCACCTGCTCTCACTGTTTATTACCTGTCCATCTGCACGCACGTTGTACGAGGCCTAGCAGGTAGTTTACCGATATACATGCAACAAATGTTGCCATCATTTTGTTTTTTTTTTTTTTTTTTTTTGTTAAATTTGCAGTAAAAAATTCTATCATTTAATCCTGACCGTATAGAATACGTATTCAAAATTTGAAGGCGATCGAAATATTAACTTACATTCAGGAAACACATGATTTTCTTAAACCAAGAGAATAAATTTTCTTAAGAACAAAAATTCAATCAAATAAATATTTATTTAATTATAATGTTCTAATTACTTAAATTTAGCTCATCATAATCTAAAAATAAGCATTTTCATTTTCTAGAAAACGTTTCTTTCAAACAAGCTGATCAAAATTAAAATGGAAAATCTGAGTTTCTTAAATTTAGTAATTATATACCTGAACACAATACTTTTGATTCTCTAAAAAAGGCTTTACAGAATCAAACTAATATTTTCTAGAAATTAGTATTTAATTGTTTTTATACAGTATATATAGAAAAGAGTTACGCAATACATATATAAATAAATATGATCTTAATCTAAGAAAACAAAATTTTGAATCAGAAGGTTATTATATTAAAACAAAAAGTAATGCATTGAATTCAGAAAATCTAATAGCTAGAATTGCAAATAATCTAAATACATAAATTATAGATTGATCAAATTTGTGGTCAAAGATTTTTCTGATGCTATCAAAAGAACAATATTATTGAATTAATTAAATAAAAATTTTCTTAGTTTAAGAAATAGATTTTTCGAGACAATTCATTAAAATTATATACTGCTAAAATTCTAATATAAAGTAAATATTACTTGATTCAAGAAATTTACGCGATTTTCTGAACTAAGTAAATATTTTCTTTAACCAAGTAATCGCATAAACTTTAACCAAGTTAGTAGGTACTAAAATAAAGCTTATATTTTCTCAACAGCAGAACACAAATATTGGAAATTAAATGAATATTTTCTTATCTAAAGAAAATATTATCTGGAACCAATGATTTCAAATTTAAAATCAGGAAAATAAATTCTTGGATTAATTAAATATCTCCTAGATTTTTGTCAAGATTTTCTAGAAAATGGGTATATATATATATATATATATATATATATATATATATATATATATATATATATATATACAAGCAATATATTCAATTTTTGAAAAAAACATTTATTCAAATGAATGAAATAGTTTTCTCAAAGGCTGGATTAGATCTATTTGATTATTCCTTGCCAGTTGTAAAATCTAATAAATATTTATTTAATTTCATTAAACGAAGCACAAAGATTTAAATATTAAATGTAATAAATAAATAGTAAAAACTAAAAATATATATATAAATCAAAAAAATATTTTCTATTTTTGAAAAAATTATTTACATATAAGATATAAATAGTTTTATTAAATGATTTATTCTTTTAAATTTAATATTTAAATATTTGTGCTTCGTTTAATAAAATCGAAAAAATGTTTATTCTGTTTTAATCATAAATTTAAATAAATATTTGTTGTACTCTAATAACTATCGAATTAATTTTAATGAATGCATGATATAATGTAAATAGCAATGAAATAAAATTTATTATATAAAAATTTAATGAATGTTATTATATAAATAATTTACAGGAAGTATAGTTTTTTTATATCAAATTAGTATTATTATTAAGATCAACGCAGTCTTATTATCAAGTTTTAAATTCAAAATTTTAAAAAAATACGTATATATATATATATATATATATATATATATATATATGCATACATACGTATTTTCTTAAAAATTTGGCAGCGGGGTGTAGCAAATGGGATTCACTGGTGTGGACGAAGAAATTCTTTAAGTGCGTATACCCAGGTATACCTTTTCGTAGCCTCGATCATCGTCACGCAGCGAATTTAAAATTTTAAGAAAATACGTGTGTATATAAATACATACATACACACTTACGCACGCAGGCAAGAAAATCTATACGCACTTCAAGAATTTCGACACCAGTTAATCCCTTTATTGCATCTATTGTTTCGGCGTCCCCTCTACTGAACGCTGTCTCTCCCTCGATCGCACCAGCTCGAAAACCAACATCTGGAATATCGCACAAACGGAGTATCGACGTTCACCGCCGTAGCGCTGAGTGTCAAAATTTTACTGCAATGTCTAACATGGTCATCGGCGATCTACCCTTATTATCTCTTGTCGGGAGCAGCTCTAACGCTTATTATATCTATACTTACAATTTTGATGTGGTGCCATCAAGTGATTGGGTTATAGTACTAACGAGTGTAACCCAAAAGTTTTAGAAAAAATTTTACATGGGAAATACTCTTCTATACTAGTATATTTTCGTTGCTTATACCCTCACGTAGTCTAGTAGTTTTATGGTGCAATTGGTAATTGTAAAAAGTACATACCATATAAATATTGAAAGTAAATAAAGTTAAGAAGCCTCGGTAACTTTCTTAATTAATAATATTCTTCTGTTCTTGCCTAAAAATTTTATTTTTAAAATGACTACGACTGGTAACGTAACCACAAATCCTTCTACTTTACTACCTTTAGGTATATGTTATATTTAAATGGTTCTAATTCATTAATAAGTCTATTGAGTAATATACAGTTTTTAAAGTTTAATATCATGTTTCATTTTAGAATTAGTAGATAAATGTATTGGATCAAGATTACATATTATTATGAAAAATGATAAAGAAATTATTGGAACTTTGAAAGGTTTTGATGATTTTGTGAATATGCTTTTAGACGATGTCACTGAAAGTGAAGCTACACCAGAAGGGAGAAGAGTTACAAAATTAGATCAGATATTACTAAATGGAAATAATATAACTATGGTAATTTTTAACATATATTCACTCGTATTTTAATTATTTACCTGACATTCTTTATAAAAAATATTGTGTAATTTGTAATTACAATTCAAATATATATGTTAAATTAATAAATTAAATCTTTTTTAGCTTGTCCCTGGAGGAGACATGCCTGATACATAATTATTCTGTAAGATTAACTGAATATTTTTATACTTATTTTACTATTTAGATAATAAATTTGTAAAATATATTAACATGAAATAAAAAACTTAAGTCAAGGTACATATTATTTTTAATTAATCGTGCAATTTTTTACACTCAAATTTTAATTTTCTTAACTGTGTAATAACTTTATCAAGACAAGGTCTTTCTTCGTATCTTTTATTCCAACATTTTTTATATAAATTTTTATATTTTCCTCTAAGGCCATCATCCATATCAAAATCAGAAGGTGTTATACCTTTACCAGTGAGATAAAGAATTGTATGATTGTGTAAACCTGAAAATGGGGGTTTCCTTGAAATCATTTGCCAAGCTAAAATACCTAAAGAGAAAATATCTGATGCAGGAATAGGTAAATTACCCAACACTACTTCTGGAGCAGCATATCCAGGTGTACCCTAAAAATTACTACTGTTATTTTTTCAAATTAATTTTTATACTCACAAATATATAGAAAAAGATTTGTGAAAATAAAATTCAATTTCATATTAATTTTAATAAAAAATATTCTCAATTAATTTATCAATATAAAAAAACTTCTTATTAATTATTTCATAATATTATTTTGACAATTCTATATTTAAATGAAACCTACATGAAAAGTTAAATGAGCGCAAGATTCATGAGTAAACAGAGCACTTCCAAAATCACCCAGTTTTGGCTGATTATTTTTTCCCATTAAAATATTTTTAGGTTTTACATCAGCATGAACAATACATAAGCTATGACAATATTTTAAAGCCTTGGCTATACATTTCCAAATGTATACTCTTTGCTCTTTAGAAATCACATTTTCTTCGAGAACATCTTCTAATGATATACCACATAATTCCATTGTAATTAAAGTTAATGCAGGTCCTTCATCAACTTTAAGAATTCTTACGATATTTGAATGGTTTAAAAATGTTGCTTTTTTTTCCATACAAATCAAATTCTTTCTGTCTTGGTTACCTTTAATTATTTTTACTGCCACTTGCTTACCTTAATGTAAAGGAAACAAAATCAAATATTAATTATTTCTAACTAAAGCATTTAATTTAATATTGTTTACCTTTATAACATGCTTCATAAACTGTACCAAAAGCTCCTATTCCAATACGTTTATAAGACTTCTCCAGAATGCCTTCATTAATGATTTTATTTTTATTTGGAGTATCAATGTTAAAAGTTGGGAATTTTGTATTATTTTTATAAATACTTTCTATCGAAAGAGAACTTTGTATAGCAGTTTTGGATTTTATAGTTTGCCTACATTAATTATATTAATAAATTTTTATTGCGAATATATTTATTGACTAATGAAATAATATACCATTTTTAAGCACTAGTCTTATATAAGTACTTTTTATTCTTACTTAAATGTGGATGTATTTTGTTTTGGAATTCTTTGTGGAGATAAACATTTAAAAATAGAAATTGCTGCTCTTGGAGAAGTCATACTGAATTTCTAAACAAATTTTGCAAAACTATTGGTTCACTTTTTATGAAAAAAATTTGTATTAAAAAACATAGTTATTAGCTATCAATAAAATAATATTTCATAAGTAACTCTTCTGTATATAATTTCTTTTCTGACAGTTATTAAAGAGTAAATAGTTTTATTTTCTTTTGCATCTTATAGGACAATAGAGGTCATACAAGAAAACATACATTTTAAGACCAAATCAAAGATAAATGATAAAGTATTTATACAAATACAAAAAATATATTTGTTATTAAAATTTTGTTTTGTTAATTAGTTATCTAAATAAAAGACATAATTTCAATACTATATTTGCAACTATCATTAGTTCGAAAATAAACAAAATTGTTTAGGATACAGTCAGGACAGGTAAATACAATCTGGATAAGTATTTTAAAAATTAAAATATTTAAAGGGCAATAAAATATTTATTTTTTATTTGTCTAATCTAAAGCAGAAACGAATTTACTGAGGTTCGTTTTCTAGTTTATTACTCGTAATACTGTTATGTTAACTAGATTATTTACAATATTTTCTATTTCATTCAATAACAATAAAGTTTGTCATAATTTCTCAATACAAAGAATTAATATTACATTAATTATACGATTAATAATAAGAGTATAATATAATAGAATACTAATTAATAATCATAAAAGCATATTAATTATAAACTTAGTGAATAAATAATTTTATGTATAGTTGTGTATTTTTTGCAGCGAACGCAACTGCTTTCAAATTTTTATATAGAAACATAATATATAAAAACTTACAAGCTTCACAATTTCATTAACAATAGATTAAGCAGCTTCGAAAATTATGTTTTCACAGAACTCTTTTTTTGTATATGACCAAAATGGAACTAGAGCTTGAATATTGTTGTGTTATATTTACTCGAAGTACATAAAGAAGCAAGTAAATCACAAGAACAATGCGTCCATATAATTTTAAGTTCTGCTGGATCTCACACTGGACCGCTTTTAATTCTATCACAATTAACTAGGAGGACTTTACCATCTTCATTAATAATTAACTTCATATAAGTGTTTTTTATAGTAATTTTACTTTTCAAATTTTAATAATCACAATTTTCTGCATTTGAATTTTTAATTTTTTTTAGATCTTTTTAATAATTTTATTTGTTTTAAAATACATTTTAACGTTACAATTTCCTTTTCTTTTTTAAGGAACAATATATATATGTATGTATATATATATATATATATATATATATATATATAGTATGTATATATATATATATATATATATATATATATATATATATATATATATATATATATAGATTATTAAAATACTCTAAAGAATCAAAATGGAATGATTCTATTTACCAATTATTTTCTCTTTCACCCTATAACTTGTCTTGTACGCATATATTATTCTTTTCTTTTTTAGCACATCACATTTTTTATTAGCTGTTGTATTGTAATACAATAAAACACAATAGAATTCATTATCACGTTTAGTTTCTATTCATGTAACCCTCTCTACTTGTTGCTGAAATCGTTTGTAACTTCATACATCGTGATGATTTTATTGATAAGCAAACTTGAATTAGCCTGTTTTTACAAGTTCTTTCGCTATTTCACTTTTATAGTTTCAAGGATTTTAAAGAAAAATTTCAATATAATAAATAAAAAAATATAATTTTAAAACTGATAAGAAAAACATTTACGAACGCCAAAATGTTTTTATACTTAAGTCTTTCTACTTATATATTACGTAAGTTTCATATGTATTTCCCATTTGTAAATTATTCTTTATATTTAAAGCAATCATGTGTTTTTCAAAGCAAACTTAAAAAAATTTAATCTGTATATCTTTTTAAAAAAAAGATCTCATGAAAACTAATTTAGTTACAGTTCCAATGTAAAAGTATGTATCTACTTTTTTGAAACAAAATAGATCTCTGTTTCTTGGTTTGTTTTACAAAAAATCATGATTTACATAGAACCTTTGTAACAATCAGGATCTGCATACTAAAATTTACAGATTTTCAACCGATACTCATACTTACAATAGTTTTTTATTATATTAATGTATATTTATTAAATTCGTTTACCTACATTTTAAGAGATATTCGAAAATTATATATTTTCTTTTTTATTTTCGCTGTCATATCCTATGAAATTTTTTATCGACTCCTAGCTTTTCATATAATTTGAGCGTTCCGCAATGGACAGATCGTTTAAAATGCCTTCGAAGTATCGGTAATTGTCTTTATTCTTTATACAAGATTAATGATCTCGACTAAGAGATAATATTGTTTAAGTACACATGTAGGGTGTAATAAAATTATAAACTGAGAACAAAGCATTTTGAAACAAAACATGTATAATTTATACATTTAATTCAATTATACATATAGTAGTCATTTACGAACAAAATTTTTAAAATTTTCAATATTGACTAAATTAATACATATTTTTATTGGTCGTACCACCTTTTTACAAATATAACCGATAAAAATATCTATTTCACTAATGTACAAATCGACAAAAGTAGATTTTTTATTTTGAAAAATTAGCTAATTAAATTAATTGCGAGAGGTAATCGTTATCCATTTTTCATATTTCGATTTCTATACAAAGTTTAAAGAATGAACTTTTACATTAAAATAGGCAGTTTTATTATATCAATATAACCAAAACTGGCAGATAAATAACATCGTAATCAATATTTTTGCAAGTATAATAATTTTTTTTGTTTTGGTGTTTTTTTGTTGTTTTTTTAATTGAATCAACTAAATTTTCTGTTCAAGGTGAAAGTCGAAACTAAAAAAAAGTAAATATTGGATTAAAAAGTGAATAATTAAGATTAAAGTCGAGATGATTCATTAAATTAGAATCAACTTTGGCACTCTCTTATTATTTTTTCTTCAACTTTATCTTAGGCACTCAAAACGCCCTTAACCATTTCTATAGACTGAATACAAAATAAGCACAAGGACACAACCGTAGCCAAAAAAATTAAGATTTAAATTTATCTATATATTGTGGATTTAACGTGTATATGCGATAGTAACTGTATCCATAAAAAATGTGAAAATAAACTTCATCGTTATATGTTTATTTCGCATTATATGCATAAAATAGAATGATACAATTAATTGTTTGTCTTTTTTTTCATTTCCAGTGTAACATTAAATTTGAGGTTGAACCTTTGACATCATAAACACGTATGACAAAAGGCAGCATTACAGAGGAATTTTTCTGTAAGATTAACAAAAACTCGTGAAAAAATATAGTTAAACCATTTTTTTATTTACAAGATTTCCATATGAATGAGCGTTCATTTTTATATTTCTTTGACTCTATTAAGTTTTCATCCAGGAACGAGCACATTCAATTTCGTTTAAGTAAAATAAAAATTTAATTTTTTACATTGCCAGCAAGTAAACTATAACAAATTGAGCGCTCTATTAACAAAAAGTAAAAAATAATATATTTTATTATATTATTATTCACTTATTACAATATTACACATTGTGCAATTTACAAAACAAGTTTTTCCAATTTCGAAAAATATTTCTAATTCTCTTTCACAATAAAAAACCAAAGTTTACAAAATATATTTCTACGTAAATGTTATTTATACTAGTTATTTTAAGAATTACATTTGTAAATTTTATTCACATATATATATATATGTATATCAAAGAATAAAAATTTTCATATTCATTTAAAATATAGTGCATATGTTTTTAAAATTTATACAGACGATATAAAAAATATTACATAATTTATAGTAATATAATTTTAAGCATTTTATCAAAAAGTTCGCAAATATCGAAATTTATATAATAACTTTCAAGAAAAAATATAAAAAAGTTTTATAAATGATAGACATACATATTCTTTGAATAAAATGAATGTGCATGTGCTTGGTTTATTTATTATCGGTATGTTGAACAGCACATACCCACAGTTAAAGTTAAATAACAAGAGCACAATGACAGATTATGAAGAAATCTCTAGAATCTTTATCTTTTGCGTATTTTTACATTGATACGTTTTAGATCTTATGTAATAGAAGTTTCTACAAAGAGTACTTTTGATAATTACAAAATGTTGCTCTTTAGTATTTTTTACAAAGTTAATTTGTGTTATTTAATTAAAAATACACAATAAATCAAATTTATAACTGAGAATATTCATATTTTTTTATTTCTAAATTTTTTATGTGCTAAATATATTTCTTTTAGCAGAAATATTATAAGTTAAAAAATATGCAGTAGCCTTTAGTAGGACACTATACAAGAGATAGGTTTATTACACTTATAAAATGTATTATGATCATTTCAGAGAAATCCATAAATTTGAATGCAGTACCCATAGAATAAATTTTTAAATAAAGGTTTATTTAAATCTTTCCATAGACTCTTAAGGCATCTTACAGTCAAATATTTGTATAAAATAATTGTACTACATGAATTACTATATGAATATCTCAATTTTGGAAACATATTGCTGTTATTAAAGACCGCATTAATGTGAATTAAAAATAATGCAAAAGCTAAAGTTTTGAGAGATGTTCTCATATATTTTATTTATATTTATATCAGTATTGGACAGATAAAAGATGCAAGAAACAAAAAAAAAAAAAAATTGAGAGGAATTGTGTAAAAGGCAATGAAAATTTTCTAAATACTGTAAAGATTATATACTGTTGAGAAAAATTTCACATAACACACATAAGTTCATCTTTCATTCAGATCTTTTTAATACTTGTTTGTACAGGCGATGTATACTAATTTATTAAGATAAATGGATATTCTTTTCCATTTATACCCAATTCTTAAAGTTACCCTATTTTAAAATATTTAAGTGCTTACTTATTTCCCACTGTTACTATAATAAAACAAGCTTCAAATGTACAGGTTTAAAATTCTGTTGAAAAATAAAATTTTAGAAGAGCAATATTTTTTCCATAGAATAAAATTGATCAAATTTCAGTTATAGAATAAAAACAGAGGAGAGTATTTTTAATTATCTCTTGTAAAGTCACTTGTTTGTACTAGTACAGATTTTAAGTTTTAAAAAAAATTTTTATAAAAATATTCTTACTTTTTCTTTTACAATTTTTTTCATATTTAAAATATTTAGCATTTAAGTAAAAGAGCTTTAAGAAAAAATTTATAAATCATTTTTCAAAATATAGGCAAACAAGTTTTTGAAAAACAATTTCTTTTACTATCATTGTCGCAAAGTAAATATCTATACGAACAAAATATTTAGCAAAAATGAAGTAACTTAATCTAATCACAGGTCTCGCAAAAAAGGACAATCGATAGGGGAAACATCCTAAAAAGCACAAAAGAAGAAAAAACAAAGGGAGAAATAAACATTAGAAAAGAGAGAAATACATAAAAAGAAAGGCGACGTAGGGACCCGAATAAGGCACTGGTTCTAACCAGGTAACGGCGCCTCTTCATAAAAGTCTGGTTCATCTTCTTCATTATCAGGATTCTTGCTGTCCAGGGCTCTGAGTTCTGCTGGACTAAAAATATGGCTCATCTGTGCTCTGAGCGGTATCATAAGAATTAGGAAGAAAGGCAGGGCGAGAGCCGCCTTGGTGCTCTTAACAAGCCACAGCACAGCGAGGCAGGTGATCTGTATGAGAGTGAACGCATGCATCTTGAATGTCTGCACACGTCGCACATAGTTGGCGCTGCCATGGTGCTTAACGGGCATAAAGAAGAGCTTAAATCGATCGAAGAGTTGTACGCCGTTGGTCGACGAAATGCCCATGTATAGGAAGACACCGAGTAGCACTGCCATGGGTACGCGGCGTAATAAAGGTGCCATCAATACGCTCACCCCTACAAGTGTAGCAACCAGTAGTGAAGAGACGCGCTGTTCTTTCACTTCGACGATATGGGGCTTGTCACCAGGAGCGTGGGTGCGTGACATCACCGTCACGGCATTTACATGGGTAAGCGAGCGCACCGAGGCTGCGCAGCACCAGGGCGCACCCATAAGGCCGCATCCGAAGTTGAGCAAGCAAACGACGACGATATCCATGTGGTAACCGTTACCCTTTCGCAGCTTACGTTCTTTCTTGTCAATTATAAGTCTGTATAAAAATTACGATTCCTTAGTTACTCTACATACAACTAATTTAAATGATGAACAAGTAAATATCGAATGTCAAATTGAAAATATCAGATATGTTCAAAACTTGAAATTTTTCTATTGAAATTAAAAATTCAATCCAAATTCTTTGCATTTATTATTTTATTATTCTTATAAAAGCTTAACTAATTTAAATAAATATTTTAAATAAGATGATTTTTAAAATAAGTTGAAGGAGTGTGTAGACATCTTCTTTTATGCAAGACAATAAAAATCTTAAACATTCGTTCCAATCAGATATTAATCGGTACAGGATCACATATTTACTATTAATTTCGAAATATTGCTATGATGTGAAAAATACTAGTTATACAAGGTTCCTAACAATTAAGTTTTAGGTTTATTTTAATACTACTTACTCAGATATCTGCGTTTCCATGAAAACGAGAATATAAACCAACAGTGCAGGGACGCAGCAAGCCAAAGCCATCCAAATTGGTACATCGCCTTTGATTGGATTCACCAACCAGCTTCTACCGGGCACAGTGGGCGATAATCCTTCGGGTACTAGTAGTTTTTCTGTCTTCACTCCGGCTAGATAGTCAATAAGCACGAATGTAACGATACTAATAGGTACACCGAAATCACCAAAAGCTCGACGCGCACTCCTTCCTAGATAGTGACTGTTACGGAAGATACGAAGATAATAGGCACCGAGAAACGTACCAAGACAAAGAATTGTACACATAAGTGCAGTGTTGGGTTGATTTACGAGCAGTCCTTGTTTGTCATGACTTGGGATCAAGAAAGGATCTTGGTATGTTGTCAAATCTGTTTCATTAGATAAACCAAGGCGTATGAGCTCCGTCATATTGATAGGCGGTGTTTGAAATAGGTCTTGATAGCTAGATCCAGTAGTCGTAATACTCAAGGTATCATTCCTCTCGGGCTCAAAACAATATTCTGGTAAAAGTGGATTCTTCTTGAAATAATTCACAAGCTTAATAAATGTTTCAACGATATACAAGAGTGAGATCAGGCCAGTGAAGATTTCTTCAGTGAATCGAGTGAACAGCCTTACCTGCGAAATAGCAACAATTTTTGTTTCCTAAATGACCGTTCAGATTACTGTTCTAACAGCAATGAAATAATACTTATTATACAAATTGATCATATTTAAAAATCGAAATGCTTTATCAGACTTTCGAGAAACGTTTATTGAGAATATTGTCAATTCAACAGAGAAAATATATTAGGTTTTGGGAAAGTTAAGCACATTTCAAGTCGAAAAAGTTTGCATAACCATTGTAAACTCATATCCTTACCAGTACAGATCCTTCGACGCACGCGATGGCTAAAGCGATTAGGCCCATCCAAGCGCCAACGTACACCCTCATGGTGAGGAACTCAAGATCATTAGCTATACAAAAGTTGTACAAGCTCTCGTCGAACAATAGCAAAGGCCCAGTTGTACCAATAATAACTAACGGTTGAGTAGCAAAGAGTGCCATTATCACGCCGGTGCAGGAACATGAGATTAAAGTCTCGCTGATACCGATAATGTTGTGAGTCTTGTCGCTCATGAGGCCGCCAAAAGTGATAGCTGTACAGAGAGCTGCAAAGTACATAAAAATTGCTGCCGCGAGGCAGGTTGAGCTCAGACCTTCCGTAAAATCGGAGAGATAGTAGGGGTATCGTCGCTTGATATCATTGATCAGTCCTCCAAAGGGCCGGCGAGTTCTTCGTAAAGGATCGTTATCATCTGGAGGTTTCTTCTCATCATCACCAGCCAGCAGAGCTATAAACACAATTAAAAAACAGTTAAAATGAATACAGAAATTTGGGACACCCAGGGCGAAAAACATTTATTTAGAACCTAGTATAAGAAGTGAAAAACCAAAAGAATTAATTTCAATTGGCTGTATTAAACTGCATTATCGAACTCTGCTTGAAAATATATTATATAAATGTAAACACAGCCTTTTTAAAGAAAAATTTAGTTACTGCTCAAACTTGTGACTCAACACGTATCCGCCAATACTTTTATTTTTCCATTTCCTTAATATATTCAAATCTATATATTCTACTTATGCTTAACACCTAAACCCTGCTTGACATTCACTTCGCATTAATTTAAGTCTACACATGAACAGGGAAAATCTATAGCTAAAATCAATGAAATAAATTTTTGATTAGAAATATCCGATTACGAGTCGTCAGCGAATTGAAGTACGAGGGTGGTCCCAGAAGTACTTGGCTTGACTTAGAGGTCGCGGTAGTTGCTCAAAAAGTACCACTGTATAAGAAAGCACACAATCTATAAAGCATATGTCTCAAGTTTGAAGACGCCATGATGTTTAGTATTTGTTTGACAGCCATCAATAGTGAACGTTTTCAGTGAATTTGTAAACATGGAAAAAATTGGTCATCGTTATATGATACAATACTTTTATTTGAAAGGCCTCAGCCCAACCAATATAAAAGCTGAACTAGACTCTACTCTGGGTGAGACTGTTCCTTCGTTTGCAACAGTAAAATATTGGGTACCAGAGTTTAAACGAGGCCGTATGAGCTGCCAAGACGAGCATTCCAGTGGTTGACCAAACGAGGTGACGACTCCAGAAATGTTTAAAAAACTCCACAAAGCGGTACTGGATGATCGTCGACTGAAAGTGCGCGAGGTAGCAGACATGGTAGGCATTTCAAAAAGTGCGGTACATCGCATATTAACTAAAAGTTTGGAAATGCCAAAGCTGTACGCAAGATGGGTGCCGAGTTTGCTCACAATGGAACAAAAATAGTGTCCTGAAGATGTTTCAGTTGAGTATTTGGCGATGTTTCGCTCACACATCCGTTATTGCAATCACCAAAATTAATGAATTAATGTTTGAATTGCTACCGCATGCACAATATTCGTCAGATTTAGCTCCCTTGGATTATTTTCTGTTCCCAGACTTGAAAAATGGCTCGCTGATCAAAGATTTTCCAACATTAAAGAGGTGATGTAGGCAGTTAATGGCTATTACGAGGAGCTTGATAATTCTTATTATAAAAAGAGTATCAAACTTATTGAACATCGCTGGGAAAAGTGTATAGAGCTGAAAGGAGATTATGTTGAAAAATAAATATATTTTTTCCAAAATTGAATTTTATTTGTTCGGCCAGGTACTTCTGGGACCACCCTGGTACATAACCGGTGAACGACTGCATTGAATGTTGCTTAAAATAATATTGAGTACGTGCCAATCAGTAGTATTCAATGAATTCTTATAACGAATCGAATAATTATATCGACATAATTATAACGAATTGATTAGCTCTAAAAACTACTGGTATGTATATTTATTTGGCTACCGCCGGGTTATTTCTACATAGCACAATGTCTACCTACAAAGTCGTTCAAAGTTTCGATCAGCATTTCTAAAACAAATAAGTTGCATCTCCAAAATCGGCAGAATTTATTGAATATTCAAGAGTTTTAAGGTATTTTACGACATATATGTAAAAGGTACATTATCCTCGTTGTTTTAACGTCTTTAAACATCCAAGCTGTGAAGTAAGAATAAATCTTGTAATCTAACATAGAGAAATAATGAGGTATGAGTCACGGGTTTTAATCTAGATTGAACAAAGTAATTTCGATTATATCCGAAATGAGACCTGTACGATTTTAAAACTATTCAAAAATATAACACTTTTTTAATTATAATTTGTACTTCTATTTAATCAAATGAATTCGAAAATTTTTTAAATAAAAAATCATATTTTTTGTACTGGATTCACAGAAAATGGTATTCCAATATTTTCGATGAAGAGATATTTTATTTAGGCATCAATCTGGACATTTCTTTAATAAAACACAAATGCCCATATCAAAGCTGAAATAAATTATCTTCTCTTCAAATATATTTATATATAACATAGATTCAAACAAATTTACGAGTTATTTAATAATATTTCAACCAAAAAAGTTCTAGTATATTTATATCAATAAATGGGTATGATCTTAGTTATGAATAATAACTGAAATGAGCCAATTATTGGTCCGAACATTTGTGGACTTCTCCAAATTCGAAGTTGAAGTATTATGTTAAATATTGATTGATATAACAATGTAAGGTTCTCTTATTATAATGTGAGTATCAAATGAGACATATTACACTTATTATATTGTAGTAGAACAGTATAGTTTGTAAAGGAAAGTAAGCTTGTAAAGTAACACCGCATTCAAATTGAAAAAAAAACGTATAAGATTTATGAATGAAAGTACTAAAATACTTTCTTGTGTTAAACTATGTTGGTCATATTATATGGCGTGTATACCTTTCTTTGTGGCAGCAGATTCACTTTGTATTTGGTGCTTCTTTTTCTTTTCCTCTATTGCCTTGGCCTTGCGTCTTCGGATAGCCTCGCTTTTAGCCCGGAGCTCATTGAAGGGCAATAGAGCTTGTCGTTCCCAGTCACCGGGTGGCAGAACGATCGAATCATCGAGAAACTCATTAATCGCAGATAAAAGCTCGCGTCGCTCGTTCGCTTTATAGGCGACCTTATGGAATGGTGTGTTGGACATAAGGGTAGAAATGGAACGACCAATTTCATGATAATCTAATTCGGAATTACGAGGCCCCAGAAGAGTGAACATGAAACGTACCGGAATGGTCACTTCGGTAACAGTCGGCATAAAAATACCTGAACGAAGAAATTTCCAACATAATTAAACTTTAATTCAACTGATAATTCCTATATTTATATATAAATTAGTATTAAAAAATTATGAATAAGAAGCAACCGTTGGACAAGTTGTCATTTAAACTTTAAACTGTTTTAAATTTTCTGTTTACCTTCTGCCAACCGTACAAAGGCTATCGTTGGTTGATCTAGAAAATCAACCGCGCCAACGAGTACAACAGTTGCTTCAGCACCAGTTGGTATCCTCTTGAGTATATACTCATTATGACTTTTCTTCATGTCTTCGATGCTGCTAGTAAACGTCAGCTCTTCCTTCATGTCCACCACTGTGTGATTGTTATCCAGAGCCTGAGTTGAAAAGACGAGCTTAGGCTTAGAGTCATGTAGATTCTGAGAATACAGTGCGTAAATTTCATTATTTGATTTTCGATTCTTATTTTATTAACTCATTATCTATACTAAATTATTTTATTATGAGTATTAACGTACGATGTTTATATGACTACAGTCTAATCCGCTATATATACATAATATACAATCAGGGCTGTGTGTATTCAAATATAAAGTTTTGTATTTATTTTCTTTCAATACATAATAATACACATACAAAATGGATTTAAAATATAAAAGTAATTGTTCATGACTACATACAAATTTATACTTTTAGAAAAAAACGATTCAGAATAATGAATTAATAAATTTACAATTGAAAAATATTAATACTGATTTATTCTTCGTATCATATATAAAGTATTCATGTCATAAATTAAAGCAAATCACTTTGAAAATAATGGTAGAAATCTATAAGAGACACACTATTTTGATATATTGTACGAAAGTGCATCTTAAGTGGAGATTGGACTGCTAAAAAAAATATTTCAAGATGTGTTCTCATTATAGTAGGCGTAAGAGTTCTACTTCGTACACATGATGAAACTTAAAAGTAAATCATATATCTAGCTATAAAATTGTTTAAGATGGATTAATTCAGATCGAGAACATATTGTCTATTGTTGAAAATATGTATTAACGTTTATATGTATGTGAAAGAGTAGATAGTCTGTGATGAGCAGATGCAATTTTGTCTTCACTTCTATATATTATAATATTTGTTAGTAATTTTCTAAATCTCAGATATGTTAAAATGTAACCTATGTTCCTTAGCGCATTCAATTAATCATAAATTACATTAAAATGACTACAACTTTTATTATTAAAAGAATACAAATACTAAGATCTTTCGTTAATAAATATTAATGAATGCATAATTTTACTATAACTTTACCATCAATTACTGAAATAAAAATTAGAAGCATCCATAAATAATTTTCATAAATTTTGCTGGTAATTCCAGGACTATCTGAATGATAACCTTAGCTTTAAATATTTATAAATTAGAATATTGATTTGATTTCTATAATACTATAAAACCATTTTAAAGAAGCTTTGAGAGCATGCTATTGTGGGAAGCAAGGTTTATTTTAGGTTAATATGCAATCAGGTGAACAAAAAAATAAATAAAAATATTTTGTTCTAATTAATATTGTAGTGTTTAGAAAAAATGCAATAACACACTAAAAAATATATCTGTAAAGCAAATAATTTATTTTTCAGTATCTTGAATCATAATTATTTCATGTTTCGTAAAATTGGAGTCAATTAAACATTTTTTTTTAATTTTACTTTGATCTACTTTAATTCTATTTTAGCAAAATCATTCGCATGGAACCCAAATAAAAATTAATATTCAATCTTAGCCCGTTTAAACAAATGGAGAACTCTTTAGTTTGGAATACAAATAATTTTGAAATACGATCGATTAACTCTTTTCTTTTTGATAGTTATTTAAATTTAAATATAATTGTTAATCTTTTGAAATTTAAAAAGCACACAAGTCACAGTAAAATCTACTCAAGTCACTTTTGAAGTAGTGCTGTTGTTAATCTAAATAAATAAAATAAAAATAATAATCAAGTGCAAAAGTACTAATTTTATTACCCTATTCATACATAGAAGATAAGAGAAAAAGTAAATACGTAAAATTTCAGTGAAAACAAATATTAGTAATTAACGACATGACAGTACTTTCTGAATATTTATTATAAGGGTCTAAATGTAGGTTGCTGGTTACCTTTGAGCATTTAACTGTAAAAAAAAATTTTTTACAATAAATTGACATCGTGAATTTAATTATCGTGAACATTGATGAAGAACGATTATATTATGATTATATATACAAGTAAAAAGATATTCGAATGACCTAAGAAAGAATAATTTTATAAACATATTCCATGCACTATATAAATTGTAGTGCGATCGAGGAAATGAGCTATCGGCAATGATGTAATATGCAATGAGGTAATAAAATTACCTACGATATACAAAAGTTGATTATTATTGTTAACTTGATAAAAAAATGTCAAGAAACATATAACTGAATTCTTACTAGTATTTAAAGTAAGATGTGAAAGCTATAAGTGATGCAAAAATAATGTTATATTGCTTAAATCTAAGCGAGAAGACAAAACAAAATCAGCAACGCATGCTGCAAAGGGTGTCTCAGGAATCATTGACAGTGGATTTACAGAAACAGGCTTACAGAAGGTTTTTATTTAAGCTTTTTAAAGTTTATTTTTGAAAAAAAATTATGTATGAACAACAGGCAGCTGTTTAGATAGTTAATCTATCACCAAGGTATGCGAACAATTTTTTAATAGAGAAAACAATTACGAACTTCTAATTTTATTTTCAACTGATATCGGATACTAAAATAATATAATTTATTTAATAGCTTTCTAATATTCATATTTATTTTATTTTTATTTAGTTATTTATGCTTTTTGGCTGCAAAATTAAAGTCTCATTGAGATTATTATAAATAGTTAATGATCTATACGTTTGCAGTACAATATGTCTATTAGGATTAACGATAAAACCATTATGTAATGACAAGTCATGCGCAAGTTTAATACATTATAACAAATATAAAAATAAAGTATTAATGTTTTTATTAAGATGTTATTTTAGAGGTAACAAAAAAAATTTAATTCAGAAAAAATATTTAAAAACACAATACATATTTTTCAAAAATATACAACTTTAGTTTATATATAAATTTTAATTGGAGTCTAAAAAATATACTTTTTACCAAATCTGTATAATTTGGTCCTGAACTGTCATTGTTTTTAATGAACAATGCCCATGGACATTTCTAACTATCTATGTTAAAATGTATATCGATAACCATATAACATTGGTTGAAATAAGATTTATGTATAAAAATGAATGAAATAATTAATAATTTATTAAATAAAAAAAAGAGAGATATAAATGTATACAAGATAGCATAATTTTATAAGATATTGTACTAAAGTGTATACATATAAGAAGTTAGAAACATAAACCTTGAATATAATGCAATACGTATAAGTGCATAAGGAGTGCAACAATTGTAATCATTAATTTCAATAATTTATTTTCAATATAAATAGTTTATGATATAAAAATTATTTAATAAGATTAGATTTATATACATTTTATGTGTATTGAAATTCATTACATTCAATCAAGTAAAAATAATAGTGTTAACTTTAATTTTATAATATAAATATAATTATGTTTTTAATAAGTTTTTAAGCTTATTATATTATAAAATTTTGATGTTCCTTTATCAGAATCAAACTAATTTTTATTTCGTACATTTCTTTTATGACTTTTGGATGATTTTATGATTTAGGCTATTGTTGAATATAATAAACTTAATTTTCACTATTGAATAAAAAATGGATAAAAAATAAAATATGTTTTACATTATAAAATTGAAATTTTAATTTATAAATAATGTTAAAATTAGACGAAGGAATTTAATAATTTAATATTTAAATTTATTTGAAATTTATTTCTATTAAATTAAGTCATTATCATTCCGCCTATACTATTAATACAATATTACAATTATAATGATTATAACTAATATTTATAAGTCACGTGTAAGGTATAATGAAATTTAGGTTTGCAAAGATTTAGGGACATAAATTATAAACATAAAAATAATATTGATGATAAGAATAATGATGATGATGATGATAATAATAATAATAATAATAATAATAATAATAATAATAATAATAATAATAATAATATTGATAATATTCAAAATAATAATAGTGAACCTAATAATAATTACAGTAATGATACAAATACTAATCGAGTTTTTTGCGAATTTTGTGAGACAGGGAGACAGAGAATAACGAAAAAGAAGAGATTTGGCAACATTTAATTACATTGTTCTCGGCACCTTCCCGCGGAGCATCTTCCTCGTCAAACCAGATAGACTGTGGAAAGAAGATAAGAAGAGCACTGTCAGTCAGTCAATCGATTACGTTATATGGTAGAAAAATAAATTGCTAATCTATGGTTATTTTAACGTTTAATATCATGTATAAGGGTTCTATATTATAGCGATTTCACTCGAGAGCATTTGTCATAAACGTCGTTTAACCGCTTATTTTAATCAAGGCGATTCTGAACATTAAAATTTTAAGTTCAATTCATCGTCGATGCTTAACCTGGGCTAATAATAGGTGATAACGAAAGCGTGTCGAATTTAACACTTTAGGGAGTCTGAAAGGAAAACGACAAGATTCTTTTACTGGTACTTTTAAACAAAATATTATTTAATTTTTATTTTTTTGTCAATAGTCTGGAGTCTGGTCATTTTCGTTCTGTCTTATCAAACCTAATCTATTTTCATCAGCACGCTCCTTTACACAGAGGACTTTACTACTTGACTATATTACTGGTACGAGTGAATTAACCAATTAACTCGTGCTGATAAAATTTATAAATAAATAAATTCATAAATAAATAAATAATATATATATATATATATATATATATATGTATAAGAGAAAGGAAAAATCTCAATCCACGCATTAAGCGATCGCACGAATCGCCGATTACATATACACACAGCATTCCGTATACAATAATTAAGACGTTTTTATCTTTGCGCGCATTCCTGTAGGCAAAAAAATCAAAGTGAAACTCTTATCATCTGAGAGGACGTATATGGCTGCTACAGCTCACCTGAAGACTCGTGTAGCTGGCGTAGTTCCGCTTAGCCCCGAAGCGGAAGCCCCGGTCGTTCTCGTCCACGTGCCGGTGCCTGAGCAGAAGGGCCCGCATCACGACCGGTCTGTCCTCCGGTAAGATTAACTCTTCGATGACCATCTGCTCGACGACCCGGTAAGCCAGGCCCGGCAGATCCTTCTCCTCGAGGTCTAGGAGGACAACGCCGGTCTCGAGGCAGCGACGCAGATTCAAGAGCGAGTGGAAGCTCAGCGACGCAACGTGAGGTCTGCCCCATCTACGAAACAGAGAAGGAGAAGGCTAAAAGAAATCCAGCAGAAATTGATTGAGCAATGTCGATAAAAATGTTGCGGTCGAAAGTTTTCGTTCTAAAGGACGGTGCTTTCGAATGCCTTCCAAAAGCTTAAGATAATGAAAGGTAATTGAAATTAATACAATTTCAACAAAATTAAATCAGTAAAAATATTAAAGCTTTTAAAAATTTTAACGCAAACTTTTTTATATTTTCTATTTTTATATTTAATGTGATATTACATACATTTTATTGCAATGTGATCGAATACATTATATTTATATGTTGGATATTTAACCGGTCAATTTTTAAGTAAAACGTCATTAGTATTTATTGCATTAACAAATATCTTTATGCTCTACAATTAGGTTCAAGTTATTTTAATTTTTATTGCTAATTTTTATTGATTTTTATTAATGAGGATCGGTATATGAATGCCAACAATGTTTTCAATGTTGCCAAGTATTTGTTGAATTACATAAAATTTTTCAAATTCAATATTTACTGAATTTGTATTAAAATTTTAGATTTTATAAAATATCTGCCTTCTTCAAATGAGTATAAAAATGTTGGTTCCTGCAAAACAAATTTTATTAATATTAAAGAAAATGTTTTCAATAGACACTAAGTAAAACTGTGGTTTTAATTAATGTTTATAAAATAAAAGATAATGAGAATGAAGTTGTAACAAAAATTTAAAATCAATTTTACTTTTCTATTACTGTTCCTTTAGCATCACTTCATCCGAAGATAAAATTATTTGGAAAAATATCTCTATCTTTCTAAGTATAATATTAGAAAATCATAGAATAAATAAATAACTATATTAATAATATAATATACTATATTCGACGTCATTTAGCAAGCGTTAGATTAATATAGGGTTTAATTATATTAAAATGTATTATTAAATAGGAGTATTAAGCCAAAGAATATTCAAAAGCAATATTATAGAATAAAAAGTATGTTAATTAAATTTTCACAAAATTACATCTTATAATTTTCAGTGCAATTAATTTTTTTTATTTTAATTATTTGTGCGCAATTTTTTTTATTTTTAAAGATGTTTATGCATATATAAATTAATAAAACTGTACAGCTTTCAAACTTTAAATTTTTCCAGAAAAATCAATATTTGAATATTAGACTAAAACTTACATTTTTCACTAAGTTGCTGTTGTCTTTGCATTAGCACTAAATCTACTAAGCATAGTTCATCAATTATATTTAATCAATTATATTTAATTTAAAATAATTAAAATTGTATACAAATCATAGTATAATAAAAAGAGTGATGCTTGAAATTTGGCATCTGAATCTAATTTTAAAAAATAACTGTAATGCTTTCTAAATTGCATAATTTTTCCCATTAATTACCCTAAATACAAGTATATTACTCCATTGGTAGACATGAATATCCCAAGCGTATTTTATAATACAATAATCGAGTAGCAATTAATTACATATGTCACATATATAGTAAAGTACAATTATAGTGAACAATAAAATATAAATACATCATATTTTCGTCGTGTACAATGCCAAATTTTAAATTCCTCTGTTAACATAAAAATTTAAAAACTTACTTTAAATATGTAGCCAGAATTGATTATGTACACTTTAATTTTATAAAGTTTAATTTCAGACTAAAAAAAATTTTCTTTCGGTAAATGTGTATATTATAATTTAAACAGATTATTATTGTAAGCTTTAATAAAATACGTTAACTTTAAAATATATACTGTTGATATTGAAGCGTTAGGTATCGAATGTATTTTTTAATTATCTATTTTTTAAACGAATTATTGCATTATTTAAATTTATTTATGGAAAGATATTGTATAAAAGTAGTTAACAATAATTTTAAAGAATATAATTACTTTCTTTATTAATCCGTTACTAAGAATAATTATATTCTTAAGTTAAGTTTCATTAGGAATTTGGTACTTCAGTTTTAGAAGAGATATCAACAGATATGCGTATGCTATAATTGTTTTTTATAATAATTATAAATCTCGTTTTTTACTTTATCTATATACGTCTAGAATGGACGACTCATAATTTACCGATAAGTCCAATAATGCATTTAAATTACATACCAGTAATTGATAATAGAGAAATAGCAGTTTATGAAACATAACTTGCTTTTGTCGAGACACGATGAAAATAAAAATTATTTGGAAAACAATGTAATTAAACATAATAGAATTTAAGGTTCAATTAATTGTATTTAAGTAATTACTTAAAATTATTTTAGTTTTAAAGTAAATGTTATGAATTTTTGTAAAAATTAACGGAAAATATATTAAATTAAAGGAAATACAAAAAAGTATAATTTTATGAATTTTATGAATTTTATTTCAAGGCAAAAAAATATACTTCCGATGGAGTGGAAGAATTGAGAAATCGAAATATCAGTAAAAAAGTGTGTATCTGTAATATACTACTTAGTGAATGGTTAATTTAGTTGAAAATTATAATGGATTTGTATTTCTTCTTATAATTTACACGTCGGAAGAATTTCACTGGATTATGGAAACTTAGTTACGGAATCGCATCTGTAGAGTTCTATAAATTATTCCCAAAAAACATATCGCAGACGACAAAAGTGATATACACGTATGTATAGTGTAAAACTATTAATTTTAGCTTAAGCTTCATAAATGCATAGATCGTGAATTATTGGAGATAGGAGATAGAGAGAGGGGGAGAGGGAGAGGGAGAGGGAGAGGGAGAGAGGGGGAGAGAAGATAGATAGATAGATAGATAGATAGATAGATAGATAGATAGAGAGAGAGAGAGAGAGAGAGAGAGAGAGAGAGAGAGAGAGAGAGAGAGAGAGAGCGAGAAAGTTTGTCGTTAAAAATGAAATCTCTTAATTATCAACAATGGATTTAAAAACTGGCCAATACAATCGAGTGAGGATAAAATGAAATCCATCTTCATATTTTGAAAGTAAATGTATTATATAAACTTGCTGAGCCCTTTTTTACTTCTGCACAGCTATACATGTATAGATAGAAAAGGGACAGCCAATGCAGCCAAAAGCTCAAACTTTTCACGGGCATGTTTTTGATAAAAAAGGCGAGCATTCGGATCGACTGACCTGTCGGCGCCCTCCTCGACGTCCTCCTCGTACTTTATCCAGCGCGCGGTCTCGCGCCACTCGCGTTCCTCTCCGATCCCGTGAAGCTCGTCGAGCTGGACGAAGACCTCGTGGGGCGAGTGGTCGTACATCTTCTTGAAGGTCTCGTGGGGTATGCCGCCCGCGTTCCGCCTGCCGATCTGCACGGTCGGGTGGGAGGTCTTGTGGCGCCTCATGCCACGGGGATCGTCGCTCCGGTGGGACTCGAGGTCGTCGATGTCGAGCTCTTGAAGGGTCTTGGCCTCCTCCGGCTGGACGCTGACGCGTCGGGCGGCCGCCGGCCCAACGAAGCCCTCGACCGGTAGGCCCGCGCCGGACCGCTTGCGCCATTGCGGGTCCTCTTGGAGCGAATACTTGCGTGATTTGTGGTGGTGGTGGTGCCGTCTGAAAAACAGAGAGAGCGAGAGAGAGAGAAAGAGTGAATAAGTGAGGAGATAAATTTTCATGTTTAAATGACTCGGTGGCGGGGTGGGAGAGGCGGTCCTCACTCGTATACCAGTATAGTCACCATGAGTCCCACTTGTGTACAAGTGTATTTTATATTACGATTTTATTAATTTAAAAGAAAAAGATTACGATTCAAATTATTTTATTGCGTACATTTTTGTGAAAAATTTGCTGGTATATTATAATGTGATTATTCAGCTCAATGATCGACAGAAAGTTAATTATCTATAGTGTATGTGTGAGGGTGCACGGGTGCCTTATAACTCATTAGTCATTGATGTAATAAAAACTTTGTTAAATCATGTATAATTGTAAAATTCGTATGTTTTACGTTAAAGATCGATTTGGTCATATATTGGAATTTTGGACTATTTATATAAATTTTTCCAGAATATTCGTCTACTATTAACATACAGAGTAATTGATATTTTTTTCAATATTATTTTTATTTTCAATGACAATATATTTTCACCCGATTTTTCTTATTATTGAATATTATCACTAAATAATAAGCTAAATCTATAATAAGTCACTATTTCGACAATTTGGAAATTTTAATTATTCAATGGTTGCGCGATACGAATATGCATTTACCTTATTTTTTAAAAAACATGGAAACGAATTAGATGAGTAAAATATAATCAAAATATTACATTTTTGGTAATCCACATGATGGTAAAGTTACGAAACTTGCATTTCGAACATAAACTTTTCATACTATATCAAGATCTGCTCTGTCAAGGATAAAGATTAAACTTCGGTTTTAATTTAATTTATGCATTTGTTGCAAGCTAAGTTAGGAGAGATAAAACTGTAATTTAGTATAAAACTTTTAATGTGTAGAGGTAATCAGTATCGGCTTACTGCTGTAAATCGTTGCGATGCAATATGTTCAAATAGAAAATCAATTAAAAATTTCATTTAATAGTAATTAATAACCAAGCGTATTTTCTTAATTACAGTATTTACGTTATGCTAAAAGATAAACTACTTTACGTTCACTCAAATAGATTCAGTTTTTGAACAAAATAAAAAACATATATCTACACTTCAAAAATAAAATTTTAAGAACTCTTTGTCAAACTGACTCTTCGCATTAAATAATATAAATCATGAGTCATTATTTCTAAACTGCACTAAGCTTTTTTGAAATAAAATTAAACAAATCTAATATTATATGAATAAATTGTCAGCGTATCAATTTTATACAAAATTAAAAAGAGGTCTAATATTAAATTGGTTATCCTTGAAAAGAGATTACTTGTCAAAATTAAATTTGTGCTCTATTTAAAGTGAGTTTAACTTCGTAAAAACATTTACAACAAAAGAGTTTAAAAAACTTGCAAAAAGAATTTATATAAATAAAAGTTTTAGCAGATCGAATTGAAAGTTTAATTATATTATTCTAAGTATACTATATTTAATTTGTAGAAAAATCATATCGTAAAAGTTTGAAAAATAATACTTTATTATTACTGCATTTATACTATATATTATAAATATAATTATATATATTTATAAATGATTTTTTAAATATCTATTTATTGCATGTAGTATTTTCATATATAATGAAATATAATGTTTCTTACAAATAATTTGATATTCCATAATTAATATTTATTTAATCTCTTTTTAATTTTATTGTGAAATTTAATATTTGATATTTTATTTATGATCTATATTTAATTCTAATAATAAACAGTAAAAAAGCAGTATCTCGAATTTTCATAGTAATTTATTTATCAAAATTGATGAATTTTTAAATAAGAATATTTCATAAAAATCAATTAATTTTGTAAAATGAAAGTAATGGCCAAAACTTATTTTATTAATATCAAGTAATAATTTTTATAAAATAACCGGAATAAAAGTACTCGTATAGTTTTAATATCCTGTATTTATTAATAGCAGTAATTTTTTATCTATTGCAGGCTCCATTAAATTACACTTTACAAAATTTTGCAGTAAATCTTTATAGTGAAATTGTTTTGGATTATTAAAAACTTATATAAAAAGTATATTTGAAAATCTGAACGTAATACAGAGCGTATTTACAAACATTTCGGAAAATCTAGATTCACTGTAAAGAACAATTTAAAGTCTACCGGCAATTTGTGATTTTGAAATATTATATGTAATTACTGTCGAGTAAATTGAAAGGCATAAAAGCTGTATCTGATTATGCACTCTGAAAATCATTCAAAACAACTATAACCATTCAGAACAAATAGTCAAGAAATACGGTTTCGTGAATTCGAATATAATTTTGCAATGGCGTTTTTATTACATTTAAATGTTTGCTCATTCCAATAATTCTATATAAATAAAATTAACGATATTAGTATATACGTTAAGTCATAATATTATATTAATATTAATTATGAAATATAAAGTTTAATCTAAATCGTAGCAGTTGTTAAAAATAACTATAGCCAGAAAAATCCGCAGCTCTCACTTGTCATTTAACTATTCGAATTGCGACGCTTAAAGCTATGGGTCCATCTCCGAACGAAAACGCGCATCGTTCAACGTGAAAAATCACAGGAACATAGATGGACGAAGGAGCGAAAATCTCGTCATAAATTATATCAGCTCTCCGCGCATGATCGCCAAGTGCCCGTTCGACTTTTCATGATGTACGCGCACAATATATGCGCTTAACATGTACGTTACAGTATAAACGTCGATGCGGCAATGCTGTTGTGGGCGTTTTTTTGGCACGCGCCCGCCTGCTCGCACCATCGGACCCGAAAGAGATAAACGTATAGACGTGGAGCACGTGAGAGCGACAGAGCGAAAGAGAGAAAGAGAGAGAGAAAGAGAGAGAGAGAGAGAGAGAGAGAGAGAGAGAGAGAGAGAGAGAGAGAGAGAGAGAGTTGGCAGCGATTTTGGTCTCGTTCCCTCGTGTTGCGCGGATGAAATTCAAGTTCGCGTTTCCCCTCGAATTTCCCCGTGTGCCTATGCGCGCGCGGTGCGAGGTCGAATTTAGGATCTACGAGAAGGTTCGCTTTTCACGAGGCGCGATCGCACGCGCGCACTTGACCTTAGACGCGGGCTTTACACTCGATGTTCGGCCACGCGTGACCCGCGCCATAAGCATGCTACTGATGGCGCGGAACGGAATTTCGGTAAGGACGATGTTTATTAGGTTCCTTAAGATAGCTGTCCTTGATAAAACGTGATTCGAGTAAAAATGCAAATGAAATCTTTTTAAAATCCTGAAATTATCAGTCTAAACTGCTTATAAAACCAACTTATTAATTATATAAACAATCTCAGTAAGTTTCTGGAAACTATTATGTTTCAAAGATAATGCTTGAGAAACATTAAATATCTTGCTTTGTTTTCTTAGTACTTCAGCCTATAAAACATCGTTTATTTCTTTTTATATCCGATTTTTCTTATTAATATGCCAATTTCTGAATAAATAATTTTTAAGATCACGTCTAATCACGAATTATCATTATGTAAACATGTAAATACATGCTTTTGTACTACATATGAAGTTCTGTAGCGTTGCAACTGAATGTTTTCATAATAAATGTAAATAGATAATTTAATTATGGTATAATTTTTATCTTTTGAAATATCGGTCCATTTATTGTTACATTTTTATACTGAGTGTGAATTACGCATAAGCTGTAAATAAATTCACAAATATGAAAATTTCGCAATGCAATATATCAGTGAAAAAAGATATTTAAGCAATTTCAATAGTAATTGAAAAGGAAACAATTATTGTTTGTATATCATATATATTATTAGTAATATATTATATTTTAACTATTTGTTTATAGATTTTTATGAAAAAATCAATGCTCAGTAACATAATCTCAATAAAAGTTAATGAAACGTATTTTTTGCAGTTTTGCGATATTAACATATCTTAAAAATCTAAAACTGCAACAAAATTCATTGTCAGGTTTCTAAGTGCCAGGATTCGTGAAATTTTGTACCTTTATTTAATTAGTTCAATAATTTGCCTGTCAACTGATATATTAAACAATACCGATTATCTTATAACAAACGCAATTAGCCATGCTTAGCTATTATATCATTTCGCACCTTTTGTATTTTTTAAGAAGTTTACTTAAGGGTCGAATTTGTTTTTGGACATTAATCTCTAAGCTATCAATTAAATATAATTATCATTAATCTTCAGTTTGCGTAATTGAATATAATATTCTAATGAATTATGACTGTTACTATACGAATTACGGTTAAAGTCAGATTATATTCTTGCAAAAAGGATATTTAGATTTTCCAGTGCAAAGGTTATTATAGACTAGAAAAATAAATCTTTTTTTACATACCAATTTGAGAATTTTAGAAAACTAAGACTGGAAGCTGCGAAGTAAAACTCAAAATTTAGACATAATGGCTCATAGTCACAATGACAAGAAACACAAACACACATCCACATGTATACACAAACACAAGTCTGGAATTACAAATATATACTACGAGTAAATAATCTTAAAAAATATTTTCTTCTATTCTATTTTTCAATACCTTTCTTCTTCCCAGCATCATCTGGGGAACTTTATTTCTACACTTTGAATTCTACTTCACAGGTTGTAGTCGCATCCTACTAGTATTCTCTGTACGGTATGTAATAAATCATTAGTTTTACGGTAATAACTTCATTATATTATGACTTTTGCGTTGGAGTACGTAAATATCTTCTAACGTACAAAAAGGAAGCCTAAATTTCGGTCGTAATTTTGTCTCGCACAATGACGGTCAAATTAAACCTCGTCATTCTTAAGTAGTCTAAAACCATCTTTCGTCCGACCATCAAGTTGTAAAATTTTATAGAGAAGTGTGGCTGTGTTCGATTACATGAATAATAAAGTATCGTATTAACATGTAACATAAAGTATCGTATAAATACTTTATAATAAAATTTGTAAGGAGCAACGTTTGAAAAATCTAGAATAATTAAAAAAACCGCCTGGTCTATAAACTTTTATATCCCTGGTATTCGATAAAGCATAACGGAAATTCATCATTGAATCAAATGCGACAAATCCTTGCCCGGAGCACTTATCAGAGTGCACCTTGCATCGATCACTAATCTCAATTTCACAGGCCACTATATACGTCCCAATTTACCCTACGTTTCGCCGATTTTTTTACCCAAAACTGATGTATACGTGTCTATACTCACTAGTTCACCTCGCGCACATGCTAAAACGCTATAAAAAATTAAGAACAAAAACAAAGCAAGCACACACTCCAGATGAACGCGCGTGCTCACCGACATTGAAGCCAAGGTCAGCGAGCGCATGAAACATACAATACACAATCATTATAGGAAAATTATACACGGAAACACAGCGGGAAATAGGGTGGCGCGCAAACCATACCGGCGGCGAATGTCACCGATGCGATCGGCGATGCGATCGGCCAGGCGATCGCGGAGCAGGGACATGATCGGCCCCCCTCGGCTCCCGGCGCGCGCGGCGTCTGCACGATGGACAACGCGGGAGCGCGGCGAATGATCGCGCCACGAGCATTATCCGCGCTGGCGGGGCACGCGCGCCGCGAGCCCCTGACAATGACGAGAGGGAAGAGACGAGAGTTGGGGACGGGTGGGAGCGAGGGGGAGGGGGGAGAGAAGAGCAGAGCAGAACGGGAGAGGGGGGGGGGTAAAGAACGAAGCCCTGGCTGGGCCAAGATCTGGCAGACGCGTCGAATCGCCGATCGATCCTCCTCGCTCGCTCTCGCGCAGGTTTATTGTTTCTCTCTCTCTCTCTCCCTCTCTCCCCTTTTCTATCACACAACTTCCCCTCTCCGTCTTTGTCTATCGCTTCATTCACTGTTATATCGAGGCACTGCTACATGTATACGCGCATGCGGCTCTTTCGAGAGAGCGAATTCTTCTAGCATTTTTTTTCTTAAGCGTGTTGCAATTGTAGATTAAGCATCTAATTGTGAATAAAGAGTTGTGAAAACGAAGACTTCCTAGTTCCGAGCACGAGCAGCTTTAACAACGGCAGCTATATAGATCATGCTATAATTTATATACGTTGCCGTCGTCGTATCGTTTCATGTTGCGTGCATTGATTGTTGATTTTTTAGACGTCGTAAATCCATTTAAGCGCGTTTTTAGAAGCCACAGACCGTTTTATGCTCATTTTTTTGTTTTTTTTTAACGACCATACGCCCAAAATGTAAAAAGAGAAATCTAATGCGCACGTTGGAAGAATTTCAAAATAACGTTTCTTTAAAATGTCACGAGACACAAGCGACAATTTATCATCATTTGTTTCAAAAGAGAAACGGTTCAGTAATTAAAATTTTAATATTAAATAAAATGCATAGGAAAATGTCGACATATATTCGGCAATGACGCAAGTATGGCTCTGCCACATTATAAAATAATCTTTGGTCAAAGTGAGATTTTAATCGCATTCGAATTAATATATAGTTCAGTCGGAATTCATAAAAGTACTTTGGGATTGGCATTTGATCAAAATTATGCTAGCAGCCTTATGCAATTGCATTGTTGCAGTGTCGCATTTATTTTCTCACTAATCAGATATGTTCGAGTTTGAAGGATAGAAAGTTCAAAAATGATATTTAATTTAATGAATTGTGCTTAACGAATAATTAGAATTTTCCTCCACAAAATTTATTTAAAAGCTATTTCAAAAGTATTGTATTATAAATGTGAATATATAAGATATTTAATTAAGTGTACTACACTTTCCAACAGTATCATTTGAAATTGAATAATCATGCTCACGGATAAAGAAAATCTTTATAGAAGTTTAAATAATGCATAAAACTACTAGATTAAAAAGTACGTGTATTCATCTGAAACTCGAATATATATAAAAAGATTCACAGTTAAAGTGCCTTTTTGTAGGCTATAAAAAGAATTAACTATTGTCATTGAACTATATAGAGTTTGGTACGTTATCAAAGATTATGAATATATAGAAAAAGTTTCGCACGAAGGCATAGGTTGAATTTGACATTTTTAACTTTATTTCTCTACTTACCGATTTTATAATGTGGATAAAATAATTCTGGACAAAAGAAGTTATATATAAGGATTAAAAAGTCGACATATATATATATATATATATATATATATATATATATATATATATATACACACACACACAAATATACGCGTATTGAAATAAAATAATACCATTTGCTGCTTTCAACTTCGGGAACTTTAATTATTTAATAATTTAATTATTTACATTTTATATAACAATCGAAAATCACATACGCAAATTGAAAATAGAAAGAATAATTTTTTTCCTCCAGGACTGCACTCTGCATTATTAATTTGTCCCCGCTGTTGTTACTCTTTGCCAGCCCGCGCGAGAGCCAGCGGATATTCGCATGCTCGCAAGAAATTAAATGGACTCCACTGTTATTACAGTCGCAAGTTGAATCTCGTACTTTCGTGTTTGAATATATAAATCAAGATAAACGAATGTATATCTTGATATATACAAAATGAAGATATTCAAATATACATACATACATCTGTGTGTGTGTGTGCGCGCGCGCGCGCGCATAGATCTACGTGAAAAACACTTTTACGTAGATCTACCATTAATAGGAGAAAATATAACTTTCGGACAAAATTCTTCGACGCAAAATTCTTTTACAAAAGCGTATTAAATCGTATCATAAAACCAATTTATAAAAGAAAAAAGTTCAAATATATAATTCATTCATCATGTAAAACTTTAGTAATAACTATGAGACATTCTAATTCTTTTAAAAATTATTTTTAGGTTTATCTATATAGTTATAAAATCATATGATTTATAATAATTACATTTTTAATAAAAATTAACATCGTTGACTTAAATTACATATATTTTATATGCAAAATTTGACTAGCCTATTACCCTATCGCTATCAAGTTCTGACCAAATTTACCGAACTAAGCACCTTTTGGACCTGCTTAATTTTATTAATAAATAGTAGTAAGAAAAATATGGCAGAAGGCGGAATAACGAATCGGAGTGGCTAAAATAAAAATCGAAGCAACAGAAGTGCACGACTTACTTGTGATCGTGCTTATGGTGTCGCCGGCACTTTCTGTCATCGTCGCCGACTTCCTTGTTGCTCATCACGTGGCTGTCCTCTTCGTGTATTTTTTCAAATTGCACCCTCGGACTGCCGATCGACGGACTGTCGCTGAAACCGGAAGCCGCTCTCTCGGAGAGCGGCGCTTCGCTTTCACTGCTAACAATGTTTTCAGCGATGTCTTCGAGTGTCTCGGTAATATCGTCTTCCTGCGAAATTTTTACATGTTAGATATATATCAAATATCTCAAAATCAATACGTTATTATATGTTATTAATGAATGAAACCTAAGTACATGCTTAATTCCGGTAAATGCTTTGAAGCGCACATATTTTCAAACAACAGCGTGACATATCACGATTATCGACAAACTTTTGGGTAAATTCGAATTTTTATATTATAAGTATGCATAAAATTTACATTTAGAACTCTTGTTTTTCAAAATTTTACAATACAGAAAGAGAAGCAAGTTTACAGTAAAAAAAATTATTGCTTGTGAATAAATTATCGGCAAGATTATAAAAATTTATAACATTCTGTTATTTAATAGAAGAGAGAAGAAAAAAAAGTAATATTAATTTCAAGAAAAATATCTCAAGCACAACAATAAAGAGGAACAAATAGCATTACATCGTTTTAAAACTTTTTTTACGGGACCTTGTGAAAATCGTAAGTTCTAAGTTATGTAAAGTACTTTTTGTGCATATATATAGACGAGATATTATTATAAGATGAAAAAAGTAAAGTTTTATCGATAAATCATTTCCTGTTCTTTCCATCGCAGTTATTTTCATTGTTCTTTTAAAAATATAATCAAATATTTCGTGGCATATACACACACACACACACACACACACACACACACACACACATATATATGTATGTATGTGTATAACACCGAAATGCACGGAATTTCCAGAAATTATACGGTAGAAATAGGTAAAATATCTGAATGATACAAATAAGAATTATTCGGCATCGGATTAGCGGCGATAATATAAGTTGATTGGTCGACGATTGTACTTTATGGTTCTTACTTTACGACCAGGGACTGATGCGGGCACAAATTGCATTTATATATATAGGCATGTACTTACTTTGCCATCATCAAAGCTTTGCTTATTCTCCTCGTCCTCCAACGGAGCGTTCCTGCCGTTGAAGGAGTCGACGTGGTCCAAGGTGCCGTCCGACCCTGGGACATTTCCGTTGCCGTTCTCGTTCCCGGTTAGACCATTGAGGGGTACGTCTTCATCAAAATTATTATCGGCGCCTATAGAACCTTCGCTGAAACATACAAGCATTTTTTTCCAGTTTCCTTCTAGATTTCTTTGCAGCTAATTCCCGCGTCTTTGGAAAGAAAACATCTATTTAATTTTGTTCGAATTACTTTTATTCATATTTGAGCCATGGAAGTCGAATTCGGAAAATTTTAATAAAAATTTTTCATTTCCATCAATAAATGAGTAACACTATTTATGATAAATATTAATTCAATCAGTAGTATATTAAAAACGAGTATATTATAGTTGAAAGAATATGAAACGTTTAAAATATCCTGGGTTACAAATTCAAAAACATTGATTTCTCATGCTGCGAAGATGCATAGTTTGCTACATTTTATATTCTACGCGTGCTTTACTATATTGATTCAGATAATTTGAATTTGAAATATGGAATGGCTATTCGTAAACACTCTCAAGGTCAAAATATAAAAAAAATCATACTATTAGAAAGATTCGTAAAGGATTCATATAATAGCTTTATATAAGTCTTAAAAATATTAAGACTTATTTATCCGTAATGAATCCTATTGCATGGTCGTTGGTAGAAATTTTAATTAGTAAACGAAATATCTGATTTGATCCGTGATATAAATACCTTAATAGAGTGATCGAGTTAAATAATTATATTGTAATATTTTTGTATTATCATCAAAAAAGATCGATCAAAACTAGCATCTACTTTACGGGTCACATTCTAATTATAACGCGTCATCGAGGTGCACACGACTACAAAGAGTCGCAAAATTGATCGAGGAATAGCTGCGCGCGTATTATGGGCAAGGTTAAGATGTTGCTGAGTTCTTTAATTTTTCCTCCTTTTTTCTTTTTTAGTGTTGAATTGGACAAAGTTGTTTTAACACGAAAAGTTCAAAACTTCGACTGAGTTTCAAGTTGCAAGGGGCTTTCAGATGGTTTTAAATTTACTTTTCAAATCAGAATCCCGCTTGCTGAAAAAAAGAACAAAAGCTGGAATACAAATGCGAAGAAAGATTCCTTTTATCTTTGAGCACTTCGAGAAGATGGTAGGAATTGAGCTAGATATGGAAAAATGGTAGTAGGAAACCGTGACTTCATATTTGCTCCACTTCCTTGCAATTTAAGCGAAAGCAGAGCCTCTTAATCGTAATGTAGAATACGCCAACTGAATTCTTTGGACTTCTTTTGCTGAATTTATAACGAGAATGCTAGAGTTGAAACTTTCAGAAGCAAACGCAATCGTGAATTTTTCGTAGCTACATATTTTCTTTGTGCTTTAAAATCCATCAGCTTATATGCGCTACTTTTTTTCAATCAAGATATTCGCAATTTAATAAAAAATTCTGTACCGACCAATTACTTTTTCGTCTGAAATTCAAATAAATGTATTTTCTTACTTACTTTATAATACTTAATTCATAATGTTATTTATTACATTAATAACAATTATAATAAATTGTTATTATATTATAGATTAGATATATAGATTGTTATAATATTATAAAAATAAAAATTATTCTATACATTAATTACGGCTTATACTCTCTTTACTTAATTATTTTTTAAAATTCAAAAATGGTTTGATTTTTTCTTTGATTTTTTCTCGCCATCAACAAATTCAGAAATTGTACTCGGTAAACTGTAGAATAAAAATTAATTACATACAATAATTATTTAAAAAATACTAATAATTTTTTTACGCGTATGTAAAGAAAAAATAAAATGGACCTTTTATCCTATTTTCAACAATTACGACGATAATATTCAAAACCATAATTCATGAAATTAATTAAGTTTTAAATAAAAGGTTTAATACTTTGATCATTTAAAATATTATGCATGATTTCATTTTCGTGCTTCACATAAATGTATATAAAATCGACAGAGATCAATCCGAGATGAATATGAGAAAAACGGGAACAGTTATGTAAAATAAATGATTGATGTGGAAGTAGAAATACAAAACAGAACAGGTATTTTTAATTTGCTAAAATGCTTATATTATTAATTTGATGTTTGCTAAAAATAAAAAAAATACAAGTTGATTGAAATAGAAACAATCCATTAGATTATAAAATAATGTTTGTAGAAGTAATTCAACATTTATAATCCAAAATTAAAAATATTTGTTTATGATACATTTCTTTTAGTAAATATTAGTTCTATTTGGATTCATGAAATTACATTTTATCAAATAAATAAGATATCATGGAAAGAACAAGAATATGGAAAAACAAAATGAAAAAACACCGAAAATTTGTAAATAATACGAGAAGGGCAACTAAAAATCAAATACAAATGCATATATAAATTTAGAGAAATCAATTATTAATCGATAAAATTTATATACGAAGCATAGGAAGATTGTAAAGTTTTAATTAATTTGCAGAGAAAACGTTCACGATCCTCCGTAGCGGTATTCGCAAAAATACGCGAAGATTACGTAACCGGCCGCCGCGCACCCTCCAATTCAGTCAGGGCGGAAAAATATGTGTTTCACATATATACATAGACACACACACACACACACACACACACACACACACACACACACACACACACACACACACACACACACACACACACACACACACACACACACACACACACACACACACACAAGATATGGTAGTTCAGCTTGGCGCGATAACGCGGTTATTTCACGTTGTGCGCACGTGCGACAGTGAGTTACGTTGTGTTGCGCCGAGCATGGGATTCTGCATTTTTTTCTTTTTTCTTTCACTTTACGATTGTCTTACGCGCCCGACTGCGATAGCGAATTCTGCGCGCAAAAACGTCGACGCGCGGAGTTATAAAGAACGATATTTTTGCAGGGCTTCTCCTCTGTGCGTCGTCGACGAATGGGAAACGCACGGGAAAGCGTTTTTTTCCCAATATACAGGATGACGACGCCTCGCTCGCCGGCTCCTTCTGAATCTAAAAGCGTGTTGTTACGTCATATATACAGTATGCGAGCTTCTGCGTTTCCTACTTGGCATTACAGATATTGCTTATTTCATTTCGTTGGTTATGTCAATTATTGTTTTTTAACTTTCCGCAACAACGATATTTATTCTGAAATAATTTGTTAAAGAATCGAAATAAATTCCGTACGAGCAAATTTTTTTTAATGGCCATAGTATTATGTATAAGCTGGATGCTGTTGATGAATCTATTAGAACTACTTCTACGAAATACATCACGATTTAATTTTCTCTTTAAAGAATCTAATAGAAAAAGGTATAACAATTTTAATTGATGCAAGCTCAGAGAACCAAGTGTAATATAAAGAGACAAAAGGAAATTTTATATTAAAAGTTTTTATTCTTTGGCTGAACGAATCGCTTGATAAATAATTGCACAGTTTACCAATTTCAATCTAAAGAATTTCATGAATTGAACTTAACTGAAATATTTTCTATTACTTAAAAAAATTTATCAATCTTTGGTTTTTATATTACTTCCTTAAAACAGAGGTCTAGATTGTCTATTGAAGTTGCAAATGGGTACCAGTCCTGTGTATTAATTCCATTCTGCTATTTAGAATTATTTTTTAGAGACAAATGAAATTTTCGAACCAAAAAATGCGACTCTTTGAAAATGGCACGAATTGTTTCACATATTATGTAGTAGTAAAATATGTGAAATAGATGATGCAGTGAAAAGCTTTTATAAAATACATAAAGTAAGAAAAATTTATTTATTGAAGAGGTAAGTTTAACCAAATAAGAATTTCATTACAGTTTTTATTTTATTTCTTGTTTATTATACCTCTTTTAATACTTGCCTATAGTTAATATATTTATCTTCAACTTCCATTATTATTGCAAAGCCTCTAAAAAAACCTTTTTATCACAGTTTATTTAACAGTAAATCAAAGATATCACCGTGTTGCTTTATTGAATAGAGAGAAAAAAGAGTTTTTTTTAAGCATAAATAGTAAACAAAGCAGAAAGATGTAAAAACTACTTCGAAATAACCGTATAGTTTAATAACATCAATCATTTAACACAAGATGATTCTACTTTCGGCAACGATCAACACAAGCTTGACCGATTAAAACTTGCAATTAATTTAACGGAAAATCTTACGGGCGGGCGCGCATTCGCGTAATCGCGCTTGAAAGAGAACAGAACTGCCCGGTGTATTCCATACGAATGAGCTGCTTCGTACGTGCGGTATTATTATTATTATTATTTTATTTTGTTCCCCAATCGATCCTCGGCTTTTTATCGGTTTTTCGCTCGGGAAACGATCAAGGGTACAGAAACGCCAGGCTGGCCAGCGCGATATTTTCATTATGAAATACTGCCCTTTTTACAGCTCCCTATACTGCGCGCGTTTCCAGGCGCGCACGACGATAGTAGAAAAGCTGTTTGTATGTACTATGTACTATTTCTCTACTATCCGTTTGTAATCAAAAAGTTGATGGAGAGCCCGAAAAGTATTGTTTTATGAATAAAAATGTAATATAAGAAAGGAAAATGCGAAACGAGTCTTTGTATAAGTAATATATACGTGTTTCCAATCAACACAGTCGTTAAAAAGAAAATAAAGTAACGGACGAGACAAATGTTGTGTAAAAGTAAAGCTCTTAGATCGATCAAGTTTAAGGCAACGCTAGTTTTTCCCATATAGACTAGAAACACGATCAATGGTACAGGCGAGTACTCGGTCCACAATACTGCATCTTTTAATCTAAATTTGATGAACTTTTATGGTCTAGACAGTGGCGCTCGCAGTTTCTCTGAAGTACCAAGGACTTACGGTGATAAATGTCTTCGCATAGATCTCGAGTGAAGACTTTTCAATGGCATGTGTGGGTGCGGGTAGCTCTTTTTTCGATGTTCTGAAACAGATTTAAAAAAGCGGCGAGATAATTATCATACTGCTCCAAGTGGAAATAAAGATAAGTTTATCATAACAAATAGCTCATGCTCATGAATTATTGCCAATGCCAAGTTGGCAAATTTGGTGTCATTAAAGTGCTTTGCTATTTACATGTCCATACTTTTTGCTATAATTGAGAATTAATTATCAATGCTACTTCTCTTTTGATTAACTATAAATCCATTATAACTCGTAATAAGTGCTGGATTTTACAAGTTTTATCTTCAGCCATCGTTCGGCATAATAGTTTAAATGGTTTCTTAATCCGGCATAATTATGCGAATTGCTTTTGTTTCATTAACACTGTTTTCTCACGTTTATAAAATATATATGTGAGAAACTAAATTAGCTTTCATACAGCTATTCAATAATACTTATTCGTATCAAAAAGATTTTATTTGAATCATTTGGATTTATCAGATAATTTTCATAATAGCAGTTATAATTTAATGTTTACTTTACTTTTATCACTTGTTATACTACTATTAGATTAATTTTTTTTATGTGAAACTCCTACCGTTAAAATAAATTTTCTCTCGTTACTGAAAAAAATTACTCATAAATCGTAATAAACTTGGAAAAGAAATTTAACCATTTAGCGGGTTATTAATTCTATGCTAACTACCCTGAAATTTATTTGAAAGAAGCTCAAATAAATTGCATAATTCGTGTATACGTGTAAATGATTTTCCGAAAGGATTAGCAGTACTACTAAGAGAAGTACGATGCACGATCTGACCGCGGGCCGAAGGCAGCAGCCGTCAAAGTTACACACGCCGCGCCGCCCGAAGCGATTACGTAATCGGACATCTGGGTGCCAAAATAATATAACCCTCGGCAGACACGCGTCAACTTTTGCTCTTAAAACTCGTGCACCGATGTTCGCGTCTCGAATGGCAAAGGAACGAAAAGAGTAGAAATCTTTTCTTTACTACATGTATCGACAAAACTCAAGTCCCGGAGACAGAGAGCTAGACAGCGAGAGGGAGAAAGAGAGAGAGAGAGAGGAGGCAAAAAAAGATTTTTAATGTTCTTCAGGCTACTTGTTATTTCAAAATTTAGTTTATTTTAAGAGACAGCGGAGTTGCTTCTTATTTTTAAGCAATTTAACGTCTGTGGGCTCGTCTAATGATTTATAACTCTGGACCACCCCAATTTCATATTGTTATCGTGACTAACTGTCAAACAATGCTTGTAAATTTTATTTTTGCTTTATTTATTAAAAAATAATTCAGTTATTATTAATACAGTAATAGAAAACAAGTATCATTGACAAATTAAAGGAAAAAAATTTATGTAACACCATATCAACAGAAAGTTTTCTTTGAAATAAGCTTAAATATTTTCAGTTTCTATAAAATAATTTATAACTTTAAAGGAGTATTACAAATTAATTATTTAATTAAAATTAAAAAGACCATTAATGTTTTAATTGCATAAGAAATTCAAATTTTTTAAGCTTATCTTAACTTAGTACGAGATATTCATAACAATGTTGTATTAAAATAAGAATATTTTTATTATTCCTATTGTTGAATTATAACAGTATTAATCGCGATAACTGTATTGAAGAATAAAATATTTTTATTACATTTTATGTAATGTTTACACCGTTATAAACAATTATGTTTTTATAGTAAAATTATTATTTATTATATAAATATTTCTTGTCGCTGTTGCGAAACAACTAGAACGGTAACAAACAATGCTTTATATGGATTTTCTAAGATTATATTTTAATAATTATTATTCAAATTAAGCAAATAAAAAAAATATTTATCATTAATCGGATTATTAGAAGAACGAAATTTGAAATACGATGTAAATTTGAAGTTATGCTGAATAATTATTATAATTTGGCGCATTAGGATTAAATAAAATAATATTGAGCATTTAAATTCTACTAACCTTTAGTCTAATACTATATCTATAGTCTAATAATATCCTCAAACTTTTTTCCTTATAAGGAGATTTTCATATTTAGAAATACCACAATCCAACTCACCCTTTAGACAAGTATTACTTTTTTATACTGAATATTTTATTCAAATTTGACCAAATACGTTTTACCTTATTCATATGAGTTATTTAATATTGCTATATAATTCAAATTTTTATCTTAGAGTTTATTTTTTTTATATTTTTATATTAGCATAGATTAATATTATATTTATTAATTAATTGATTAATTAATTAATTAATTATTGATTAATATAATTTTATATTAGCATAGATTGTCTTAAAATAATTTGTTGCAAATAGTGCAATACCATCTCTCTCATATCTATGTATATAAATATGCGTTTAGCCCGAAGCGTGGCGCTGCTCTGTAGAGATGTCTATCTGGCATTGTGGGCGTCAGTCCGTGCGGGTCAGTTAAACTACTTGGACGTGTCACGTGTGGTACTAATGAATCCCTTCTAACGCAGATCATTTGTGTTGTTCATACATTATTGTTTTACTTATTTTATTTGCGGGCACACTTCATTTATAATACTAGATAATTTAGTAACTAAAAGAGGTTCAATTAAAAACAGTTTATTCAGTCTTGTTAAAATGGAAAAATAGACAAATAATAAATTATCTTTTAAATAAACTGTTATTGTCTATTATAGAAACATAAATGAGATCACGCTCGAAATATAATTTGTAATACTGTTACCAGTAGTAAATATTTTATAAAATCCATTGATGCAAAGTGAAAATCGTATTTTTTAGATGGTTGGTATCGTTTTCCATACTTTTGACGATTTATAAAATATCTTTTAAAACCAAAAATCCCTTAACTTCAAATAAACAACAATAAAATTAAATAAAATAAATTAATTTAAGAAATCCGATTATAATTTGGCGAAGACAATTCTTGGCATACCCACTCAACAAAATTTTTTTTATTTGTTCTTTAATATGCTATGTTAATTTTATAATAAATTACTAATAATATATTTTTAAAACATTATTTATAAAATTAGTTTAAAAAATCAATTCTTAAATTATTATTTCTCTATATAATGCTCATCTAAAGTTTCTTTAGCCAATGTATTTTTTCCAATTTTTTTGAACAATTTATTATATACTATTTATAGATGTTTAAAGTATGAAAAGCATTCTGTTAAATATTTTTATCGTACCAATTATACGTAGCAAAGGCAAAAATGCGTTAAAAATTATTATCGTTAATTATTATCGTTATAAACTATAATCGTTAAAAACTATTCTTGTTCTTCTATTAAAAATATTCAGCTATACTCTAGAATTAGCTCATTTCTTATTACATATATAGTTTTTATTGATATTCCATTAGAACAAATATTATATTGCTTGTTTCGTTAAAATCTCAAAATGTACAAAGCCAATATTTTTCTGCCAAATACATGAGACGAAGAACCTTTAAATATTAAGATTCTGATTCTCTTAAAGTTTCAAGACCAATATTAAAATTAGTGATGCAAATGAACTCTAGATCTACAATAATCCACTCGCGTTGTTCTATGTGAAGAAAATACCTAAGCAGTAAAAGAAGGCGTCAGCATTCGCACGGTCACCCATCCACCAAATACTGGCCGCAGCGAATGCTGCTTCACCGCGCGAAGAGCGCTTTTGCTACTCGACCAATGTATCGATCCGATCAACCAATTTACAGACACTTTTTATCTATTTAACATTCCATGTGTAGAGGAGAAATACATATTGAGACGAGACACAGAATTTATAAAAAATGTTTTCTATAAATACTAGGTATATTTAGTTCTTCACATATAATGCATACAAAATCAGTTATTTCTAGTGTTCGTAAATTAACGAATAGGCTATTTATAGATACAACTAGTCCACTGAATTTTTTTCGTCAATTAGTGGCACAAGTTCGCGACTTCCCTTCTCTCTTTTTCTCTCTTTTTATCTCGACGCCCAACCACTTATATGTTTTTGAGCGTTCCATAATTTAAAAAGCCTTAGTTGAAAAAGAATATGTTAAAATCTCTTCAAATTTTTACATGATCCAACAAAATTATATGCATCATTCGGTTCTTTTAAAGATCGGCTGTAGAGAAAATACGTAATATGTAACATATACTTACGAGTGAGTGAGGCGTCGCCATAGCGGGTAATAGCGGGTCCACGGTCGCGGTCTCGGTCCGATCCGATCGACTCCGAGGGGGATCCCAGCTGGGCTACGTCGAACTTATCCCCGGCATCCATCGCGAACACTTTCTCCATCTCCTCATCAAGCTCTTGTACCGTTTGCGAGCCATGTCCGTCGGTCTGCAATCATTCCAATGACAAAAATATGCTCAGTAAAATCGTTCTCTCTCTCTCTCTCTCTCTCTCTCTCTCTCTCCCTCTCTCTCTCTCTGTTCTTCAACTCAACGTACTCAAATTGATATAAATCATTCGTCGATATCATCGATCGTCAGGTAGAACGGTGATT